>JAJTUV010000995.1:2500-603955 GCA_021653895.1 Mastomys natalensis | reverse complement strand
CCTAGTGGGCATCTTTGGATGGCCTTTCCTTCAGTCTCTGTTCCACATTTTGTCTCCATTTTTGCTTCTGTGAGTATTTTGTTCCTCCCTCTCAGAAGGACCAAAGCACTCACATTTTGGGTTTCCTTCTACTTGAGCTGAATGTGGTCTGTGAATTGTACCTTGGGTATTCTGAGCTTTTGGGTAATATCCACTTATCAGTGAGTGCATACCATGTGTGTTCTTTTCTGACTGGGTTACCTCACTTAGGATAATATTTTCTAGTCTCATCCATTTGCCTAATAATTTCATGAAGTCATTGTTTTTAATAGCTGACTAGTACTTTATTGTGTAAATATTTTCTATATCCATTCCTTTGCTGAAGGATATCTGGGTTCTTTCTAGCTTCTAGCTATTATGAATAAGGTTGCTATGAACACAGCAGAGCATTTGTCCTTGTTATATGTTGGAGTATATTTTGGATATATGCCCAGGAGTGGTATAGCTGGGTCTTCAGGTAGTACTATGTCCAATTTTCTGAGGAATCGTCAGATTGATTTCCAGAGTGGTTGTACAAACTTGCAATGCCACCAACAATGGAGGAGTTTTCATCTTTTTCTAGATCCTTGCCAGCATCTGCTGTCAGGTGAGTTTTTGATCTTACCCATTGTGACTGGTGTGAGGTGAAATCTCAGGGTTGTTTTGATTTGCATATCCCTGATGACTAAGGATGTTGAACATTTCTTAAGTCATTCACTATTCCTCAGTTGAGAATTGTTTTGCTCTGTACCCCAGTTTTTAATAGGTTTATTTTGTTCTTTGGAGTCTATAACTTCTTGAGTTCTTTGTATATATTGGATATTAGCTCCCTATCAGATGTAGGATTGGTAAAGATCTTTTCCCAATCTGTTGGTTGCCAGTTTGTCCTATTGACAATGTCCTTTGCCTTATAAAAGCTTTGCAATTTTATGAGGTTCCATTTGTCAATTCTTGATCCTAGAGCATAAGCCATTGGTGTTCTGTTCAGAAACTTTTCCCCTGTGCCCAAGTATTTGAGCCTCTTCCCCAAATTCTCTCCTATTAGTTTCAGTGTATCTGGTTTTATGTGGCAGTCCTTGATGCACTTGGATTTGAGCTTTGTACAAGAAGATAAGATTGGATAGATTTGCATTCTTCTACAAGCTGAACATCAGTTGAACCAGCACCATTTATTGAAAACCTGTCTTTTTTTCCACTGAATGGTCTTAGTTCCTTTGTCAAAGATCAAGTGATCATAGGTGTGTGGATTAATTTCTGGGTCTTCAGTTCTTTTCCACTGATCTACCTGACTGTCTCCGTACCAATAGCATGCAGGTTTTATCACTATTGCTCTGTAATACATCTTGAGGTCAGTGATGACGATTCCTCCAGAAGTTCTTTTGCTGTTGAGAATAGATTTCACAATCCTGGGTTTTTTGTTTTCCAGATGAATTTGCCAACTGTTCTTTCAAACTCTATGAATTAGGTTGGAAGTTTGATGGGGATTGCATTGAATCTGTAGTTTGCTTTTGGCAAGATGGTCATTTTTACTATAATAATCCTGCCAATCCACTAGCATGGGAGATCTTTCCATCTTATTAGATCTTCTTTGATTTCTTTCTTCAGAGACTTGAAATTCTTGTCAGTTCTTGAAGATCTTTCACTTGCTGGTTAGATTCACACCAAGGTATTTTATATTATTTGTGACTATTGTGAAGGGTGTCATTTCTCTAATTTCTTTTTCAGCCTGTTTATCCTTTGAGTAGGGGAAGGTTACTGATTTGTTTGAGTTGATTTTATATCCAGCCACTTTACTGAAGTTGTTTATCAGGTTTAGGAGTTCTCTGGTGGAAGTTTTAGGGTCACTTAAGTATACTATCGTATCATCTGCAAATAGTGAAATTTTGACTTCTTCTTTTCCTATTTGTATCCCTTTGACCTCCTTTAGTTCCCTAATTGTTTTGGCTAGGACTTCAAGTACTATGTTGAATAGGTAGGGAGATAGTGGGCAGCCTTGTCTAGTCCCTGATTTTAGTGGAAATTCTTCAATTTTCTCTACATTTAGTTTGATGTTGCCTACTGGTTTATTGTATACTGCTTTAACTATGTTTAGAAATGGGCCTTGAATTCCTCATCTTTCCAAGACTTTTACCATCAAGGGGTGTTGAATTTTGTTAAATGCTTTCTCAGCATCTAATGAGATGATCTTGTGGGTTTTTTTCCTTTGAATTTGCTTATATAGTGGATTACATTGATGGATTTACATATATTGAACCATACTTGCATCCTGGGATGAAGCCTACTTAATCATGATGTGTTCTTGGAATAGGTTTGCAAGAATTTTATTGAGTATTTTTGCATTGATATTCATAAGGGAAATTGGTCTGAAGTTCTCTTTCTTTGTTGGGTCTTTTGTGGTTTAGATAGAAGCGTAATTATGGCTTCATAGAACGAATTGGGTAGTGTTCCTTCTGTTTCTATTTTGTGGAATAGTTTGAAGAGTATTGGTATTAGGTCTTCTTGAAGGTCTGGTAGAATTCTGCACTGAACTCATCTGGTCCTGGGATTTTTGGTGGGGTGACTTTTAATGACTGCTGCTATTTCTTTAGGGGTTGTGGGACTGTTTAGATGGTTTATCTGATCCTGATTTAACTTTGGCACCTGGTATCTGTCTAGAAAATTGTCTATTTTGTTGATTTTCTTAAAGAACCAGCTCCTGGTTTTGTTGGTTCTTTGTATAGTTCTTTTTGTTTCTACTTGGTTGATTTCAGCTCTGAGTTTGATGATTTCCTGTCTTCTATTCTTCTTGTATGTATTTGCTTATTTTTGTTATAGATCTTTCATGTATGCTGTCAAGCTGCTAGTGTATGCTCTCTCCAGTTTCTTTATGGAGGCACTCAGAGCTATGAGTTTTACTCTTAGCACTGCTTTCATTGGGTCCCATAAATTTTGCTCTGATGTGCTTTCATTTTCATTAAATTCTAAAAAACCTTTTGTTTCTTTCTTTATTTCTTCTTGACCAAGTTATCATTGAGTAGAACATTGTTAAGCTTCCATGTATATGTGGACTTTCTATTGTTTTTGTTGTTATTGAAGACCATCCTGAGTCTGTGGTGATCTGATAGGATTCATGGGATTATTTCAATCATCTTGAATCTGTTAAGGCCTGTTTTGTGGCCAATTATATGGCCTACTTTGGAGAAGGTACCATGGGATGCTGCGAAGAAGGTATATTCTTTTGTCTTAGGATAAAATGTTCTACAGATATCTGTTAAATCCATTTGGTTCATTTGTTAATTTCATTGTGTCTCTGTTTAGTTTCTGTTTCCATGCTCTGTCCATTGCTGAGAGTGGGGTGTAAAGTTTCCCACTATTTTGTGTGAGGTGCAATGTGTGCTTTGAGCTTTAGTAAAGTTTCTTTTATGTATGTGGGTGCCCTTGCATTTGGAGCATAGATGTTCAGAATTGAGAATTCATCTTGGGAGGTTTTTCCTTTGATGAGTAGGAAGTCTCCTTCCTTATCTTTCTTTGATACTTTTGGTTGACAGTTGATTTTATTTGATATTAGAATGGCTACTCCATCTTGTTTTTTGGGACCATTTGCTTCGAAAATTGTTTTCTATCCTTTTACTCTGATGTAGTCTCTGTCTTTGTCACTGACGTGCACTTCTTTTATGCAGCAAAATGCTGAGTTCTGTTTATGTATTCAGTCTGTGAGTCTATATCTTTTATTGGGGAATTGAGTCCATTGATGTTAAGAGATATTAAGGAAAAGTAATTGTTGCTTCCTGTTATTTTTGTTGTTAGAGGTGGAATTATGTTTGTGTGGCTATCTTCTTCTGGGTTTGTTAAAAGAAGATTATTTTCTTCCTTTTTCTTGAGTGTAGTTTCCCTCCTTGTGCTGGACTTTTCTGTCTATTATCTTTTGTGGGTTGGGATTTGTGGAAAGACATTGTGTAAATTTGGTTTTGTCATGGAATATCTTGGTTTCTCCATCTATAGTAATTGAGAGTTTTGCTGGTTATAGTAGCCTGGGCTGGCATTTGTGTTCTCTTGGGGTCTGTATGACATCTGCTCAAGATCTTCTAGCTTTCATAGTCTCTGGTGAAAAGTCTGGTGTAATTCTGATAGGGCTGCCTTCATATGTTACTTGACCTTTTCCCTTAGTGTTTTTAATATTCTTTCTTTGTTTTCTGCATTTGGTGTTTTGATTATTTTGTGACAGGAAGAATTTCTTTTCTGGTTCAATCAATTTGGAGTTTTGTAGGCTTCTTTTATGTTCATGGGCATCCCTTTCTTTAGGTTAGGGACGTTTTCTTCTATAATTTTGTTGAAGATATTTGGTCCTTCAACTTGTAAATCTTTGCTCTCTTCTATACCTATTATCCTTAGCTTTGGTCTTCTCATTGTGTCCTGGATCTCCTGCATGTTTTGGGTTAGGAGCTTTTTGCATTTTGCATTTTCTTTGACTATTGTGTCAATGTTTTCTATGGTATCTTCTGCACCTGAGATTCTCTCTCCTATCTCTTGTATTCTGTTGGTGATGCTTGCATCTATGACTCCTCATCTCTTTTCTAGGTTTTCTATCTCCAGGATTGTCTCCCTTTGTGATTTCTTTATTGTTTCTTTTATTGTTTTTAGATCCTGGATGGTTTTGTTCCATTCCTTCACCTGTTTGATTGTGTTTTCCTGTAATTCTTTAAGGAATCTTTGTGTTTCCTCTTTAAAGGCTTCTGCCTTTTATCTGTATTTTTTTAAGGGATTTATTAATGTCCTTCTTAGCATCCTCTATCATCATCATGAGAAGTGAATTTAAATCTGAATCTTTCTTTTCATGTGTGGTGGCTTATCCAGACTTGCTATGGTGTGAGAACTAGGTTCTGATGATTCCAAGTAACCTTGGTTTCTGTTGCTTTTTTTCTTATGCTTGCTTCTTGCCATCTGGTTACCTCTGCTGCTACCTGTACTTGCTGTTTCTGACTGGAGACTCTCTATCCTGTGATTCTGGTTGTGTCAGAACTCATTAGAGTACAGCTATTTCTGTTATCCTATGATTCTGGGATCCTGTGATCCTGAGATCCTGAGTGTGTCAGAGCTCCTGGGAGTCATGCGCCCTCTGGAATCCTGAAGTCCTGATGTGATTAAGCTCCTGAGATCCTGTGATCCTATGTGTGTTAGAACATCTGTGGTTCTATGATCCTGGGTGTGTTAGAGCACCTGGGAGTTGAGATTCCTCTGGGTGTTGTGGCACTAAGTGTAGGGCTAGGGTCCAAGTTCTGCTCAGGACACCTGCTCAGACTGAATGAAGCCCGTGTCACTCTAAATCTAGGAATTTTTATAGTCCTTTCTGATTCATTCAGTGGCCCAATCATCATTCAATAACTTGTTACTTACTCTCTTGTGTACTTTCTGAATATCTCTTGCTTTTGATGGCTATCTTTTTTTCGGTTTTGATTAAATAGATTATAAGATTTTCCCTTATTTGTTAATACTTTTTTGTGTATTAATAAATAAGCTATTTTAGAGAAAGTCCTATACACTCCTGAGAAGACTATATAATCTTTTGTTTGTTTGTTTTTTTAGAGACAGGGTTTCTCTGTATAGCCCTGGCTGTCCTCGAACTCACTCTGTAGACCAGGCTGGCCTTGAACTCAGAAATCCACCTGCCTCTGCCTCCTAAGTGCTGGGATTAAGGCGTGCGCCACCACTACCTGGCTGCAATCTTTAGAATAATCTGCAGATATTAATGTTTATTTATTTTCTGTCTGATTTATTAGTGATAATAAAGTACTGTAGTTACACACTTTTATTTTGTTACAGTTTTTCTGTAGGTTTACATCTAGTAATTTTTCTTTTATGAAATGGAGTGAGTCTGTGCTTGTTGTATATATGTTTAGAATTATAATAGCCTCTTAATTGATTGTTCCCTTAATGGGTGTAAATATTGTTCAAATATTAGAATAAATATACCTGATTGTTTCTTAATTTCATTTGCTTGCAAGACATTTTCCCATCCATTCACTCTAAGATGTTATCTACCTTTAATGGTGAGATACGTTTCTTGAAGGGAGCAAAAGGATGGACTTTGTTTTCTAAACTAATATACTAGTTTGTGTCTTTTTAATTAGGAAATAGAGAATGTTAATGTTCAGATTTATTATTTAAATGTGTCTGAATCCTCAGTTTGTTGCTTTTTGGTATTTTTAAATCTTTACATATTTCATTTTTAGTTGTGAATGTGTGTGTGTGTGTGTTTTATGAGGATTTGGGCAATTATGAGAGCAGAGGTCTGTGGAGTACAGGAGATTGTTTGATTCCTTAGAACTAGGGCTACATGTGGGTATGAGCCACTCAATATGGGTTTTCAGAACCAAGCTCAGCTCATGTTCAAGAGTAATAAATACCTTTAATCGTGGAGCTATCTCTACAGCTCCTATGGTGTTTTGTAAGATCTCTTTTGATTACTTAGCCTGTTATTTTTATTTTTTCCTCCCTCTGTCTTCATGGAAATTTATATTCATCTCTTTTCTGCAATGAATTCCTTCCAGTATTCACTGTAGAGATATACATAAATTGATTTAGTTTGTTTGTTCGCAGTGAGGTTTTATTATCATTGCTCTTTCAGTTATAATAGATAGTTGTGCTTATTATAATATTCCAGGCTGGTCAGTCTGAACTTGTAGTATGTTTTCTCAAGCTCTCTAGCTTTAAACATTTAAAATGATCAGCTATTCTATAGGCCTGCCTTTATATATAATATGGCAGCTTTATTTTTTGCAGTTCACAATATACTAGGATGTTTGTAGTGTTTTACCTCTATTATATATTATGGAGAGTTTCTTTTCTCATCCTTTACTTTAGAATAAAATATTTATTTTTATGTATATGGGTATTTTACCTACATTTATATCTTTGTATCCCACCTGTATAGTGTCTGTGGAAGATAGAAAAAAATGTCAGAGCCCCTGAGACTGTAGTTAGCAGATGGCTCTGAGTTGTTGTCTAATTGCTGGGAATAAATCTTGATCCTCTTGGATAATAGCCAGTGACCTTAACTGCTGAGCCATCTCTCCAGTCCTACTGGTTATTTATAATTGGTGTTTTGTAAGCTTTATACTGTGATGAGCATTCTTCTCTCTAAATTTTGGGGATTGTCTCGTATGACTTTATTGAACATATTTTCTATGGCCTTTCTTATGATATTTTTTTCCTTTATGCTCATAATCCATTGGTTTGGGCTTTCAAGTGCCCTAAAGCTCTCCCATGTTCTGTTTCTAGATTTTTATATAATATTCTGTTAATTCTTTAATCATACTTCAAAATTAATATTGACTTCTCCCTAATCTCCTCTAGCAGCCTGGATACTCTGTGTCCACATGATCCATCCTGCTGAGGTTTTCTATTGAGCTTTTTAATCAACTTAATGGGGTTTTCACATGTAGTATCATCATTTCAGTTTGGATTTTTAAAATGCAACTCAGTCTATTGAATTCTGTATGTATAGCCTGTATTTACTTTCTTATTTTATTTGACTTTTTTGTCATGTTATAATACTTTCAACTTTTCATTGAGTTATTTGAATATATCTATAAATATTCATTTGAATTTTCTGTCTGAAGTGTTTAAGTCATTCTTATTGGAACTACTATTGTGGAATTGGTAATTTTTGGTGGGAGCATGTATGTTTTGTGTGTGTGTGTGTGTGTGTGCGCGCACGCGCGCACACATGTATGCATGTGTTGTTCCTATGGTGGAATTTGTGCATCTGGATAGAGTTTACTGCTTAAGTCTTTCTTTTTAAAATGTAAATTATTTTTCTCAGTGGCAGCATGTGCAGTGTTCAGGTGAGGAATAAGTCATAGTAAGGCTGGTCACTTTGGTGGCACTGACACATAGGGCCACAGGTTTTAACTTTAGTCTTCATTGCAGGGACAACTATAAGCCATAATAACAGTCACCATCCAATGGCCAACACAACTCCATCAAGTTCCTATCTTTGTCATCATTTAATATGGCCCTCTACCTTATGTCAGCTCCCGTCCCTCTCTGCTTCTAGAGCCTGTTCTACATGTTGGCCTCCATGAGCCTCAATCAACTCCATCTCTTTCCTATGTCCATAACCTGGGCTATGTGTTGTGGGACTCTGCACATCTGATACCTTACCCTCAGTCAGGTTCAGCATTCCCCCCAGCCTCCACCTCTGCATAACCTATAACATGGTATAGGAGTCTGGATTTGGGTACCCTATCTCTGTGATCTACCCTGCTTCTGCAGCCTCTGTTGTGTGCTCATGTAGTATGAATTCTTCAGCTCATATATTTCTATGGTTATTAAAACCATTCATAAATTCACTTGAATGACCCACAAAAGCTAGTGCATGAATGATTTGGTACCAGCACGTAGCTAGTGGGAGGTGGTGGAATCAGTCAGAGTTGGGTCCTGGTGTGAAGTCTTCAGCTCATTGGCAGCATGCATCAAATGGGATTTGGTGCTAGGATAACCATCATTTTGATCTCTCCTGCCTCTTGGTTAAGAAATGAGTTGTTTTTCTCTTTTCAGTACTATAGACCCCTCCCATAACGCGTGCATTGCCTCACCACAGGCCCAAGGCAACAAGATCCAGCCATGAAGTAGAGACTTCAAAATCTAAATAGTTTTTCTCTCTGGAAACTATGTCAGTATTCAATATTGGGACAAAACCAATCAACACATGTAATTGGCAGTCTGAAGTGGGGCTTTTACTCAGATTGTACCTCATGATGAGGAGAAAACTTTGGACTTGGTTTATGAAAGGACTTTGGAACGTTTGGTCCAGTGTGGCACAGGAAGCCAGAATGCTATCAGTGAATCTTAATAATTCTACTGGGGCCTCAGGAGACCAAATCAACGATGGAAATACTCACATTAAGGGGTGCATTAATGAGGCTTCAGATTGAGATGAGACTGCATTAGAAGCCTGTCTGTCACAGCATAACAAATAATTTGGCTCCATTTTCACATGCTCCTAGGTATTTTGGTCAGTTGAGTGGTGTTTTCTAGTGGAAGAGATGACAAAGTGACAAGCATATATGGCTACCCTGGTTGCCTGTAGTCCAACTGGCAATGAGAACTAGAAACAAGCAGTGGGCAGAAAGAAATAGCAGGAAAATTTGCAGCTTGGTCAGCAAAAGCAGAACATTTGATTTTAGACATGGAAGGTACTTTACACTGGGGCGGATGAGAACTGCATAAAGACAGCTCAGGGTCTTCCTTCATAGACATTAAACTTTTGCAGTCCTATCTTTGGAAAAATAACATTTTGTTTATTGGAGAAAATAAAAACACATTTTCTGCTCTGCAATATCCAGGTATCAATGTTCTACAGAGATTATTTCCTTATTCAGATGTCAAAGCACTCTAAAACAGCGGTAATGTTGTTTGGGCCTAGAGACAGAAAGAAGTAGAGTCATGATTAACGTTGATTTTAATCCTGTGTGATACAGGTCACACTACTAACTCTTCATTATTTTTAATTGACATGTAATAATTATATGTAGTTATAAGGTTGACACACAAAGATACTTCATTTCTTGTGAAGGGAATATTAAAATCTCATTACTTGCTGTTTTGGAATATACCAACAAATAGAATTAGAATATAACAAATAGCCTTACTTCCTGTGTTTTTCACTGTGGAGAAAGGTCTGTTTTCCAAGCCTATAGACTTCATGGAAGCACTGTGGGGTAGACAGATGCCTCTCTACCCTCTTTATCATACCATCTTACTTTTACACACATGTTAAATTAAATTAATTTTAATACTTTCATTCACAACTAGCCAATTAATTAGTGGAGTTGATTATCAGTAAACAAGTTGATATACACTGTTTTCTCCCTGTCTTAGTTACTGTTCTATTGGCGAGATGAAACAACATAAGCAAAGCAACTTATAAGGCATTTTAATTTTGGACTTGCCTACAGTTTCAGAGTGTTAGTTCATGACCATCACGGTGGATAGTGTGGCAGCAGGCAGGCATGTGCTGGAGCATTAGCTGAGAGATCACATCTGATTTACAATTTCAAGAAGTGATAGAGGGTTTGTGTGTGTGTGTGTGTGTGTGTGTGTGTGTGTGTGTGTGTGTGTAGAGTGGGCATGGCATGGAGCTTTGAAACTTCTCAGCCTACCCCAAGTGACACATTTCTTCCAGCAAGGTCACACCTCCTAGTCCTTCCATCAGTCCACAAACTGGGGATCAAATATGCAAACATTTGAATCTGTTGGGTCCATTCTCATTCAAACCACCACATTTCCCAACAACAGACTTCTCCAGGCAGAACTTGCGTTATCAGTATTATTGGACTTGGAAATACCAGAAAACAGTGACATTGGGAAGGTAAAGCCATGTCTGTGAATGCTATCTCACGTGATTTGAGTTTGGACTGACTGATGAACAGGAGTCATTATGGAGAGGCACCTGATTTTTATTTTTGCTCCTTTCCCACCTCCATGTTTACACAAACATTTTGTTTTCTCTTATTACTTAATCCTTATTGTTTCCAAAACCATCCCTTTTAATTTTTTCTATTCAATAATTTTTAGTCTTGCTCTTAAATAGAACCTATGGTATTTTAATTAGTGTCTTCTTAGATATGAAAAAGAGAAAAGAAAACAAAAACCCAATGGCATGCATTACTTTGTGCTTCCAGAAGCTTCTTAATGGTGTTCATGGGAAGTGTCAGTCTGCTAATGCTTCTGAAAATAGGTCATCTATTTTCATCATATACTGCAGACAGGTAATGATTTTTCCTCACTGCTAAATGTGGCTCCTGTCAATAGAGTATGTGGAGAGTAATGATGTTTCAGGGAAGCATTGATCCCATAGAGAATACACCGTGGCCAGGGGAAAAAGGTGCAGAACACTCAGCCAACAGAGACATTCACAGAGCATTGTTGGGCACATAATATGTTCCCAATATTTTTATATAAATGAATAAGAGCATTCTGTGTTATAAATAAATGCAATCAAAAATGAATGTGTGATAGTGAAAGGAAAGAAACTCTGTGGAGGACACAAATAATGTATGACTTTCAGCAAATTGATCCATCAAGACTCTTTGTGGCTAGTACTAAAGGTTCTGAAAGAAATGTGGATGTCCATCATTGTGTGAGCAAGAGAAAAATGATGATGAAGTGAAGGATCCAGATTTCATATATTAAACTAAACTCTAATAAGAAATGGGAGAATTTCATTGCCAGTTCTTTAGTGAGAGAAAATAATAAAACATATTGACTCCTCTATGATTTCCCCCACTTCCCAAGGCATTGGTCGTACATAAATGCCACATGCAGTTTTACTTTCAATCATCCTTTAACTGTTCACATAGCAAATACTTTTTGAGTTACTTATATGTACTTGGCCCTCTTTTAGGAACTAACAATATAACAAATTGATAAAGTAGGTAGAATTCAAGCCTTTGTGGTACTACAGAGAATGTTCATAAATATATATCTGGAGTTATGTATATAATACATCGGAGTTTATACACTGAAAAATTAGCAGACTAAGAGGCAAGGCAGGGGTAGATATAAGCATGTGCCCACATTCTGCAGAGAAGATATATTGCTTGGTGATATCTGAAATAATATCTAAAGGTAGTCCAGGAGTGAATCATACAGACAATCTAGTGGAAGATGTTCTCAGTAGAAAGAGCTACAAAGGAAAATGCTTGAAGGCAGATTGCTCATCCAAGGGAAATGTGGCTAGGGCATGGTGAGTGGGAAAGAGAAGAGTAAATGTGAATCCACAGGCATCATATCAACATAAGAGTAAAGGTGGTGAACTTTTATTTCTCTGAGTGAGAAAGGAAGTCATTGTGCATTAGGTGGTTCTGAGCATAAGAAACATATGATCAGTGCATCAAAAAAATGTAGGTAAATCAATGGAGAGGGGAGATATCATTGCAGACAAGGAGAAAGGTCAACTACTGCAATAGCCCAGGCACCAGTTGGGCATGGTTTATTTCAGGATGTTTGCAGTGGAGGTAGCTACACAGATGAAGTGTAGATGGGTATGGAAGGTAGATGTTACTGTGAGAATAAAAATTAAAAACATCTTGAGACATAGAACAAAAAATTCATGGTCAGCAACGACCACCAACAACTTGTTAAAATTAGCAATAATAATAATAATTTTGAGCCCTTCATGGGCAGAGTGACCAAGAACGAAAAAAAAAAAAAAAAAAAAAGGGACATACAAGTCTAAACAAGCAAATGAGTAATGGGACATTTGGTGTTTTTGGGTCCGAAGTTTCATGGTCAAAATAACTAGTCTACACAAATTGCTGATGTTCAAAATATCCAATCATGTGTAATGGTGCCAAATCTTCCCGCTCTCCCCAGCTTTTGCCTATAAAAATTCCAAGCTTTCTGGGTCTTGGTCGATACCTCTGTCTCCTGCGTGGGACACGTTTCGACCTGAGGGGCCCCTCGCTATTAAACTGCCTTTTGCTGATTGCATCAAGACCGGTCTCTTGTGTGTCCTTGGGTGGTGAGCGCTTATTCCCGACCAGAGTGAGGGACCCCCCCTTGTGAGTCCTTTCATTACATGTCAATGATGATTTGACATTAGTCTTGAGGAAACTGGGTACAGTCATGATCACTGCAAATAATTTTGCTTCTCATGCTAAAATAGGGGAGTCCTAGTAGTCGTGCTAGGGTGGGGTTGTGTAGACCATTAGAAATAGGAGTTGGGTTTGAAGACAAAAATTTGATCATATTTGTGTTAAAGATGTTTTTAAAGACATGAAAGACAGACACACAGATTTAAGAAGCTGCATGATTCCAACCATGCAATTTCAAGAAATATATGCAGAAGGAATCCACCATTATATATGGAAGACAGAAGCCAATGAAGAGTAATCTTCACAGCCATTGGACAGAAGCAGCACATATTCCATATAAGGAACCCCGAATCTATATATGTAGCAGAGGATGGCCTTGTCAGGCATCAATGGGAGGACAGGCTTTTGGTCCTGTGAAGGCTCAATGCCCTAGTATAGGAGAATGCCAGGGTGGGGAGGTGAGAGTGGGTGCTTGGGTGGGGAGCATCTTTATAGAAGCAGGGGGAGGGAGATGGGATGGGGGATTGTAGAGGAGAAACAGGGAAAGAGCATAACATTTGAAATGTAAATAAATAAAATATACAATAAAAAAAGAAAAAGAAAAAAAAGGAACCCCAAATCACGTGACAGTAGATTTCTCATCTGAAGACACAAAGGTCAAAAGAACTGATAAGAAAGAACTGTCACCCATGAATCATTTTCAATGAAAATATACCATAAGAGTTCAAAGATAAAATAAAGATGCTCAAATGTATGAGCACTGTGCAAGCACACCCACTCTTGCAGACAGGCTAAGGAAACTTCTTTGAATAGAAAGAAAAAGATATAAGAAAAAATCTTGGCATCTCAGGCAAGGCAAAAAGACGAAAGTGGAGAAGCACAAGTGTACAGAGCCTATACTGTCTCTCAGACACTTAATAAATCATAACTTATGAACAAAACAGTCTAGTGTATTGTACTTATTGGGACAATGAAGCTTGCTGAAAAGATAACAATGCTTAGACAGCAATATAAAATATTGATACCAGTAGTGTTGCACAAAGAAAAAAACACAGATAACACTCTGAAAATGAGAAGAAAGGAGATAATAAGAGGAGATACACAGTGGCATATACTAATAAGAACATTACTGGCTTTTGGTCAGATTGTTTAACAGAGTAAATTAAAAGGCCCAACTCCTCACAAATAAAAATCACGACCAAATATAATGCTATTTATAGAAACTCACTTAAAATTGGATACCATAAATGGATGCAGTGTACAAGGATGAAAGAAGATATATTATGTAGATATGAAAATAAAGTGGGAGTGTCAATACTAACATCAGGCAACAGACGTCAGAAGGACAATTACTAGAGGCAGAGAAACATTACATCAACACCCCAGCTAGGCACAATGAGCTTAACTATATATTATATAAGAAAGCTTCAAAATGCATGAAGGAAAAACACAGCAGTCAAGTCCATGATGATGAGGCTTCTGACAGCTCCATAGAGACTGATAGACCTATTTATTGGAGAACCATCTGAAATAAGAAAGACCAGAGCAACACAACCAACAACATGACTCTGGTTAACATCTTACAGCAGTTCCCCAAACAATGGCAATAAAGATCTTTTCCGGATCTCGATGGATTTGTTGGTCAGCATCTTAACTACAATGTAGACACACAAACCTGCATGAACGTAAAAGTAACTACCTCATGCATGCCATTGAGCACCAGTAAAACTGAACAACTCACATGCAAGAGCCATGATTATAACACCAGTGTGTCAGCGCTGGCCCTGACTAGTGTGTTGTAATCTTGTATAGGGCAAACATTTGTAGAAAGTGGACAAAGTTCTTTTCTTCTTCTCCCCCTCTTTCCCCTCCCCCTCTTTCCCTTCTTCTCTTCCTCTCCTTTTTGCCAGAGTTTCAGGTGTGACCACGGCGCCCTGCTTTCTTGTATTCTATTTTTATGACATATGAATTACAGAACCATATGGCAACTAAGTAAATGTAAGAGTATGACTCAGATGTGGGGCCATTTTACTAGGGAATACTTTAAGAACCCCCAGGGTCTAAACCACCAGCCTGGGAGCGCTTAGGGAGGGACCCATGGCTCCAGTTATATATGTAAGGGTGGTATAGGTGGGAGAAGAGATCCTTGGTCTCATGAAGGCTGGACTTGTGGGGGGGGGGAATTGAGGGTGGGGAGGTAAGGTGCGGGGGGGGGAATGTAGGTGGGGGGACACCCCCATAAAGCAGGAGGAGGGGGTATGGGATAGGGAGTTCCTGGGAGGGAAGGGGGAAATGGGGTAAAGGAAGAACATCTGAAATGTAAATAAAATTTCCAATGAAAAAATAAATAAAATAAAAAAAAAAGAATTCTCTCTGTGGTAGCTGACCAACCCCATGCCAGTGCCTAGATGATTTGAAGGAGGATGGTGTCTTAGTCAGAATTTCTATTGCTGTGATAAAACACCATGACCAAAAGCAACTTTGGGAAGAAACTTTATTTCAATTTACACTTCCATAACACAGTTCATTGCTGAGGAAAGTTGCAACAGGAACCCAGATGCAGGAGCTGATACAGAGGCCATAGAGGAATACTGTTAATTTGTGTTCTAGGAATGCTTTCTTATAGCACCCAGGACTACCAGTCCACGGAGTGGGGCATGGCCTGAAGTGAGCTGGGACCTCGGACCTCCTATGTCAGCAATCAATAAAACAGAAACAAAACCAACCAAAACAAAAAACAAACAGACAAACAAAACAAACAAAAAAAAATACAGTCAGGCCTATTTGGTTAGAAGAATTTTCTTAATTGAGATTCCTGCTTCCAAAGCTACTCTACCTTTTGTCAACAGAAAATTAGTCCACACAGATGGCTTAGGGAGTAAAGGTTCTTGTTATCAAGTTTTGATTCCTGGGACCCACAGACTGGGAGGACAGAACTGACTCAGGAGGGAGTGTTGTATGTTGATCTCTGCACATATGCTATGGCATATGCATATCTACACACACACACACACACACACACACACACACACACTTTTAAGTGCAACTTTTAGGGAATAAGGGAGACAGTTCAACAGGTAGCATGCTTGCTGTATATGCATAGGGTCTGGAGTTCACATTCCCAGAATCCAAGTAAAAGTCTGATGGCTGTGGCAGCCTGTAATTACAGTGTACAGGAGGAAGAAGCAGGAAGTCCACAGAGCAAGTTAGACTAGCCAGAATGGCAAGCTCTGGATTCTAAGAGACCCCACCTCAATATGTAAGATGGGACACGACTGAGGAAGATACATAATGTCAACATTGGGCCACTACATGTAGACAGTTGAGTCTATCAGGTGATCAACATACATGCATGCATGTGCACCATACACACACACATACACCACACACACACACACACACACACACACACACACATCGGAGCATCTTCTTTCTTACATTTCAATTATATAAACTTTAGCTTTTTAATCTGAAAATTTTTCCTTCTCTCCCTTTTAATGGAAGCAGAAATTAAAAGGAAAGGGGAAATGAGTTTGTAAAGGTCACGTTAGTGAGATCTGGAGTCCCCTTGATTCATGACTGAGTTACAAGAACAACAGAGGGCAGACAGGGGCTATTACTTAAGCTCCAGCCTGAGTAAGTTGAGCAAACATCTCCGTTTATTTCTAATGATCTCAACGGCAAGGATGGAGTAATGAGCATAAGCATGATGTATTGAGTCACTGTCTTGTCTGCACTTCTTCCTGGGAAAATACAAAAACACAAAACACACACTCCAAAGAATACACTGAAATCCCCTTGGAGAGCTTTTTCATTGCACTGGGAGACAGGAAATGACTTAAATAGACTTTATAATATTCTTAACAAATAATTACCTTGAGAGATGAAGTGATATAAATCTTGAAGGCTATATTCTGAGAAAATGTCAAGGAGAAGAGTACTTTGGCTGCTGATCTTTTATCTAAAAATAAACAAAAGCCAGCAATTACTCATTGCCTTGTGCAAAACCCTGAGCCTTTACAGCTGTGTGGTTTTTTTTTTTTTAATTTCTGAAATATTTAGGATTTTGTTTGCAGCACCTTTCCCCATGAGAGCATGGTCCTTCAACATGGATGTAGCCACATGAAGGGGTGAGGCTGCCTGGTAGAATACAAAGTGATTCAAGTCTTGATCACAGACTCACAGGTCTGTGAAATCACTTGTGCTTCCTGCCTTGATTTCAAAATTTTTTATTGCAACGAATTATTCACATATCTAGCCATTTCAGTTTTATATAGTGCTAGACCTGTATCTGTCATATTTGCTTATACTTATTTTACATTTTACTCTTGACTGCATCCACTCTTGTTTATTTTTCTTAAAGCCAAATGTTCTGTCTGACTACAGTGTGTTTTCTATAAATGTACATAATGTTATCTTCCATAAAGCTGAGCTCTTCTACTTAAGTGCTTCTCTTGGGCTGTGATAACAAGGTAGCACTGACTGGTTTATTTCCTTCATTTTTGAAGAGTGGAAGGAACCAAACTATGATAGCAGCAATGCATGCTCCTCTGGAGGCCCCTCAGCAGACCTCTTCCCACCTGTCCTGCTCCCCTAGTAGTTCTGGCAACCTGCATTATTATGCTTGTGTTGCAGCACCATCTCTGTTTCCTTCATCCCTCTGACATTGTGGAGCCTCCTTGTATCATTGTGTTCTCTCTTATAAAGACACTGGGTGTGGGCTGGGGTGATCTAATCCAATATGTCTTTAAATACCCAGTTTCTAATTATGCCCATGTTTGGGCGTACCAAGTTTAGGACCAAATATGTATATTTGGAGGATAGGAGTCAAAAATTAACCCACAGTGGTGGAACTGTACTTTGATTCATAGAGGCAGGCTGTGATAATGGTGATCAAATGTTGGCAAACAATGTTACACTCAGCTCTAAGAACAGTGCCACATTTTCTCATAGTCCATACAGTGCTTAGATGCTATAAAGACCAATTTTAAGAAAATATACTTAATTGCTAATATTTTAGTCTACATGGCTATGCCAACTTGAATATAGAAGAATGGAATCAACCCCAGAGTTTAGCACAATTCATGTCTAGAATAGTGAAGTATTTGTTTATTTCTGGGTGGGTGGATCCTACATGTAATCCCAATCTGAAAAGCACAGATTACCTCCCAGTGACCTATTTCCTGTCTAGAAGAAATGCTGTAATCCATATTTTGTGAATTGTTCCATGAGAATTTACTGCATATATAAGCATCTACTTGTCAATCTATTATGTATCTATCATCATCTATCTTATCACTTCTAATTTCTATGCATCTATCTAACTACAATCTATTACATATTATATATCTATTTTCCATGTGATATCTGTTATAAATCTGTCAACTGCTAAATCTATTTATTATCTATTGATCCACTGATCTATTATCTATCATCTATCTATCTATCTATCTATCTATCTATCTATCTATCTACCTATCTATTATCTATCTATCATTTATCTATTATTATTATCATCAATCATCTATCTCTATTTCTCTACCTACCTATTACCTTCTAGCTATCATCTATCACTTACCTATCATCTATCTATCCTCTATCTTTTTTATCATCTCTATCACTTACCATTATCTATCTACCTATAATATATCTTCAGCCTATTATCTATCTTTTATCTATCATCTTCTATCTATCATCTATTATCTATCATGACTGATCTATCACTCATCTATTTCTGTCTGTCTGTCTGCCTGCCTGTCTATCTATATATCATCTATTCATCTATTATTTATTTTCTTCTATCAAGTATCTATCTATGTGCATATGTAGCTATCATTCTGACTAGCTATTCTTGCAATTTAATCATTGAAAGTGAAACCTACACTGGTCAAAACTCAGAGAACAGACTATAGGATGCTTAATCCTAATTACAAATGTAGTGGACCCCTCATCCCAGATGTTCAGGAAACATTGTGGAGGATGGGGCAGAGAGACTGTAAGAGCTGGAGGACTGGGACATCTGCTGCAAGAGAGGTCTTCTACTTGTGAAGAGAAAGCTGAAACCAGAGGATCCTAAACAGCAACACAAGTTGATGTGCTGATGTGGATGGGAGAAACTTCATAGTGCCCAACTTCTAGATGAAAAGTGACAGAAAACGAATGGCAACTGGGAGGGAAAGAATCAATCTTTTCTAGGGACTTGGCCTCCGATATGTATCTAATGCCAAATGGTCATTCCTAAACATATATACATACAAGTAAAGTACCATTAAATGAGATTGCGAAGAAGTAAGGGGATGGGTAAATTGGAGGGGAAAGAAGAAGTGGAGATGATGTAAGTACAGTACTTTTGTATAAAATTCTCAAAAAATAAATTTAAAAAATGAAAATGCAGAGATGGACCACATCATATACATTCTTCTACTTTCTCATCCTCCTAAGAGTAAACAAAACTGCCTGTCTCCCTCACTTCCCTCTGGCTACCACCAGTTGTTCTTGTGTCCTATAGAGCAGAAACCCAGTAAGTTGCCCATTTTACTCCTTTTCCTCTGTTCTCCCCTCTGCTACCCTCTTCTACGGGCAATGTGCCCACCATGCTAAGATCCACTGCCCCACCCCCACCTTAACCGACAAATGTCCTTTTCTACTCATTATCTGTATCTGTTGATCTTTATACAATACTCACTTGCTCACTTCTTGGTAGTCTCTAATGTAGAAAGCAAATTCTACAAGGGTGGGGACTTGACTGTTATTTGCTTATAATTCTACTAGCTGCTGGTGACAAAGAAATGTATCTTACAATAGATGTAATGGAGTATGCTGTAAATTTGAATACAGCCAATCACCTTTTCAGATGTGTATGAATTATTTGTAATTTTGTTCCACCTCCATATCATTTATTATTATTATTTACAAAAATACAGCATTCTTTTATTGCATTTTATTAATTGTTAGAGAATTTGGTCATGCATACAACATGCTTTTACTGAATCTACTTCTCATTTTCTCTGCCGCAATTCCACTACCCCTACCATACTTTTCTCTTAACTTCATGCATTCCTTTTCCTTTTCATCTGCTGAGTATATAGTATTTGTATTGGTTTAGGGGCCACCTTCTGGGGATGGGTAATCTTATGGGTCACCTCTGATGAAGAAAACTGACTATCATCCCAACAATTGCCAATAACTATTTAGCTGAGGGAAAGATTTCATGACACCCTACACACACACACACACACACACACACGACACACACACACACACACACACACACATACACATACAGATTTCATGCTAAGATTTTTGCTTGGCTTGGTCTTGTGCAGATCTTGTGTATATTGTCATAACTGGTGTGAGTTCATATGTGCGAACTGCCCTGCTGCATTCTGAAAACACTGTTTCATTATAATCATCCACCCTCCACTAATAATCTTTCCTTCCTCACTTTCATTTTCGTTCCTGAACCTTAGGGAATAGTGGGTGTGATATAGATGTTTCATGTAGGGCTGGGCACACTGGTCTCTTATTCTCTGCATATTGATAAGTTGTAGGCGTCAGTATGAATCAGTTTCTACTGTTAAAACAAGCTTCTCTGATGAGGGCTGAGAGGTACACTAATATACATATATAATGATTAATCATAAGGAGTTGGTTTAATACTGTTTCCATTTAGTAGAATAGCAGATCCTGTCCTGAGGACCATGATCAGTCTAATCACATGTTCTCCCCAGTAACAGAGACATGAGTTCTGTCTTCTGGAATGAGACAATCAAATAACCCTATTAAAAATGGGGTACAGAGATGAACAAAGAACTCTCAACTGAGGAAACTCGAATGGTTGAGAAACATCTAAAGAAGTGTTCACATCCCTAGTCATCAGGGAAATGCAAATGAAAACAACACTGAGATTCCACCTCACACCAGTAAATGGCTAAGATCCAAAACACAGGTGACAGCAGATGTTGGTGAGGATGTGGAGAAAGAGGAAACTCCTCCATTGTTGGTGGGATTTAAGCTGGTACAACCACTATGGAAAGCAGTCTGAAGGTACCTCAGCAAATTGAACATAGTGTTACCTGAGGACCCAGTATACCACTCCTGGGCATATACCCAGAAGATATTTCAACATACAACAGGGTACATGCTCCACTATGTTCATAGCAGCCTTATTTATAATAGCCAGAAGTGAAAGAACCCAGATGTCCTTCAACAAGAAGAATGGATACAGAAAATGTGGTACAGTTACACAATGGAGTACTACTCAGCTATTAAAAACAATGAGTTCATGAAATTCCTAGCAAATGGATGGAGCTGAAATATCATCCTGAGTGAGATGACCCAATCACAAAAGAACACCACAGTTGATGCACTCACTGATAAGAGATATTAGCCAAAAGCTCACAAATACCTAAGACACAATGCATAGACCTCATGAAACTCAAGAGAAGGAGGAAGACCAAAGTGTGGGTGCTTTGGTCCTTTTTAGAAGGAGTATCAAAGATTCAACAGAGCTCCCAGGGTCTAAACCTCCAGCCTGAGAACAGGTAAAAAGGAAACACCGTGATGTCTGCTGGTAGAAGCTCTAATCCTGATAGCTGACCTCCAGACTTATACTACTCAGACCTTTGATGGGCCATTGACAAGGACACCAAACAGCTAGAGATTGACATCACTAAACTGAAGAAATCCCTCGTTTCGATGTCTGAATTGATCTCCAAAAATTGCAAAGGACTTTATTGGACTTGATTTATCTTCTACAATAGAAAAGACTGTGTACAGCTCTTGACTGTGTACAGCCCTTAAAGAAGAATGTTTCCCTTACATAGACAAGACAGGGATGGTTAAAGAGAACATGAAAAAGGTCAGAGAAGGCCCAGAGAAATGACAGAGAGAGAAAGAGAAAGAGGAATAGAAGCTGGTACAAGGATTGGTTTTCAACCTCTCTATGGTTGTCAATCCCACTTCCTCCCATCTTGGGACCATTAACTGGTTATCTCTGCTGATTTCTTTTAGTCCCGGGCCTTAAATAGGCTGACTAACTTTGTGATACAACAGATAGATAATTTGGTAGCAAAACCTATTCAGATACATTATCATAAGTTAGCTATGGAGGACCACGAACTCAAGATGAGGTTGTTACTTTATACAGGGTGTTCCTCAAACCCATCTCCACCCAACCTAAAAGAAGAGACTTCCACCCCTAAACCAAGCAGAGAGGGGCTACCCAGAACCCTCTCTGTCTGGCAATCTGAATTCTTGCTTAGGCTCAAGGCTAAGCACTGCAAGGGAATATAAATAAAAGTTTAAAATATCTATCTGGGTTCCCTGAGGGACAAGCCTGACTGAATAGGGGTTGATGTCAAACGTGTCCCCTCTCCAGGAAAAAGACATCGGGATGGGTATAGCCCTCATGCCTCACTGGACAATGACAGGAGGACCTGAGCCATTACAAGGTCTCCTTCAATTATTGGAGGTCAGGCCTCTATCTCCACCTTCACAAGAATAGAATTGCCAAGGCCCTTCTATACTTAGAGAAGGGAGGAGATGTCAGGAGCAGCCCTACATATACACTAAAGGCCTAAAATCAGCCATAGGCCTAAAGTCAGCAATAGTCCTGACATACATGCATGCTAACACAAGTCTTGGGTCTCTGTGGAAAAACACTGAAACAGCAGGCTATAAGCTATTGTAAACTTTTATTATAAGCTTCTGTGGAAATTTACCAGCCCAACTAATCATAGGTCTTATAAATAGGCAGCCTCGGTGGACAGCACCAACTTAGATAAGGACAAGTGAATCATAGGCAGAGTCATAGTGACCTGTCCCCTGAACCTACACCCAGCTGATACCCTGTTCTGAAAGGTATCTGTACTCCCCCTGAACACCTATGCTTCGGTGCCATTCCCTTCCCCACATCCTGCCTTTTTGTGTTTATAACCCCTGTGTAAATAAGTAAATTATGATGTGATTTAAATAACTAAATAAATTAAAAAATACAGTAAAAAAAAAAAAAACAAAACGAAAACAAAAAACAAAAAAAAAAAAAAGAAGGAAAAATGCATAGGAAAGATGGGAAGGGATAATAAATAAAATGACTTTTCAAGTGAGTCATATTGAAACCTACTACTGCAGATGCTTCCTAAAGCATCTATCTCTTATCTATCTGCCGTCTGTCTGCTTATCATCTATCTGTTTTATACATATAATAAGATTATATAGATGCCCAAATATTATAGGCTATTTTCATTCTTCGTGGTTACCCTATAAAACTTAACAGCGAGACCATATTGCTGAAGACATAACATACTTGAATGACAGAACATGGAGAAATCATGCAGGCATTGGCCTGGAAGTCTGTGCCTACTGAATAGCTTTTACAGTTCTGGAAGGTGCTATGAATGCTAACAGGGGAGAAAAGTAACCACCATTTTTACCCAGTTGTGACCTCTGTAAGCTACAATAATGACTGCACTAGTAAGACATGCCCACTGGTTTAACAGTGACACAACAAATATGGAATTTAAGTTTCATGTTACATGATGAACCCATACTTGGCATCATTAATAGTCTAACAATCAATGGCTTGATGGGTCATAGGCCCTAGGTGAGAACCTATTACTATTTGCTAAGTAGACATAGTCATAAACTGACTCCTAATGACTTGTCATTGTATATATAATAAATTCAACTCTCATTTGATTAGCTTCTATCTGCAATAGGTGGTGACGGACACAGAGAGCCACAATGGGCCAAAACACACAGACTAAGAGATTGCACAGTGTTCATCCCTAAATGGAACAATTAGATTTTTTTCCCTACACCTTAGATTTTTTTCCCAAGGTTCAGGAAATACCATGGAAGAGGAAGTGGGAGGAGTGCAAAATCTAGAGTGTTGGATGTCTATCAGGAAACTGTCTTCTGGACGTAGCTGTGGCGGGTAGTTCCACATGTGAACTCATGATAGTGATGCAGTGTGCATGCGATCTGTGAAAGCCCAAGATAGATACAATTCCAGCATGGAATCTAAGTTGGGGATAAAAGCCCACTCCTAGCTGTGGAACTATTGACAATTGATAGCTTCTGAAACGGGGGGGGGAGGGTAGGGAACAGTTTTCTCTAAGAGTGGAGTCTTTTTAACTATGAGTAAATTTTCATTACCACTATATGCACTCATACAACCTTATCTGGGGTCATAATCCACAATTTTAAAGGCTAAGTATCCAAGCATCATAACTCCTCAGCTAACTGAATTAAAAAATACTGAAGTAGGTATAATAACAGATTAAGGCATCCAAAGTTTATTTGTAAACTAATCAATGAATTTACCAGAATACAAATAAGCAGATGAATGAAGTAAAGATATCAGTTTAGGACTTGGGAAGAGAAAGTTAACAACATAGAAGATAAAGCCAGAAATATGATGAAGAAGTCACAATATGGATAGAAAATGTAACAAGGAAATTGAAATTAAAGAAAGCCTCAATTGTTGCATTAAAAAAAAAACACAATGAACCAGCTAAAACTATAGGGAAATTATCAACCCTAAGACAAAATAAGCAGAAGAAAGATTATGAGGGATAGAGGACAAAGTTAAGGAAATACTGCATTTTAATATCAATAAAGAAAAAGAGCAAGTATGAGAATAATGTGCAGGAAATCTCAGACATAAACAAAAGACTAAATATAAATATTAATAATCCATGTGGTGGAAGAAGAAATGGCAAACAAGTAAACAAAACATGCTAGAAAAAAATCAATTCAATAAAATTATTATGGAAAGACTTTTAAATGAAGAGAAATGAATACCTAAACACAGGAGACATTATATGTGAACTCCAAGGCGACATGAGTAAAGAAGAGTCTCTTATTACACAATCAAGATGCCTAACTTAAAAGCAAAGAGACAATGGTAAGAGCTGTACTAAGAGGTGTGACCCTGATATTTCCTCTGACCACTCTTTTGCTCTTGTGGGAAGCATACAACTCTGGCCCAGTAACCACTGAAATGAAGTAGCACAATGGCTAGGTTTATGTTAATGATAACGGACCTGCTGACATTCCCTAGTAGAAATGGTATAGGGTGGGAAATAGAGGACAGGGATGATTAATAGTGTTTGTAGCATCTCACATGGGGCTCCACCTATCAATATTTGAGTTATTCATATTACTGTAAGTAATTCTTTATCCTGTAATTCTAATAAACTCAATGATTCACCAGGGTAGAATTGTTATCCTGGACGATTGTTGTTGTCCTATCTGGGGTAAAAAGTTATCTGTTGACATCTCTCCAGGTATAGTAACACTGCATTATAAAAGAACAATGCCAGTTCATTTACAAAGGCAACCACATGAAAATAACACCAGACCTCTCATGAGAAACTCTCAAAGTCAGAAAAACAAGGAATTATGTATGAAGCGTTGACAATAGGCAAATTCCAAATAATATAGCTATACTGAACAAAAACAGAAGAATATTGGCATATCAAGACAAAAATACCAACCTAAACCAGAACTGCAAAAGACACTTAAATCCTAAATACAAAGGGGTAAGAAAGTCAGCCTCAATCACAACAGATGAAAGAATAAATTTTATGAGAGGAATAGATGAACAAAGACCACAAAAAATCTACTCATGCCAAGAACAGTAAGATAGCAGATCCTTCATATGAATAGGGAAGAAAGGAACAGGCAATAGTCCAATCAATTGGCAAAACAACTGACAACATTCTGGGGGTTAGCAAGCCTTTGCAATAACTCTAAATAGGAAAGTTGTTTTAACTACCCAATTAAAACATGCTGTTTTTGTTGACAAGATTTACCATCTCTTTTTTCTAATAAATATACTTTCCTGTTAACAACATTCCCAGACTGGTAGTAAAAGGGAAGTATATTTATTAAGCAAATGAAAGCTCCAAGTAAATTGACTTCAGAGTGTAGCAGTTGTCTTTGAGCCCACTGAGGATGAATAAATATCAGGGGTCTGTTAAGGCCAACTAAGATGAAGCTATTTCCTCTTGGTCAAAAGAATGGAATATCCCTTGCACTTGGTGGAGACATAACATTCTAGTCTGCTCCAAAGGTTAGTGTATTACATACCATTGTCACCTTGCTCAAGAATAATCTATATGGGCCTGTCAATCACTTGGTCAAGAGACCACCATCAGGAAGACTTATTCACCTAAAGTCACTCAGTAGAGGAATAATTATTCCTCCCATCAGAAATTAATGGATAATGTACTTTCCCCTCCCAGATAACTCACTCCCATGTAGTAGCTTTTAGAGTTTACATTACATGACACTGCTTCATTCCTCCTTTTCTGATCTACTCCCCCCACAACCCTCCTGTGGTTTTTTTGATACTGGCCAAAGCCTAGGCATGTTTCCCTCAAGTCAAGTCTCTGGATTTCTAATGGTTTTCTCTGAAGCTGCTACATCCACTGCTTCCATGTCGTCCTTCTTTCCTGTGGCAGCTTATATGCTGAATGCAGTTCTCACCTGCTCCTCTCCATCTTCCTCCTGGTGGAGCTGCTAGCAACAGAGCTTGCCCCTATTTCCCCTAACAAAAGTGGAACTAGTAGTAAGAGATTAAAAAAAGGATACTACATCTTAATAAAAAGAACAAGCCATCAAAAAGATACAAAGCAATTACAACTATATATGGGCTAAATTCTAGAGCTCCTAATTTTATTAACTCAGTCTATTATGCCAGTATCACCCTAATACCCAAACCAGATTAGGACACAATGAAAAGAAAACAATAGAACAAGTTTCTCTGATAAACATAGGCATAAAAATTCTCAATTAAATTCTTCTAAACTGAATCCAAGAACACATTAATAAGATCATATACAGTGACCCATCTGGCTTCATTTCAGAGATACAAAGAGGATTTAGGATATAAAAGACAGTGTATGTAATACAGTATGCAAACAGACCAAATGGAAACGACACCATCTCTCTGAAAGATGTAGAAAATGCCTTTGAGAAAGTTCAGCATCATTTTCTGCTAAATAATCTGATGAAACAATGGCCAAGAGGAAGCTATTGCAGCAGAAGAGGGGCTATATATGAGAAACTTGTGGTCAACATTGCACTAAATGGAAGAATATTTAAAACATGTGCTTTAAAATGTGTAATGAGACAAGACCTGCTCTATTCATTCTTTTCAATACAATAATTGAAGTCTTGGATAAATGATAATTAAATATATATATTATAGAAGGAAAGGGAGTCAAATTACCCAATTTGCGGATGGTAAGATACTAAAGGCTGTTATGGAAACTTTTTAGATTTATGAAACATCTTCAACAAAGCAATAGACTGTAAAATCAACATGCAAAAATGCCCAATAGTTTTCCTATAGACTAATAATAAACTAGCTGAGACAGGAATCAGGGAAAAATTCTACCGCCAGGAGCTTAAAATGATGTAGCCAAGGACGAACTGAAACACAGACATGAATGACCTGTACAGTATAGACAGTAAAGCACTGAAGAATGGAGTATGAAGACATTAATAGACAGGAAGACCTCTGATTTTCATAGATTTGTCTAATTAACATTGTGATGGCTACATTGCTGAGAGTGATTTACAGGTCAAAAAAAATTGCCATCAAAATTCTGATAACATTGTTCATCGAAGATTGACAAACAGAAGTCCCAAAGACCTTAAGTAGCCAAAGCAATCTTAAAGAGTAAAGCTGAAGTAATCACTGTATGTTGGACTGAAAGCAATGCTACAGTGCAAAGCAACAAAACAGCATGACATAGCTCAAAAATAGAGATATAGTTCAAGGGAATGGAATAAAAGGTCCATAAATGAACCTGCAGAGTTATAGCCACTGAACCTTTACAAAGGTACAAAAATCACATTGATAAAGGGACAGCTCTTCAGCAAATGGTGCTGGGAAAACTAGATATTACATATAAAAGACTGAAAGCAGGTCCGTATCTCTACCCTGTACAGAAAATAAATTCCAGATATATCAGAGGTCTTATTGTAGTAAGCAAACCCCTGAAACTGCGAAAGAGACTACCAAGATACTTTAAGATACAGGCATAGTTTATAGCTCTCTGGAAAGGACTCCAACAGCTCAGAAAATGAGTTTAAGAGTGAACAAAGAAGAAGTAAAAATCAGCAAAGTGGGAGAAAGTCTCTCCCAACTATCTTAGTATTGCGTAGGAAATTATTATCTAATATCTATACAGAACACTCAGATTGAAGATCCAAAACAAATCATCTATAAATAAGTGATTGGCTATATTGGAAGGATGGACATTTTTCAAAATAAGAAAAAATGGACAATAAACACATGGAAGAATATTCAGCATTATTCTTGGGAACAGGTAAACTAAAATTACATCATGGTTCATCTCACCAGGAGCAAAATGGTTATCATTTATCATTTAGCAAGCAAACAATAGAGGAAGATGTAACATATCTCTTGCTAGTGGTAATGTAAACTGATGGTAGAAAAACTAACAATAGCTATGCCATATGGTCCAGCTAGATCACAGCTAGGTATATAAAAATGGAGTTTAATCCAGCATACCATAGATCTTGCACATACATATTGATGTGCACACAGTAGTCATTATGGAAACAGTCTAGATGTTCATCAGTAACTATTGGATAAAGAAAACATGACATGTATACAATAGAATTTTACTTGGCTAGAAGGACGAATAAAATTATGTCTTCTGCAGGAAATAGATGAAATCGGAGATTAAAACACTAAGCGGAATAGGCTGTACTCAGAAAGGCAAACATTATTTGTTTTCTCTTATGTACATGGAATTCAGTTTAAGATGTCCGTGAGTTTGAGGCCAGTATGAACTTCATAGTGAGTTTTGGTCCTGTACAAGCTACATAGTGAGAGCCTATTTCAAACAAAATAAAACAAACAAAAGACAAAACTAAAAAATCAATACCACAAATATGCTTTAAGGCATATTCATCTTTTATGAGGAAATAAAAAATGTAAATCTCATACTGTATGGTAAAATGTGATCAATTAAAGAATACTGAATTCTCCAATTCATAAAGAATAACTGAAGATAGCATATTTCAATGAAAATGTTTACATTTTATTGCAAGTAGTCAAATCTATTTTGAGTAGAATCTCCAGATTTGGGAAATAAAAATGCTTAGTTCTAATTTAAATTAAATGAAAAATTATCAGTTTAAATGTCAGATAAACGATAGCTTTTTAAAGTAAAGTATGTTGTTGTTTTTGTAATATTTACATTGATCTGGTCTTCCAGTATTTTGCCTGAAAACTTGAGTGCTGGGTCGTAGTTTTCATTCTCCAAGTCAGTGCTGGATTTGGTGGTGCCTATGTTAGTGGGCATGCTACTGCTGTATGGCAGCCAAGAGCATGAACATTGCTGCTCTTGAGATGGAACTTGTGATGGTCCAATGAATGGACATCCATGTTTAACATGCACAGAATGTATCAGATGGCATGATGAACTAAAGAGGCCGTTAAAGGCAAGTACAGCGATTGTTCCGCTTAGCTTAGATACTTGTTTTGTTTGGCTGGCAAGATGACAAGGTCTGTCTCCTCACTAAAGAGCTAATGTCCTAAGTTGTCTAGATAAGATTTGAGAAAAGGACGAGGATGATTGCAAAGGTGGACATTGCCAGAAACAATATCCGCAGTCCTCTCCTCTGACTGGCAGCAATTTATACAGAGCCACTTATGAGAACACACTGTGAGGAGCTGCCAAGGTAACTCTGCGTTTATTTAGCACTTAAACCAATGTTTGTTTTCACGATACTTTCAAGGCAAGTCAGTTTTACGAGTGAAGAGAAGAAAGGATAAACTAACTTCCTGAGAGTTGCACACTGTGCCAACAGTAGAGCTGGAAAGATGGGAAAAATCCCTTTGCTGCTAATGCTGAAGACATTTAGTAAGGTGGAATCACTATTACTGTGTAAATTAACTTTTTTAAAAAGAAGAACTTATAAAGCTTTCAGAATGCTATCTACAGGGATGGGATACTCTTTGGTAACTTAAGACGCCTTAAATTCAAAGTTAAAATCTCTCAGATATCTGCAGAAACTCTAAAGGCAACACAATCTTCAGAAATTCCCTTTCTTGTGTCCTATTTTCTCCTGAAGAAGTAATTTATAATTTTATTTTTATAGAGGTTGGAAGAATGAGTATTATAGGGATAGATCTTTTAATTCCTGCAAGAATACATTTAAAAGTGAATCTGCAATGCTTTATGAAATACTAATTTACTCATGCTGTAAAAATACTTTAGCTAAGCTAGACATTACTAGCTATACTTACATACTCAAATCTTATTAAAGATACTAGGTAAAAGTCCAAGGATTCATAAAGCTATTATTTTTGTTCCTGTTAGGAATGGTGTTAGGTACAGCTCAATTGAAGTATTTGAAGCTATTTTGACTTCAAGCAAGCTTTTTCGAAAACTTTTGAAAAAAAATCATCTTAATGTTATTAAGCAAACAAAACAAAACAAAAAACAAACAAACAAAAAAAACCTTTCGTGGTATTACTAATTGCCAAGCAGTGTCAACCAGAAACCACAGTTGGCACTTACCGTATGAGTTTTCAGCTAAATCTTGATGGAAGATTATCTAACAAACTACATTTTCAGCAATTTGGCTACAAATCGAGTAGACACTAAAAATATGTATATATCACAATTCAGCCCCATATGCTGTGCCAAACAAGCCATGCAATCCTGTAATAAAGGAAAGTGGACATGGTTGTCCTAATCGTCTACTCAAGCCTTGCCCAGGCTTAAGCCATGAACGGTGTGTTCCAAACGGCAGTGCTATGCTCATGCAAGGCCTCCAGCAACAGGCATGACTGGAGCAGTGAGGGAACAAAGAAAATCACAGAAAGTCAGCCAGAAACCTGGAACAAGTGGTCTGGGCTCACTGCTGGACAATTCATGGCACTCTGGAAGCTCAGGGTGTTCATTATGTATAGTTGAACAGAGGGTGGGTGTTATTGCCTGCAGCTGAACAAGAAGTCTGGCATTACTAATATAGATAGAAAGATGCACGAGTAGGCAGGGTTTATAGTGTACACCTGGATCAAACAGTTAGGTTTAGCTAATCTCAGTAGAAGCCATCTCTCTGCTGGAACAGTCTTCAGGCCACAGATACCCGGGGACAAAAGGCTATGCTGTTCATCTTCTGCCCACAGAGTCAACACTCATACTGGGGAAAGAGTTTGCCATTTCCCTCCGAGCATCACCTCACAGGGAAGGCTTTGCCATGCCTCCTTGGGTCTGAGGCTCTGAGGTTCTTGATGTGATCATGTGTATGTCAACAAATGCAACCTTTCCTCAGGACTTCATTTGTTCTGTTCCAAAGAGAGAGTGTGTGAGAGGCAGCGATACAGAGTATGCACAGTACCTGCAACTGTTTTGGGGCAATGCAAGAGTGACTGGACAAAGAGGACTATAATGAATTCAAATAAAGCCAGGCTTCTGCAGGATACTTAAATACGGGTTTTAGCAGAAAGTAACTTAGAGATGATGTTAGAAACCTTTCTGTTTTAGGGGAGCTCATCAGATCCCATAGACTCTTCCCCCCTGTACAGAAACATCCCTTTACCTTGGTCTTGATCTGTCCTGAGTCTTGTATGGATAACTTGGCTTGTTCCTATTTGTCATTTGTCTTCTTTCCTTTTGTTTCTCTTTCCTCTTTCTTCTGCGATACTCCCTCCACCTTGGGTATTCCAGTTCTGTTATAACCACTTTCTTCTCATTCTCTACTCAGACGGTGTCATAAAAACAGTTTATGCATGCACAATTCTTCCAGGACTTTGTGTAAAAGGCATGGTGATTTACCCTTTCTTTGACCAAAGAGTGAACTTGACATATATGGGTGATGTTAAGAATTAACAGAAATAGGAGTCACTTTTAAATATCACTTAAACTCCTTTTTGTAAAGTGGTGATCCTGAGATTAATGGATGCAGCAAAGAATGTTTTAATAAGGTCCCAGATAAAAAGGGAATGAACAAAAATAATTGAAATTAGGAGTATTCACTCAGTATATGCAGTAGACTTTTCTGGCCTTTATATTTACTTTCTGTGTATGTGCATATTATATGTGTATGTCTGTGTGGTTACATGTAGGTGGGCTTATGTGTGTGTGTGTGTGTGTGCGTGTGTGTGTGTGTGTGAATACAGAGGCCTCAAATGGATGCCAGGAATTTTTCTTGATCGATCTTCACTTTATTGAGGCAGGGTCTCCCCTTGAACTCAGAACTTATCAATATAGCTAATGAAAGCATCTGTAACACCTTCCTGGCTCTTAAGTATGTTCTGAGGGTTAGTACAAGTGCTTTATACACTGAGCCACCTTAATGGCTTTATCTTTCTAGCTTTAAAACAACAAAAATTTAAGGGCTGAAGGTCCGAGCATGAGACTGCTCCTTTGGTCCCCAGTTCAGCTATGATAGCATATGAACACTTATTGCTTTGGGGAAAACAAAAGCTGTTTTCTTCTGTAGCCCATGTGTGTTAGTGACATCAAGAAATGAAATGGGTTTGTGAACCCTGAGGAAGCGGTTCTGGTTTGGGTCTGCCCCACTGCTCCAGATGCAAAGCTGCTGTCGTGAAGAGCAATAGTGGCTGCCTCTGTAGCAGTGCTCTGGTGGCTAGGACTGACCATCACACCAAGTTCTAGCTGCTATTGGCAAGAGACAATCACCAAGAGGTCAAAGATCAAGTGTTATGCCAGAGCTTGCACCTCCAGTCACCTCACGCCCACAGGCAAAACTGTTCACAGCAATGTCTTCAGAAACACGGCTCTTAAAACAGAAGGCCAGACAGGAAACCAAGACCTAAGAGAGGCAAGAACAAGATGTTCTTCCAGAAGCTTCTGTTTTTAGATGCTTTTGTTTCCACCATTAAATTTTTTTTAAGGGCTCGTGCTTGAAAACAACATGATCATCTGTAAACCTGCCTTTCCCCGATCAGCTAATGTTAATTAGCAGTCACTAACGTGAACAGTCTGTGGAAAGTTAATGTTGGAATTGAAATGATTAAAAACCCACATAGCAGAGCTTCAGAGTTCCATGCCCCGAAAAGCTGGCACCATTCCTGGACCTATGCGATACCTTCAGAATTAATAATGAATAAAAAGTGGTTTTGGAACAAAAACCTGTAAACGCTATGCAGGAATAGAAAACAGACACTCTCTCTTCTGGTCATCTTGCTTTGCATATTCTTTCATCTAGTTCCAGTTTTCGATAAAATCTGGTTTTCATGCCGCTGCTTTCCTTACCTGCTCTTGGACTCTAAGTCAACACTTTCTGATTCTTGGCATGGAGTAGTCATGTAATGCTCCAAGGATCCCCAGTTTCAAATGGAGGTATGAAAGGGGAGAGAAATTGAAAACCAGGGAATGGCACTGCAGCACCACTGCTGAAGATGCAGCGGTGCTGGGCCTTCCTGGACTTTTGCAGCATTCCACAGGACAAGCTGTCTCCTCCTCATGGTTCCCATACCTCTCCGCAGGGTTTACCCCGGTGACACTGCAAACTCCTGGCTGATTGTCTGCGTCTTATGTGAATTTGTGGTGAGTTGTGACACATCAGAGGTCTCAGGCAAGGTTGTGGACTCCATGGCATTGCCAGCAGAGAGGTTGAATGAAAGAGAAGATCAACAATGAATTGGGTTTATTTCTATACATGTGAGAAAGATACTGACGAGAATCTGTCTTCAGCTAAACATTGAATGGCTTAAGTACCCAAAACCCAAATGAATGATAGAGAAAATAAAAACTATGGCAGACCTGTTAAGTGTATTTTTCAATTAGTTGTATTTACCCAGAGAACCCTGTCCTATAGCATTTCCTTGGTCCATGTTTCCAGGACTTAGGGAGGATATGCCTATTGGTTCAGGTCCATATCCTTGGTTCTAAGTGACAGAAATAAAGTAAAAGGAAAAATGAAGTCCTTTTGATTCCACATTCTCATCTTAATGTTTAACTAGAGGTTTCCTGTTCTCCAATAAATAACCAATAAATAAAGTTTTCATTTTTTTTCCCTTTCCAACATTCTAAGGAGACTTGAAAAGACTTTAATGTTTGATATTATAGAAAGAATTACTTCTGGTGATTTGAATTTTCAATAGTGGGCTGAATTAATGGTTCCTTTATGTAACCATCTCCACGTGTGCTGCTTCATGTGATAACCAATGTACAGCTCTTGTTTCCACAAAGCAAATCAGGAAAAAATACCAAAGATGGGGTCAGGGATTCTGTTAGTTCCAAATCCGTTGGTGGCAGAGCTGATATTGGGCCTCAAACAAAGTCACAGTTTTTTCCTCTTCTTGTGTTTACATGGCTTCATACTCCCTGTAGGAGGGGCTTGCTCTTCTTCCTCCCTCTGAGGAGATCACATTTGTCAGCGTTAAGCATGATTTTAATACCCAAAGATGGGTGACGTTCTTACCTCCCAGTTCTTGATGGAGAACCCTGGGACAGTATCTAGCGTGTGTCCTGTGCTTCCCATATCAGTTTTTAAGGTCACAGAACAGGGAGTCTAACCCTGCTCCTCTTTGACATAGGGCACGATCTTTGGACAGAAGAAGAAAGTACAAATCCCCAAGAGGCAAAGACAGCAGCTATCATAGAAGATTTGTTATACTTTTTATTTATTGGCTTGTAAAATGTTTGTCAATACCTACCAAGTTAAAAAGAATCTGTTGAGTTTTCAACCAGGCCGCCTAGTCTTAGGAGCATGTCAGGCAATCTATGGTAGTCGGAACTAACCCCTCCACAGAGACTGCTGTTTAAAAGTGGAGAAGAGCCTGTGCAATAAATGTAGCAGATGGAGTGAAACCTTGACTCAGAGCAAGTTATAACGTAGTTATTCTTTCCAGGCAAGCATTATCCATCACAGGCCATGCTAATGGGGAGCCAAAGACTGGTTCTTTCAGCTCAGGTGCTGCAGCTGCATAAGTGGACCAGAGGTTCCTCAAAACACTGCTCACTCAGGAGCTTCACACAACCTAATTTATGAAATATTATGTATGAGGGGAATGGGGGTGACAAAATACTCTCAGGACTTTCTCACCTAATTACTGTCACACTGACACATGTAGAAGATGTATGTAGGAGGTCTACCTAGACAGAGATACAGACAACATATTACACATTTAAGCATGTGAACTAAGGCTCGCTAACACTTTACTTCCTTTTCGTATTCTAACCTAGAATTATATGTACTGTACAGAGTTGGCAAAGTGGAGCATACTTAAAACATTCTGTTTAATTTTCCTAGTCTTTTACCAGGATGATTCCTTCACATTAAAAAAAACACTTTTTTTCTTTTTACTATAACCATCATTCTCTGAAATCTTTGTTAAATCTTTTACTTAACAGATTTCCTTAGTATTCCATTAGTTAAAATGATAAGATCAGGGCATAATTACATTTATTTTGAATTTTTTTGCACACAAGTCTATACTGGCATATGGGTAAGCACTTATACTATCAGCGCCTAGAAGAAATGGTTGTTTAAAGAGGATTAAGTATCTTCTGAAGTTTTATATTCATTCACAAAGCCACAGACTTGTGAGATGGCTCAGAGGTTAAAGTGTTTGCTGTGTAAGCAAGAAGACTAGGGGAAATAGATCCCCGAGAAACCACAGAAATATGAGGTGACTATAGTGACCCATCTATAACCCCAGCCTCAGAAGTCAGAAATAGCACATCCCTAGAACAAGCTGGCTAACAAGACAAGCCATATCAGTGAGCTCTGGATTTGATTGAGACTGTTGTCTATAATTTTATGAATCATGCTTCCTCTTGCCTGGTCTCCTTCCCTGGTGCTGCAGCCCCTCACAACTTAGCTCCGAGATCACATCATTCCTGGCTCCACTTCCATCTCATCTGTTCCTCCTGAGAACTCCTGGAGCTACCACTCACATTCCACAGACCATCCACCCCTGTGGCTGGTCTGCTGACGCCATCGACTCACTCAGCTAGCTCCCACACTAGCTCTCCCAGTCTCTGCTTGCTGCTTGCCCAGTGCCACAACGGCACCTCACCCAGTTCCCTTTAACCCCATGGAAGGAAAACACTAGAGACTTTTATATTTTAAAACTGATTAGATAATTCAAAAGCTGAGTGAAGAATACCTACCCCATCTCCTTGGCTTTCGCAGTTGCCTGCAGAGGCTACAAACTACCGGTATCCTGAGAAACCTACAGTCTGCAGCTTCCTCTCTGCTCTGCCATCTGGTGCCACTCCCAGTCCTCTCCATCTCCTTCTTCCTGTCCTGCTTGGAAATCCTTCTTTATCTTTCACCCAATGATTAGCTTCTGCCATCTTTATTTAGCCAATAAACAATTAGGGAATCTTCTCCTATAAAGTGGAAGAATGATCCACTAAGATGACTCGTATTAACCTCAGACCTCCCTAAGTACCTACACGCATTCCCCTACACACATGTACTCACACACAAGTGAATATGCTTACACACACCTGCATGCATTCACACATGCATACACATGAAAAGAAGGAGAAAAAGGATGAATCCACTTGATATGTAATCTATTTGTATTATAAAGACGCAGGTACTGTAATGGCTGAAGCCATATAATCTCTTTTACTTTTTCTTGTTTATGAATGTTAAGGAGATAAATGTACGTGAAACCAAGTGCAAATGAAAGTAGATAGCTATATCATAATCTATAGTGGAATATGTGGGGCTGGAGAGATGTCTCAGCTCTTGCAGCAGACCCAAGTTCAGCTTCCTGTACTCAGATTGGATGGCTTACAACTTCCTAGAACTACAGCTCTAGGGCTTTGACTCTCTCTTCTGGCCTCCTGCATTCATGTGTTTTACCCCCTCCATTCCCCAATGAGTATAAATGCAGATTAAAAGAAAATGGCGTTTTGTGTATAAAAGACACTAACTTCCAGACAATTCGTTTTCATTGTGGCAGCTCCAGATTGAATTCATTTCCATGGGTAAGACTTGCCCATTTAATATTCCATTCCACAATTTTTAAAAAATATTATTACTAATTCTACAGAACACATTATTCTAATCTCATAAGTTACTCAGTGAGCCCATAATTTTCTCCTACAATCTCAGAGTCATAGATCCAGCCAGGATGCCAATATATGAACAGTGTACTTTTCATCTGCAAATGTGAAAATGACCAGATGTCATGGCTGAATCACTTTTAACCCATTTGAATAACGGGAGTGGTTTTGATTTGCCTTATCCTCTCATTATGAAAAGAAAACAGAGTGTGTTTTCTCCACATTGGTTTTCTTTACCGGACACAGTTTCAGTCCAGTCATTAGGCTCTCATGGCAAATATAAGGACACAGGAAAGTGCTTGGGTCTCTGCTGTCCACGAACACAGATAGTTAAAAGATGACGTCAGTAGATAGACTGCCCACCCAACACACTCTGTGGAGAGCCAAGGTCACTCTGCCTGAAACCATGTCAAACCACATCAGTCAGAGAAAACAACGTCAGGTCCAATATCAATCACACGCCATACCAGATCCCTTCTAGTATCATAATACTAAGGTATCATTTCCTTCTAGTTCATCAGCTCCTAAAGGATAAGGTAAACCAGGAGAGCAGTTAAAAGAACCATTTACCCATTTCCCCTAATTCCAAGATGATGTGGTTAGTTTAAATCCAGCACTGTTTAAAGGAAAGGTTATTATGAATTCCAAGGAAGCTCTCAAAGGCAATGTCTCTGGGTCATTTGCTTTTCTTGTTTATTTGATTTTGAACGTCTACAGACATTGCTGGCAAAATAAGCAATTCTCTCTTGAATTCTTAAATATGCCACTGATTAACTATAAGGATAGAGTTACTTCTGAGGTTACGACAAACTCTGGAAATTTGGTGGTTCACTGCCTGCACTTCCTCTAAAACCCCAGGAGTCCCTGCTTGTGACATTTCCTGAGCTTCAACCAAATTACTCGATATGGAAAATAAACTACGATAATCAAATTCTTTAAGCATCTCACTATTTCCCTATTTGGACATACTAGAAATCTTGTCAGTTAGCTTGCTTAGGACTGGAGTTCTGAAACTGGCAGAGGACAAAAGGGAGCAGGAAGCAGAGCAGACAGAGAAAGGCATGTTTCATTCAGAACTCGAATGGGAACACTGGCCATTCTGAAAAGTCTGTCTACTGAAGTCACTGCATTTCCAGGGTTTGAGTTGTATTTATTTTTTCCAACGGTGATTTTAAATGTGTTCCTTTCCCTTTGTAAGCTGATTGCAATACAATCCCACGATGTTAATTGCAGAATCTCAGGACGAGTACTAAAAGTTTCCCACCACAAATCACTTTGTGAAGAAGGTGATATTATCAAGTCACTTCAAACGCAAGCAACCCCAGGCCTAAGCCAAGGCTGAGCTTGAGAAAAGGATGCAGTCGTCTATCCACATGTAATTATAAGACTTCTTAGACTAGAAAAGGCATATTGAGTCTTTTCTCCTTGTATTGCAGATGAAATCAATTCTAACGTTGCCTACCTTAGCATGACTTACAGAGATCTTTCTTCAACAAGCCATTTCCTGCAGTCTTCTTTGAAATGAACCAAGATCATTTTGAAATGCATGTTTTATACCCAGTGCACCTATGCTGTGCTATCCATGAAGGAAAGTCTATGGGTTCTTTCTTTTCTTTTTTTCTTTTCCTGTCTTGTCTTTTTTTTCTTTCTTTTCTTTTTCTTTCTAAGTGGTTTACAAAACATATCTTATATCCAAACGACAGTACATTCTATTCTTTCAAATTTGCCAGTTTCAAAAATTTTTGTTTAGTAGTTTATTGCTGCTGTCCCTGTTCCCCTTCTTGCTTTCTTTGAGGATCAGCCAAACAGATGCCACCTAAATTTATTTGCATTTATTAACGAGTTGTAGGCCAAAGATTTCTTGTTGAAATTAAATCTTACAGCCAGAAAGAATAAAAACCAGGTTTTGGCTATCACAGCTATAGCATGGGGTAATATTAGATGAAAAATAGAGACTGTGGGAACGAAAAGCCTAATTTACTCAGTGCTGGCCTTTCTTCCTATTAAGGTACACCAGCTTGAGAGTTCTCTTTCCACTTATTAAGTAGCTAAACTGCGATATCACAAAGAAAAATGCAATTCACAACCCAAAGACTAATGTCACCCAAAGATAGCTTGCTATTTTAAATAAAATGGGAAGTACATTGGGATGACAGATCTGAAAAGCAATTCATTTTATTTTTAACTTCTTTCGATGTGTTCCAGACTTTAAATGCTCAGACAGAGGAATAATGGAAAAGCTACTTTTCTCTCTCTTAAATCACACACATTGTTACTTCTCGTCCCTCATCACGGACCTCTTTTTCTTGGTATGAGAAGAAGTGATGAGTCCATCTTGTCTTCTGTTTTCTGAATAGAGTCCATCTGCCTTGTAGTGGATCTCACATGCTTGGCACTCTTTCTAGAAGCATCTCCTGGGTTGTTTTTAAGCACCAGTCCTTCACTCTGTAGGACGTTGGAGACACTTTCTTCTTGCTGGGCACCATGGTGACTCGGGACAGGGTCACATGCAGAGATTCAGGCTCATTGTCAGCAGCTCTTCATGTGGGATACGCATAGCAGGCCGACATTTGCAGCACAAGCTTGCAAGGGGACACATGAGTTCCACATACATCTTATCCTTTCCTTGTTTTGCTGCTCCTCAAGCAGAAGCGCTGCTCCTGACCCAGGATCACATTAAGGAGTCCCAGAAGCACCTCTGTTAATGAAGACATGTAAATAGAGTGTTCTGTCCTGCAAGTGGGTCAGCCTACAGGGCCAAATGAAACAGTGGTCATCGACAAATGCCTCCTATCTGCTATAGAACTGACATTTGTCACTGTGGGATAGGTGCACTAGTAAGAGCAGGCTTTAGTTTTCCACCTTTGGCTTCCATCTTCACTTCCAGAAAGAGACTGTCTTTTGATAAGGAAGTCTCCGTGGACACAACATTTCTTTTGGATCGTAAAAACACCCTGCCATTTCCTTTGCTATCCGATGGTTTCAGGCGAAACATCTGCTGTGAATCCAACTTTTCCTCTCTACATAATATGTCTTTTCTGTCTGGCAACTTTTAAAATTTCAGATGTGTCCTTATATCTCCAAATTGAATTTTGCTCTATTTTGGTGTGAGTTTCTCTAGGCATGTCCTTTTGGGTGCTAGGTTACTTCTAGAATGTGTGTGTTGGCAGTGTTTCCCCCACCCCCCATCTAGGGAGGTTTTAGTCATTGTTTCTTTGAAATCACATTCATTTTTGTTCTTTTGGACGTACATTGCTATGTGTGAGATCCTTCGTTATAGTCTCACAAGTACTGGACATAATGTTCATAAACCTTTTCACTCTCTATTCTCTCTATTTGAGGGAGTTGGTAAATTAAATAGGTCAGTTGTCAAGTCTCTTCCTTCTGTCTTTTGCCATTTTTATTTTATGAACAAATTCATAAGCTTATCCATTGATTTTAAATTAATTATATTTTTTCAATTTTGTCATTTTCATTTGGTTCCTATGTTATTATCATTTCTTTTCTGAGGAACTTTTGTATAAAATTTTAAGACTTATAGAAAAGATTTGTTTATTCACTAGGTGTGTGTGTGTGTGTGTGTGTGTGTGTGTATATCTACAGAGGCCAGAACAGGGCATTACATACCCTGGTGATAGAGGAGGCAGAGGCAGTATTAGTCACCTGAAGCGGGTCCTGAGAATTGCATTTCTCTGCAAAAACTGCGGGCCCTTGTAACCACTGTGCCTTTTCCTCAACCAAGTTTCTGGTTTTAAAATTTTGTGTCAGGGCAATGCATCATTGGGGGAAAGGAGTGTCAATGAATTTTAGAGCACTGGCTGCATAATGTGAGACATTTGGCTGTTTTTTCTAGAAATGTAAGACACACACACAAACACACACACACACACACACACAAGTACTTGTTTAATGAAGTGTTTTATTTTTATTGCCTTGAAAATCCTTAACTCTGACAGCTGATTCGTCTGAGTGGGTGTCTACTGATTGCTTTTTCTTCCTTGAGGTGGGGTTTTTGTATAACTTTTTAATTTTTATTTGGTTTAAATCTGAAATGCCTTCTCAAGGATCTGTGACTAGTGTCATCAGTGAATTATTACCTTGAAGAATTCTTTGGTGGCAGATAGTAGGGCCTGTATAGACAAAGCAAGTAACCTGGGCTGTGTCCTGGAAGGGCATTCATTATTGCTCATCTTTCTGTTTCCAGGCCTTGAAATGAGCAACCTCCTCCACCATGTACTGCCTACCATGGTGGAGCAGGTTGCTCACCACAGACCAAAAGCTACACAACAGAGTAACAATGAACTGAAACCTCAGAGCCAGGAGCCAAAGTAACATTTCATTTTTTGTTTCTCTTGGGTATTTTGTCACTGTAAAAGAAGAATGAGTAACTGTCAACATCTTGTTGTAGTGTAGGAGGACTTAGTGAATATACATGTTCAGTTTCATGCTACTGAAGAATTGGGTTGGATCAGCTCTCCACTGAGCCCTGATCAGTATGTAAGACAAGAAGAATGTAAACTTGTCCTGCTTCCTGCCACCATGCTCTGCTTCATCAGGAACAGATGTGCAATGGAACCTCATCTCTTCAATGTATCCTGTTGATAGCAGGATGTGGGGAAATCCTGACTAGGGTAGCTTACCACAGGAAGTCTTTCAGAACTGTTGCTGCTGTTGTTCAGCTTCTTCCTGTGCCTGCGGACTCCAGTGATGTCTCCAGGCTCTAAATAACCCACCTCTTCTCATCTTGTTGACTTCAGAGATGGAGCAGCTCAGGTCCCTGCTTAGAAACATGGATGCTATCCAGTGGCAGATGCAGTGCATGGCAGCTGTTTTCATTGATAGGGTGGAGGGGGAAGGATCCTTCGCTTTCTCATTCCTAGTAAAACCATTGGAGTAGGGACAGAAGGTTCTGTTTATATTTAGTGGTACCAACATTTTCTCCTCTACACTTTAGTTAGAGGAAATAAGATATTCTTGAAGTTTAATTTAATTTCGTCTTTCCTGTGTCTGTTGACAGTCTAGAACTGTAGGTTTATTTAGTGTCCAGTCTGTGATGTAAAGGAGGCAAAAGGCAAGCCAGGTGATTCTCTAGTGTGGTCCTCAAGTCTCAAGGCTCTGCAAATCTGTTTTTGTGTCTTCCTGTGTCAATTTATTTGTTATATTTAGAGGGTCTCCATAATTTTTCATGAGAGAATTTGAAATGGCTACTCCATATTTTCTGGAATAATAATAATAATAAATAATAATAATAGCTTCATTGTAGACTTTTGTTCTCTCTCTTCCATATCCATATAAAATATACACAAACCCATGACATAAATTCAACACTAGTAAAAATTTCATGTAACATTTTTAGACAGATTTCCTCATGTATGATCCTGGAGCAAACTAACAAAAATTCATACCCAGAAATTATTAGCTTCCTTACTTTGAAGGCACATAAAACCTAGCTCAAACCTGAATGCTATCTGCCTTTTTTAAAAGCCTGTTTTCATTCAACAAATGTATTTTTTACTATAAATAAGTAAAACTATCTTAATAAAAATACTTTGTTTTATCAAATCCTTATTATAGTTTATAGATTATTTCATGATTAAAACAAATATCTTCAAGTATATTGGTCTGGCTCACAGTACCCCAGAAGTATTGGGTGTTTACAGATGAAATAAAGTACATAAATTAGATTAGCTAAGTTCTGCTTTCCTTTAAAGTCTTCATGTGGTTCCTGAGTTCTAATATGTTTAGATAAATAAAGACGGAGTTGATGCACATGTGAATGAATTCATGAGCATGTATCTTGTGGAGTTCTTAGATGCCTCTGAGGAAGCAAAGAAGACAATGCCAGTTAGGAAACACATTGAGTAGCAGATCTGGATTTGTAAATATAATTTTGTACAACAGAAATCAGAGGTTTTTGTATAATGAGAGTAGAAGACTGGAGCATGAGAAACATACAAGATATTTGAGTCTTTTCCACGGGACTGCATGTGATAACTTTAGAATGCCATGAATCCACCTCAAGAAACTTGATTCAAAGGTACATTTGCTCATCAGATATGAGAAAATCTTAGCTATGAAAATGACCCATGGCCCCTTGCTTGGTCTTTTTGGCTGGGACAGACACCTAGCTGGTCTGCTCCTGTGAAGACACCATACCCTGAGCCATCCTAGAGGAACCACTGCACTCAGAGTAGCAGGTAAGAACCCTCCCCATTACCCTATGCCCCAGAGCTACAACTTGGAGTAGAAACAATAAAGAAATCACAAAGGGAGACTACCCTGGAGATAGAAAACCTAGAAAAGAAATCAGTAGTCGTAGACACAAATATCACCAACAGAATACAAGAGATAGAAGAGAGAATATCACATGCAGAAGATACCATGGAAAACATTGATACAACTGTCAAAGAAAATGCAAAATACAAAAAGCTCCTAACCCAAACATCCAGGAAATTCAGGACACAATGAGAAGACCAAACCTAAGGATAATAGGTGTAGATGAGAGTGAAGATTTCCAATTTTAAGGGCCAGTAAACATCTTCAATAAAATCATAGAGGAAATCTTCCCTAACCTAAAGAAAGAGATGTCCATGAACATACAAGAAGCCTACAGAACACCAAACAGACTAGACCAAAAAAGAAATTCCTCCCATCACATAATAATGAAAACATCAAATGCACAAAACAAAGAAAAAATACTAAAAGCAGTAAGGGAAAAAGGTCAAGTAACATATAAAGGCAAACCTATAAGAATTACACCAGACTTCTCAACAGAGACTATAAAAGGCAGAAAATCCTGAGCAGATGTCATACAGACCCTAAGAGAGCACAAATGCCAGCCCAGACAAACTCTCAATCACTATAGATGGAGAAACAATTTGCAAATTCATTTAGAATAACAAAAAATCCAGGATAGTGAGAACTATTCTCAACAATAAAAGAACTTCTGGGGAATCGCCGTCCCTGACCTCAAGCTGTATTACAGAGGAATAGTGATAAAAACTGCATAGTATTGGTACAGAGACAGGCAGGAAGATCAATGGAATAGAATTGAAGAACCAGAAATGACCCCACACACCTATGGTCACTTGATCTTTGACAAAGGAGCTAAAACCGTCCTGTGGAAAAGGACAGCAGTTTCAACAAATGATGCTGGTTCAAATGGATGTCAGCATGTAGAAGAATGCAAATCGATCCATTCTTATCTCCTTGTACAAAGGTCAATGCCAAATGGATAAAGGACCTTCACATAAAACCAGATACACAGAAACTAATAGAAGAGAAGGTGGGGAAGACCCTCAAATACCTAGGCACAGGGAAGAGTTCCTGAACAGAATACCAATGGCTTATGCTCTAAGATCAAATTGACAAATGGGACTTAATAAAATTGCAAAGCTTCTGTAAGGCAAAGGACACTGTCAATAGGACAAAAGGGCAACCAACAGATTGGGAAAAGTTCTTTACCAATCCTACATCTGATAGGGCTAATATCTAATATATACAAAGAACTCAAGAAATTAGACTCCAGATAACCAAATAACCCTATTAAAAACTGGAGTACAGAGATGAACAAAGAATTCTCAACTGAGGATACTCAAATGGCCGAGAAACACCTAAAGAAATGTTCAACATCCTTAGCCATCAGCAAATCAAAACAACCCTGAGATTCTACTTCACATCAGTCAGAATGGCCAAGATCAAAAACTCAGGTGATAGCAGATGCTGGCAAGGATGTGGAGAAAGAGGAACACTCCTCCATTGTTGGTGGGATTGCAAGCTGGTACAACCACTCCGCAAATCAGTCTGGTGGTTCCTCAGAAAATTGGACATAGCACTACCTGAGGACCCAGCTATACCACTCCTTGGCATATACCCAGAAGATGCTCCAACATATAAAAAGGACATATGCTCCACTATGTTCATAGCAGCTTTATTTATAATAGCCAGAAGCTGGAAAGAACCCAGATGTCCTTCAACAGAGGAATGGATACAAAAAATGTGGTACATTTATACAATGAAATATTACACAGCTATTAAAAAAATGAATTTGAGGAGTTCTTATGTAAATGGATGGAACTAGAAAACATCATTCTGAGTGAGGTAACCCAATCACAAAAGAACACACATGGTATGTAACTCCCTGATAATTGGATATTAGCCCTAAAGCTTGCAATATACAAGATACAGTTCACAGACCACATGGAGCTCATGAACAAGGAAAACTAAAGTGCCGGTGCTTTGGCCCTTATTGGAAGGGTAACAAAATTCTCATTGGAGCAATTATAGAGACAAAGTGTGGGACAGAACCTGAAGGAGGGGCTGTCCAGAGACTGCTCCACGTGGGTATCCATCCCCTGTACATTCAACAAACGTAGACCCTGATGTGGATGCCAGGAAGTACATGCTGAGAGGAGCCTGATATAGCTGTCTCCTTAGAGATCTGCCAGAGCCTGAAATATACAGAGGTGGAAGCTCAAGGCTAACCATTGAGCTGATCATGGCATTCCCAATGGGGTAGTGAGAGATAAGACTGAAGGAGCTGAAAGGGTTTGCAGCCCCATGAGAAAAGCAACAATACCAACCAACCAGAGCTCCCAGGGTCTAAACCACCAACCTGGGAGTATACAGGGAGCAACCCATGGCTCCAGCTGCATGTGTAGGGGGGAATGACAGTGTCAGGCATAGGTGGGTGAGGAAGTCCTTGGTCCAGTGAAGGTTGGACTCCCCAATGTGGGAGAAATCAGTCAGGAGGTAAGAGTGGGTGGTTGGCCTATCCTCATAGAAGCAGGAGGAGGGAGGATTAGATAGGGGGTTCCTGGGTGGGGGGAAAGGGAGTATGTCTGAAATGTAAATAAAATATCCAATTAAAAAAAAAGTAAGAAAATGATCCATGGTTTACATAGGTATCTGTGAGTCCATGATGGACTGGTGGACCAGTGAATGTATAAGGAAGAGTCTTTGATTTGTGTGTCAATTAAAAGGAAATGATGAATTTTGAATTTAACTTTTGTTTGAATACAAAGAATGAAGTTTTGTTATGTCATTTTCAAACAAAAGATGTTTCAATTACTTCATTTCCCTCTTCTCCCCACCCTATCCTTCCTGTTGTCCTACCTGTAGTAACCTCATTTCCACTTTCATGCTACCAATGAACCAGCTTTGACATTCTACTGTTCCCCTCTCAAGGTTTATATGGTCTACACTGACTCTTACCCCTTTCACTAAAGTACGTAGAAACATCAAAAGGTAGGATCTGAACATGAGAAAGAACATGCATTTTTTTTTTTTTAATGTATGAGCCTGAGTTGCCTTGCATACTAAAATACTTTCCAGATATAAGAATTTTCATAATTTCATTTTCTTTCATGGATATCTATGTGTAAATGAGCACTGATCTAGGCATTTTGTGCATACATAAAGAGAATGGAGAAGGAGAATAGAGCCAGGATGTCTTAGCATGCTTTCTGTTATGGTATTGTATCTCTGGAGTTAGCACCTTGAAGAGGACAGAAGCATTTTCTCAGAGTTTTGTTGGAAGTTACAGCCCATAGGTTGACTCTTTGTTTCCAGACATGTAGTAGGGAAGCATGGCTTTGAAAGCTTCCACCAGCAGAGCTCTACCTCACTGGGCTAGGAAGGAGAGATAGAGAGGAAAGGACTAGTACCAGTATACTTAAGGGCATGTCTCCTATGCCCTCACTTGTGGGGCAGTGATCTATGAGAGACAGTTGGGCGCCTGGTTGAACGAGCTTCTGAACTCTGGAGACCCCTTGGACGGAAGGCCTTCAGCTCTGTTCCTGGGCCCCCGGCTCTTTCAGCTTCAGCCCTCCACAGCCCCTCCCACAGAGAGGTCTATGGCCATTGGTTACGTAGGAGTAGCACCCCCAAATGCAGATGAGGCATCCCCAAGCTCTCAGACCAAGCCAATAGGGTTACCTGCTGCTCACCCTAAACTATATATAGTTAGCCTAACTCAGAAGTAAAGGGCATGAGAGAAACGTCGAAAAGCTTCTGTCGTGGACCCTCCCCTCTTTGCCAGTTGGTACCTCACCGGGGCACTTCAAAGTGCTGTAACACTTTTCAAAGAGCTGTAACACTTTTTCCCTCTCCACCGTGAAGACGCAGTCGTAGGCAGCAGAGGCAGCAGCGGACTCTCCCTGTCCACACTCGATCCCTCACGGACTGCTCACAGGCAGAGGCAGCGGCTGTTTGCACCCTGTCCTCAGCCAAGCTGGAGATTCTTGTGGGACCCCATCTGGAGCCGGTCCAGCCCAGCACTCACTTCCTTCCACAAGACTCTAACTTATACCCATTGCACCACCTCCCAATGGGAGGAGCAAACCTTCCTCCCATGAGCCTGTGAGAGAGATTCACACCCCACACTGTAACTGGAAATGAGAGGGAGAGAAGAAGCACTCATGGCAACATGCTTCACCTGCATGTCTCCACGAGGAGTACATAAGAAATGGAGGTCTCCGGAAGCACACTTCCACCGAGTTTTCAGTGTTGCTGTGTCAGTTCCAATCTCTTCCTTGTCAAGTTTGGAAATGAATGAATTTAGGTAGTGAGGGAATCATATTTGCTACCATAAAACAGTCATTTATAAGAATTTGCTAAAAGGGGGATTTAGGTTTGTATCTCTTTTTGTGAATCAATGGGAGAATTAAAATAATCACCATTGTGATTGGCTGTATGCATGGGAATAACACGCCAATTTGGCAGGACCATACAAGTTTCTAGGTTGGTGTGAGTGGAAGCACCATGCCCACTGTCAGGTGCAAGTTCTGACCAGTTGACTTTTTATTTCCCAGTGAAATGATCAGGAGAAAATGTGTCACATTAGAACAAATCTTTCTCCAACCCAGGACCATGAGTTGACCTTTTCAGAGATCAGCTGACCCATGACTGACATTTCACCAAATGAAAAATGAGCTTTGTGGCTTTCATTTATTGATATCTTGATCGTTACTTGTTAAGGCCAAGTCAAGCTTACAGTCACTATCCTAGACTAACCTTGGTTATAAGCTGGTGGCAGTGCTAAGAGTTTATATTAATTACTACCAAGTAAGAAACTTCAAGACTTGTCTCTATTTTGCTTGTGAAGAAAGTGACTCTCAGTGAGGCGAAATAATTGCCTTCAGGAAACACATAGATAAGCCATGATGGAACTGGGCAAGATGTCTGGATCCCCAGAATCACATGATTAGTTGCAAAACACACTATCACTAAGTACTTTTAAAACCATCCCCAAAATATCACCCCTATACTGGTGTGATAGGTCATTAAACTAATTTGAAGGAGATTTTTTTTTCAGCCTTTAGTGGGTAAGCATGAAGTAGGGAGTGCCAAGGAGCAGGCAAATTAAGATTTTATTGAAAAATTGCACCCATGAGTTTTGTCTCTCTAGGGGACTTTGAACAAGTTATTGTACTTTCCTATTTCCCTATATACACAAGGCCACAATGGATGTCTTTGTGATGTTCTAAATTAATTACATGTGTAAGGTACTTTTCCGTCCATCCTTCTAGCTCATATCCCTTCCTCCACTCCCTCCCCTTTCTCTTTCCCCTCCCCCACAAGACCCTTGCCTCTATTGCTCTCTATTCTCCTCTCTTTTCAATGCCATAACTGGTTTGAAAACATTCTGTTACAATATCTTCAATGATTCACAAAATTTTTAGTTGCTTCTAATGATAAAGAAAAAAAATTAAAGTTTAGAAAAGCAATCTTTTTTTTTTTTTTTTCATGAAACGTCTTGCTTAAACATGACAAGACTTACCAATTGATACTGGATAACCAATTAGGGGATTCTTTCCTGGAGAAGACTATCTCTCCTGCTCTCAGCTTTCATTAGTTTCTTGTTCTTTGTTTGAGAGTAGAACCCCGTGAGATTTTTCCCCTTCCCTGTTAACATGTCTCTAGGAGTTACCCTTGTTCAGGTCTTGTTTAGTCAGCTATATTCTTAAAGTGGCATGAATGAAGAGTCCCTGTCATTTCTCTCAGACAACCTCACAGTAGATTTCCTGATCCTCTAACTCTTGAAATCTTTCTTTCATATAGGTGTGTAACACTAACTAAGAAAAGTAGGTCATGAATTTGACAGAAGGCAAGAGGTGTAGTAGGAGGGCTTGAGGAAGGAAAGGAAAGGAGAAATGTAATTACGCTTTAATTAAAAAAAATAGAAAAACTCTACAAAACCTTCCCACCAACCCACCCACAATTCAATCAATCAATCAATCAATCAATCAATCAATCAATCAGGATACAATATCCAGGGCTTGACAATGTTTAGAGCTAAGATGTGGGTTTAAAAAAAAAACCCAGTCATCTTCTTTTCTAAACTGTCCAATGTGGAAATTTGGGTCACTGGGATCCTCTCTGCCTTCCACAAGTGAGTGGTTCCCCACCTCTGGGCAAATGGCCTTTTCTTGGAACTTTTACTTGCAAATGATAGCAGGAAAAACTATCTCTGGTTGATCCCTGGTTCCTTATTTCCATTTGAGCATGTGTGTCAGTCAGTACATTTTTGTCCCTCTATAGATCGGATGTTCTCTATTAAATGATGTGATACATAGACATTTTCTTCTCTCTCCATTCCAACTGAAACACCTTTGGCAAAGCAGGAGGGAAGCTCAGCCTGCCCTTTTTGGCTCAATGAAGAAGAACCATTGCACGCCCATTTGTGCTCACTAACACTGATGGGTGCTTTCTTTTTTAGTAAGATAGACATTTTTTGACCCTGCCAGTGATTTGATAGTACTTGGCTCTTTGTTTGTGTACTTACCAGGGATCTCACCAGAGGTTTTTGAGTAGGGCAGTTTTGGCCAAACTGAAAGAGCCCCTGGAATTCCAATAACACAGGCTGCTTACTTTCCCTATTCCATGTTTATTTTTCGTCTTTAGTTTGATTAGATTAAATTTCCTTTATTTAGACTTCAGCAAGAACAACAGACATAAAGAAATTTAGGGGATTTGAAACTTAATTTGAAAAGACAGTCAATTAAATTACTACCAAAAAATATCAGATCACATATAGAAGTTTGTTCACCCTCATGAGCTAAATGGTCCTAGCAAGAACCCGGGTCTACTGGACAACTGGTATGGAAATTCCAGGGAGACACTGTGCTCTGATTCCCTGCTTGGAATAGCACGTGTTCATTGTCAGGCTTTGGCTTGGTAGAATGTTTGACATTGGCTGGGAATAAATTTTCCCAGTCAGCCTTACTCTTGCCTGGGTTTCTGTTGACTGAGCATGTGACTTTGTACTTTTCTCTGCAAGAGAAGAACAATGAAAACACAAAAGAATACCATGTAATAATGTGAATTACTTGCAGGATTCCATCTGGTCCATTGTTTGAGGATGTTTAGTGCTTAATGATGTCCTGAAGCAAAAGCCATTCTTGTGTTTCAGGAACAGCTAGTAAGGAAGGCAGAGGTTTCAGGATCATCTGATGTATGGTTCTATCATGATGATAACATCTCATCTTGCTAGTATCCCTTTTTATCATTTCCTACAGATCTTCCTAGCTTTATTTTAAGCTTTTTATTAGTTCTTTGAGAATTTTATACAATATATTTTAATCATAAATGTATTTAATCATACTTACTCCTCCCCTAATTGCCCCAAATCCCTTCCCTACACACCCAACTCTGTGTTTCAAAATACCCATTAAGTCAGATTTGTGTTGCCCTGTACTTTTGGGTATATGGGCTCAAGGTGCAAGCAGTGAAAGACTGGACAGTTCTTTATCTAGTTATTCATCCCTCATCAATCTTCATCTGGACTGAAATAGCAATAGTCTAAGAAGTCCTTTTACTCACATTCCTAAGGAGCAATTAGAATATCAAGTACTTGCATATGCAAACACTATGACGTCATGTCATATAGGATCTCTGAGGACTGGTACCACATATATAGCGCTCAAATCTTTCTACTGTGCTGTCTTAGCCCACCTACTGATTCATTCTCTTCCCATCAGATACAAACAAGTCTACACAGAGCTGCCACACAAGTCTAAACATTCCAGTGCCAGCCTTTGTACTCTGTGTTTCTCAAGGCCTTTTGTACATTATACATGTTTTCTACAAGTCACTCTAGTTAGACCTCTTGTATGAAATATTTATCTATACTTGGAGTTTTAAAAGAATCCCTGCCCTCTTGTAATATTTGTTTATCAAAACTAGTAAGACTTTGGAAATAGACACGCTCAAAATATATTTTATTAGAATTATTTGAAGAAACTTTTTGCATGCTTTTATAATTATTTATTAAATAGACATGAGTCCAACTTTGTCACTGAAGTTCTTTATGAAGATTTTTTAAAATTAAGTTTTTAAAGTTATCTCCCTTCAGGGTCCACATCTGTCACTCTTCTTTCTCAATTTCACGATTAAATTAAAATATTTATTTACTTACTTGGGACAGGGTCTTGCAATGTAGCCCTGGCTGACCTTGATACAGAGACCAGTTTCTTTGAACTTGCAGTGATCTTTTAGATTCTACTTCCTTTGATTATTTTAGCATTTTATCTTATTTATACAATACCTTTACATGTTGCCGTAGATCCACATCATGCTTGATTTCCTATACAATGTTATATCATTTGAAATCAAACCTCCTTATGGAACATTGATGCTGCCTCTTCTAGAGCCACAATATTTTCAAGTCTGTGTAACGTTAGGAATTTGTAGCAAATAAGAAAAGGGTTACAGATGAAAGATGCAGAATCAGTGAATAGTTTATAAAATCCTGTTTTCCACAGCATAAGAACAAAGAAGCCAGGCACTTCAGATTTTCACATAAAAAGCTGATGACTAGAATAACATAACCATGAAAGAATATTATTATTCAATACCTTCAGTTTTAAAAAGTCATTATCTCTCTTCTTGGTGGTAATGTCACCTTTTGGATCAGATCCTGATCTATACATACACATTTGGAAGAGCATCCACAGTTTTAATAGCACTGAGGGCAAAATACTTGAGTTATGTTTTTAACGTATAAGAAAAAGCTTTAAACTGAGTATTAACTAATTCTATAGCTGTTACTAGAGTTAATCAATATAGAATTATAGGGTTCCCAAATTGATCAAAGAAGGTAAGGAACAAAAATGAATCAACAACTGTTTAGCCTTTATATTTCATGCTCTGTCCTCATCCTGTGTGCTTAGCCATTGCAACCAAGCAATTGACCAAGCAGACTTGCCTATAAAACAAACAGAAAAATTATGTGTTTTACTGCACTAGCCTCTAAGACCTGGAAACCCTCTATCACTGGAGGTGCTATGGGGTGGAACTATCTGTATGGGGAGAAAAATAATTCTATTTCCTTGCAATACCTATGGTATGGCTATCATACTTCTAGGTACTTACAAGAAAACATGTACCACTAAGCATTAGCATGAGATGACCTCAAAGATATTTTTTAGTGGAATAGACTGAAAACCAGAAAATGACCAGCACAGTGGTTTGCAAAAAGCAGAGGTTCAACTCCTAAAAGATAGTGGCCTTCATCTTCTGGGTGTAGAGTCAGCCAAGACAGCCTTCTTGTTATGTCTCACAGAGAGAACCTCAGAAGAATGAAAGAGAAGGGGTCAGGAAAGTATTACTTTCAATTCAGAAGCATGATGTAAGTCACAGAAACCGGGTACTAGTGAGCTCAGACTCCACAGCTTGGTCTTGGGGCACAAGAAACCAGCAGCTGGGAGTGTGTATTAAAAATCTCCCTTGCTGGAGCAAAATCAAGAAGCTGCCAGGGATTTTAAATAATTTGGGAAGTTACTTTCTTTTGGCTCATGCTAAAAATGATCAAATAAGGTTAGTTTTGATGGAAAGAAAAACCTTTCAAAATTTCTATGGATTTTCCCATTAATGGTTAAAAATTAAATTCCCCCTGCAAAAATTTTTTTACATAGTAAATGATGTTAAAAAAAAAAAAAACATACATTCTGAGATATTTCTGTAAGCCAAGAGTGAAAATGTTTGCACCAACAGTAACTGAACTCTTCGGGCCCTACAGGGATGGGTCCCTGTGACTAACTTAAAGGTTAAAAGTTCTGTCCAGCCAAGTTTCTCATTGTGTAGAGGAGGAAAAAGCTTCCAGAAGTAAATATTGCTCTTGCATATTTCTGTTCATCTTGATGGGCATGAAAATCTAAAATATTTATTAAAATTCTAGATAGAAGTCTTTGGTTTATTTATTTTTTTGATAATAGGGCAAGGTCTTAGCTTTGAACAATGTCAATGTTCTGAAAATGTAGATAAGGATGTTTATTTTCTCTGTGTCTGTTCTCTCTCTCTCTCTCTCTCTCTCTCTCTCTCTCTCTCTCTCTCTCTCTTATCCTATGTGGTTAACCACAAATTATCTGAAATAAGCAGTTGCTGAGCCTTGTAAAGTATGTATCTGGGAAAGACTCAAGGCCCTTATTTTCCTTCCAGTAGACAGTGTGTGTTTTCATGCTGAATTTTTAAAAGCCTGTTTTGGATAGCTATAAGACAGCTGTTAGTTCTCTGTCCTGTGTTGTAATTTACAGTGCATTTTCCATTACACCACCATCTTTTTACACACTTTGCTTTAGTTTATGCCTATAGATGAATCTCTGAGACCTTTTATTTTTACAATATAATTTAATAAGACCTCAAATTCTTTATGCTGATAGCCATTCTCACAGAATGGAAGATGTTCCTCTAAGGGTCAATTGAGTATTACTTTCAGCATATTATCTATCATTTACATTGGGTCATTTGTCATAAATCATTTGGAAATCAACATTAGTGCTATAACCCATTTTTCTTCAGAGTTCTTCAACCTTCCTTTCATGGTTAATGTTAAAGAGTCTTACGGTTAAGGTAAGAAACAAAGTATTAGAAGCAAGAGTAGATTACTAGACTTCCAAAACGGTTCCATTATTCATAATATTCTGATGGAGGTGAGAGGCACAAGAAAGCCAGAGACCCTGTCTATCCCATGCTTCCTAAGCCATCATCCAGGAGCACTCACGGAGCAGTGTACAGCAGGAGCACTCCTGGGAGCAGTGTACAGCAGGAGCACTCCTGGAGCAGTGTACAGCAGGAGCATTCATGGGAGCAGTGTACAGCAGGAGCACTCCTGGAGCAGTGTACAGCAGGAGCACTCCTGGAGCAGTGTAGAGCAGGAGCACTCATGGAGCAGTGTACAGCAGGAGCACTCATGGAGCAGTGTACAGCAGGAGCACTCCTGGAGCAGTGTACAGCAGGAGCACTCATGGAGCAGTGTACAGCGGAGCATTCACGGAGCAGTGTACAGCAAGCACTCCTGGGAGCAGTGTAGAGCAGGAGCACTCATGGAGCAGTGTACAGCAGGAGCACTCACAGGAAAGAAGTGTACAGTAGGAGCACTCACAGGAGAAGTATACAGCAGGAGCACTCATGGAGCAGTGTACAGCAGGAGCACTCCTGGGAGCAGTGTACAGCAGGAGTACTCATGGAGCAGTGTACAGCAGGAGCACTCCTGGAGCATGTACAGCAGGAGCACTCATGGGAGCAGTGTACAGCAGGAGCACTCCTGGGCAGTGTACAGCAGGAGCACTCCATGGAGCAGTGTACAGCAGGAGCACTCATGGAGCAGTGTACAGCAGGAGTACTCATGGAGCAGTGTACAGCAGGAGCACTCACAGGAGAAGTGTACAGCAGGAGCACTCATGGAGCAGTGTACAGCAGGAGCACTCCTGGGAGCAGTGTACAGCAGGAGTACTCATGGGAGCAGTGTACAGCAGGAGCACTCATGGAGCAGTGTACAGCAGGAGCACTCATGGGAGCAGTGTACAGCAGGAGCACTCCTGTGAGCGGTGTAGAGCAGGAGCACTCCTGGAGCAGTGATACAGCAGGAGCACTCTGGGAGCAGTGTACAGCAGGAGCACTCCTGTGAGCGGTGTAGAGCAGGAGCTTGAGCATGTAGCAGAGCACTCTGGAGCAGTGTACAGCAGGAGACTCATGGAGCTGTACAGGGAGCACCCCTAGCGTGTACAGCAGAGCACATGAGCAGTGTAGAGCAGACCCTCACAGGAGAAGTGTACAGCAGGAGCACTCACAAGAGCAGTGTACAGCAGGAGCACTCCTGGGAGCAGTGTACAGCAGGAGTACTCATGGGAGCAGTGTACAGCAGGAGCACTCATGGAGCAGTGTACAGCAGGAGCACTCATGGGAGCAGTGTACAGCAGGAGCACTCACAGGAGAAGTGTAGAGCAGGAGCACTCATGGAGCAGTGTACAGCAGGAGCACTCCTGGAGCAGTGTACAGCAGGAGCACTCACAGGAGAAGTGTACAGCAGGAGCATTCACGGATCAGTTTACTGCCTTGTTCTCAATCTCAGTCCTGACTCCATCCCTAACTCACTCTGGGATTTTAAGTTTGGAAAGAAGAACATCATCTTAGGGTAGTCCTTGTAACACAGAGGATAACATTGTATTGTATAGACTTATAGGACTGAGGATGTCCCTGAATCTTGCTTGCCCTCCATCTTTCCTTCTCTCCAAAGACATCCAGGAAGCGCCTGTCCTTTAAAGCAGAGGACTGAACCTCTGATGTAGCTCTGTGTTGATTCAAATCCCCTTAGCTCTCAAAGAAGCCACCTGAAGCCTGATTACTCATCTCTGAATCTTATATGCTAATATTCCTTTGTTCACCTGAGGTCTTTCCTAATTCTTTCAGATTATAATGAAGGTATTTTTCTCCCTGGTTTGCTATCTGTACTGTTATTTACTCAATGCCAAAGTGTGGGTTTTCCTTTTCCTTAGTCTGAGATCTTCTTGTGAGATGGGCAAGCTGAAAATTCACTGTTATTAAATCCTTATTCATTCAGGCCAGATACATACAGCAGGGATATCCTTGTAGGCATTATGTTATTGTGCATTGTGTAAAGATTATCCATGTATTATTCAAATGCTGATTTCTCTGCCCCCATATCTGATTGCAATCCAAATATGGCACTGTAATTATTATTCTAAGTATCTCCTGCCCAAATATAGTTTTAAACATTACTCCCCATCTATTCTCTGATTTGTCAATACAGCTGATCAGTCAACGGCTGAGCAGAAAAGAGCTGGATTTATAATCTCAACCAGGAGAAAAAAAAGAGGAGAGGGGGAGAGGATTTGAGAGGAAGAGAGAAGGATCTAGAAGCCACCATGGGAACACACCTGGAGCAGAGAGAGAGAAACCAATACTAAAATGCAAGTACTTGGGGATTTGGGCTGGGAGGTAGCCAGATTAGTTTAGAGAAACAGAGCAGATTAACAGCTGCTCAGCTACTGTGCCATAAAGCCTATTAAATAAGTCTTATAGTCTCTGTCTCTTTTATTTGGGAGCTACCCGGAATGGAGAAAAGATTATCACTATTAAAAGTGCACTAACATTTGGCACCCATTATCACTTAAAATTGGAATAACATATGCTGTTTTCAGCAATATCAGGAATGAATTAGAATGGAAGTGATTTTCGCTGTTTTCTATGAGGTCCAAATTGTTCTAATTTGCCTATCACTAAAATTTACCCATGTATTTACAGGTGGTATGTCAATACTTTGAATGAAAATAATGTTGAAATCAGGTAATATTTTTCTCCTTTATTTGAAATGACTTATTTCCTTCCAATTTGCTACTTCCTCACTTCCCGTAAAGAATGCTGAAGACTGGCAATCAGATTGTGTGCATAGCCACACAAAAAGGCAAGAAGAATTGCTTTATCAAGATGTCTCCCATGATTATAAAATCATTGCCCAACTCCTCTTAAAACACAAGATACTTAGTTGCAGCTTACATGTGGCATTGCAGTAGATATAGTAGAAACAGAATCACAAAGGCTCTGCCCTGCCTCTTTGTTGAAAAAGAAAACATATAATGAAAAGTTATTGGCTAGGTATTGGCACCTTGGTTCCCAATGTGGGTGTGTGCATCATTCAGATGAGGTCCGAGTTTTGGCTAAAATGGATCTTGCATCTGCCACTAGTTATAACTGAAAACCCTGAGCAGAACTTGCTGAGTCACTTTTGGATCCTCTTGGGGAAAAATGACAACAAATGAATTTCAGATCAAGTAAAAACTAAAAAGAAAAAATATATAATGATCTTTCTGTTTTATTTGTTTTTCCTCCCATATATCTTGATGGAGAATTTGAACTCCCAAACTTTATAGCAGGCACTGGCATAAAAAAAAATCTAAGAGAAGTTCACCATCTTTTTATTTCAATCATAGGTTGAGAAGACAAAACTCTGTAAGATGGAGATTTGTGAAAATAACAATAACAAACAAACAGAAACCCACCTCCTGTTCTGGCTCCTGGCTAATCTCAATCTTGCACTTAACCACCATGGATTTACCTAGATCTTCAAAAGAAAGTTATCAATTTTTGCTCCAATCAGCAACTCCCTATGCTCCAAAGAATAAAGAAAGACTTCTTTATTTTTCTCTCCCCAAGTCTACCAGCTCTATTCCCAAGGCAAACCCTATTTGGAAGAACATAGTATTGGAGAGAAGTCAAGACTCCAGTAAAGGACCCATGGATGTCAGAATGTGTGGGGAAAATCACAGAAATGGGAAAAGTTGAGAAAAAGAGCCCTATATATGTACACAAAATCTCGGGCTATTCTTCAATCTGAGTAGGGATTGAGGAGTGTTGTTCCAATTCATCATGACAAAGGCATGGTCCCAGAAGCACATGTGGGGATCAGTGCCAAGAGCACTAATGAGACTTTAAACATACACAAAATCCACTGTCTATAGAAGGTGATTTGATAGAATATGACCCAACCACACACAATGCAAGTCAACATTCTCCAGAGGCTTGTCATAGTACCTACTCTCAAAGTCTATTTGTCAAAACCATCAATTCATAATGCTAAGAAACTTAACATCAAACCATCGAGGAAAAATTGAAAGTACTTTAGGAAGAAAAAATAGTGAAAAAATACCAACAGTTGAAACATTTCAAATGGTAAGAAAATATGATAGGGTCTAATAAGTAGCTATGATAGCTGTCAAGTAAGAGTGAACTCAATAAACTGAGAGCAGAAGCTGTTAGCTAAAGACTGACCAATAAAAAAAAGAACTAAAGGAAAATTGGTATTGAAAATATAACAAATAAGAACAGATCCCACTGTAGAAAATAGTGGAGTAGTAACCATGGAAGAAGCAGGCAGCCTCAGGACAGGTCCATAGAATTGTTCACAATCTGAACAAGCAAAGAAATCCACGAATAGTGAGGCTGAGCATCTTGTAATAAATAAAAGTGGTATGACGTAGAAAAATATGACTATAAACTTTACAAATTTGTTGAAAAATGTGAAAATATGCCAGTTCAAGAAAACCTGAAGTGTGAACATGATAAATACAAAGAAAGTCATTCAGAGATGCTTTAGAGTCAATTGCTGAAAACCTTGAAAGTGGAGAAAGAAAAGCAGTATGCCACACATGAAGCAATAATTAGAATGACTTCATGTATCTCATCAGAAACCAGAGAGAGGAGGAAAGAACTGAAAAATAAAAATCTGTCAACCTAGATTTCTATGTCAAGTAAAAATATCCCTTAGGAAGAAATGACAGCATTCAATTGCTTCCAGGTACAAAACTGACAAAAAAAAAGTCTGAAAATGTAAGACTAAATAATGGGAGACATGGTAATTACTGTTACAAACACTACTGCTTTATTTTGTCTTAGATTCTTTAAGTGATAATCCTAGCCTAAGGCAAACATACAATATCAAGTCTTAGGGTTGTCAGTGTACACAAATGCAGTGTGTGCATCAACCACAATGTTTTGTTTGGTTGCTTGTAACTTCTCTACACTGTATTTGAAGTGGTAAATTTCCTCAAGTAGGTGTTAAAAAGATAAGTATATATTGTAATCCCTTGGGCAATCCTTGAAAAAATTATACCAATAGAAGTAAGCAAAAGTCAATATAATTAGTTACTGGATTACTACAAACAAAAAAGAAAGGAGGAACATAATAATGGAAATGGGGAGGATGAGAGGAAAGATAGAACATAACCAGAAAACAGCCAAAGTGCTATTTTATAGTTATAAATGCTATAATATAGCTATACATGTATTTATAGTAGGTGCAGTACATATAATATCTATGGTAAGTAAAAGTAATCTAAATATCCTCAATTTAAAAGTCTAGAGATTTGAGATGCAAAGTTTAATTTTAATACTGTTCATATAATCATTTTCCTCTTTTATTAAAATAGATTAGTTTCTCACATAATATGTCTGATTACAGTTTCTCATTCTCTATTTCCTTCCATTTCTATCCACCTCCCATTCCATTCCAATCTACTCTCTTTCTGTCTCTTGTTGTAAAAGAACAGTTTTGTAAGTGATAATAATAAAATATAACAAAATAAGATATAATGAGATGAAACAAAAACTATCACAACAAAGTTGAAAAGAACAAACCAACAATGGAGGAGTGTTCCTCTTTCTCCACATCCTCGCCAGCATCTGCTATCACCTGAGTTTTTTATTTTAGCCATTCTGACTGGTGTGAGGTGGAATCTAAGGGTTGTTTTGATTTGCATTTTCCTGATGACCAAGGATGCTGAACATTTCTTTAGGTGCTTCTCAGCCATTCGCATTTCCTCAGTTGAGAATTCTTTGTTTAGCTCTGGGAATAGGGTTATTTGGTTGTCTAGAATCTAATTTCTTGAGTTCTTTGTATATATTGGATATTAGTCCTCTATCGGATGTGGGATTGGTAAAGATCTTTTCCCAATCTGTGGGTTGCCGTTTTGTCCTATTGACAGTGTCCTTTGCCTTACAGAAACTGCAATTTTATGAAGTCCCATTTGTCAATTCTTGATCTTAGAGCATAGGCCATTGGTCTTCTGTTCAGGAACTTTTCCCCTGTGCCTAGGTATTCGAGGGTCTTCCCCACCTTCTCTTCTATTAGTTTCAGTGTGTCTGGTTTTACGTGAAGGTCCTTTATCCACTTGGACTTGAGCTTTGTACAAGGAGATAAGAATGGATCGATTTGCATTCTTCTGCATGCTGTCCTCCAGTTGAACCAGTACCATTTGTTGAAAATGCTGTTCTTGTTCCACTGGAAGGTTTTAGCTCCTTTGTCAAAGATTAAATGACCATAGTTGTGTGGGTTCATTTCTGGGTCTTCAACTCTATTCCACTGATCTTCCTGCCTGTCTCTGTACCAATACCAGACCGTTTTTATCAGTATTGCTCTGTAGTACAACTTGAGGTCAGGGATGGCGATTCCTCCAGAAGTTCTTTTATTGTTGAGAATGGTTTTCGCTATCCTGGGTTTTTTGTTGTTCCAAATAAATTTGAGAATTTCTCTTTCTAGTTCTGTAAAGAATTGAGTTGGGATTGCAAGATGCTGCAACCACTATGGAAAACAGTCTGGCGGTTCCTCAGAAAATTGGACATATCACTACCCGAGGACCCAGCTATACCACTCCTGGGCATATACCCAGAAGATGCTCTAACACATAACAAGGACATATACTCCACTATGTTCATAGCAGCTTTATTTATAATAGCCAGAAACTGGAAAGAACCCAGATGCCCTTCAACAGAGGAATGGATACAAAAATGTGGTACATTTACACCATGGAATATTGCTCAGCTATTAAAAACAATGAATTTGATAAATTCTTATGTAAATGGATGGAACTAGAAAATATCATCCTAAGTGAAGTAACCCAATCACAAAAGAACATACATGATATTCACTCACTGATTATTGAATTTTAGCCCAGAAGCTTGAAATACCCAAGATTCAACTCACAGACCACATAAAGCTCATGAAGAATGATGACCAAGTAGGGGGGTCTTCAGTCCTTCTTAGAAGGAGTAACAAAATACTCAAGGGTGCAAATATGGAGACACAGTGCAGGACAGAAACTGAAGGAGGGGCCGTCTACAGACCATTCCACCTGGATATCCACCCTATGTGCAGTCACCAAAGGTAGAGGTTGATGTGGATGGCAGGATGTACATGCTGACAGGAGCCTGATATAGCTGTCTCCCTAGAAGTCTGCAAGAGTCTGACATACTCAAAGGCAGATGCTCACAGTTAACCATCAAACTGATCATGGGGTTCCCAATGGAGAAGATAGAGTAAAGGCTGAAGGAGTTGAAAGGATTCATGACACCATGAGGAAAGCAACAATACCAACCAACCAGAGCCCCCAGGGTCTAAACCACCAGTCTGGGAGCACTTAGGGAGGGACCCATGGCTCCAGCTATATATGCAAGGGAACTATATATAAGTGGGAGAAGAGATCCTTGGTCCCATGAAGGCTGGGGGTTGTGGGGGGGGGTATTCGTGGGTGGGGAAGTGAGATACGGGGGAGGGTGAGTGGGGGTACACCAACGTGGAGGCAGGAGGAGGAGGGAAGGGATAGTGAGTTCCTGGGAGGGAGAGAAGGAAATGGGGTAAGGAGAGAACATCTGAAATGTAAATAAAATTTCCAATAAAAAAAAAAAAGAACAAACCAAAACAGAAGGAAAATTGTCCAAGAGAAGGCACAAGAATGAGAGACCTACTCATCTGCATACTCAGCAATCCCATGAAAACACTAAACTGGAAGCCATAGATCACACAGAAGAGCTTGTGAAGACTTTTCAGGTCCTGTGCATGCTGCCTCAGTATCTGTGAGCTCACGTGAGCTTTGTTCATATTGGTTTAAAGAGCCTTGTCCTCCTGGCTCCTTGTTCCCATCTAGCTCTTAAATTTTTATTTCCTCCTCCTCTGTGGGGTTCCCTGAGCCTGGAGAGGAGAGGTTTAAGGAGACATTCCATTCAGGACTGAGTGTTCTAATGTCTCTCACTCTGCATAATGTCTGTCTGTTGATTTCTGCATTTGTTCCCATCTGCTGCAGGAAGAAGCTTCTTTGAAGATTGCTGAGCAAGGCAGTGGTCTATGATAGCAGAATGCCATTTTATTGCTACTTTCTCCCCCTATTTAGAACTACTGCTCTATTTGTAGTATTTGCTTCTACAGTAGGTTCCTAGGCTACCTTATCTCTGGTTCTTGGTCACTCAAGCCATGTAGGTTATTGTTTCCCAGTCATCCAGTGGATCTTAAGTCAGATCTATTATTGGTTGGTTATTCTCAGAAGCTTTGTGCCTCCATGTTCCTGGTGGTTCTCAACCTGTCGGTCATGACCTCTTTGGCAAACCTCTTCAAAAATATTTACATCACGATTCATAACAGTAGCAAAATTGCAGTTACAAAGTACTAACAAAAATAACTTTATGACTGGGGCCACCACTGCATGAGGAACTGTATTGAAGGATCACAGCATAGGAAAGGTTGAGAACCGCTGTAGCATATCTTACAGGCAAGAAACCATTGCAGATCAAAGGGTTTGTGACTGTCTTGGTGTTTATGTTTCTCTTTTAGTAGGATGCGGAGTGCCTTCCTGTCCAAAAGATTCTGGAACATAGGGGTAAATGTTCTATGTGGGCACCAGCTCAACGTCTCTATGTTCAGGGAGTTGTGTAGGTGTCTTCAGCAATGGGGCCTTGTTATCAGATTGTGGAGTATATCCTATTGATAGTCTTAGCCACAGATTGGGTTGTTTGGGGGTTGATTGGAGGAAATCCAATCCTGGTGCAGGAAGCTTCATTTGGTGGTCCAGGGCTCCCATGACAAAATCTGTCCCAGTAGGGATTGCCTGCTGTATACTGAACTATGATGAAGTTCAGGCAAAACAAGTGATAACTGTAAACACGAGCCTTCTGCTGTTTTATCACATGACTGGCAACAAGCCAGTGCTCATTCCGTTTTTATAATGTAGAAAATATAAAGGAATCAAACTAAAAACAAAGAGTTTATGTTGTGATTTTGTAACAGGAAAGATACTTGAAAAGAGAAACTCAGGCTGGTTAAAACAAAAACAAAAAACAAAAACGTCTTCCCTTTTGACAAATTAATGCTTCTTATATTTATGTAGCCAGAAAAATAATTTCTCTTTCTTATACAAGGCCATGGAAATGTTTCCTCTAAAAATGGAGGTTAGAATCTCTGCTTGGTTCTATTTAAGCTGGTGGATCTCTGTTGTGTGTAATTTTAAGACTATGCTTGCTCCTTTGCCTGGGACCACACTCTTGGCTTAGCTCTGAGATGATGCTCCCGCCAGCCGGAGCTCCCAACTTAGCTCAGCCAATGATAATGGCCAGTTGGCTGTTTTTCCCTGGAATAATGATCGTTCCCTCAGCCCCTAGCTTCGCCAAGCTGCCAACAACCGCCATAGCTGCCTCCTGTCTACTTTAGCCCAGCAGATGGAAAACAATAGAAAGTTTTATTATTTTAAAACTAGCCAGATAACTCAATAGCTGGGCAAAGAATTTTCTGCCCTAATCTTATCAACTAGTTCCCTCCATCCTCCTTGGCATCCCACTGGCAGGGGAGGCTACAAAACTACATGTCTGCTGCTTCTTCCTCTCTTCAAAACCTGGTATGAATGCCTTGCTTTTTTTCATCCCTTCTCTTCCTCTTGGGACCCAGAAATCCTACCTTTTTCCCTTTGCCCAGCAATTGGCTTCCATCTCCTTTACCGACACCTACCTCTACAGATCTTATCCTCCGTAATGCTGAGACCCTTTAATACAATTGCTCATGGTGTAGTGACCCCCCCCTCCAGTGGTTCTCAACGTTCCTAATGTTGAGAACATTTAATACAATTCCTTGTGTTGTGGTGATCCACAGCCATGAAATTATTTCATTGCTACTTTACAATTGTAATTTTGCTATTGTTATAAATCATAATGTAAATATCTGATATTTCTAATGATCTTAGGCTATTCCTGTCAAAGCATCAAAAAGGTCACAACTCACAGGTTGAGAGCCACAGATTTAAGCTCTCTGCCATCAATCTTTTCTTCAGTTGCAAGATTCCCACCTACACACAACAGGTCATTGTAAATTTTCTCTTAGACGGAAAAGTAAACATGTTTGTAAATAGATTTTAGGATGCCTCTGACTCACAGGAAGATTTTGAATATGTAGGCCATTTCAGAGAATAGCATCTGCATTATTACACACGAGCAGCCACTTATATAAAGGAAGCCTGTCCACAGTGATTGGTTGGCACATTACCTCATATTAGATAATGAGCATTCACACCACCCGAGATGCTGAGCAGGAGAAGTGCATTAAAGGAGATATGGAAAGTGCAGATGCATCCACAGGCCAGTTACCAGCTACTTATGCTATTTCAGGATTAGTGTTCTGACTTCAGAATAATGTTGTGCAATGCTTTGTTGATTAAAAATTATTAATATTCTGTATCTATTAATTAATGCTTGAAATTGATATGGTGACACTTATCCCTTAACCAGCTAGTTTCCCAAATAACCACTCAGACACCCTTTAATATTTCAAAGCTTATGCCTTAGCTAGGCAGAGTTTGAACCAGATCATCTAAGTTAATCCAACCACCTAGCCCCATCCAGCTACAAGGCTAGTTAATTTTCCAGGTCTGATATACCTATCATCTCCTATGTCTCCTGGTAAAAGGCCTCTGCCCCCACCCCCCGCCCTTACTCTTTCCAGGGTTCCTTTCTCCATCCCTGAAAGTTCCACCTTCCACTTCCTGCCCAGCTCATTGGCCATCAGACTTTTATTAAAACCAATCAGAGAATGTCTTAGGTAGATAAGAAAGGACAGAAACACAATCTTACACAGTGTATCCGAACACTTATTATTATTCTTATTTAAAAGTGCAGTGTACCAGGTACGCTGGCTGCCAGCTCATGTCAGCATTTTCTCTTACAAATATTATGCTATTTTATATTCTCAATTACATTTCAAAGTATTCAATTTTCTCTCATCTGAATACCACGTCACCCTACTAAGTATTAATCATTGCTACGATTTTAAATGAACATGTGTTCATTTTAATAACGCTATGATAAACAGGTCCTAAAAATTCTTTTTCATATTCTTATTTTCCTTCATACAAATTATTAGAAATAGAATTGTGGTAACACAGACAAGGAACAGAAGGTGGATTTATCTGCTTCTGCTTAGGTGAGAGAATGAAAGTAAGATCAGATCTAGAAAATAGTACCACCCTACGCAAAAATCAAACTTTGCCCACATGTCTCTTGTGAGGATATTTTTTCAAATTTGCAAAAAAAAAAAAAAAAAAAAAAAAAAAAAGGGAATTGAATTAGAATGTTAAAAAGTGCTGAATTTTGTGGACCAAATTCCTTTCTGTAAATGTAAGACATGTTGTGATCAAAAAAGTTAGATACTTAAACATTTGAAGACAAAACCACCACTCATAAAATAAATTATACAGTCTTTAAATTTTTAATTTAATAAATTTCTTGAGGCAGGGTGTCTCTGTGTAGCTCTGGCTGCCCAGGAACTCACTCTGCAGACCAGGCTGGCATCCAACTCAGAGATTCTTCTGCCTCTACCTCCTGTGTGCTGGGATTAATGGCACACATCACCACCACCCAGCTAATTTAGTAAATTTCAATTAAAATATATTAATTTACCTTTTCTCTTACCTCTTTCCAAACCCTTCCAAGTTCCCTCCCTTCGGCTTCTTCCAATATTCCCCCATTCTGAAAATTGTAGTTTCTTTATTATTATTATTATTATTATTATTATAGTGACATTGTTGTTATATATATTTAAGTATGACTAAATAGATAACTTACTGAGTCTGTTTTTGTTGTTGAGGGTGTGTGGTTTCAGGGTTGACTACTTCATATTAGATAACCAATAAGGGGGCTTAGCTCCAGGAGAGGCATATTCTTCATCTCCTAGTAGTCACTAATCGCCTATTCTTTGTCTAAGTGTAGGACCCAATGAAATATGTTTATATATTTAATATATGTTTCTCTTCCACATTAGTATGTCTATTGATACTGTAATGGCTCAGGTCCTGTTCTTGCAGTCATTTCTATGAGAGATAGTTTCACAGTAGACTTCTGATATTTTGGCTTTCGATGAAGGATGGTAGTATATCCAAAGAATATCTTTGGATATAAGTCTAAAATTTAGAATGTAGTAGGAATTATGCTGGTCTATCAAAGTGACACTACTTCTATTCTTATCTAAGGTTTATGACCTCATTGGCCCAGATATGTAACTAGATCTCTAGTTCCAGACATGCTTTTTCTCCTACTGAGTAGGCCTTAAGTCTAACTAAATAGTTGTTGGTTGCTACCAACATGTGAGTGCCACTTACTGCACATTTATTTATTTATTTATTTATTTATTTATTTATTTATCTATCTTATAATATCGGTTTGTCATTGTTGATGTTTATAGGAGTGGCATCTGGCCAGAATGATTAATTGTTCCCCTCCCTTAGCAACTGGCATAGTATTTTCTGGTACTGTGAAAGTTAGAGAAAGGAAGAGGGTTTCAGATTACATGTAGATCAAATTGTTTATGCCCTGTGTTCTAAGTGTGTGGGTTCCTCAGAAACCTTCAAGCTCTGAGAAGCAACCAAGGGCTATGCCCATACCTTATTTTCAGACTTATTTAGAATACCTTAACCAACCATTTAAAAGTAAGTTTCTTATACCTGGTTTTAACAGAAAATTTTTGAAAAGCCCTGGAGTGGGCCGACTATCCAGGCAGCGGTGCTGCTCTGCTTAGTTCAGTCTGCCATGTTCAGTGGTCAGAACCCAAGCGCACGACAGCTGGAAATGGCCAGAGGCCACATACGCCACAACTAGACCCACAAGATGCCATCGTGGTGGCTGGCTCTGCCAATCCACCACGTTATCCCTACAAAGCTTGACTAAGCCCCTGATAATACCCGCAATCCATGTGGTACCTGGTAGAAGTGAGACTCTAAAACTTAATTATAATCCAAAGGCTTTATATATTTGGAAATGCTTAATTAACAAGATGCCCACACAATTAGCATTGCTACCCAATACCTAACCTAGATATTATAACTACCTTAGACTGCTAGAGACACATTAACTTCCTCCGCCATTTTCTCTCCTCTTCCCGTTGTGCGTCTAGCTCCTCCTTTTCCTTTTCCTTCCCACTCTTAGCTCCTCCCACATCAGCTCCTCCCATACAATGTAGCAGCCGCAGGAAAGCATCCTGCTACACATGTTATTGGGGGCTTTTGTTAATCTATGGTTCTCTTGGGTGGCAATTGTCAGCCAAAATGCTTTAATTTCTTTTAACACTCACACACCCACACACACATTCACAAATGCGAGCGTACCACACACACACACACACACACACACACACACACACACACACACACACATACACAGTGCCTATGGTCTCTTTATACTTTCCGGACCTGAGTTACCTTACTCAGTATTCAATATAATATTTACTAAGTCAATCTATTTAACCTGCAAATTTTATGATTCCATTTTTCTTTAAAGCTGAATAGTCCTGCATTGTTTATCCATATTACACTCTTACCCATTTATATGTTTAAGATATTTTAGGTTGTTTCCATTTCCTAACCACTGTGAATAAAGTGGCAATGAACATGGCTGAGCAAGTATCTATGGAGTAGGATGTTAAGTCCTTTCTATATATGTGAAGAAGTGGTATAGCTGGATTTTATGATAGATTAAGTTTCTCAAGAATTCTCCATACTGATTTCTAGCATGGTTGTACTGTTTTGCATTCCTACCTATAGTGAATGAAGGTTCCTTCCTCCCCTCAACCTTGCCAGCAATTGTTGTCAGGTTTGGTTATTGCTGTTGACCTTAGGCATTCTGTCTGAGAAAAAAATGAAGTCATAAAGTTGTTTTAATTTACATTTCCCTAACTGATAAGGGTGATGAACATGTTTTGAGGTACTTTGTAGCCATTTTTATTTCTTCTATTGAGAACTCTGTTCTGATCCTAACCCACTTTTAATTGGGTAATTTGTTTCCTTGACTCTTTCTCTTTCGAATTCTTTGTGTATTCTGTCCTTTAATCCTTTGTCAGATGGATTGCTTGAAAAGATTCTTACTCATTCTGGGGGGTTCTTCACTCGAGTGGTTCCCTAGCTGTACAGAAGCTTTTAAGTTTTATGAAATCCAGCTTGCCAATTGATTGCCTCAAGCTCCCCAGTAAATGGAATCCTATTCAAGATCTCCTTTCCACAGCAATACCTTGCAGGGGAATGCCTATGCTTTCCAGTAACAGTTTGGGCATTTCAGGCTTAAATTGAAGCATTTGATCCACTTGTATCTGTTTGGGGAGGGAGTGATAGATAGTACAGGCCTAATTTCACTCTTCTTCAGGTGGACATGCAGTTTTCACAGCACCATTTGTTAAATATTCTGTCTTTTTTCCAGTGCCTGTTTTTGTCTCTTTCTCAGATATCAGATGACACTATTTATGAGTACTCATGTTTGTCTTCTTTTGACTTTCATTGATCTGCATTTCTGCTTTTGTGACACTACCACATTGATTTTATTACTATAGTTTCATAATATATCTTGAAGTCTAGATATATGGCAATCCTGTTAGTATTGTTCTTTTTGCTTAGGACTGCTTTGGCTATCTTGGGTCTTTTCTGGTTCCATATGGATTTTAGACTTTCCTCCCTATATTTGTAAAGAATGTCATGGGTATTTTGATTATGATTCTATTAAATATGTAAATTGATGTGAAAAGTTGGCCATTTTCACAATCTAATTTCTACCAATTCCTGAACATAAGATATCTTTCTATTATCTAGTGTTCTAGTATTATTGTTGGTGGTGTGGTTTTTTTTTCACAATCTCTGCAGAGATTTGAGGTTTTTGTTGCTGAGGTCTTTTGCCTTGTTGGGTAGGTTTATTTCAAGACAGTTGATTGTCTTTGTGCAATTATAAACAGGAGTGTGTCCATGATTACTTCATCAGTGTGTTGATTGTAAGTGTGTAGAGGCACTGGCATTTGTAAGTTGATTTTGTACCGAACCACTTTTCTGAAATTCTTGATAGTATCTTGGAATATTTAGGTGGAATTTTGGGCATCTCTTATTTCTGATAGCATATCATCAACAAATAGATTTTAATGTGATTACTTCAAATTTCTCTTAATAGGGGATACTATTGGCTTTGGGTTTGTCACATATAGTCTTTGTTATGTTGACACATGTCCCCTCCACTCCTACTTTCTCTAGGACTTTTATTATGAAGTCATGTTGGATTTTTGTCAGAAGCTCACTATCTATAGACATGATCCTATGGCTTTGCCTTTAAGTCCATTTATAAAAGGTATTATATTTGTTAACCTATGTATGTTGAATAAACTTTGTATTTCCAGGAAAAAGCCAACTTGATCATGGTGGGTGATCTTGGAATGTGCCTGTTTTCAATATTTTATTCAATATTCAATAATATTTTACTGAGAATTTTTGTGTCAATGTTCAGGGATATTGGTCTATAGGGTTCTGTTGTTCTTGTTGTTTTGTTTGTTTTTATATGTGTGTATGCATGTGTGTTTACCTGGTTTGAGTATTAGAATAATACTAGCTTTGTAGAATGAGTCTGGGAACTATTCTTTTGTTTCTATTTTTTTTAATTATGAAGCATCAGTTGTAGTTATTTGAGAGTCTGGCACATGCATCTGTGAATCTTTTTGGATCACACAATTATGTGTGCATGTATCTCTTTCTCTCTCTTTGTGTGTGTGTGTGTTTGTGTGTGTGTGTGTGTGTGTGTGTATTGGGAAAGCATTAGAAAGATTTTAATTCTGGTTTCAGTCTTCTTTTTTGTTATGATCTGTTTATGAGAGTTGTTAATCACTTCTTGACATAACTTTGATACTTTGGATAAGTCAGGAAAATCATCTATTTCTTTTAGATTTTCCAAATTAACTGGAGTATAGTTTTTTTTAATATTCTTTTATAAAATTCTGAGTTTTTCTGAAGTCTCTTGTAATGTTTCCCTATTCATTTATGATACTGTAGATTGGACTACCATTTTCTTTCTTGGTATAGTTGGGCTAAGGCAAAGAATCAGCTTTTGTGTGAGTTGATTCTTTGTTTCTATCTCATTAATTTTTACTTTAATTTTTATTATTTTTTGTGATCTACTGAGTTTGGGTGTGGATTGTTCTTGTTTTACAAATTCTTGAGTTCCATCATTATGCAATTTATTTGTGTTCTTTCTAATCTTTAAATGTAAGCATTTAGGGCTATAAACTTCCCTCTTAGAACTGATTTTAATGTGCTGTGTTTTTGTTTTCCTTTAGTTCCAGGAATATTTTGATTTCTTCTTTGAATTGTTCATCATTCAGTAAATGGTTTGTTTTATCTCTATGAGTTTATACAGTTACTAGATTTTTGTTTGCTGTTAGTTTTTAAGTGTTATTGCATAATGGCTATATAGAATATATGAATCCTATCTAGAATATATGGGATCCTTTCAATTTTTCTGTGCTTGTTAAGATTTGCTTTGTGTCTCACCTTGTGGTCTGCTTTACAGAGGTTTCAGATCATTTGCCTTTGAACCTGTCATCTTTAACTGGTGTGTTTTTTCTACCATCTTCTCTTAGCCTAGTATCATGATTGCATCTAGAAACCTAGCTTTAGATCTGTGATATTTTGAGGTCATTTTGTCTGGCCCAATTAAACAACTTATCTACTAGATTTACCTGAGTTATCTCTCTAACCACAAATTATAATTTTGAAGGCTCATTTAAAAAAGAAAGTCTATGCTTGTATTTACTAAGCAAATATAGAATAGCAAGCCAAAACAGAAACTTGATATAATCACTGCCTATTGCCTTTTCTTTGCTACTTTAAAAACATATAAAGTACTTGAAGACAAGCATTTAATATTTCTTATTCTACTATCAAAAACCATAAAGAAAATCATTAAGCTTGAGCATGAATTTAAGAGTTTTGAGAAAAATATATATGTATATGTATATATCAATTGTATTGATATTAAATATGATATAGTAGCTAGAATTTACTGTGTCAATTCTTATCCCTCTTATATGCCAAGTAGCTGAAATTGATGCCTAGAAAGGATTTAAGGATTACCTGTAGACAAGTCATGTAAATTCATACATGAAAACTGAAATTATTTACAAGGTTCTTTTTGTACATACTCTATTGGCAGCTGACTTGGAGATTATGCTGGGAAGGGAGGCACTGTCACACACTTTAGCTTACAATAAACATACAGAAAAGGTAGATGATTATAAAATTGTGTAATAATATGAAGGGGGATTGACTTTGTTTTACCCCAGAGAATAAAATCCTCCTTTTATCTATGTCCTAATACTTTGATTTTTGTCACTGAACGTTGTAGAAGAGTGGCTATAAAATAGTTAAGAAGAAAAATTTTGAAATCATCATGACTTTACTTTCTAAATTATTTGTTTTACAGATGGATTTTCTTTTCTTTGTGGTGATAAACAACTTCAGCAAAGTGGCTGGATATAAAATTAACTCAAACCAGTGGCCTTCCTTTATACAAAGGATAAATGGGCTAAGAAAGAAATTAGGGAGACAACATTCTTCACAATAGTCACAAATATTATAAAATATCTTGGTGTAACTAACCACACAAGTGAAAGATCTGTATGACAAGAACTTCAAGTCCTTGAAAAAGAAATCAAAGAAGACATTAGAAGATGGAAAGATCCCCATGCTAATGTATTGGTAGGATTAATATAGTAAAATGGCCATCTTGCCAAAAGCAATCTATAGATTCAATGCAATCCCCATCAAAATTCCAACTCAATTCTTCACAGAGAGAGAAAGAGCAATTCTCAACTTCATATGGAAATATCAAAAATCCAGGGTAGCAAAAACAGCCTCATAGGGCATAAGGGATAATTACATGAACAGATTACCAATAGCTCAGGCTCTAAGATCAATAGTGGACCAATGGGTCCTTATGAAATTGAAAAGCTTCAGTAATGCAAAGGACACTGTCAATAAGACAAAACAGCAACCTACTATTGGGAAAAGATTTTCATTAACATCCAATAGAAGACTAATATTAAAAATGTACAAAGAACTCAAGAGGTTAGCCTCCAGAAAACCAAATAACCTAATTATAAAATGGGCTACAGAGCTAAACAGAGTATTCTCAACTGAGGAATCTCAAATGGCCTAGAAACACCTAAAGAAATATTCATCATCCTTAGTCAATCAAGGAAACCAGATCAAAATGACCCTGAGATCCCACCTTACACCAATGAGAATGGCTAAGATAAAAACCTCAGGAGACAGCAGATGCTGGCAAGTATATGGAAAAAGAGGAACCTTTTTCTAATGCTGGTGGGATTGCAAACTGGTACAACCACTCTGAAAATCAGTCTGGTAGTTACTCAGAAAATTGGAAATAGTTTTACCTAAAGACCAAGCTATACTGCTCCTGGGCATATACCCAAAAGATGCTCCACCATATCACAAGGACACATGCTCCACTATGGTCATAGCAGCCTTATTTATAATAGCCAGAATCTGGAAATAACTCAGATGTCCCTCAACTAAAGAATGGATACAAAAAATGTGGTTCATTTACACAATGGAATACTACTAAGCTCTTAAAACAATGACTTCATGAAATTTGCAAGCAAATGGATGGAACTAGAAAATATCATCCTGAGTGAGGTAACTGAGATCCAAAAGGACACACATGATATGTACTTACTGGTAAGTTGTCCAAAAAGTTCAGAATACCCATTATAGAACTCACAGACCATATGATGCTTAACAAGTAGGAGGGCCCAAGAGTGGATGCTTCAAATTTAGGAGGAGGAATAAAATAATCACAGGAGGCAAAAGGAGGGAGGGAATTGGTAGGAAAGGGTTGGGGAAAGGAAAAATGTAGGGCAGGATCAGTTATGGGGGAGGCAAGAGAGAAGTCCAGAGGGCCAGTAGAATGATTATAAATTTGCAGCAGTGTGGGATCGGGGACAGGGGAACCATTAGGAAGTCACACACCAGGGATCTGAGAGACTCCTAGGACCCAATGGGGATGACATTAGCTGAAATGCCTAACAGTGGGGGAATGGAACCTGAAGAGAATACCTCCAGTAGATAGACCTGGCCCCCAGTTGAAGGATGGGGCCACCCACCCATCTCTAAATTTTTGACCCAGAATTGTCCTGTCTAAAGAAAATGCAGGAACAAAAAAATGGAGCAGAGATTGAAGGAAAGGCAATCCAGAGACTGCCCCAACTTGGGATCCATCCTATGGTCAGGTACCAAACCTCAGTACTATTGCTGATGTCATGTTGTGCTTGCAGGCAGGAGCATAGCATGGCTGTCCTCTCCGAGGCTCTACCAGCACCTGACTGAGACAGATGCAGATACTTACAGCCAACCATTGGACTGAGATTAGAGACCCTGATGGGAAAGCTGGGGGAAAGTCTGAAGGAGCTGAATAGAATTGCAACCACATAGGAAGAACAACAATATCAACTAACCAGACCCCTCAGAGCTCCCAGGGACTGAACCACCAACCAAGAAGCATACATAGGCTGGTCCTTGGCCACTGCTACATATGTAACAGAAGAGTACCCTGTTTGGGCCTCAGTGGGAAGGGATGCACTTGGTCCTATGGAGACTTGATGTCCCAGAGAAGGGAGATGCTAGAGTGGATGCTAAGGCTGGAGTGGGTGGGAGAAGAAGGGTAATGGAGTAGAAGTCTCATAGAGGAGTGACTGGAAAGGGGGACAACATTTGAATGTAGATAAATAAAATAATTTTTAAAAGAAAAATATAATTCAAAACCCAACAAAGTCTGGATTTGTCTCAGTGGCCTAGTTCTATTCAAGCAGATGAATAAATCAGTTATTTGTATCATCAACCAATATTTTATTGCTATTATGGAAATTATGTCTTTGAAGTCAGGGTCTAATTTAACTCTATTGCAATCAACATAAATTTTTTCTAGCCTTAGGGAAATTTAAAAACTTTTCTTTAAACAGATTACCTTTTGAATGGAAAAAGAACAAAGTATATTTTATCTCCTCCTGGTAAATCTAGAGAATATGTCTATAAATTTGGTCATATTGACTTATCTCATTATAAGATTCTGGAAAAAAAAATCTAGGAACTAAAATGGGATGAGCTTTATGGACAAATTACTTTAATTAATTAACCAAAATCATTTAATTCAAGTCATTTTAAATGTAATTGCTTTCATGAAAATACTGAGGGCCATCAGGATGGCTTAGTGGGCAAAATGCTTATTGCCCAGGTTTGCATTTTCATGACCCGTGTTTAATCCCTAGAACCAGCACAGTGAAAGGAAAGACTCAACCCACAGCTACTTATCCTGTCACTTCCACAGATACACTGTGACAACCTATGCCCAGTCAGACACACAGACAAAATGTAAAAAAAAAAAAAAATTAAATTGTGTCTCTCTTTTATAAATGTTGAGTATTTCACTCACAGAAAATGAAAATTTCCACATCACTTCAGGCCATGTATATAAGTTATCCGTGGAATATAAATAAGTTTTGTGTTTAGACCTGTGTTTCATCCCCAGTGTATTTCATTAGAGATATCCAAATATTTCTAACACTGAAAAAAGGCCCAAATCTAAAATACTTTTCATCCTGAGCATTTTGTATTAAACACAGGCCTTCTGCATATGTATTAACTCACAAGTGTTTCTTAGTCCTTGAGTGTATCCCTTTAGTTTTGCTTCTATGTGCTTTAGAGACAGTTCTGGCTGTTAGTAAAATGGTGAATGATGAAAACTGTCCCTATGGGCAGTAGATTCAAACAGGTGACATCATGAGTCAGCAAAGAAGAGCAGAAATAGGGGCAGGATGAACTGCCTAGAGACAGATACAAGAAACAACACAAAAGGAAAAAGTGGGGATTGGTGGAGACAGACTCTGGCTGCCGAGGCCAGAAGCCGGAGTGATGCCACGGTAGTGGCAGAAGAGGCAGGAAACAAACGTTGTCTGTAAAGGCTTCGACCCTGTAGAAACTGCTCAGTCCTCGGCCATAATGCAGGTCAGCTTGCTCTAGTTATTCTGCACATTCGGTGTACATGATTCTTGTGTGTAAACCCATTTAGTCTTTCTTTTTTATTAACTGATACTTTGTTTTTACACTCATTGTTTAGCCACAGGAAGCTAAAACTGAAGATAGTAGTACAGCAGTGTCCTCCTGAACTGTCAGCACTTGGGGGTGGGGCATCAGTGGCAGATGCACTCCAAGTTTGGGACCAGCTGGGTGACACAGAAAGAAGCAGTTGTAAGGCAAAACGAAACACCCACATCAAAGACTCCAAGTGTTCTGTGAGAAATGAATGTGTTTTGTACTTGATTAGATCATTTCTCTTCTTCTCTCTTAATTCCTTTCCAGTTGGTTTAGAGCCATCTTGGTCACATTTCCAGGGCATTTGTCACCCTCATGTCTATCGGCTTTGGCCAAGTCTGAAACCTTCCAGGGAGCTGAGCAAGCTGAACTGTCTCTGATTTTGTTTTGTTTTGGTTTTGAGATGAGCTTTCACTTTTTATCCTGGTTGGATTTGAACTAGTGACTTTACTACTTCACCCTACTGATTATTGGGATTGCAGATGTGCATCACCCTGCCTGGTTTGTATCTATATGTCGTCTCTCCAAATTGTGCCTCTTTACCTAATTGCTTCAGAACAGGAAAATCTGCTCGTTCAATTAAATATTTAGTACAGTATCTGGCATGAAGTAAGCATCCGATATATGTTTACATAAATTAGGTTGAAATATGCTTTATATTTTATTTAGGTCTCGAAAATCTAAAATATTTAATTATCTCTGCTACACAAAAACATAATCAACCATATGTTTTTATTTTTCTCATTTCTTTTAGTGAGCTATGTTTTTAATTGGTATTTATGTATCTTGAATGCCATGAATAATTTTATATTCATTTATGTGGTATTTTTTTTTTTATCAGTTTACTATATTCTAAAGTTTGGGCAGCACTGAATTTCTCACCCTCATAAAATGTAAATTCAAGTAGCATACTAATATACCCTTAACATTTAATTTGTCAAGCATTTAGATTCTTTAGTTCACTTTTTAGCATGTATTTGACCCCATGGGTCTGAAGTTTTATATCTGTGGATTTATAATTTAATCTGTTGATTCAATACCAACCATTACAGTAAAAATTCTAGTCTTTCTACTCTATAGGTGTTTTTCATTATCATCATCCATAGTACTGAAGAAGGCAATGGACTCCCAGTTACTTCCACACAACACCAGGCTACAGCCTACCAGGCGGCATTGCCCCACCTCCTGTTCACACATTGTCACTTCCCATAACTGAGCCCATGTGAACTGACCAAGTGACTTCTCTGGGCATTACTTTTTCAGCTTTTCCACTTGCAACTCTTCTTTGCCAAAGGAATTTTGTTGTATTTCTGAGTACTGAAGTTTATGAAAGAGAAATACAATCCATTATCTATTGGTTAACAACATATTCATTTGCAAACAATTTTTAAGTATCCATGAAAATTTGCCATTCATTAAAGGTTAGAGAAAATTTGTATAATGCTGGGATGGATTTGCTTGGTTTTTACATAAAGGACTAACTGTAAAATAAATATTTGATGATGTAGAACATACAACATCATTATTAGTTTCCTGGGTTTATTAACATTTTGACTTTATAATCATCAATGCTGAGACTCTTGTTTCTCTTAAAAATCTATAATGGTGAAAGTATGGTCAGGGCTATTTCAGAACCTGTTGGACATTCTTTCCCATGCCTAAATTCAATGAATAATTTTTTTTTTTTTTTTATGAAGTCAAGTCAGCAACTTGGAGTCAAGCTAACTCCAACAGAAACTCTTGTGTGTTATTGCGTAAGTGTGAGCAGGAGGCATCTTGCTGTGATAAATGCTCAGGTTTGTTATGGCTCATACATCTGCCCATGGGCAGTGTCCAGAGGAAGACATCAAGTGTCCTGATGTGTCACCCTCTACTTTATTTCCCTGAGACAACACCTTTCACTGAAGTTAATTAGGCTAGCACTAAGTTAGCCCAATGATCATCCTGGCTACCCCTCAACCCTTCCCAGTGCTGGAGTTACAGGCACACATGGCCAGAGCAGCTTTTCATGTAAGTGTTCAGCATTTGAACTCAGGCTCTCATGCTTGTTCAGCAAGTGTACAATGAATCATGTCCCTAGCCCATCAAGAAGAACACTGAAAAATCAAGCATCCTCATGCAACATAATCCAAGAACATGCCAATGGGATACTCACATGTGGAAGTATGATAATAGGAACATATTTGAAGTGTTTGTTTTCTATAATTTAAGCCATAATGGTAGAAAGAATTAAATTATTGCTAGAGTAGACTACCTTGGATGTACAGTAAAAACACTGAAAGTCCTGCATGTGATGGTCTCACATCTGAACTAAGGTGGTGTAGACAGTATTTCCATGGTACTTTGTGAGTAGATGCACAGCTGGTGTTGAGAACCCAGGATGCACAGAGGTGCTCCATATTGCACAGACGTGCTCCACACAGCACAGCGAAGTGCTATCAGGAATTCATCAGATTCACTGTGTTGACTTTGAATGAATTTTTGCTATTGTCCATATAGAAATCTGTGGCTTTTGTCAACTTTTCCACACTCCCACATTTACTATCATGACTCCATTTGGGTTTACCACCCAGTGTTAGGATACTACTCTATGTGTAGAATGGCCAGACCACAATTCTAGTCATCTTCCCCTGTCTTTGGAAAATCAAATATAAGCCAGACTTAACTACAAAGAAAGGTCTTTAAGTCCATGCTCACTTTTTTTTTTTTTGGTTTGTAACTTTTATTTTTTAGAGGATAAAACAATGCTTTGGTGATATTAATAAAGATAAATGTTGAAATGAGCATATTAAGTTGGTACTTTGAACTATTTTAATATAAAACAATATATTAACATTTCAACAACAGATATTAATGCATATGTATATAACTCATACAGTGTTCAGTTAATAGGATTTGGCTAAATAATTGTCACACTAGGTATTTTTGAAGTAATTTTGAATCTTTCCTCATAACTAGTATGGTCATTTTTTTTCTTTTTTTTATTGAATATTTTATTTATTTACATTTTAGATGCCATCCATTTGGATCACTATAACTCCCTATGATTGCCCTCCATGTTATCACTAACAGATAAGAATTCACCAAGGCAGCCAGCTCTCAGATAAAAAGAGGAAAATCAGGCAGTCCTCTCACAAGGTGAGACTTACCATCTTGTTTTCTACACTCAGAACTGAAATTCTAATGCTTCGGAAATTAAGTCCTAAAAACTCACAGAATCTAACATAGTTGTATCTACTTGGAATTTGTGCTTCACAAGACCCAGGTTTGTGGGAAAAGCTAATGTCTCTTACAGAAGACCTGTTTTAACATTTTCAAATGACTCAAACCCCCAGTCTCATTGAATTTTCCATCCATGAATTTCTATCTAAATGTGCACAGGTCAAAGCTAACATTATTTTCTTCATAGGCATTTTCTTATATTCTAATGGTTTCTGTTTTTCTTTCTGTAAGACACTATTGTGTAATTTATTCCATCTGAACTCCCAGATCTACTTTTTTTTTTTCATTTTTCCATCCATATCCACCCTAAAGAGAGGTTCTGAATCACCTCATCTTTAGACACTGTTTTGTCCTGAGAGTTAGTTATAAGATAAATGATGGTATTGTTCATATCCTTGTCCCCTCTGATTATACCACTCGGAAGTCCCTGGCACCACTAATCAGTATGGCCTCTTGACCACACTCACCACAAACCCCAAATCACATTTTTTCCAATTTGGCTCCTCTGACTGATCATAGTCTATGCTGACCATACATACACTTTTAAACTGGGTTTTTGGGGTGGAGAAGATAGAACTATGGGAAACAGTTTTTATGGCACAAATCCATGAGAAAATTATCCCTTTTGGAGAGTAAGGGACACCCCCTCTCTGGTATTTTTCATGTTTCTCACTTAGAAATGCTTCTTGCTAGCATATGTAGACTAAGAAACAAAACCTCCTTTCTTCCAGTACTTGCAAGCTATTTTTAGAATACCAAGGTTCTGTGATACTCAGGGCACTAAAACACAAGCTGGTTGATAGACCTCCATAACTGACATGCTGGATTTCAAAACACAAACACAATTAGAAGGTATACAATCAATGCAACTTATATTAAATACTATAGAAGACACAAAGTAATTTTAACTTGATATTTAAAAGAGCCTTAACACATGTGCTAACACCTGTCCAAAATCCAGATCCTGCCCCAACTTTATCTCTTGCTAACATAACATGATAGAGAACTGCAACTAACTTCCATATATGTCTCTGAAAATGTCTAGAACCGGACTTCCAAATGAAGACTGTTATTTCCAATATTGGATTGATTTCTAGACCAGTCCATGATTGAGTCTGAATAACTGGTCATATTAAATAACAATACAGAGGCATTATAACTTCTTTTTTTGATTCTCTGTTCCACAGAGTCTAAGAACTTGAGGCAAGGCAGCTTGTCCCATTAGGGGTATAGGTAAGCAAAGGTGGGTCAAGAAAACCTGTATGTCCAATACAGCTTCTTATGTCCACTACAGCTTCCCAGTCACCATTGTCAGGGCACTCAGCAAGCTCACAGGGCAGCATCATTCTTTGTCCTGGCATCAGCATGTCTCACCCATCACTCTGGCAGCCACCATGCTCCTTCAGCATCCTGCAGAAAAAACTACAAACATGCCCTCTTCTTCATTTAATACCTGATCAGGATCATGCCTTTTGCCAGTAAGTGGATCCTTCCCTTTCACCTATGCATAAGTATGCCTAGTTATAGAGCACCATAGACACTCAACAGGAAGTTCCTGCAGAAGCAAGGAGGTAGTGGGCTTGATTATTGCTGGTATAACAGCTTTAATTACATTAAGTGCTAGTACCACTGCTTCTGCAATTGCTGTGACACAAGAAGTTAAGACAGTTACTTTTGTTAATCATTTAGCAAAAAATGTTACTAGTGTATTGAATATGCCAGAGGATTTAGATAGGCATCTGAAAGATCAGATTAATGCTCTTTATCCTATTCAAATTATTGGAAGGAAGTTCAAAATTTAAAGGTAAGGAGTATCATGCCAAATACCATTGGATTCATGTTAGTTCTACATGAATTTACAGTGGTAGTCATTATAATTAGGAAGAAGTTTAATGACACTTGCAGTGTATTTGGCATAATTCTAACACCTCCCTGGATGTTTTAATGATACATAATGAGCTTATAAATTTCAAGAATGCTACTCTGCTGAGTGTTGATGTGGTAGATACTGCAGATAAAATTACCCATGGCCTGAGGTCAGTATTTCTATTTCAGTCAAGCTTCAAAAATGGTATATATAGCTTGATCATGCTAGACCATTTGTCTGGGAATATTTTTATTCCTGCCCATTGTGTTAAAGCTTTTCTTCAACAACATCAACATGTTGGCAGTCAAGTACATGGCTTGAACCTGAAAATGGACCCTCAGAAATTAACAGGCTGGCAAGCCAAGAATGGGTAAAATTCTGTACGGAGCCTTACCAACCTAAGACAGAAGCTTTTGATAATGCATATTCCATGACAGGTAAAGAAGGCATTCTTGTCAGAATGACCTAAGACAGGCTCAATCTTGTTAATGAAATAAACAAGGGGGAGAGGTGGAGAGCCCTTGGGGCTGCTTGGCAAGACTCTGACATGGGCCAAGGACAAGGAAATGAACAGTTTGGCAGGAATATGACATTGGTCAAGGACAAGGAAGTAGGCTTCAGGCAGGAATCTGACATTAGGCCAGAACGAAGAGGTAATTCCAGGCAGGAACCTAAATATTAGGCTAGAACAAGGAAGTAATTTCAGACAGGAATGTAAATTTTAGGCTAGAACAAGAAAGTAGACTTCAGACATGAAAATGACCTTGAGCTAGGACAGGGCATCCTGATAAACCCTTAGAAACAATGATCACGGGAGTGTTCACATAATTGAGTTTAATGCCTTGGTTTTTCTTTGACTATTTGTGTTTATTGTATTGCTTGTTCCTTGACTATTTGCATCTATTGTATTGTTAGACCCTCAACCTAGAACTGACCTTAATACATGCATGTAATCAAAATGGTATAAAAGCATAAAGGAGGAGGGGGGATGGGATAGGGAGCTTTAGGGAGGGGAAATGGGGAAAGGGGTGGCAACTGTATCATAAATAAATAAAATATCCAATAATAAAAGGAAAGAAAGTAACAAAATCTCTAGTTCCCAGAGTCCTTCTCATGCTCCAGGGTTTTTGTGTTTGTGATTCATAGCTATCCCTTGTGCCTTGTTTTGGTTGACAGAATGGAGCAAGACTACTATTTCCAAAATGATGAGTTGCAAATGTGTGACACATTTTTCTGAAAGAAATAGATAAGAATGAAAAGAACTCTGAAATGTTGATTAAAAAATAAAATAGGATATGGCAAAGTAGCTACCTCAGTTATAAAGTACATGTCTTAAATGCACAAAGCCTCAATCCCAGAGCAACATAAACTAGGCATGGTGGTACATATCTCTAATCATATCATTTGGAAGCCAGAGGTGGGAGAATTAGAAAATTCAGTGTCTTCCTTGGCCAATTAGCAAGCTCAAGACAAGTTTGTCTACATGAGACGTCTCAAAAAATACAATAAGATTTTAAAAAAAAAAGTGCTTCAATTAGGGCATTTTCAATGTACAAATCGGCTTAAGAACAAACCAGGGAAGGAGTCAGAATTACTTACCTCAAGCTTAAATCTGCACCCAGAAGATCGAAAAACCTTGGTAGAGAATGGCTTAAAAGACAGGTTTTAAAGACTCTGAGGCCAATAAAATTACACCTTAAAATAAAAACAAAACAAACAAAAACAACTCACCATGGAAGACCAGTCCCTAGCTCTGCAGTTTCACAAGGGACATCCAGGAAGAGCAAGCACTTGTTGGTTGTTTACTATGGGAGTGTCCAGGACCTCTACCCATTGTGATGAGTGCATAGGAACTATTACTACTTATAGTTATTTTCAAGATGAAGAATATTGGGCAAAACTATGCCATGTGTTTTGACTCAATACTACATTGTTAACTAATGACAGTTGTTCTTTACAGTGGGCATAGATGAACAACAACTCGTTAGCTAACAACCTAACTGACAGCCATACCAAAGATGATCATAGCAATATGTAATATAATAATTATACATGTTATTAGAATTTAAATTTTTTTGAAATTGAATTTTTTTTACATCAATGCTATTACTGAAACTAGTAACACTAGTTAATTGTGGCAGTCCTTGTTTTAGTTTGCTTTCTATGGCTATAATAAAACACAGCTACCAAAAGCAACTTGGGGCTGGGCATTGGTGGCGCACGCCTTTAATCCCAGCACTTGGGAGGCAGAGGCAGGCAGATTTTTGAGTTTGAAGCCAGCCTGGTCTACAGAGTGAGTTCCAGGACAGCCAGGGCTATACAGAGAAACCCTGTCTCGAAAAACCAAAGGGAAAAAAAAAAAAGCAACTTGGGGAGGAAAGGGTTTATTTACTTACAGGTGCAGAGAAGATAGGAACATGGACAGGGTAGGATAGGAACCTGCAATTCAGGCAGAGACCATGAAGGACTGACTGATATTTACTGGCTTGCTCCTCATGGTTTGCTCAGCCTGCTTTCTCCTCCTCCTCCTCCTCCTCCTCCTCCTCCTCCTCCTCCTCCTCCTCCTCCTCCTCCTCCTCCTCCTCCTCCTTTTCCTTCTTCTCATCTTCTTCCTCTTCTTCCTTCTTCTTTTCAGATGAAGTATGTAGTTTTGTTTGGCCTTGAACTCACCGAGATCTGCCTGCCTCTGTCTCCTAAGTGCTGGGATTTAAAGAGTGTGTCACCACACCCATCTCATCCTGTTTCCTTATACAAATCAGAACCACCCACCCAGGGTTGGCACTGCCTTTGGTGGACTGAACCATTAATCAAGAAAAAGGACCCAAAGATTTACCTAGGGGCCAGTTTATGTGGGCTTTTTCTTATCTGAGATTCCTTCTTCTCTGATGATTCTAGCTTATGTCAAATTGACAAAAACTAACCTGAGTAGTAGTAATTAGTTGATGGAATAAATAGATGAATACATATTACAAAAATAAGTCACTTAATGATTTTCTTATAGCCCTGATGGAGCAGGATAGTCTGTGCATGTGTGTGTGTGTCTGTGTATCTGTGTGTGCGTGCATGCTGCTAATACCACCATGGAATACCTGTAGCCTAGAATGTTTTCTATTTCTTTTAGAAATTTTAAAATGGAGTTGAGTAAAGAGTCAAATACAGTTTCCCTCTGGCTCCATTCTTGTCCAACTGGAATGAAACAGGTTCTGCAATGTTTCCCATAGGACAACATAAAGCTAGGAAACTGCTCAGCAAAAGCACCCAGAAGCAGAATACTTAGGACTTAACAGTGTGTATCAGGAGGTGTATAGACTTAGTAGTATCAGATTTTGGATCTCAGGAAAGCCTAGTCTCTTTCTGAGTCCTGTGTTGCTGACCAGCTGTTGTGAGGCTAGTCTTTTGTGTTTATTTATTGATCCTGTTGTTCTTCTCATCTCTCCTCAGGGGCTTTGAACATTAGAAGCCACATTGAATGACATCTTAAATCATACTTCTCTTTCCCACGGAAAATGGATTTTAAATTATAGGGTTGATTTGACCTTGTAAAATTGGAGTTTTAGAAAACAAATCAAGAACATCCTAATCATTTTGGGTGTCCTTTGCTGTTGATAACCATTCTCTACATTCTAAAGATGTCTATTTCCTCTGAAAATGTTAGGAGATTTTCCTCATGTGCGTTTAAGCCCATAAAGGCAATACTGAACAATACTCATCCAGTCATTTCTCCTTATTTTATTATTTCTTTATGTTCTCATCAGAAAAATCAACAAACAATCCTAAAATACAGTATATACATTTATGTTTAATTCCAGCTATTTCCTGAATTCCTGTTCTCAATTGCATGATGTTTCTCCTGTCCCTACTTTTGAAAACTGTATACTGTGCCAAGCCATTTAATCTCCTTTTTGTCATTTTAATTCTTTTTAGCAATAAAGATAGCTATTCTTTTACACTCTATAATACAACTGACAAGTGAGCAAATACTTTTATTAGCATAAATCACTATTATAGTTAGTAAACTACACACTTTTGGGCAGCTTTGTGTATAGGGTACACAGGACACAGCAGGTCACTTCCTTTTTGGCAGGAAGCTGGTCTAGTGCAAGGGAATTTCCAAGAACCACAACTGCCCTTGCTGGCATGTGCGAGGGCAGGAGGGTAAATTTTAGTGTGCTTTAAACATCAGACACCAGTTTGTTTATTTGTGTCATATGTTTTCTGATATTTTACTAAAATCTTCATAGAAATCAGATAATTTCAGAATCTGCTGCTCACATCACAGTTCATAAGAAATAAAAGAACATTTTATTTTTGTTGCAGTTCACACAAGCTACATGCTAGATACTGCATAAAGTACAGGGGTTAGGAACATCAGACAGAATGAGCTGCACTTTTGGGTAAACATGTTTCTCATTGTACACTCCTTTATGGTTTCCCACAGTTGTATTTCAAAGAACAGTTTGAATCCGTGATAGAACCTTCTTTGGCATCAGCAGCAAGTGCCGTCTGTGTGTCTTTAGAATGGCTGCTGCTGGGGGTTTGTCTACACTCTCATCCTGCTGCCTCTGGATAAATCTAAACATGAAATCAAGTGATTTATAAATGCAACATTGCTCAGATTTGAGCCTCAATTTTAAGATTAGAAAGTAAGGGTTATCTGGGTGGTAGTGCTACATGCCTTTAATCCCAGCGCTTTGGAAGCAGGGGCAGAGGCAGGTGTATCTCTGTGGATTCAAGGCCAGTCTGGTCTACAGAGCAAGTTCTAGACAGCTATGTAGTGAGACTCTGTCTCAAGAAACAGCAACAATAATAAAAAACAAAAAAAAATAATAAAAAGAAAGTAAGGCTTAATATGAAGTAATACTTCTGCTTTTAATCAGGAGACTGATTGTTGCAGTTTATATTGCACTGGCATTATAAAATCTTTTGGGTTGGAGAGGTGGCTCAGTGGGTTGGACTACTTGCCACCCTTTCGGAAGACTGGAGTCTCTTTCCCAGCACTGTGACAGGTGGTTTATAACTGCCAGTATCCCAGCTCTAAAGGATCTTGGACCTACTGACTTCCCCAGGTACCAAACAGCTGTACATTCACAAATAAAATATTTTAAACACTTTTAGTAAAAAATTGATACTAGATAAATTTTCAAGTAATCATTTTATGATAATATTAAGGAACACTGTCACCTAGTTTTTTTCTGAATTGCATGCATATATAACATTTAACTCAATAATCTTTGAGTCTTCTCTCAAAAATGAAAATTTTCTTCTAGATGGACAGTCCAATGTCTGGCTATGGACCTCTCTCATTGTCTGAAAACAAGCAACTGGCTTCCACCTTCCATATGCTCTTTGTCCGTCTGTTTTTCTTGGGTACTAAAATAAAGCCAGCATAGAGAGATCAAGTATCAGGTGAGCATGTTAGCAGTCAAACCTGTCACAGAGCATACACTTTGTGGCCTTGAGTGCTGGGGAGAGAAATCAGACCTTCTAGTCAAGACAGATTTCATTGAACCAATTCTCTTTTATTGAGGGTAATAAGGGCTTTATAAACCTTGGGGTGTAGTTAAAGGTTTTTTTTCTGTGTGAGTGCACATGATTGGCTGGTACCTAGGTACTGGGAATGCTTCATTTTCATGAAGAGACAATTCAGGTGCTTGCTGAACACGTCCTTATATAAAGAAAGGAAGCTAACGCTGTAATTTGGCCACCAGGATATGCGACTACCTCAGGGGCAGGGGTGAGGGCAGATGTGGAGATAGTGCATGCTACATGCCAGAAACATGCAGGCCCAGAGGAAGGAGGGAATAGTCCTAATGCCTGACTGTTTCAAGAAAAGATTTTTTGGATTCAGACAGGACTTGACCTCACTCTTCTCCAGACTGGATCCCCGGTTGCACTCATGGCTTTCAGGCCCCACAGTTGCCAAATGGCTTTCTTCATTCTCTGAGAGCACTTATATTACATATATTAATTAACACACTACCTCTGCAAGGCTGGGCATTGCCCAGGTCATTCCGCCATCCACACAGGCTTAGTAGAAAGATGAGACTCTAATGTTTAAAGATTACTCAAAGGCTTATATATTTGATATGATCAGTAACAAGATACCCATACAGTCAGAAGTGTAACTCAATATCCAACCTAGATATACCAACTACCTTTGACTGCTACAGACATGTGAACATCTGCCTCCATCTCCTCTCTCTCTCTCTCTTCTCTCTCTCTTCTCTCTCTCTTCCTTTCCTTCTCTAAGCTCCTCCTCTTCCTTTTCCTCCTCTCCTCCTTACGCCTCCTCTTCCTCTTCCTCTCCTAACCCCTCCCACCTTAGCTCCTCCTACAAATATAACTAGAGATCATTGCACTCAGGGTAAAAAGCTAGACAGGGTAGACCAGCACCGCATGATCTTATTCATGTGTAGAGACCAGCATTGCATGATCTCACTCATGTGTAAAGACCAGCATTGCATGATCTCACTTGTGTAGTAACAGAAAGATGGTGTCATGGAAAGACAGAGTAGACTGGTGCTTAGCAGAGGCTCAGGGAGAGAGGCAAGGGCTGTGTGGGGAAAGATCAAGGGTACTAAGGTCCAGAAAGTTCCCTTTAAATGAAGACAAGAATACATGTGGCTCTAGTTTTGTGCATCCATTTTGTAAAGTCAATAAACAATTGACAATCACATCAAAACATTCTTTCCTAACATTGGCAAGACTTTAACTACTCAAGAGATCAGTATTGAGCTTTGATAACCCTTTAAATTGATTCAAAATGTATTGCATTCATGAGGAAAGGCAGTTTCTTTACTTTTACCCTCTCCCTGGTCACCCACAAAAGCTTTTCCTGATTGTGTCCTTGAAATTCTTCAGGGGTAGCTTACTGTACTTCAGACTTTGTTCTTCACTCAAAAGGTATTGATTACCATCTCTTGTCTTGCAGGCTGAAATGATGATCTCCTGGCTGGAACTAGCTGAACAATTGCTGAAATCAAATAGATAGCAAAATAACTACATTGATTGATGCGGCAGTGAATTGGTGTCTCAGAGTATAACTGTAGTTCCAAGGCAGGACAGTCACCTTGCATTTCTGATTGCGTTTCTCTTTAGTTATTGACAATAAGTAATCTTCTTTGATTTGGTCAAAATTGTCTTTCTTGACTTGTTTTCCTTGCCTTCATATTGAGTGGGTGATGCCATTAGAAAATGTGGTCTGATTCATTACTTAGTCTGTACTAAAAGACTCACATTCCTCTCTAGGGCTGTCATCAGGAAGCTCAGAAAGGAAAAGAAATAAATAAAGGAAAAGATTTCCAGTAATTGGGTGGTGGAAGATGTGGGTCTAAGGCCTTCCTTAACTATTCTACAAGAAGTCATTTTGGTCAAATTAACTGATGTTGGGGTGGGGTAATTGGTCCTTATTTTTAATTTTGAGGGAATTTACAGCATATTCTTGATTCTGTACAAAGCAGTGGCAGAAATAGGGCATTACTTGCCAGGCTTAGCTGATGTGAAACAGACATCAAGAAATTTCCCCATTATTAGCCCAGAGAACCCACTCATTATGTCTCTCCAGCAGTGATGAAGGACTTGATTTTGCTGGAAAAATCAGCCAAAGCCTGGTTTGCTTTTTTCCCTGTTGGGATTTCAAAGGTTACTCAAAACAATGGTTTCATAGAAATTATAGAGTAGGAGGTTTTGTTAATGAGAATATGATCTGTGGTCTTGCCTTTTTTATACTGTTCTTACATGTGAGTTCCATGGCCTCACCTTTGAACAGTTACCCTCCGTGAGTTGGTACAAGATGGCTAGCATATACATAAACTAACACCAATGTGCAGCATGCAGAATCTGATTTAAAGCTCAGTTACTTTGTATGAAAAGCTGTCTCATGGCCCCCACCTGAAAGAAAGAAAGAAGAAGGAAGGAAGGAAGAAAGAAAGAAAGAAAGAAAGAAAGAAAGAGAGAGGAAGGATGGAGGAGGAAGAAAGAGACAGAGAGAGAGAGAGGGAGAGAGGAGGGAGGGAGGAGAGAGAGAGAGAAAGAAAGAAAGAAAAAAGAAAAAAGAGAGAGGAAGGAGGGAGAGAGAGGAGAGAAGAAAGAAAGAAGGAAGAAGGAAGGAAGAAGGAAGAAAGAAAGAAAGAAAGAAAAGAGAAAGAAAGAAAGAAAAAGAAAGGAAGGATGAAAGAACCTGGGGGAAATACCCATAAATAGAATCAGCAGCATTTTTCTGTATTTAAAAGTATCAGAGCACTACTTTATAGCTAATTAGTTTTTTACATAATGAGGAGTCAGTAGAGATGATTGATGGGCTGAGTTGATTTACGGGAGCTTGAAGGTGTAAGGGAGACAAGGTCTTCATTCTGTAAACAAATGAAATTGCTCCATTGAATTTATATGTGTGGTGTGTGTGTGTGTGTGTGTGTGTGTGTGTGGTGTGTGTGTCGGGACCTCAGAGGCTGATGTATACTACATTCTTTGATTATATTATTTAATTACAATAGACTTTCATTTTTGAGACAGGGCCCCTCCCTGAGCCTGGAGCTCACTGCTTGACTGATTGCTTGCCCAGCTGGCTCCAGGGATCTGCTGGTCTCTGGCCCATCAGTACCACTAGGGTTATTCATTCACTTGGATTCTAGAGATCCAAACTTGTGTCCTCTTGCTTGTGTGACAGGCACTCTACTGATGGAGCCATCTCTCCAGTCTCAGTATTATTTCTTTTATTCACCCCACCACAGCCAATATTGCTTACTTTTGTTTCTTTGTGTTCAATCCTGCCAATGACAATGCAGAAAACACAAGGCAAACTGGTATCCAAAGCATCTAACAACTTCTAAGCAAAGGTAATGGACTTTCAGGAGACTTGGTAGTTCTACTAACATGATAACACCTTGGGAAGTGGGCATTTTGGGAAAGCCTCTAAATTCAAGTATTTTTAAATAGCACCAACTTTATTGCCTCTGATATTAGAATAAGAGAACTAAGAATAAATGTAATTGATGTAATTTCTTTCCTCAGCACCCTTAAACAGGTATTTTGAGAACAATGTTCACATCCCAACCTCCTTCCCTTGGTTCTTTGGTTTTCAGTGACTAGACAATGATTTCTTCTAGCTATTCAACAAATTCCTGTGACTTTTGTTGCATCAGCTAATGCTTGAGCTTCTATTTAAAGCTTGACCTGATTGTTTCACTCCCTCCTAGCCTTTCTTGCCTCTAAATTCCTAGGTACTGATAGCAATGTACTGAACTTACTCCATGTGTCTTATCTTGACTAGAGAGCAGATTCCTCCAGTTCATCAAGGTAGACTGTTAAATGTCTCTTTCATGACTTGCTTCATTCTCTTCCACTCAACACGTAGTGATAGTGTATAAGACACACATCATCATTACTGAATCCTACTATTTTCTTAGTGGGAATATGTTAAACTTCCTTAAGACAAAGACCTTCAACTTACAAACCACTGAGGCAGTGTGATGTTATTGGGAAACACTACTTGTTGCAAACTTCCCTTATTCAGACATATTCTTTCCAACATACTGCTCTGATAAAGGAGCATTTCCAACAGTTTAACAGGTCTTGTTTTTAAGGCAGGGAAAGAAGTCAGACCACACATCTGCATTCTTTTGTTACTGTCTTTCTTTTAACAGGAGTCAGGGTTGGCCCAGATGTGCATTTTGGACTTAGGCAACTATGAAACCTGGAGCATTTTTAAAGTCACACAGGTGATGATTTGCTGTTGTTATTGCTTGAGTCTTTTTCTGTTACTGTCTTTGAAGGAGGAGTGGGTAAAGAGCGAGGGAAGAAGGAGGAGGAGGAAGAGAGAAAAGAAACGCCAGATTGGAGGAAGATAGAAAAGAGAAAAGGACTTCTAAACAGTCTTCATGCTCTGCTGACACCACTTTTGGGCTTTAGACAGTGTAGGCAGTTAAAGAGGACAGAGCAGGATATATTGAAACTAAGGTGTTTATGGCCAGAGTTTTTAATACCATGAGCAGATAGAAAGGCAACTGCATTCCTGAGGATTGTAAGAAAATTCAGATTGAGTAGCACCAGAGGAAGACTATACTTAGCATCTCCTAAGAAAGTCAGAGCCCATGTGACAGAAGAGGGAGCCTGAAGGTGAGAAAGATTCATTGTAAGAAGTTACAGCCAGTATTTTTGATTCCCAGACAACAAGTTGACATGAGTTGAGAATAGGATATGGTACTCCTTTGATGGATACTCAGTAGACTTCCTTCCTAGGTGGGATGCACTGGCATTGTGAAGAGTGCTACCTAGATCTACAGACAATTACCAGGTAGAGAGCTTGTCAGTATCTGAGAGAGGAGGCCTACGTAGAAGCTGCATTCTTCTGACCATTGAGAAAAAGCCCATGAGACACACATGCCCAGCATATGTTGTGAAAAATGATGACGCTTTCGGACATTGTGGGGAAACGAAAGGGAGAGCTATGAATGGATCAACTTTTCCCCTCTTTCTAAATCTCTTCCAACACTGCCCACCAATGATAAAATCTTTATGGCCTTTTATGTCTTAATGGTTTTTCACTCAATATAAATTTGTTCTTGAAAAAAATTATTTTTTTTTGCCAGCCAGCACAGAAAAGCCATGAGATAGTTGACAAGTTACAACAATTTTGTACAACAAATTACTTGACAAAATTCAAGATTCTAAAAACAAATAATACCATAGAGATTATTTGTAAGTTTTATTTAAATGGTGAAATATAGGGACACACAGAAATAGGGATGATGTGTTTTTGTAGGATAGCTGCTTGCTTATTGGAAATAAGGTATAGTTCTAAATGTCAATCCTTAGGTCATATTCTCTCTTCATTAGCATCCTCCATCCATTATTCAAAATATTACTACAATATCCATTTAGTTGACCATCACACATGTAACACATATATCATATCTCCTCTTATGAGAGATTTTTCTATTGTAAAATGCTTTCCATGGAGAAAGAGCAAGAAACTAAACAGCTGCAAACATAAATGGCATGAAAATCCATGGAGAATGTTCTGGAATATCCTAGGACAAATTGCTTTCTACATCACACCATGTGCACAGAATCCTGCATTTTACTTTATCTTAGTTCATCAGCTTAACCTTGTAAAACGTTTATTCATAGCTACTATGTTTCCTTAAGAAAATTATGATTTCAAAATTTCAGTTATGGCCTGACATTGGTGCTGGGGAAAACAAACAGAACAAACAAACAAAGTTAATAAATAAATCAACAAATACATTTATTTTCTGGTAAATTAATGGAACTAGAAATGTTATCTTGAATGAGGTGGCCCAGTCCCAGAAAGACCACCACTGTATGTCCTCTCATGTCACTGGTTCCTAGCTCCAAATAATTGCAGAAAGCAAAAAAGGAACAAGATACGATGGGTACAAGTAATACAAAAGGGAAGTAGGAAAATGGGGGGACTTTAATTGGGTGGGGGAATAGAGGTAAATAAAAGATAGGGAGGGAGGAGGGAAGAAAAACACTAAGGATGTTAGAAGACACCATGAAGATTATATTATTTCTATTTAGCTAAATTATATATACTACAGAAAATCTTCACATATATATGCATATATGAGTACTTGTCGCTCTATATAAATATACACATAATTTATATAAAATACACCATGTATACATATATATACCATCAATACTATACACACATACACACACACACACACACACATACACATTGTATTGATGGTATGCCATTTGAACTGACACTGTTGCTCACAAGAGCTGTATCCAGAGACAATATAGGCCTATATTGCTCTTGTAACCAAGAACAAAGTAATTTGACTTAAGATCTGCTCAAGGAGAAGGAACTCAAGTCTGGTACTGGAAACCCAGCCAACCACACAGGACTTATGGCATCCTAAACCAGCATTATTGCTAATTATGTTCTACACACTATGATCACACCACAGAACAGTGGAGCTCTCCCCTTGTGTAGTTTATATTTCTAAGCTCCTACTATTATGGGTCATCAAGGCCTACCTATGGTGTTTAGCAGTTTTCCAAGAACAGAGACCTAAAAGTCTTCTACATTCATCCAAAAATAGCATAGTTAGGTTTGTCAGAGCGATAGCCCACTCTCTAGTACCACCTTCTGTCTTAATTACTTTTCTTTTTTTTTCTGTATTCACATTTGTTTATTTATTTGTTTGTTTATTCATTTATTTATTTTAAACTCCAGATTTTATTCCCCTCCCAGTCTACCCTTCAACTGTTCCACATTCCATAACTCCTTCCCAGCCTCCTGTCTCCACAAGGATGCCCTCACCTACCACTTTCCACTCCACCAGAATGTTAAACTCCCTGGACCTCCAATACCTTGAGGGTTAGGTACATCTCTGACTAAACCCAGACCCGGCAATCCGCTGCTGTATATGTGTTGGGGGCCTCATATCAGCTGGTGTATGCTGCCTGGTTAGTGGTCCAGTGTCTGAGAGATCTCGGGGGTCCAGGTTAGTTGAGACTGCTGGTCCTCCTATAGTGTGACCCTCCTCCTCAGCTTCTTCCAGCCTTTCCCTAATTCAACTACAGGGGTCAGCAGCTTCTGTCCATTGGTTGGGTGTAAATCTGCATCTGACTCTTTCAGCTGCTTGTTGGGTCTTTCGGAGGGCAGTCATGATAGGTCCTTTTTCTGAGCATTCCATAGCCTCAGTAATAGTGTTAGGTCTTGGGGCCTCTCCTTGAGCTGGATCTCACTTCGACTTGTTGTTGGACCTTCTTTTCCTCATTTCCATTTCCATCCCTGCAGTTCCTTCAGACAGGAAAAATTATGGGTCAGAGTTTTGACTGTGGGATGGAAACCCCATCCCTCTTTCTGCTGGAGTTGAGCTCTACAAGTTCTCTCTCCCCAATTTAAGGCATTTCATCTAAGATCTCTCTCTTTGAGTCCTGAAGGTCTCTCAGCTCCCAGGTCTCTGGTAAATTCTGGAGGGTACCCCCAACCTCCTACCTCCTGAGGTTGCATGTTTCCATGTTTTCAGCTGGCCCTCATGATTTCAGTCCTTTTTACCCACCCAATACCAGATCATGTTCTCCTCTCTATGGCCTCTGTCCTCTTTCCCTCCCAGGTCTCTCCCTCCCCCATTTTGATTGCTTTCTTCTCCTTCCTAAGTGGGACTAAGGCATCCTCACTTGGGCCCTTTAGCTTGTTGATCGTTTTGAGTTCTGTGGACTGTATCTTGGGTATTTGGCACTTTTTTTTTTTTTTTTGCTAATATCTACTTATTACTGAGCACATACCATGCATGTCCCTTTGAGTCTCAGTTACCTCACTCAGGATCGTATTTCCTAGTTACATCCATTTGCCTGCAAAACTCAGGATGTCCTTGTTCTTAATATCTGTGTAGTATTCCATTGTGTAAATGAACCACATTTTCTGTATCCATTCTTCTGTTGAGGGACATCTGGGTTGTTTCCAGCTTCTGGCTATCACAAATAAGGCTGCTATGAACATAGTGGATCATGTGCCTCTGTGGCATGATGGAGCATATTTTGAGTATATTCCCAAGAGTAGTATTGCTGGGTCTTCAGGTAGATCTACTTCTAATTTTCTGAGGAACCTCTAGATTGATTTCCAGAGTGGATGTACCAGTTTGCAATCCCACCAGCATTAGAAGAATGTTCCTCTTTTTCCACATACTTGCCAGCATCTGCTGTCTCCTGAGATTTTTATCTTAGCCATTCTGATTGGTGTAAGGTAGAATCTCAGGGTTGTTTTGATTTGCATTTCTCTGATCACTAAGGACTTTGAACATTTCTTTAGATGTTTCTCAACCATTGAGATTCCTGTGTTGTAAATTCTCATTTTAGTTCTATATACTATTGTTTGCTTGAGTTGTTTGGGTTTTTGGTGGTTAACTTCTTGAGGTTTTTTTTTTTTTTTTTTTTTTACATATTTTGGATATTAGCCTTCTATCAGATGTGGGGATAGTGAAGATTTTTTCCTAATCTATAGGTTGCTGATTTGTCTTATTGACTGTGTCCTTTGCATTACAGAAGATCTCCAGTTTCATGAGGTCCATGTATCAATTCTTGACCTTAGAGCCTGAGCCATTAGAGTTCTGTTTAGGAAATTTTCCCTTGTGCTAATGAGTTCAAGGCTCTTTCAAAGAAACTGGAGAGATCTTACACTAGCAACTTAAGAGCACACCTGAGAGCTCTAGAACAATAAGAAGCAAATACACCCAAGAGGAGTAGACAGCAGGAAGTAGTCAAACTCAGGGCTGAAATAAACCAAATAGAAACAAAGAGAACCATACAAAGAATCAACAAAACCAAAAGATGGTTATTTGAAAAAATTAACAAGATAGATAAACTCCTAGCCAAACCAACTAAAGGGCCCAGAGGGAGCATCCAAATTAACAAAATGAGAAATGAAAAGGCAGACATAACAACAGAAACTGAGGAAATTCGGATCCTATTACAAAAGCCTATACACAACAAAACTAGAAAATCTAGATGAAATGGATGGTCTTCTAGACAGATACCACATTCCAAAATTAAATCAAGAGCATGTAAACAATCTAAACAGGCCTATATCCCATAGGGAAATAGAAGTTATTAAAATCCTCCCAACCAAAAAAGAAAAAAAAAAAAAAAAAGCCAAGAGTCAGATGGATTTGGTAAAGAATTCGACCAGACCTTAAGAGAAGACCTGATACCAATATTCTTTAAACTAATCCATAAAATAGAAACAGAAGGCACACTACCTAATTCATTCTATGATGCCACAATTACTCTGATACCTAAATCACACAAAGACCAAAACCAAAAAATAGACCTTCAGACCAATCTCACTTAATTAATTTTCTAATGTGATAATACCTATGACCAAGGCAACTTATAGGAAAAAATTTATATGGTGCTTACAGTTTTAGAGGGTTAGATTCATGACCATCCTGGTAGGGAGCATGGCACCAGGAAGGCAAGCATGATGTTGCATCAGTAGTTCAGCTTACAACTTGAGATACAACCCCAAGACAGAGAGACCTAACTAGGAAGAACATGGGCTTTGAAACCTTAAAGCCCACCCACAGTGGCAAACTTTCAACAAAGCCATGCCTCCTGATGTTTACCAAATAGTTTCACCAACTGAGAATAAGTATGCAAATACACAAGCCAATGGTGGGCTCTTTAGTTCAAACCACTCCACCATTCATCAAAGAACAGAGACCATCACAGAAAACCACAATCTGTTAAAATGAAGGGAACAGTTATCATATAGTGCTAAGTTCCAGTTGATACAACTACAATACAATTGGTTTGCCTAAAACTCAGAGTATATCACGAAAAAGAGTTTACAAAGATTCTAAGAGCAAAAGACCAGGAAATCTGCTGTGAGATTGTATCTCCTAGGAATGTCAGGAAGCCTTACAGATGATAGTCAACATAATGGCTGCCTAGACAAGACCTGAATAACTACTACATCAAAAGATACGCTAACTGGAAAAGAGGGAAATTTTATGGGGCCCTCACTAACTCTGTCCAAAAAACTACAGATAGCTAAGGAGTTATAAAAGAGGGGAAAATAGTCTTGCCTAGGGATAAGCCTTCTAATTGATTATACAGTATCAAGAGGCCAGCCTGAAACCATATACATACTAGTAGCACTGAACTTACAAGGTGAGCTGTAGCTATTTCTTCTATATGTAGGTGTGTGTTGTGTGTGTGTGTGTGTGTGTGTGTTGTTTATCTGTGAGGCACAAGCCATGGATTTGAGAGGGAACAGAGTGAGAGGCACAGGGATTGGAGAGAGAAGGGAATTGGAAAAATTATGTAATTATACTTTAATTTCAAAGAAATTTTACAAGGGGAAAAAAAGAAAAATTGTGGTTTTTCATCTTGTAACTGAGAATCCTAAAAAGGAGAAAACAATAGGAAATCAAGATGCTATAGACTGAAACAAAGAAAAAAACAACGAAATATAGTTGCTAAGTGGTAATTTATTTCTGTGTCCTGGGAACTAAAAATCTGTTTCCTTTAAGGAAGGCTATAAGTAAGAAAATATGAACAATTTTTCTTGGCTGCCTACCCTGTCCTTGTGGTGACAGCCTTCTTACTGTTCAATTTTTCTCATAGAAGTATCAGCCATTAGATGATTTCACAAGCATTTGAATAATGTAGGTAGAAGACAAAAATTGGTGTTAGCTAAAACTTGTTGGTGCTTCATATTAAATCCGAAATTATTGCTACTCATTTATAAGCTGCATAAAATCTCAAATGGTAAATCCTTTCTCCAGCTTTCCAAACCCTGACTCTGAGATGATGGGTGTTGTGATGGTTCTGACTGTAGCTTCACGTCATGTGATCTGGAATGTTGATGCTCCTCATCTCTCCTGGGGATGGGGTGTCTGTATTAACTTTATTTCATTTCTCCAGAAAGTTGAAACATTTTTAAAATTAGAGACTACTACTTTAAAATAATGGAAGGAAAGGTAAAGACCATTAAAAAAAATCCCTCCACTGTATATTTTGATTTCTTTCTAGAAAGAGTATTTTTTTCATAATCAATTCTAAATCCATCTCTTTCATATAAATGTATTTCCAAATATATCAATTTACACTTTACTCAGTGTTCACTCAAAAAAAAAAAAAAAACAAAACAAACAAACAAAGCAGAATTTTGTCTCCCTAGCACTCACAGGGACATTCAGACATTTAATATTCTTACCTTGTTCTACTAGGAGTTGTTTGTTGCATAGAAATAAACTTTAGTTGTCCCTTAAACGCTCAGCTGTATATCCTAACATTGAAAGAAGACCACGCAACCATAGTTCAGTTTTTATTTATTATTCTGAAGTTGATTTGTAGTTAAAAGTTTTTTTTTTTCTTTTTTTCTTTTTTTTTTTTTTTTTGACTAAAAAGCGATTCATCTCTGGTTTAATTTATTCTACAGTGTTTCTTCCCCTTTCTATCTGTCACTATCAAAACCTACTTAACAGATGGATTTTTTAATATGTCTTATATCTTTATTGTGTCTTTTATATTTGCTGTGGTATGGCCATCCAAAAATAACTGAGAATCTGTTCTCTGCTTCCACTTTCTGAGTCCTGAGGATCAAACTGAAACTGTCAGGCTTGGGAGCAAACACCATTACTGTCTGAGTCATATCAATAGCCCAAAATAGATATTGTAAAAGAAATTGAGACATACCTAGAAAATTATATTATTATTGCTGGCCAGAAATCTTGAGCTATTTCTTTTTCTTTTTCTTTTTTTTTTTTAAGTTTTTTTTTTTCTTTTTTTTCTTATTGGATATTTTATTTATTTACATTTCAGATGTCATCCTATTTCCCCTCCCTAGAATCTCTTATGCAGTCCCCCCTCCTCCTTTTAGCTTTTATATCATTTTGATTACATGCAAGTATTCAGGTCAGTTGTAGGTTGAGGGACTAGCAATACAATAGATGCAAGTAGTCAAGGAACAAGCAAGACGATAAACAAAGTTCTGTGAACATGCCCGTGATCACTCTTTCTAAGGGCTTATCAGTATGACAAAAATATCTGAGCCAACTTCCCTGTCCTAGCCCAAAGTCATTTGATGTCTGAGGTCTACTTCTTCATTCTAGCCTAAAATTTAGATTCCTGCCTGAAATTGCTTCTTTGTTCTAGCCTAATATTTAGATTCCTGTCTGGAATTACTTCTTTGTTCTGGTCTAAGATTCAGATTCCTGTCTGAAATTCCTTCTTTGTTCTACCCTAATGTCAGATTCCTGCCTGAAGCCTACTTCCTTGTCTTTGGCCAATGTCATATTTCTGCCAAGCAGCCCATTTTCTTGTCCTTGGCCCATGTCAGATTCTTGCCAAGCAGCCCCAAAGGTTCTCCACCTGTCCCCCTTTTTTTATTTCATTAATAAGACTGAGCCTGTCTTAGGTCTTTCTGAAAAGAATGCCTTCCTTACCTGTCATGGAATATGCATTATCAAAAGCAATGCATTCCTGTCTTAGGTTGGTAAGGCTTTGTGCAGAATCTCACCTGTCCTTGGCTTGCCAGCCTGTTAATTTAATAAATATGTCTGGGGATATGCCCCACCCATCCTCCACTCCCATCTCCCCACCCATGATTTTCCCCACACTGGGACGTCCCGCCTTCACTGGACCAAGGACTTCCTCACCCACCTATGCCTGACAATGTCATCCTCCCCTACATATACAACTAGGGCCAGGGGTCCCTCCCTATGTGTTTCCAGGGTAGTGGTTTAGATCCTGGGAGCTCTAGTTGGTTGGTATTGTTGCTCTCCCCAAGGGGCTGAAATGGCTTTCAGCTCCTTCAGTCTTCTCTCTCACTCCTACATTGGGAACCCCATGATCAGTTCAATAGCTAGCTGTGAGCATTCACCTCTGTACATTTCAGGCTCTGGCAGACCTCTAAGAAGACACCTATATCAGGCTCCTATCAGCATGCACTTCCTGGCATCCATATCAGTGTCTAACTTTGGTGACTGCACAAGGGACGGATACCCAGGTGGAGCAGTCTCTGGACAGCCCCTCCTTCAGTTTCTGTCCCATACTTTGTCTCCATATTTGGTCTCATAAGTATTTCGTTTCTCATTCTAAGAAGGCCCAAAGCATCCACACTTTGGTCTTCCTTGTTCATGAGCTTTATGTGGTCTGTGAGTCTTATGTTGGATATTGCAAGCTTTGGGGCTAATATCCAATTATCGGTGAGTGCATACCATGTGTGTTCTTTTGTAATTGGGTTACCTCACTCAGGATGATATTTTCTAGTTCCATCCATTTACCTAAGAATTTCTCCAATTCATTGTTTTTAATAGCTGAGTAATAATCCATTGTGTAAATGTACCACATTTTCTGCATCCATTCCTCTGTTGAAGGACATCTGGGTTCCTTCCAGCTTCGGCTATTATAAATAAGGCTGCTATGAACATAATGGAACATGTGTCCTTGTTATATATTGGAGCATCTTCTGGGTATATGCCAGGAGTGGTATAGCTGGGTCCTCAGGTAATGCTATGTCCAATTTTCTGAGGAACTGCCAGACTGATATCCAGAGTGGTTGTACAAGCTTACAATCCCACCAACAATAGAGGAGTGTTCCTCTTTCTCCACATCCTCACCAGCATCTGCTATTACCTGAGTTTTTGTTCTTGGCCATTCTGACTGGTGTGAGGTGGAATCTCAGGGTTATTTTGATTTGCATTTCCCTGATGACTAAGGATATTGAACATTTCTTTAGGTGCTTCTCAGCCACTCGAGTTGAGAATTCTTTGTTTACCTCTGTACCCCATTTTTTAATAGGGTTATTTGGTTATCTGGAGTCTAATTTTTTGAGTTCTTTGTATATATTGGATATTAGCCCTCTATTGGATGTAGAATTGGTGAAGATCTTTTCTCAATCTGTTGGTTGCCATTTTGTCCGATTGACAGTGTCCTTTGCTTTACAGAAGTTTTTCAGTTTTATGAGGTCCCATTTGTCAAGTCTTGATCTTAGAGCATAAGCCATTGGTGTTCTGTGGATAGCCTCTGCCTTGTATTTTGATCCTAGTTCCCAGTGGATAGCCCCAGCCTTGTATTTTGATCCTAGTTTCACTTTCCTGGGAGGGGCTGCAGAGGATGATTGAATCTGTACACAGATGACATGTTGAGAACCTTCTGTCCAATTAAAACTTGTAAAATAAAGGCTAGAGCCAGTGACTGGGCAGTAAAAGGGGAGGCAGAGAAAAAGGCTTAGGGGAGGAGAGAGTGCGAGGAATTCGATATAAAGGGAGAAGCAGAAGCAGAGGGAGAAGCAGGAGGAAGTAAAAGCAGAAGGAAGCCGGCAGTAGAAGGAAGCCGATGATGGAGGAGCTGGAGCCAGAAGGACAAGCATAGATAAACTGCAAGTTATAAGGGATCTCATAGCTAGGAATTAGAGTAGTGTAGTGGTAAATCTGCCCAATCTAGGCATGCAATTTATACCATAATTATTGAGTTGTGTTTTCCTTTACTGGTCTCCTTTGGGTAGGAGATTTTACGCCAACAAATTTGGTGGTTTAAATAATTTCTTGTACTAAAGTGTTCTGTTCAGGAACTTTCCCCCTGTGCCTAGGTATTCAAGTGTCTTCCCTACTTTCTCTTCTATTAGTTTCTGTGTATCTGGTTTTATGTGAAGGTCCTTTATCGACTTGGTGTTGAGCTTTGTATAAGTAAATAAGAATGGATCAATTTGCATTCTTCTACATGCTGACCTCCAGTTGAACCAACACCATTTGTTGAAAATGCTGTCCTTTTTTCACGGGACGGTTTTAGCTCCTTTGTCAAAGACTAAGTGACCATAAATGTATGAGTTCATTTCTGGATCTTCAATTCTATTCCATTGATCTTCCTGCCTGTCTCTGTACCAATACCATGCAGTTTTTAGCACTATTGCTTTGTAGTACAGCTTGAGAGCATATCCTCACAGAAGCAGGAGGAGGGAGGATGGGAGAGGGGTTCTTGGGTGTGGGAGAAATGAGGAAAGGGGATTACATCTGAAATGTAAATAAAACATCCAATAAAAATTTTTGAGAGATACAAAAAAAAATTCATTCAGGATTGTAACAAGCTTAAGTAGAAAGAAAAACAATTAAAAACAGCTTCAGGAAGTCCATGAAATTGAACAAATTAATTAAGCCCCTCCCTGCTGGAGGAGTCTAGCCACTTAGATGAAGGAACCCTGAGCTTCACAAAAGATTCAAAGCTAAGGTTAGCTTCAAAGTAGACTCTCAGAAGAGAAAGACTCCAAAAAAATATTTAGATCAATCAGCACCTGGAAGAAGCAGAAACCATCAGAGCTGCCTGGAAGAGATTTAGACTGACCTATGCACCTGGAAAAATACTTTATTGAACCCACTAGCTGCCTTCAGGCTATGCAGAATGCTCTAGTTACCAGCTTAATGAGATGTTACCTTGCTGTTGTGGGCTTTGATGATGCAAGTGCCTTTGATTCATTTCTGCTCCTGAAGTAACCCCTCAGTCATATTTTCTTAGGAAACAAAAATAAAACTTATTGGTTCACCCCAACAAACAAAGAACAAAAAAACCAAAACAACAGCAACAACAAAACTCTGTCTGGAACTGTCCATTTTCAGGTTCAAACTGTGTACTTTGGCTGCCAACATGTTGATGTTATTAAAGACAAGCATTAACATGGTGGGCAGGAATAAAAGTATTCCCAGGATAAAAAGAAATATATCCACTTCTTAAAGCTTGACCAAAATAGAAATACTGACCTCAAACCATGAGTAATATTATCAGCAGTTTCTACTGCATCAACACTAAGAAAAGCAGCATTCTCAAAATTCATAAGCTCCCTATGTATTGTTAAAACATGCAGAGAGGTATTAGAATTATGCCAAATACACTGCAAGTGTCATTAAACTTTTTCCTAATTATAGTGACTCATCACTGTAAATTTTAGAACTAACATGAATCCAATGGTATTTGGCATGTCACTTGAGATGGCTCCTTACCCTGAAATTCTGAACCTCTTTCCAGTAATTTGAATAGGATAAATAACATCAATCTGTTCTTCCAAATGCCTATCTAAATCCTCTTGCATATTCACCACATTAGTAACATTTTTTTGCTAAATGACTAACAAAAGTAGCTGTATTCACTTCTATTGTCAAAGCAATTGCAGAAGCAATAGTGCTAGCAATTAATGTAATTAAAGCTGTTATATCAGCAATAATTAAGCCCACTACCCTCTTGCTTCTGCTTAAAGCCTGATTCATTCCTTCCAGTACTTACAAGCTATTTTTAGAATACCAAGGTTCTGTGATACTCAGGGCACTAAAACAAAAGCTGATTGATAGACCTCCATATCTGACATGCTGGATTTCAAAACACAATGAGAAGATGTACAGTTAATGCAACTTACAGTAAAAAGTGTAGAAGAAACAAAAGTAATTTTAACTTGACAATTAAAAGAGCCTTAACACATGTGCTAATACTTGTTTGAAATCCAGATCCTGTCCCAACTTTATCTCTTGTTTACATCATAGAGAACTGCAGCTAACTTCCATATATGTCTCTGAAAATGTCCAGAACCAGCCTTCCAAATGAAGACTGTTATTTCCAATATTGGATTGATTTCTAGACGAGTCCATGATTGAGTCTGAATAACAACTGGTCACATTTAATAACAATACAGAGGCATTATAACTTTTCTTTCTGATTCACTGTCCCACAAAGTCTAAAAACTTGAGGCAAGGCAGCTTGTCCCATCTGGGGTATAGGTAAGCAAAGGTGGGTCAAGAAAACCTGTATGTCCAATACAGCTTCTTAGTCACTATTGTCAGGGCACTCAGCAAGTTCACAGGTCAGCAGCATTCTTGTCCTGGCATCAACATGTTCTGGCAGTCATCGTGCTCCTTCTGCATCCTGAAGAAAAAACACAAACATGCCCTCTTCCCCATATTTAATATCTGATCAGGATCATGCCTTATGCCAGTAAGTGGATCCTTCCGTTTCACCTATGCACAAGTATTCCTAGTTGTAGAGCAACATAGACACTCAGCAGAAAGTTCCTTGGCCTCCAAATTAAAAAAAAAATAATTAAAATAAAAAATAAAAAGAACATGATTTAAATATATTTGTGGTGTACCAGAGTATATCTCCCACTTTTTTATTTTATGAAGATACTGTTTTAAAGTTCCATGGGCCCCTTCCACAGTCTCTTGTCCTTGACAATTATAAAGAATCCCAGTAATATGGATAATGTTAAATTGCTGCCAAACAGTCTCAAATGTTTGACTGTGGCAGCCAGTTACATTATCTGGGTCTTTTGTTTGTTTGTTTTTCTGTTTTGTTTTTTACTTGTTATTATTATTGAATACTTTATTTATCTACATTTCAGATGTTATTCACTTTCCCCATGCCCTCCAGAAACCCCTTAACCCATACTCCCTTATTCTATTTCTATGAGGGTGTGCTCCCTCCATGCACTCCCACCTCCCCATCTTCGAATTCTCCCTCACTGAGGCATCCAGTCTCAAGGGAACAAGGCCCTCCTCTCCCACTGATGCCTGACAAGTCCATCTTCCTCTATACATACAGCTGGAAACATGGGTCCCTCCAAGTGTGTTCCCAGGCTAGCTGTTTAGACCCAGGGAACTCTGATTGGTTGGTATTGTCGCTCTCCCCATTGGGCCACAAGCCCTTCAACTCCTTCAGTGTTCTCTCTAACTCCTCCACTGGGGACCCTGTGGTCAGTTTGATGGTTAGCTATTAGTATTCACCTCTGTATATGTCAGGCTCTGGCAGTGCCTTTCAGGAGACAGGTATATCAGGCTCCTGTCAGCATGCACTTCCAGACATTCACAACAGTGTTGGCATATGGTGATTGCATCTGGAAGGGATCTCCAGGTGGGACAGTCTCTGGATTGTTCCTCCTCCAGTTTTGGCCCCACACATTGTCTCATATTTGCTCCTGTGAGTATTTTGTTACTCCTTCTAAGAAGGACCTAAGAGCCCACACTTTGATCTTTCTTTTTATTGGGCTTCCTGTAGTCTGTGTGTTATGTCTTGAATATTGTGGGATATTGGGCTAATATCCACTTATGAATGAGTACAAACCATCTGTGTTCTTTCGTAATTGGGTTACCTCACTCAGGATGATATTTTCTAGTTCCATCGATTTGCCTAAGAATTTCATGAATTCACTGTTTTTAATAGCTGAGCAATACACCATTGTGTAAATGTACCACATTTTCTGTATCCATTCCTCTGCTGAAGAACATGTGGATTCTTTCCAGCTTCTGGCTATTATAAATAAGGCTGCTATGAACATAGTGGAGCATGTATTCTTGTTATATATTGGAGCATCTTCTGGGTATATGCCCAGGAGAGGTATCTCTGGATCCACAGGTAATACTATGTGCAATTTTCTGAGGAACAGCCAGACTGATTTCCAGAGTTTGTACAAGCTTACAATCCCATCAACAATGGAGGAGTGTTTTTCTTTCTCCACATCCTTGCCAACATTTACTATCATCTGAGTTTTTAATCTTAGCCATTCTGACTGGTGTGAGGTGGAATCTCAGGGTTGTTTTGATTTACATTTCCTGATGACTAAAGATGTTGAACAATTTTTTATGTGCTTCTCGGCCATTCGATATTCCTCAGTAAAAAATTGAGCTCTATACTCAATTTTAAATAGGGTTATTTGATTGTTTGGAGTTTAATTTCTTGACTTCTTTGTATATATTAGATATTAACCCTCTATTGGATGTAGAATTGGTAAAGATATTTTCTCAATCTGTTGGTTGCCATTTTGTCCTATTGACAGTGTCCCTTGCCTTACAGAAGCTTTTCAGTTTTATGAGGTCCCATTTGTCAAGTCTTGATCTTAGAGCATAAGTCATTCGTGTCCTGTTCAGGAACTTTTCCCCTGTGCCCATACGTTCAAGCTTTTCCCCACTTTCTCTTCTATTAGTTTAAGTGTGTCTAGTTTTATATGGAGGTCCTTGATCCACTTGGACTTGAGTTTTGTACAAGGAGATAAGAATGGATCTATTGCATTTTCCTACATGCTGACCTCTAGTTCAACCAGCCCCATTTGTTGAAAATGCTGTCTTTTTTCCACTTACTGGTTTTTAAGTCCTTTGTCAAAGATCAAGTGACCATAGGTGTGTGGGTTCATTTCTCGGTCTTCAACTCTATTCCACTGATCTTCCTGCCTATCTCGTACCAATACCAGGCAGTTTTTATCACTATTGCTCTCTAGTACAGTTTGAGGTCAGGGATGGTAATTCTCCCAGAAGTTCTTTTATTGTTGAGAATAGTTTTTACTATCCTGGATTTTTTTGTTATTCCAAATAAATTTGAGAATTGCTCTTTCTATCTCTGTGAAGAATTGAGTTGAAATTTTGATGGAGATTGCATTGAATCTGTAGATTGCTTTTGCAAGATGGTCATTTTCACTATATAAAACCTGCTAATCCACAAGCATGGGATATCTTTCAATCTTCTGAGATCTTATTCAATTTCTTTCTTCAGAGACTTGAAGTTCTTGTCATATACATCTTGCTTGGTTAGATTCACTCCAAGGTATTTTATATTGTCTGTGACTATTGTGAAGGGTGTCATTTCTCTAATTTCTTTCTCAGCCTGTTTATCCTTCAGTAGAGGAAGGCTACTGATTTGTTTGAGTTGATTTTATACCAGCCACTTTGCTGAAGTTGTTTATCAGGTTTAGGAGTTCTCTGGTGGAAGTTTTAGGGTCACTTAAGTATACTATCATATCATCTGCAAATAGTGAAATTTTGACTTCTTCATTTCTTATTTGTATCCCTTTGACTACCTTTTGTTGTCTAATTGCTCTAGCTATGACTTCCAGTACTATACTGAATAGGTAGGGAGATAGTGGGTAGCCTTGTCTAGTCCCTGATTTTAGTGGGAATGCTTCAAAGTTCTCTCCATTTAGTTTGATGTTGGCTACTGGTTTGCTGTATATTGCTTTTACTATGTTTACGTGTGGGCCTTGAATTCCTGTTCATTCCAAGACTTTTATCATGAAGAGGTGTTGAATTTTGTCAAATGTTTTTCCAGCATCTAGTGGGATGATCATGTGGTTTTTTTCTTTGAGTTTGTTTATATAGTGGGTTATGTTGATGGATTTCCAAATATTGAACCATCCCTGCATTCCTGGGATAAAGCCTACTTGATCACGGTGGATGATTCTTTTGATGTGTTCTTGGATTCTGTTTGCAAGAATTTTAATGATCATTTTTGCATTGATATTTATAAAGGTGATTGTCTGGAGTTCTCTTACATTGTTGGGTCTTTGTGTGTTTTAGGTATGAGCATGATTTGGTTTCATAGAACAAATTGGGTAGAGTTCTTTCTGTTTCTATTTTGTGGAATAGTTTACAGAGAGTTGATATTACGTCTTCTTGGAAGGTCTGATAGAATTCTGCACTAAAACCATCTTGTCCTGGGCTATTTTTGGTAGGCAGACTTTTAATGACTGCTCCTATTTCTTTAGGGGTTATAGAACTATGTAGATGGTTTATCTGATCCTGATTTAACTTTGGTTTCTGGTAACTGTCTAGGAATTAGTATTAGGTCTTCTGGAAGGTCTGATATGATTCTACACTAAAACCATCTTGTCCTAGACTTTTTTTGGTGGGGAGACTTTTAATGACTGCTACTATTTCATTAGGAGTTATAGGACTATTTAGATAGCTTATCTGATTCTGATTTAACTTTGGTTTCTGGTATCTGTCTAGGAAATTGTCCATTTCATCCAGATTTTCCAGTTTTGTTGAATATAGGCTTTTGTAGTAGGATCTAATGATTTTTTTCTAATTTCCTCAGTTTCTTTTATTATAGTCTACCTTTTCAGTCCTAATTTTATTAATTTGGATACTGTCTCTATGTCCTCTGGTTAGTCTGGCTAAGGGTTTGTCTATCTTGTTGATTTTCTCAAAGAACCAGCTCCTGGTTTTGTTGATTCTTTGTATAGTTCTTTTTGTTTCTACTCAATTGATTTCAGCCCTGAGTTTGATTATTTCCCACTGTCTACTCCTCTTGGATGGATTTGCTTCTTTTGGTTCTAGAGTTTTCAGGTGTGCTGTCTTGCTGCTAGTGTGTGCTTTTTACAGTTTCTTTTGGTAGGCACTTAATGCTATGAAGTTTCCTCTTAGCACTGCTTTCATTGTGTCCCATAAGTTTTGATATGATGTGTCCTCATTTTAATTAAATTCTAAAAAGTCTTTAATTTCTTTCTTTATTTCTTCCCTGACCAAGTTATCATTGAGTAGAGCATTACTCAGTTTCCACCTGTATGTGGGCTTTCCATGGATTTTATCATTACTGAAAACCAGCCTTAGTCTGTGGTAATCTGATAGGATGCAAGGGATTATTTCAATTTTCTTATATCTGTTGAGGCCTGTTTTGTGATAGAATATGTGGTCTGTTTTGGAGAAGGTGTCATGAGGTGCTGAGAAAAAGGTATATTCTTTTGGTTTTGGATGAAATGTTGTTTAAATATCTGCTAAATCCATTTGATTTATAACTTCTTTTAGTTTTACTGTGTCTATGTTCAGTTTCTGTTTCCATGATCTGTCCATTGATGAGAGTGAGGTGTTAAAGTCTCCCACTATTATTGAATAAGGTGCAATGTGTACTTTGAGCTTTTACTAAAAAAAAAAAAAAAGTTTCTTTGATGGATATGGGTGCCTTTGCATTTGGTGCATAGATGTTCTGAATTGAGACTTCATCTTGGTTGATTCTTCCTTTGATGAGTATGAAGTGTCCATTCTTATCTTTCTTGATAACTTCTGGTTGAAAGTCGATTTTATTCAATATTAGAATGTCTACTCCAGTTTATTTCTTGGGACTATTTGCTTAGAAAATTGTTTTCCATCCTTTTATTCTGAGGTGGTGTCTGTCTTTGTCACTGAGGTGCATTTCTTTTATGTAGCAAAATATTGGGTCCTGTTTACGTATCCAATCTGTTAGTCTATGTCTTTTTATTGGGGCATTGAGTCCATTGATATTAAGAGATATTAAGGAGAAGTGATTGTTGCTTCCTGTTACTTTTGTTATTTGAGGTGGAGTTATTTTTGCGTGGTTATCTTCTTTTGGGTTTGTTGGAGGAAGATCACTTCCTTCTTTTTCTAGGGTATAATTTCCTCCTTGTGTTGGTAGTTTCCCTCTATTATCCTTTGTAGGGCTGGATTTGTGGAAATATATTGTGTAAATTTGGTTTTGTCAGGAATATCTTGGTTTCTCCATCTATGGTAATTGAGAGTTTTGCTGAGTATAGTAACCTGGGCTGGCATTTGTGTTCTCCTGTGGTCTGTATTACATCTGCCCAGGATCTTCCCACTTTTATAGTATCTGGTGAGAAGTCTGGTGTCATTCTGATAGGTCTGCCTTTATATGTTACTTGGCCTTTTCCATTACTGCATTTAATATTCTTTCTCTGTTTTGTACATTTGCTGTTTTGATTATTATGTAGCTGGAGATACTTCTTTTGTGGTCTATCTATTTGGCGTTCTGTAGGCTTCTTGTATGTTTATGGGCATCTCGTTCTTTAGGTTAGGGAAGTTTTCTTCTATAATTTTGTTGAAGATATTTATTGGCCCTTTAAGTTGGGAATCTTCACTCTCACCTATACATATTATCCTCGGTTTGTCTTCTCATTGTGTCCTGGATTTCCTGGATGTTTTGTATTAAGAACTTTTTGCATTTTGTGTTTTCTTTGACAGTGTTCAATATTTTCTATGGTATTTCTGCACCTGAGATTCTCTCTTCTGTCTCTTGTATTCTCTGACTCCTGATTTCTTTTCTAGGTTTCTATCTCCAGGTTAGTCTCCCTTTGTTATTTCTTTATTGTTTCTACTTCCATTTTTAGGTCCTGAATCATTTTGTTCAATTCCTTCACCTGTTTGGTTGTGTTTTCTTGTAATTCTTTAAGGGATTTTTGTGTTTCTTCTTAAGAGCTTCTACCTGTTTACATGTGTTCTTCTGTATTTCATTGAGGTAGTTATTTATGTCCTTCTTAAAGTCTTCTATCATCATCATTAGAAGTGATTTTAAATCTGAATCTGGCTTTTCAGACTTGTATGGTGGGAGAACTGGGTTCTGATGATGCTGAAGAACCTTGGTTTTTGTTGCTTATATTCTTGTTCTTGCCTTTTGCCATCTGGTTATTTCTAGTGCGACCTTGACTCACTGTCTCTGACTGAAGCCGTCTGTCCTGTTATGTTGGTTGTGTCAGAATTCCTCAGAGTCCAGCTGTCTCTGTAATCCTGTGATCTGAGATCCTGGTTGTGATAGCTCCTGGGAGTTATGATACTTCTGGGATCCTGAAATCCTGGTGTGCCCAAGCTCCTGAGTTCCTGTGATCCTATTATCTTATGTTCCTGGGTACGTTAGGGCTCCTGGGAGTTCAGCCTCCTCTGAGTTTCCAGGGATTGGGTACAGAGTTGCCACCTTAGGACCTGCTCTGAGCACAGTACAGACTGAAAGGATCCAGTACCACTGGCCTTGAGGGAGTTCCTGGGTCCCTGTGGTTCCCAAATTAGTCCCTGTTTGGGGGGATGTGGCTGCTTCCTTACCTAAAATCCTGGGCAGGTTAGAGCTCCTGGGAGTCCAGCTTCCTCTGGGTTTTGTGGTACTGGGTGCAGACGAGCTATTTCTTATGACATAGTTTTGACAGGTTCTGACTTACCTTTCACTTCTTTCAAGAATTTTGTAGAAGTTCCTATTTAATTTTGGTTGTTGTTGTTATTAATCTGTTGATTGGCTAATAGATGGTCATTTAATTTTCACGTATTTTTAAATTTCATGTAATTTTGTAAGTTCCTCATTTTTAGTCCAAAATTGTTTCCATTGTATCAGAAAAAGGTACATACTATTACTTCAATATTTTAAAGCTGTTGACAATGGTTTTGTGACCAAATATCTGGCCTGGCCTGCATGTTGTTCCTCTAGTTAATATGAAGAACATATGTTCTTCAGCTGCTGTGGGTGATGGGACTGCATCTCCAGAGAAGATGCAACTCTTTTAAGTAAGGCAGATTTACCAGTAGCTCTGGGTTTGGGGCACCTGGCTACTGGTATGCAGTACCTGTCCATTTGTGCGGGCCAAATGAGGGTGGGACTATAATGGTGGACACAGGTTGGGAAGAAATGCAATCTGTCTGGTAGATGAAGCAAGATGTCTTAAGTGCCTTTTTGTTTTTTTTTTGTTTTTCAAATGGGGCCTAGCATACTAGTACACCAAAAGGGATATCTATGATTGTCTAGGAACTCAATCAGTGGCATTGTATGTTGGGGGGGGGTAAAAGGAGATGGGAAGAGGTTCCTACTGCTTAGGCCCAATCTCTTCCTGGCCTAAAGGTCAGTATCCAGGATCAAGCGCTTGTTTCTCAGGGCATCAGTGGGTCACATTTGAAAATCGGTGCTAAACTCCTTGTTAGGTCTACAGGAAGCCTGGAAAGGCTCTTCCCTTCCTTCCCAGGGATCCTGAGAAGGGCTGGCTCACCCAGCAAAAGCTGTGGGTGGCTGAGCAGGACTACCTTGAGGTTTCTAGCTCCTGGGGCATGGGCAGGGATGCTTAACTGCTTTTATGTTTGTTGATGTGTTGTGTGTAGTTTTAAATGAAATGCATGCTCCCCTAAGTCTGGCTATGCAGCCTTCTTGCCCACCCTACAGCTGGCTCTGTGCAGCATCTTACCCTGGTTCCAGTGGCTAGCTTGCTAAGCTAACAAACCAGTTTAACCTGAAATGTTTGGAGCTATTGCTAGCATTTCTCAGGCCATCCACTCTGCAGCTGGCCTGCAGAACGCCAGCTACCACTCACTCAGCTCCCTTAGCCCTGTGGAAAGGAAAACACTAGAGACTTACATTATACCAGCCAGATTTATAACAGTAAATCTTAACCCCAAAATGCCCGTGCAAAGAACACACAACTCAGTTAATAAAAATACAAGTGCACCCTAGATTTGGCAAATATACCCTTCACTACTCTATTGCTCAGCTATGAAATCCCTAGCTACTTGCTTCTCCTCCAGTCCACATATGTCTGCTACATCTCCAACCTCTTCTTCCTCTCTCTTCTCCTCTGTTTCTCCTGTCTACCATTTGTCTATCCATTTGTCTTATGGTCTGTTATCTCTGCACCGGCAGGGGGGATGGGAGAATCTTTTATATCTGTGTTGGGAAACTGCTATTCAGGTCATAGTCTACTATGTTCTGACAGCACTCTGAGCTCAAAGCAAGATGGAGTATTTCCTTTTTTTTTTTTCTTCCGAGACAGGGTTTCTCTGTGTAGCCCTGGCTGTCCTGGAACTCACTGTGTAGACCAGGGTGACCTCAAACTCAGAAATCTACCTGCCTCTGCCTCTGAAGTGCTGGGATTAAAGGCATGTGCCACCACTGCCTGGCTGGGTATTTCCTTTTCTCAGAGAGGCTTCCTCTTGTCTGCCTTACCTTATCTGGGGAGTCTGATCCTTCCTCCCCATCCTCTACCTGAGGAATGTTATGTAGTTCTTTGTAGAAATTACTGGTTCTGAAAGGCCCCCAGATAGGGGAGACCCTACTCAAGCCACAGGAGATTATGGCTACCCAATGACTCTCGAGACATGATCTTGATGCAACAGCAAGAGGTTTAATGATTCCAATATACTGGGGTTCCCTTGCATGCAAGCAAGAAGAGAGAACCCCGAGTTTGAGCTAAGAATAGCTTTTATATGGCCTAAGGGGTAGAACAGAGAAACAGTGACTAGACACAATATCAGTGTGACTTTTAAACTGATTGGTCTTTGAGGAATGTGGTGGCAAGGACCTCCCTTGTCTGTCTACATGCTCTGGCCCTTCCTCACCCGCAGGTGGGTTTCCTCCCCCCCCATGGGGGGGGGTCTGAGGAATGCTAATCAGCCTCTCCCTTCCTCCTCTGATTGTTAATCCAACTAGTGTCCTCTGACTAAGGAATGTGCCCCTCCGGGATGTGTCCTGGGACAGTGAGATTCTTTAATCTTAAATTCAAACTGAGACCTAAAATCCTACATTTAGACCCAAATGTCTTACAGTTCAACTCCTTTTCTTCCAATAAACCTTCCGACAATCACCTGGAATGCCTCTCCATGCAAATCAGGCATTCCCAGTACCTTAACTTCAGCCAATGTACATACATTCACTTGAAAACCCTCTTCCCACTCTCCAAGGTTTATATGGCCCTTGTTTAACCCTAATAAAGAACACAAATATTCATTGAATATTGTCTAAAAGAGCTATAACCCCTAACATTCTCAAAGAAGGTTTTCTTTCACAGGGAGGAAGCAGAACACATAGTTGGACTCAAGTAGCCATATTTACTTCTGCTCATTTTATTTAGAACTTTCATGTGGATTTTTAAAATGCTGATATCATACTTGAGAAGATAATTCTTTCTCTATTTCATTCTCTGTCTCCTGTTTTTTTCTCCTGATTAACAGTTTATGTCAATAATGTAAATCGCTCCCAATTGTTGTTATTAAGATGCAGCTGCTTGGAAGGGAAGATGCCAGGGCAGAGGGTTCCAGGAGAGGAGTTTGTTTAGGGTAGAGGGGAGAGAGAGAGAGAGTAGAGAATGGAGATGGAGGTGGAGGCCAGCCATGACCACAGGGAGAGAGGGGAAAGGGAAGGGGAAAGGAAAGGGAAAGGAAAGGGGAAAGGGACAGAGACAACCTGCAGGGTGCAAGGGTCACAGGGGCAAGAGAGGGAGGAAGGGCCAGACAGCCCCTTTTATAATAGTGGGCAGGGCTACCTGGCTGTTGCCAGGTAGCTGTAGGGAGGAGCATACCTGGCTGTTGCCAGGTAACTGTGGAGGTGGAGTTTAGACAGAATGCTAACAGCAATGACACTGGGATTTTCTACAGTCATACTGTGCTGTAGTTTTTTTGTTTGTTTTTTTTTGTATGTTTTTTAACCATGTTACACAAATTTATAAATATGAGTTGGTTTGTATGATTTGGTGTAAAAATGAATAGACTACTTTTAGATTTTCATCGAGGATGGCCTTGATTCTACTTATGAATGATGTTATATGGTTTAACCAATTTATGTTCTTGTTTCTTTTCTGCTGTTGTGATAAAATATCCTGATGAAGCAACTTAAGGGAGAACGTTTTATTTCAGGTAGGCATTCATGTTCCATATTAGGGAAGTCAAAGCATAGGAACATAAAACATCCAGTCTCTCATATCTGCAGCAAGGCCAGAGAGGAGCTAACTCAGAAATCTTCATTTGTTTGACTGCTTAGCTTGATTTTTCCACTCTTAAATGCTTAAGAAGTATAATTATTTTCATATAAAAATCAATTGAAAGATCATTCTAGAAAATATCATTATATAACATAAAATTTTATAAATATTAAAATATCTACGAGGTGATTGCTACTAAGAATAGACCATAGTAATATGATATGGTCTAGCATTCCAAATTATTTCACTTAAAAATGTCAAGAGAGAAACCAAAAATGATAGTTTATTGGCTAAATGTAGATCACTCCTAGGCAAAGAAGGAATTCCTTAGACAATTCAAAGATGGCTGGTTTTAATATTTGGAGATGGTCCTATAATGACAAAGATGATGATTTGGAGCTGAGGGTCAGAGATTACTTCCATAGTTTGAACCTGAGTTTCAAACTAACAAAAGAAGTCTGAAGACACATTGGCATTTTTAAGTACCTCATTTAATAGCAAACACAGAAGTCTGGTGTGGTGGCACATGCCTTTAATCTCAGCATTGGAGGACTGAAGCAAAGGATTGAAAGTTGGAGTCTGGAATGGGTTAGATAGTAAGACCCTATCTTAAAACAAGAGAAACAACCTAAAACAGACTCCTGGTGTTCTTTGGAGGAAACAGGTGGTAAAATGAGGGTTTACGATGGCTTTAATCATAATCTGATAGGTGGATGTACCAGTCTGTGTAACAGGTATGGAAAACAGTGACTGGCAAAAGATGCTAAGTAACATTACTCTGTGGTGATGTGCTGTAGCTGTCACATTCCAGGCACGAGCTGGAGGTAGAAGAGATTGTACTGACAGCAGAATGGAGTGGATGTTGCAAAGAAGTAGATCTAGAAATTGGGTAGGTGCAGTCTCCCTTCCTAAGACTTTGGCCTATTCTTATTTCTTTGTTTTTCTACATAAATTTTAGAATAATCTTGTCTAAATCTACCAAAATTAGAATTATAAGGCTATTTTATCAATTGTGGAAGAACTGATATTTTATTATTCCTTCTATCTGTGTGTGTGGTATATCTCTCCATTTATTTAAAACTACTTTTATTCTTTCATTAATCCTAGCAGTCACAATAATGTCTCTTAAACTTCTGAGACATGTGAATATTTTATTTACTTTATAAAGGGGTCTCCTGATCTGATAGTGCTTGTATTCACAGGGGAAGATTATCTGGGAACAAATTATATAGGCCAAATACAATTTTAAAGTTTTCTGTGTAAGCAGCACAGGTTTCTACCCAGAGATGACACCATGAAAACAGAGTTAGAACAGCACACTCAAGCTACTCCATACCAAGAATGAAAGGGCTGTTAAAAGCTGGAAAAGACAAAGAGATAAGTTTCCAAAAAAAGGCTGGAAAGAATGTTGACAGAATAGTATTTGATTTTTCACTCATGAAACACAATTCAGGCTCTAACCTCAAAAGTGCTAATGGACTGGTCAGCAAGATGGCTCCAGGCAAAGGTGCCTGCAGCCAAGGCTGGGGACCTGAGTTCAATACCTGGAATCCACAGGGTAAAAGGAGAGAACAAATTTCCACAGGTTGTCTTCTGATTTCCATGAGTACTCTTGTATGCACTGCTAACATACAAAAAAATAATTAAATAATTAATTCTAATGGATTTCTGTTATTTTAAGCTGCTTTAGGCTACATTGTGAAGCAGTGAAAGGAAAATAATACATCACATAGTTTTAATATAAATTTCTATTGGTTTTGGTAGATTTTCACCTACACATTTCACTTGCTCTTAACCACTATAAGTTGTATTTTAAGTCTTGGTTTTCATGTAGTCATTGTAAATAATGGATTTAAAGGTGACATTTGCATGTATGTGTGTATTTTGTGTCTGTGACCTTGCCGAATTCATGTTATTATCTGAAGAAGACTTTTTCTATTCATATGGACTTTCTGTGTAGACACTTGTTTTAATAAGCATTTTGGAATGGTTTTGTTTTATACATTATGCTGTTTATTTCATTTTTAAAAATAATTTATTTACATCCCAAACAATGCTCCCTTCCTGGTCCTCTCCTCACAGACTCCCTTCCCCCGTCCCCTCCTTTTCTTCTCTGAGAGGGTCCCTCTGGTCCCTCCTGGGGTATCTCTGCACCCTGGTACAGCAGTCTCAGCATGATTAGGTACATCTTTGCCAGGCAAGGCAGCCATGAGGACTGACCAGTTAGACCAGCACCACTTATTGAAGATCTTTTCTTTTTTCTACTGTATGATATTGGTTTCTTTGTCAAAAATCAAGTGTCTATAGGTGTATGGGTTTATTTCTGGGTCTTCAATTCTATTCCACTAATCAACTTGTCTGTTTCTGTACCAATACCATGCACTTTTCATCACTATAATTCTGTAGTACAGCTTGATTCTTTCAGAGGTTCTTTTATTGTTCAGGATTGTTTTGACTATCTGGGTTTTTTTTTCTTCCATATGAGGTTGACAATTGCTCTTTCTAGGTTTGTAAAAAATTATGTTGGAATTTTGATGGGGACTGCATTAAATCTGTAGATTGCTTTTGGCAGATAGTCATTTTTACTATTTAATCCTACCTATTTATGAGCATGGGAGATCTTTCTATCTTCTGATATCTTCTTCAATTTCTTTCTTTAGGGAATTGAAATTCTTGCCATATTAATATTTTACTTGCTTGGTTAGAGTTACACCAGGATATTTTATATTATTTGTGGCTATTGTGAAGGGTGTATTTCCCCTAATTTCTTTCTCTGCCCATTAATATTTTTAAAGGAGAGCTACTGATTTCTTTGCTTTAAATTTATATCAGCCAGTTTTGCTGAAGTTGTTATTAGATTTAGGAATTTGTGGCAGAATTTTGGGGATCACTTATGGAGACTATCATATCACCATGACTTCTGCCTTTCCAATTGCATCCCTTTGATCTCCTTTAGTGCTCTGGCTAGAACTTCAAGTACTGTATTGAATAGATAGGGAGAGAGTAGGCAGCCTTGTGTTGTCCCTGATTTTAGTGGATTGCTTTAAATTTCCATTTAATTTAATATTGGCTATTGGATTGCTGTATATTGCTTTTATTTTGTGTAGGTATGTGCCTTGAATTCCTGATCTCTCCAAGACTTTTAACATGAGGGGGTGTTGGGTTATGTCAAAGGCTTTTTAAGCATCTAATGAGATGATCATGTGATTTTTGTCTTTCAGTTTTTTTATATAGTGAATTATGTTAATGGATTTTCAAATATTGAACCATCTCTGCATCCCTGGGATGAAGTCTACTTGATGATGATGAGTGATATTTTTGATGCACTCTCAGATTTTGTTTGCAAGTATTTTATTGAGAATATTTGGATTTATGTTCATAAGTGAAACTGGTTTGAAGTTCTTTTGCTTTGTTGAATCTTTTTGAGGTATAGGTATCAGAACAATGTAACTGTGGCCTCATAGAATGAATTAGGTAGTGTTCTTTCTGTTTCTATTTTGTGGAATAGTTTGCAGAGTATTGATATTAGCTCTTCTTTGAATTTCTGGTAGAATTCTGTACTAAATTCATCTGGATCTAGGTTTTTTTATTTTTTTATTTATTTTTATTTTATTATTATTATTATTATTATTATTATTATTATTTTTTATTTGGCTTGAGAGACTTTTGATGGCTGCTTCTATTTCCTTATGGTTATGGGACCATTTATGTAGTTTACATGATCTTTATTTAACTTTGGGACATGGTATCTGTCTAAAAAATTCATCCATTTCATTCAGATTTTCCAGTTTTGTAGAGTACAGACTGTTGAATTAAGATTAAAGATTTTTTTTGGATTTCTTCAGTTTCTGTTGTTATGTCTTCCTTTTATTTCTGATTTTGTTAATTTGGATACTGTCTCTGTGTCTTTTAATTAGTTTACCTAAGTGTTTGTCGGTCTTGTTGTTTTCTCAAAGAACCAGCTTTTGTTTTTGTTGATTCTTTGTGTTGTTCTTGCTATTTCAAATTGATTGACTATTTTCCAGCCACACTCCTTTTGGATGTGTTTGCTTATTTTTTTTCTTGAGCTTTCAGGTGTGCTGTTAAGTTGCCAGTATGAAATCTCTTCAATTTCCTTATGAAGGCACTTAGTGCTATGAATTTTCCTCTTAGTGCTGCTTTCATTGTGTCCTATCAATTTGGGCATATTGTGATTTCATTTTCATTGAATTCTAGGAAGTCTTTAATTTCTTTCTTTATTTCTTCCTGACCTAGTTATTGATTAGAGAGTTGTTCAGTTTCCATGAGTATGTGGGCTTTCTGTTGTTTCTGTTGTTGTTGAAGCCCAGCCTTAACCCTTGGTGATTTGTAGAAAGGTTTATTTAAATCTTCTTGTATCTGTTGAGACTTTCTTTGTGCCCAATTATGTGTTCAATTTTTGAGAAGATTCTGTGAGGTTTGACAAGAAGGTATATGCTTTTGTTTTGGGGACAGTCTGTGATATCTGTTATGTAAATTTGGCTCATAATGTCTGTTCGTTTCATTGTTCCTCTATTTTCTGTTTGATGACTTGTCTATTGGTGAGGGTTCAATGTTGTTTTGAGCTTTAGTGAAGTTTCTTTGATGAATGTGGGTGCCCTTGCATATGGAGCATAGATGTTCTGAATTTAGACATCATCTAGGTGGATTTTTTTCTTTGAGTATGAAGTGTCCTTTCCCATCTTTTCTTTTGAAAACTTCTAGTTGAATGTCTATTTTATTAGATATTAGAATGGCTACTCCAGCTTGTTTCTTGGGTCCATTTGCTTAGAAATCCATTTTCCAGCCCTTTACTCTGAGGCTAGTGTCTATCATTTTTGCTGAGTGTGGTTTTTGGTACACAGCATAATGATGGATCCTTATGTATCCAGTCTGTTAGCCTGTGTCTTTTGATTGGTGAATTGAATCCATTGATGTTGAGAGATAGTAATGACCAAGGATTGTTAGTTCCTGTTATTAACATTATTAACATCCAACACGATGTTATTCCTGTGGGAGGTGTTACTGTGTCTATGTGTTTCTCTTTTTTTGTTTTTACTGTGAGATGCTTATATTTTGTGTGTGTTTTCATGGGTGTGCTTACTTTCCTTGTATTGAAGTTTTCCTTCTAATCTCTCTGATCATGCACTGATACAATCATTCTAATTCTTACCTTAGGAGAATTGTGTTGACATTTTAACATTTCCTGTAATCCTCTGGATTAGCAGAAAGACATTGTTTGAATTTGGTTTGGTCTCTCCATCTATGGAATTGAGAGTTTTTCTGGGTATAGTATCTGGGCTGACATCTGTGGTCTCCTAGGATCTGCAAATCTAGGATCTCCTGGCTTTTAGGGTCTCTGTTGAGAAGTCAGTATAATTCTGATAGGTCTGCCTTAATATGTTATGTGGCCTCTTTCCTTGCTGCTTTTAATATTCTTTCTTTGTTCTGTACATTTAATTCTTTGATTATTATGTGGCAGTAGGATTTGCTTTTCTGGTACAAGCTATTTGGTATTCTGTAAGTTTCTTGTATGTTTATAGCCATCTTTTTCTTTAGGCTGGGGAAGTTTTCTTTTATGATTTTGTTGAAGATGTTTTCTGGCCCTTTGAAATGGGAATCTTTACCCTCATCTATCCCTATTATTCTTAGACTTGGTCTTTTCATCCGTCCCATATTTGCTGGACACTTTGATTTAGAAACATTTTAACTTGGCGAATTATTTTTTTATGGTATCTTCTACACCTGAGATTCCCTCTACCATCTCTTGTCTTCTGTTGGCGACCTTGAATTTGTAGTTCCTGTTCTCTTTCTTAGGTTTTCAATCTCGGGGTTATGTCCACTTGCATTTTCTTTATTGCTTTTACTTCCATTTTTTGGTCATGGACTTTTTGTTATTGTTTTTCATTTCCTTCGCCTGATTGATTTTATTTTCCTGTAGTTCTTTAAGGGACTCATTTGTTTCCTCTTTAAGGGCTTTTACCTATTTGATTATGTTTCCTTTATTTCTTTACAGGAATCATTTAAATCCTTTTTAAATGCTTCTTTAAGATCACTGTCTTCCTTCAGGATATTCAGGGTTTTCTGTAGTAGGCTAGCTGGTTCTGATGGTGTCATATTGTATTAGCTTCTCTTGATTATATTCTTGCCTTTTGCCATCTATTTGTCTCTGATTTGGTTGTCTTGGGTGTCCTGATTTGGAGCAAGTCTCTTGGGAGGCAGGTTTGAGCAGGCCTCTTGTGAGCAGATTAGAATGGGACTCTGGGGAGGCAGGTAATGGTGTGGGGTTGGGCATTACTCATTTTGGTCAGTATAGTTGTGGACTGGAAGTCCAGCCTGGTAAGGCAGATCCCATAGCTGCTAGGCTTGCTGGGGTCCCCACAATTGTTGTGGGTAGGTAGGGGTGTCTCACCTGGGCCTCTCAGGTTATAGCTAGACTCTAGGGAGTCAGGCAAAGCTGTGGCATTATTTCTTAACTTCTTTCTCCTTATTGCAGTCATTGGCATATTTAGAGTCATGTCCAATAAGAGTGACGTGAGCTCTGACATGATCATTCTAATTCTTACCTTAGGAGAAAAGCGTTAGCATTTTAACATTTCCTGTAAGCCTAGGATTTTAGTAGCTGTTCTTTGTCAAGTTGAAGAAACTCTTTGTTACATTGCTAAGAGTTATAAATCATGATCAGTTACCAAATTGCTAAACTTCTACAACCTCTGTCAAATTAGTGCAATATTTTGAGAGTAAATTTAAATTAGAAACATTGTGTAGAATGTATAGAAAACTCTTGTACTTTTCTCCTCTCACAGTTTTCCTTATTCACATCTCATGTTCAATAACACAGTGTTTATGTTACAATTAATAGCCAGTTGTTATTCATAATTTTTTGTATTCCATCATTTTGTGAGGTATGGTTTTATGTCTTTTGCAATAATGTAATACAATTATTATTACAGTACCACACAACACAGCTTTACTATCCTTAAGGCCTCACTTTCATGGTCTGTTCATACTTCCTTGTCTTTATACCCAATTATTGGTCACCATTGATCAGTTTCTTTTCTCTGGTTTTACTTTCTGAAGAGTTCTCCAGAATCAAAATTGTATACTATTAGTGTCAATTGCTATGATAAAATACCATAACCAAAACATCTTGAGGAAAGAAGAGTATATTTGACTTATGGTTCAGGAGGCAGAGTAAATAATTGTGGAGAGGAATAGCAATAGGTGGTTGGAGCAGGAAGCTGAGAGATTACATCTTAAAACACAAATACAAAAGTAGAGAGAGAGGATTGAAAGTGGGGCAATGCCACAAACTCCCACAGCCTGTACCCAGTGACATGCTTTCTGAAGCCAAGTTGTACCATCTCTCAAGGAGTACCTCAACTGAGGACCAAATATTCAAATGCATGAACTTCTGGGGGAGCTGTTCCCATTCAAATCGCCACATAGAGCATGTAGTGTTTTCATTTAATGTTGGCTTCTTTCGACTTAGCAATATATATTTGATACCTTTTCTTGTTTTTCTCATGGATTTATAGTTCATTTGCTCCTGTTGCATAACACAGACCTCCTACAGCTTATTTCTCTGATGAATGACACAGTTCGTTAGCTTCTAATTTGCAGTAATTATCAATAAAACCAATATTAATGTTTCCTTGTAGGCTTTCCCACAGACATTAAGCTTCAATTCACTTGGTTAAAGGAGTAAAACAGAAGTTCCACTGTGGAATGATGCTTAGATTCCTAAGACATGGATAAAATATTCTCAAAGTAGCTCTGCCACTTTGCAGTCCTACAGCATTGTCAGCTCTTGTGGTCACACACTATGTGACAGTTGGGATTGTTGAAGACATTAGCTCTTCTGCCTTTGCCACTCTCTGTCACTTATGTACCTGTACCTAGAGGGTTTCTCATGACTGTTGGGCATGGATGGCTGTGCTCCCTGTTCCCATCCTCTCTACTAACACTGCTGGATGCAGCCTTGCCCAATGGTGGTGAGAATCCTCAGGATTATTAGGTTTCTCTGACACCATCCTACAGGGGGAAAGGGAGGTGGCTTTGTTTTCTCAGTTGGCATGGCAGTATATCTTTTTGTATGGTTTCTGTCTCTGCTGTAGAAAGAACTTTGTCCTGCTGCAGGAAATGAGAGTCTTGGTCTCTTTACTTGTTATTCACTGACATCACCCCTAAGGGGCATTTGGGATATCCCTTCAAAACTTTATGAGGGTGGAAGTCTAGACTTCATTTGGGGCTTTGCTAGCATAATAGCATAGATGGAAAGGGGCTTGGAGTGAGAACAGTAATTGTCTACATTTCCTGTCTTAATTGCCTAGCCCTTTCCTGGTTCTTTGCCAAGGCTGCAGTATTTTATTGGGACATTTTATGCACCTGCTGTTCCTACATTACTGGCCTTTTAGTTCAAAGTCTAGAACTTATATGGCAAGAGAAAACTCAGGACTATCTGTAATATGTGTTTTGCTGAGACCAAAACATCTGTGTGGACTGATTTTCTGCCATAGTTTGTAGTCTGCTCTTTTCTATTGTTTGTTTTATTTTTAGTAGAGGAGGAATAAACACACATAAAAATTTCTTATCAACTTAACTGATGGAATAGAAAAAAGTATGTAACTACTTTACCTTCTCCATTTATAAGTCATCTCAGACTTGCTATTAAAATTTCTAATCTTATTTTATGACAATTATATATATAATTAATTTTTTATTATATATATTATATAGGCTATATAGTTAGTCTATATAATGCTATAATAATATACTAATTTATATATAAGTAATAATATACTTACATATTATATATAAGTATAAATAATTATTTATGTTTATTCAAGTATATGATATGTACTTTTTGATATAGCAGATATAGATAAATTTTTGAAGAAACTTATTTTTATTTTTTATTTTTTATTTTTTGGGGGTTTCCTTTTTGTATTGGGTATTTTATTTATTTACATTTCAGATGTTATCTTCATTCCCCATTTTTCCCCCTCCCATAAACTCCCTACCCCATCCCTCCTCATCCTTTTTGCTTTTATACCATTTTAATTACATGCAAGTATTAAGGTCAGTTCTAGGTTGAGGAACTAGCAAATACAATAGATGCAAATAGTCAAGGAACAAGTAAAATAATAAACACAAATAGTCAGGGAACAAGCAAGGCAATAAAGTCCCATGATCACTCCCGTGATCATTATTTCTTATATTTTTGGTTGTGAATCTAGCCTTTAATGGCTGAGCCATCTTTCCAACCTGTGATTACTATTTCTTTTTTTTTTTTTTTATTAGTAACTTTTTTTTAAAATGTTAATCAAAGGCTTTATAAGTTTGGTAATGCTCAATAACAAGATGCCCATACAATCTGAAGTGTAACCCAATACCCAACCTAGATATACCAACTACCTTTGACTGGTGGAAACACGAGAATATCTGCCTCCATGTTCCTCTCTCTCTCTCTCTCTCTCTCTCATCTCCTAGCTCCCTCTCTCTTTCCTCCTCCCTCCTCTCCTTACTCCTCCTTTTCTCTCCTTACTCCTCCCACCTTAGCTCCTCCTACATATCACCCTTCCTGTTAAAATAAAAAAAAAAACACTTTTATCTCATAATACAATTAAAGCATAACTATACCAATTTGTATCAGTAAGGTACAAAGTAGACCTAATTCCCAGTCCATCATTTTGTTGACTATCCAGAGTCTCTGTCATATCTCCTAACTAAAAGACTTAGTTCTGAACCTGGCTTTTTTCTTGGCTTTAGAATGAATGTCAGCTGAAAACCATCCTCTCAACCTTTTCTCTCAAAATAAAAAGCCAAGATTGGCTATGAGACTATAAGACTTCAACCCGTCAGAAATCCAGAATGACTGAATTAACGGAAATTATGGGAAGCACAAAGCATAGCTTCTAAAACTTAGCCAATTTATAGAGACCGCTGAACACCTGGACAGTCCCTATATTACAAAATGTTTGAGCATCCAATCTTCTGCCTTCTGGTCCAGGATCATCTGATAGACCTAGTAATGCAGAATTATTAAGGGCTGATTATTCTGTTTTGGCAGATATAATCAGTTGACTATTCCGCAAGTGTTTCCTTTTCTGGACAGTAATTTGTCTGTAGATGAAAAGAGGCAATTCTTCCCTAGTGGCTGTCTCATCACAACTGGATTAACTCCAAAGATGCTCAATTTCTTCTTAGAATCCAAGACAGGGAAGCTGTCAGGAGCAGACAAGTCTCTAATCAAAGTGAACAGTAATACAGAAATGTTCATAACGTCAATTCTGTGGACTTCTGACATTTTGAAAACCAACTATCCATGTAGGCAATCTGGACTGTTGTCTGTTAACTCCTCTAAACTATTTCTAAATAAAATATAGAAAACACACTAACAATAAACTCAGAGCCATGAATTTGCTATAGGCCCTTAACTCACAGGCTAACTATGTCAAATCAGTTAAAAATGTTAAAGAAGGACTGGGTCTAAGCCTTGTATTCCTAAATGTGTTATATAGGCACAATGCCTATGAGAGTAACAATATTAATCTCACCTTTATATCAAGAAGAAACTCATACCAATGAAAACCTTAAATTTGAAATCAAAATAAATTTTGTACCATTTAAGAAATTATAACTTCAGCTTAATAACAATTATACAGATTTCTACCAATAGGTTATTGCTATGCAATAAATCTTAGCTATTTCTCCCTGTTCCAACAAAACCACTACTTTTCCCTAGAAAGACAGACCAATATTAACACCTCATCCCCAAGCCTAGGGAATAGGGGCGCCGACTCTTCATTAACTTCATCAAGCTGATTCGGGTGTTGAGATATTAGAAGAAGGGCAGGGAGGAAGAGTAAATTGATAAGCCTCTGACATCTGTGTCTTCATTGTAACCGGCTGAAATTCCAGGACATCAGAGGTTTGAGCAGATCTTAAGGCTCTGTATTCTGAAATATACAATTCTCAAGACAAATTTTAGTATCAAGATAATTTTTTGTTTCAATTCTGGAATCTAGTCTTCTGGTGGCCTGCCTCTCTCATGTCTAATCCATTTAATTCTGGGAGTTTCTATGACTGTGTGATTCCACCATCATCCCATTCCCGCCTCCCTGCTCTTGAATTCCCAACACTAGGGAATCCAAACTTATAGGCACCAAGACCCTCCACTTCTACTGATGCCTGACAAGGCCACCCTCAACTATCTATACAGGTGGAGCCATGAGTCCTTCCCTTTGTGTTCTCAGGCTGGAGGTTTTAGAATGGCTACTCCAGCTTGTTTCTTAGGATCATTTGCTTGAAAAATTGTTTTCCAGCCTTTTACTCTAAGGTAGTGTCTGCCTTTGTCACTGAGGTGGGTTTCCTGTATGCAGCAAAATGCTGGGTCCTATTTACCTATCCAGACCATTAGCCTATGTCTTTTTATTGGCAAATTGAGTCTATTGATGTTAAGAAATATTAAGAAACAGTGATTGTTGCTTCCTGTTATTTTTGTTATTAGAGGTGGAATTATCTCTGTGTGTTTATCTTTTTTTGGATTTGTTGGAAGAGGATTACTTTCTTGCTCTTTCTAGGATATAATTTCCCTCCTTGTATTGGAGCTTTCCTGCTATTATTCTTTGTAATGCTGGGTTGTGGAAAGATATTGTGTAAATTTGGTTTTGTCATAGAATATCTTGGTTTCTCCATCTATGGTAATTGAAAGTTTTGCTGGGTATATTAGCCTGGGCTGGCATTTGTATTCTCTTGTGGTCTGTATGACATCTGTCCAGGATCTTCTTGCTTTTATAGTATCTAGTGAGAAGTCTGGTGTAATTCTGAGAGGTCTGCCTTTATATGTTACTTGGCCTTTTTCCCTTACTGCATTTAATATTCTTTCTTTGTTTTGTACATTTGGTGTTTTGATTATTATGTGACGGGAGGTATTTCTTTTCTGGTCCAGTCTGCTTGCTGTTCTGTAGGCTTCTTGTATGTTTATGAGCATCTGGTTCTTTAGGTTAGGGAAGTTTTCTTCTATATTTTGTTGAAGATATTTATTGGCCTTTTAAGTTGGGAATCTTCACTCTCACCTATATGTATTATCCTGGGGTTTGGTCTTCTCATTGTGTCCTGGATTTCCTGAATGTTTTGTGTTAACTTTTTGCATTTTGTGTTTTCTTTGACAGTTGTGTCAGTATTTTCTATGGTATTTTCTGCACCTGAGATTCTCTCTTCTATCTCTTGTACTTTGTTGGTAATGCTTGCATCTATAACTCCTGATTTCTTTCCTAGGTTTTCTATCTCCAGGTAGTCTCCCTCTGTGATTTCTTTATTGTTTCTACTTCCATTTTTATGTCCTGGATGGTTTTGTTCAATTCCTTCACCTGTTTGGTTGTGTTCTCTTGTAATTCTTTAAGAGATTTTTGTATTTCGTCTTTAAGGGCTTCTACCTGTTTACCTGTGTTCTCAAATTCTTTGAGAGTGTTATGTATGTCCTTCTTAAAGTCCTATATCATCATCATTAGAAGTGATTTTAAATCTGAATCTTGCTTTTCTGATGATATGGTGGGGAATTCAGGACTTTCTAGTGTGGGGAGAACTAGGTTCTAATGATGCCAAGTACCCTGGGTTGCTGATGCTTATGTTCTTGTGCTTGCCTTTCACCATCTGGATGTCCTTAGTGCTAGCAGCCCTGTCTCTGACTGGAGCCTGTCTTTCCTATTATCTTGGTTGTGTCATAACTGTGTGGGGTCGTTGTTACTACTGGGGTTAGAGCTGGGGCCCAAGATCTGCTCAGTGCTGGGGCCCAGACCAGCAGGAACCAGTGCTCTGGGCCAGGAGTGAATTCCTGGGTCCCAGTGGGTCTCAGTTACTCCCTGTTTGAGGTGGGTGTTGCTGTCTCCTTACCTAAGATACTGCCCAGGTTAGAGTTCCTGGGAAGCCTGCTTCCTCTGGGTTTTGTGAGATTGGGTGCAGAGTTGCCACCTGGGACCTGCTCATTGCTCGGGCCTTGAGGAGACTTTTGTACATTAAGATTTTCAGATATTTTGACCGACATGAACAAATAGTTTCTGGAATATTCTATTTGATTATTAATTTTATTTACAGTAATTTTGAGGCCACGTTAAGTTTAAAACTCTCTGTATGAAAATCTTCCTGACAGCTATCCTCTATGATTTCTTCCATTATTTTGAATCAACTTGTTGTATGACTAGTCTGTAATTCAATCTATTTTTATGAATATTTGTGAAGTATGTTTCTTTTTTGATTCATTGACTTTGGCTTAATGTTTATATTTGTTTCTATAATCCATGTAAAATTTATTTGGGTGTGTAATAGAGGTAAAGTTATAATTTAATATTTTATATTCTGCAAAGAGTAACAAATCATACCATTATCTTTATTAAATAATCTTCTGTTTCTATAAAGTTAAGGATTGGCTTCATGTGCTTGCTTCCATTTTCTGACACTGTGGTTTTTTTCTGATAGGTTTTCTTCATTGGAATATATATATTTAGATATAAATACATATGGAATTTTAAAATTAATATGGCTTTGAAAAAGTTTGCGTTTTTCTCAGAAACAAAAAGGGAAAATAATCCTCTCCTATGACTCAGGAGTGCATTCCTGTTATTAGGTATGTGTCCAAATAAAAGGACCTATTAGTTCCGTGTGGATGGGCTTACTGTGGCGTTTTTAACCGTAGCCAGTGTATGCAGTCTGCCTCAGTGCTCATCAGTGCATGAGTGGAGAGTGAAAATGCGGTGTATATCCTTAAGGATAGATCAACTATATAAGAGAATTCTGTAGCATTCAGTATCATGGACTAGCCTGGAGAACAGTATAGAAAGAAAAATACCATTTGTATTTATATTTATGTGGAAGGTCAGAAGTTTGATCTCACAGACCTTGATAGTGTAAGAGAGATTACCAGAAGTTTTGAAGGGCTCAATGGAGGTGGGAAAAAACTGGTGAAATAAATAAAAACAGAGAGCCAAGAGTGTTAAGTCAGTACTCTTCTGCAGCAGAGTGGGGGTGACAGAGTGTAACAGACTCAGTTCAAATTAGATCCACTGAGAGGAATTTGAACACTTCCAACAATGAATGTTTAGGGCAACAGGTAATTGCATTGAATTGGGAATTGTAGCTTCTACATTTACATGTGCATTTACCATGCTTTTAATCAATATATTCAATTATTCTATTGCATTAAAATTCAAGTCAAATGAGTGGAAGAGGTAAGCATGATTTTTCAGAATGAATTTTGTTCTCCACTTTCTGTACAATGAAGAAGCAGAGCTGGCAGCAGGAAGAATGCTAAGAAGGATGGGCCCTCCTTATTACTTAGTTTTCTTTTAGCGGGTGGGGTAGCTACTGATTATAGCATGATTAACCTGTGCTTTAGTGTTAATATCCATGTATAAGTGAATATATATCATGTATGTCCTTTTGGGTCTGGGTTACCTCACTCACCATGATATTTTCTAGTTGCATCCATTTGCCTGAAATTTCATTATGTCCTTGTTTTTAATGGCTGAATAGTATTCTATTATGTAGATATACCACATTTTTTCATCCATTCTCCAGTTAAGGGACTTCTATATTGTTTCTATTTTCGGGTTATTGTGAATAAAGCTTTTGATTTTTGATCTTTGAGTTTTTTACCTTAACCATTTTGACAGGTATAAGAGGAAATGTCAGAGTCATTTTTACTTTCATTTCCCTCATGACTAAGATATTGAACATTTCTTTAGGTGATTCATAGCCATTAGAGATTCCTCTGCTGAGAAATCTTTGTTTAGCTCTGTACCCTATTTTTATTTGGGTTATTTGGTGTCTAATTTCTTGAGTTCTTTGAATGTTTTGGATATTAGCTGTCTGTCAGATATAATGTTGGTGAAGATCTTTTCCCATCCCGTACACTACTATTTCATCCTATTGACAGTGCCCTTAGCCTTGCAAACGCTCTTCAGTTACATAAGGTCCTATTTATTAATTGTTGATCTTAGTGCCTGAGCTGTTGGTGTTCAGTTCAGGAATTTTTCTCCTGTGCCAATGAATTAATTTTCTCTTCCATTATATTTATTGCATACAGTTTTATGTTGAGGTCATTGATCTACTTGGACTTGGGTTTTGTGCAGGGTGATATATATGGGTCTATTTGCATTGTTCTAAATACAGACATCTGTGTAGACCATTTGTTGATTCTCATCCAGAAACAAAACAGCCACTGGAGGTGGATGTACAGAGAGAACTGGGTGGGAAAAGGGGTAAAGAGAGAAATAGGAATGGAGAGCAAGTGTTGGGAGAGAAGGGATGTGAGAGGCTGGGAATAAGAATGAAAATTGACATCTGGGACTAGATGGAGATCTGGGATAGGGAGAATATGGGAAGTCTACTGGGGAGGGAGACCCTAGCTGATATTTCTAGCACTAGTGGATATAAAGACTGAAGTGGCCACTTCCTGTAGTCAGGCAGGACTTCCAGTAGAGAGAGGGGGACATTAACTCACCCACAAAACTTTCAACCCCAAATTTGTCCTGCCTAAAAGATGCACAGGGATAATGATGGAGCAGAGACTGAGGGAATAGCCAACCAATGACTGCCTCAAATTGAGACCCACCCCATGGGAGAGAGCCAACTCTTAACACTGTTAATAATACTCTGCTACACTTTTAGATAGGAACATAGCATAACTGTCTCCCGAGGAACTCATTCAGCAGCAATATGGAAACAGATGCAGAGACCCACTGCCAATATCGGGCAGAGGTTGCGGAGTCTTGTGGAAGAGCTGGGGATAAAGTCCACTGAGGGGTCAAGGACACCACAACAAGACCAATAGAGTCAACTAACCTGGTCCCATGGGGACTCACAGAGACTTAACCACCAACAAAAGAGCATGCAGGGGCTGGATCTATCCCCATAATACATTTTCAGTAGATGTACAGCTTGGTCTTTATGTGGGTTGGCTAACAATTGGAGCAGGGGTTTTCTCCCACTCTGTTGGCTGCCATCGGACACCCTTCCCTTACATTGCCTGGTTGGGTATCAATGGGAGAAGAGGTATTTAGTCTTTCTGGGATTAGATGTTCCAGGGTGCAGTGGGACCCAAGGGAGGCTTCCCCTCCTCTGAGGTGAAGGGAAGGAGGTAATGGGGTGGGACTGGAAGGAAACGAGGAAGAGGGGTTGCAATTGGGATATAACGTGAATTAATTAATTAATTAATGGAGTAAAAAATGGCAGATGTTCATTTGCAAAGTATGTCACTGTATTTCTGTAAACATAACTCAATGAAAAAGTAGGATGAGGATAAGTAAAGCAGAGAAGGGAGGGAGCATGTGGATGATGGGGCAGAGCTGAGGTACCAATTCCTGAGCACACCTCAGTACCAGTGCTGAGCTTTTTCCTTTAGGAGATGGTAAGAGACCAGGAAAATAAGATGTGTGTTGATTTTGTCATTTTTTTATAACAGAGAGTAGCTGATATCCCCTACCACAACCACCATGAGTACTAGAGTTCAGAGAAAGTTTTTGAATATGTTTTTTTAAGGGACACTAGGTCCAGCCGATATTTTTATTCCTGTTGAGTTAATGTTTACAATAGTGTGTGAGGTTTGGAGTCACTTTGGAACTCATGAAACAGCCACCCAAATTTCTGTTCATTCATAAAATGATCTCTCTTTCCATTTCCCCTACTCCCCTCTTCCCTCCATCTTTCCCTTCCTCCCCTTTCTCCACCATTCTTCCCTACAAGTATTATTTGTAAATGTCAGATAAGACATTTGTAAAAAGAATGTTTCTTTCTACTTTAAGGGCTATCCCAGGCTTTTACATCTTAGCTTGAGACTGAGATATAAAAATTGCCCATTTTATTTCTCCACTTATTCTCTAGAAATGTTTCTTTTTTTTTTTTTTTGGTTTGTCGAGACAGGGTTTCTCTGTATAGCCTTGGCTGTCCTGGAACTCACTCTGTAGACCAGGCTGGCCTCGAACTCAGAAATCCACCTGCCTCTGCCTCCCAAGTGCTGGGATTAAAGGCATGTGCCACCACTGCCCAGCTGAAATGTTTCTTTAAACCACTGGTTTCTTTCTTTTGCCTTAGCTCCAGCATAGGAAGTAAGTCAGTTCAAAAGCACTGTGTTTTCAAATAACTACAGGAAACTAAAAGAAATTATCTTCGATTTGATACTGCAAGTGCCTAGTAGCCTAGTGTGGCCATCCTCAAGCCCACTTTATAGTAGACAGTTTCACCATAGGAGGATAAGGGACAACAGGGTTCTAATGCAGACACAAGAATTTAGACAAACAACAGTAACAACAAAGTACTGTCATACACACACACACACACACACACACACACACACATACAGCCACTTTAAGAGGCAAAGGAAGATGTATGTTTTCCTAGGAGCTGCTTGTCTTGGTGACAATCAGCCTTTACAAGGGGGTAGAAGGGGAGAGAAACAGAGAAAGAGAGAGAGAGAGAGAGAGAGAGAGAGAGAGAGAGAGAGAGCGAGAGAGAGCCCACTGTTGGCCCACTGAAAGAAAAGAACAACTTGGCAAATTTGGTCCACTGATCCCATTTTAGATGTTCAGTTCACCCAAGGTTTTGACTGAAGTTTGTAAGGTCAAATAATTTCTGCCCCAGAAAATGAATTCTGCCGTCTACAAAATTTAAAGGCTTGTTTAATTCGCAAATCACCATGAGCCATGTCTGATTTTGAGACGTGTAGAAATGTAAACCTGACCAACCTTTGAGAATGACATTTTTACACAAGCTTCTTTCTGTGTAATTTAAACAATTAAATGGGAAATTGTAAAGCATTCTGATCATGCGGATGATATACAAATACCACAGTGAGTATTAAAAGGCAAAAATCCCACTGTGTCCTGAGAGCGATCAACATGCTGTTATTTCTCTTGATGTTGTACTGGGTCCCTGATAAGTAATTCAGCCACATATTCTGTGCGCTGTGATTTCTTGTAATTATGTTATTTACAGCAAGTGTAATCTGGTTAGGAGGTTAAGTGGATCAAAACTTGTTAGATAATTGGGAGTGGGGAAAAGTTTCAGAATAGTGACTTGATTCTTCTTAATATGGAGTATAATGTCATGCCTGTGGGTCACTGCTACCTCTTCTGGATACACCATTTCACCCTGAGAAAACAGAACACTCAAGATAAATAGACCTTTCTCTGGAGTCTGTGATTAATTTTCCAGGGCATGGAAAGGTGACAACCATCACGTTCCCTAAACTGTTGAGAATAATTCTGTTTTTGTCACACAGGGAACCTATTCTGTGGTCCCACATCCATGCTGACTTTAGACTATACGTATAGCAGACTGTCAGCCCCATGAACTGTCACAGTGTGTCCTTAGCAAGGGGAATTCATTTCTCCTGCCTGTTCTGGTTTCTGCCTCCTTCCAGTTAAATACGTACAAATAAGGTGATATCATTTTCTAGGGTTCCCATTTTATTGTTCGATGAACAAAGGTAGGCATCTAGGTACTATTTTGTTGCTGTGTCTGTCAGTCTGGTATGAATTTGAATACATTTATACTTAGAGGGTTCTGAATTTAATACCAGAAGTCAAAATGTTACCATTTATGTTAACAGCTGGTATGACGGGAAGTGATTTTGCAAGTTATTACCTGAAATATAATTATAGCATCTGAATTTAATATGAACATCATCAAAATCACTGAGGTCTGGGTACAGCCTTCCTTAAAAACAGTTAACTGCTAAATTACTGGAATGAAACAGGTAGTCACAAAACAAACCTTACTTAATTTTTTACATTCAACCACTGAGTTTTTAACTAGTTCTACACAATTTCAAGTTCCATATCTAAGTAAATGAATATAGGGATTCCATTTAATTGTTCTTTAAAAACTGCACCCAGACTTTATTGATATTCACATTAAAATTGGTGGTTTGGATAGCTTCCAGATAGCTGAACTCCTGGAGGTCCCTGGAAGGTGGTATGCCTATGGAGGGAGTAGATGCTCCAATACCCAGCTCCTGTGTCTCTCCATATGTATGTCTTTATCTACAGACTTTGTAATATCCTTTATAATAAGCCAGTAAATATTGCAAGTTCTGAGGGCTGCCCAAGGACATTAGACAAAGTCAAAGAGAAGGTCGTAGGGATCAAGAATTGGAACTGGTATGCCAGAAGTCCAGCTAAAACTTACACTAGGGATAGCAAATAACAACTTGGGTGAGTAGGGGAGAGACTTTTTGGGACTGCACCCTCAAACTATGGGACCTGTTGATGTCTGCAAGTAGGTCGTATCAGGATAGAATTGTACTAGGGACCCGAGCAGGGATCTGCTGCTGCACAATGTCTTGCTTTCTGGGGATGTGGGAAAACCTTCCTGCAATTGGTGCCAGAAGTGATCTGTGATTAAAATCAGAATTAAAGTAGAAAACACTGAGTTTGCTTTTCCCTCCTTACTAGGTACAAACAGATTCTCTTAAAAGAATGGTAGAAACAAGTGGAAGAGTAACAAGGCTGAGACAGGCTCTCAGCATACCTCCTATGAGCTGTATGAACACAGAAAGTGTGTAGCTTTGCTTATCTCTCATTCTCTCCTCTGTAGAGCATTGTTTGTAGTCTGACCTGAATGCTGAGAATAAGGGAAGCTAATATTTATCTTAATATTTGTCTTCCCTCTGTGATGAATGTCCTGCTAAATGATTACAAGTGCTCTTGTGTTTTTAATAATAATTCAAAGGTAAATGATAATAAGCATATTCACACACTTGAAAATGTGTACAAGTGTACGAGTTAAACACTCAGTGGCTGAACATAAAACGCAACGCTTGTTGTTTTTGATTCTCTGCTTTATCTCAGCAGTTGAGCATTTTGACATTGACCTTGATGATTAAATTCTCCCTTCCACCATTTTCATCATTCTCTGCTTGGGAAGTGAATTCAGCATGCACATTCTGTGTGGGGCTGCCCTCCTGTAGCAGGATATTTTTCCCAAAAGTTGGGAGGAGCTAAAGTGGGAGGAGTAAGGAAAGGAAGAGGAGAAGGAAGAGGAGGAGCTAAGAGGGAGAGATGTAGGAGCCATGGATGACCACGCATGTATCGAGAACAGTCCTGGGTAACAACTTTTATCTAGGTTAGTTATTTGGGTAACACCTCTAATTGTGTGAGCATCTTGTTAATTGAGCATTATCAAACATATAAAACCTTTGGTTAATCTTTAAGCATGAGAGTCTCATTTCTATTGGGTACTACATGGATGGTGGAATGGTCTGGGCTTAGTCCAACCTTGTGGAGATAGAGTGGAAGATTGGCAGAGCTATCTCCCATGCTGGCATGTCGTGGGTGTCAGGGCCAGTGAATGTAAACTTTAAAGAATCATACAAAAACCTCAAAAAGAAATCTTTTTCAGGATCTTGGATCCATTAGGAACAATTCTGCATGCCACTTTTCCATGTTAGTACATCACCTGACCTGGGGACATTCGACTTATGCAGAAGCTGTACACTAGGAAAGAAAAAAATTAACAATCTACCAATGAAACATTCTAGGGCAAGAAACATGCCTTATTCATTTTCTATCTCGAGAGCCTCAGAGAACAGAAGTTCTAATGGTTGACATTCAATAATGTTTCTTAAGCACTGTGTGAATTAATTAATGAATGTGCGATAAAGTTTCTACACTGAGAGCTACCAGCATTTTGTTCAAGAAATGGTAGAATTCTCTCTTTAAATAGAAAATGGTTTCCCTCTCCACTTGAGGAATGAAAACCCCACAGTCCTGTTCGTCCTGGACAACATCGAAGCATGGCCTCTCCAGGTCGTTTATTTATGTGGGATCACCTTCCAGCTGCGCTGTTCCCTGTCACCTGGGAAACATTTATCTTCACATACTCCTAAATCTCTCTTAGATGATTCATGTTGGATTTCAATCCAACTACCTTAAAAAAATATAAAAACAAACACTCCCCAAGGTGCCCAAGTTCAGGCAGTTCCAACGCACCATATAAATGGCCATAAACCGTGTGCTGTGGAGTCAGGAATAAATAGCCCCTTTAAAAAACAGAACTGCCAACAAAATTGAGATTCCATTTTTAAATGATTTTCTGCAAAGCAAACATTTTCCAAGCTTGCTCTTTGTGTAACTTTTCAAGCTTGAAAGAAAAAAAAAAAAAACCTGCCTTGCACATGTTCTTCTGTAGAGAAAGGTTTAATACACTGCTGTGTCACCAAGTCCCAGTGAGCTAATTTGTTCTAAAGACAACATTACTACATCAATACAACACAGCTGAACCTCCAGCTAACCTTCTTCTGTTTGCTTTCCATATCCCTAATGAGGATCTCTGCCAGAATGTCCCTGCAATTCTGGGTTCATTACTTGGGAGATGGAAAATATGTGCATATAAACTATGCTGTCTTTGTCAGAGGAAAGGCAGCACTCCGACTGGATAAATGTCACTACGCTACTTACAGTACATATTCATTTCTTCAATTTCAGGACATCTTGCGTTAACATCCTCGTCCACTTGAGTAAACTATTGCAGCTCTGCCCAAGACCTCTAGGAAAATCCCTCGCTTTCACTCATTCAGCTCTTTCTCTCCCCTCATTCCAAGACATCAGAAAACACACTTTATGACTATTTGTTTCTTTCAAGTTTAATTGATTTGTTGATGGTTCAGCATGCTGAGTTCAGATGCTCCTCCATGCTGAGGAGCTGATGTGATTCTCCTGTAGTTCCCCAGAAAAGACCTGAAGTGTTGGAAACCTGAAGTAGATGTCTATTTTATTATATATTTGATGTCTATCATTTGATGGCAGTTAGAAGATGATGGGTTTTGAATTTAACTTTTCCTAGTTAGAAATTATAGAGGAAAAGACCCATTCCGAGGAGCCATTCTATACTCTCCAACTTAGGATAAAATGCTTCTAACCCAATGTATTCTTAACACAGCAATTTAATACTCATTTTACAAATATAGGAGCTATTGGAAAATGTCTTAAATACAACTTTACAAATGGTCTATAGATTGACAATGTGCACTACTTTTTGAGATAGAGAAGAATTAGGCAAAGTTCAAACCATTTGAATCATGTTTATTGGATCGAATTCTAATTTCTTAAGCATCAACATGCAGGTTTTATGAATATCAATATATTGTTCAAAGACAAGGTGGTAGGTAACGTCCAAGTCTTGCTTGCCTTATGTACTCCTTGAATTCATGCTGACACCCTAACTCACTACCTCAGATCATGACCTTATCTGAGTAGAAGTTGTGCTTTTGTGTGCTTGTTACCAGAATTAATGATATAGTGAAGTATTTGCAGTGGGCCCGTTTAGACATTACTGTTTTCCATTTGAAAGGGGAGAAATTTGGACATCCACACACACTCAATATTGGAAGAAGGCATGAAAAGATAAAGTCATATATCTACAAACCAAGGAATGATGAGTATTCTCAGCAGACACTGGGGCCTGGGGAAAGGCAGGGCTGCGTGATCCCTCATTAGCTTGACACAGAAGCAACCATTCTAACACTTTTACACCAGCTTCAAGCTTGAAGAACTGAGACAATTACTCTCTGAGGCTTATTTCCATTGTCCTCAGTTTTGGAAACTTTATTTTTCTCATTCTAAACTACCAGTGAATGAAGTTTGAACACTTAGGTCAATGTCTTTATGCCTTTATTCTGTATCAAGTCTTCTCTAAATATATGTGCTTGATCAGAACCTCAAAGGCTCCTTGAATAAAATCCCTGAGAGAGAATCAAAGATACAGTCAATAGAAATTACCTGTCAAAGCAATGCAACTTTACTTTGTTGACCACGGGTCCTGTATATGGCTGAGGCAACAACTTCAAGAAGATGCTCACACTTATTTGAAGGGAAGCATGCTCTCCTTTTTGTTGTTCACAGAAGCTGCATAGAAGTGACTTCAAAGTTGGCTGCATATCAGTTTCATCTGGGAAACTTAAATAAAACAAAATCCCCACACAATTGCAGGCTGCACCCAGATAAAATAAAGGAGATTCCCTAGGGTGAGTTCCAGTCATCCGTACTTTCTTAAATGTCCATGTGGTTGCAATGTGTGTACTAAGGTCTGAGAGCATTAGGTTTAAGTTTATGAACGAGCAGTTATAAGCAATGACTAATTGCTAATTAACATTCAAAGATCAGATATTTCCACATGACCCAATAAATCAACCACATTCACCTCGAATCTTCCTGAGTTAGTGTTCTGTTGTTGCTTTGTTTTCCATTTCTATCTTTGTCTGAATTGGTTTTTGCTTTCTCTGACTCCGTTCCACCTTTTGCCATCTATGATCTTTCCTGAACACTTAATTTTATTTTTTAAAATAAATTTTCTTATATCAGCTAAACTCTTTGGAAAAATATGTAACAATTTATGCACATGAAGCATATCCTTGAGACCTATCTTATGAAAATTATTTTCGTTCACACTTTTAACATTTATTTAAGGCATTCCATTTCTGAAGTCAAGATGCCTTGATACATATGTCCTTACATGTTCATCGCTCTGCCTCCAGATTTCACTTTCCTGTATCCAGAGAGTATGTCAGAATAAATCAAGTCTAACACTCAGCTCAGAGCTAAACAACTTCAATGTCAGAGATGTGTACAGGATGTCAACTAAAAAGCCTTTTCTATTTGTATGGCTGGTCCATCTCTGAAGAACATTAACCATTTACTGCAGAGTGTAAAAGAAGATGTGAGAAGATGGCAAAAAAAAAAAAAGAAAGAAAACAACAACAACAACAAAAAAAAGAAAACAAAAACACCTACCACGCCCCATACCTGTAACTCAGAGAATGCAGTAAAGGAGAACAATGATTTTTTTTTTTTTTTCCTCACCAATGATGGGACTTTGAAAGGTGCCAAGAATGAAGACATTATGACTTGCAAAGATGACTCAGCAGTTAGGAGTTCATACTCCTTTTGCAGAGGACCCATGTTTGGATTCCAGTACCTATGACAGGTGGTTCATAAACACCTCTAATTCCAGCTCTGCTGATCTTATACTTTCTTCCATCTTCCATGCATTCATGTGTTCATACCCATATGTAGACACTCAGCACTTGCACACACAAATAAAAGTATAATGTTTTTAAAAAGAACTTACGCCCCATTAGGGAAAGGGCCACAAATATGTGATGTCACTAAAAAGTATAAACTTGCATTAAATGTATAACAGGTCAAGCAGAAAAAGTTCCTAAGTTCTTCTTTTGCTTGCATTTAAAAATTCTTTTCCCGTTTTCTCCTCTGTTTTGTTTCCTTTTTACTTCATAATTATGGTAAAATGTGGGATCATGCGCTGGGGGGGGGGGGGGGGGGGGCGGGCCCGGGCCTGGGCCCATGCGGCAGTGGAGGAGGCCCCGCAGGTCAATGCAGCAGTGGAGGCAGAGTCCCACCAGCCGGCGGTGGCCTGACCCGCGGGTGGTAGAGTTCTGCGGCCGAGGCTTTTCCCACGGCGCGGTGGGTCCCACATAGATGAGAAGGTTTGGAGTCACGGATGATGGAAGCAGGCCCGAGAAGACACGAGGACGTGGACTGAGTTTTTAAGAAGTGGCTTTATTACCCATGACGAAAAAGTTGAAGCTGGATGATGTGCGCTTCCCCAAAATGCCCAAATCTGCTCCCTTACATTTAAGATTGAAAAAGGGTGGGGCTAGGGAGGAGAAAATTTAATTAGCTATGTCCCCCGGCCTTATTAATATGGAAATTTCAAGGCAGAGCGCTCTTAGTCACGTGTCTTACCTGTGTCTTACGTGACTGAGTGTTTTATGTAAAATGGAGACTACGGATCAGGGGCCCAGGTTTTGGGGCGTGGCAAACACCTGCAATCTTAGGGTTCCAGGCCACGGGCAACCCTTCCACCGCCCGACAGTAAAAAGCTTAAAACAAAACAAAACAAAAAGCCTCCTCCTATAATGTGATGGCTTTGTTTGCACAAGCTAGTCAAACTTCCTTACAGAGTTTTACAGACGTTAGCTCTCTAGAAGCTGCAAGAACACAGGCCTGGAAAACATTGGTTTGGGTGGGACCCACAGATTATCTCTCCTACACATCCAAAAAGCCTAATAAAGACCAGGGTTTCTTCCAAACAGCTAGTTGTCTTGGTATTATTCCATTGCCCTGGTTTGTTACACAAACAAGATGCTCATGTTTTGATCAAAGGTATTGGATTTTTCTTTTGCTTCATCATATTTGTTACAATTATCTATTCTTAAAAATAAAAACAGAAGTTCCAATTCTAAGATATTTTTTAAACCAACAACTGATTTAAATAATAAAAAGAGACTTTATTTTCTGATGAGGATTATGCAGAAACATAATGATGCACCCTTTTCCTGTCTGGGTATTCCTGGCATAGACAAGGAGGCACTGACCCTAATAAGCTCAGTGAGGGTATTAGTTCCCAGACATCAAATATTTGTGGCTCCTTCCCTAGATGGGCAATCGTTCTTTTTTAAAAGATTGTATTTTTATTTGTTTGTGTGTACAACTGTTGTGTGTCTACATATGAGTGTGAACACATGAATGCAGGTGCCCATGGAAGCCAGAAGAAAGCATAAGATCACCAGAGCTGGAATTAGAGTTGGTTGTGAGCCACCCAATGTAGGTGCTGAGATCCAAATATGGGTCCTCTCCTAACTGCTGAGCCATCTACTTGCTACAACTCGCGTGGTCTTAAACAGAAGACATTTAGGATAACATCCCAATCCTGAAGGATAACATCTGCAATCGAAGTGTTAGCAGGATTTGTTCCTTTGAAGAGTGAGGGGTGGGGCTATAATGAGGAGAGTTCCATGTCACTTTGGTAAATCATGACTTCCATACATGCTTTAAGAGTTTCCTGGTGTAATTCCAGCATTTGCCGCTGCCGCAACATGGAATTTTCCTAGTGTCTCTGTATAAATGCCTGTGTTCTTGTAAAGACACTAGCCAGACTTGACTGAGTCAGTGACCCCATTTCTAGATCTGTTCACAGCCAGTTATTGGGTTCAGGCTGTGTGTGTCTTGTAGTGACAACCCATCTCAGTGGGTTTTTAAGAACAGTTGTGCCTACATACTCTATGCAACACCTAAATTTCAATCTTAGCAAGTCCAGTATTCTCGCAAAGAAAATGGTTAACTTACTCCAAACACATATATCATGTTTTATTAACTATTCCTGCCTATTTAGGAAATACTTAGTGGTATTTTGGTCTTACTCTTACATTTCATTGTCTACAACCACTTTTACTTTAGGGAAGGGACATGGATTTATTGATTTCTAATTTCTTTTAGTTTTAGGTTTTTTAAACTTTTATTTTGGAAAATGCCAGGATACACAAAGTTGAGGAGAATAAAATGATGAAACTACGTGTGTGAACCACTTAAAGTTTTCAGTTAGCAATAGTCACACCTCAGATCAACCTCACTGGCTATGATATTGCTACTGCACCAAGCTTGCACCACTCAATTACAGACACTAATGAGTCTGCCCTGTGACTTCATACCCTCCATCCACTTCCTCCATTGCTCCACAGACTTGAAGCAAACCAAACCCTTTTATCATTTTAGTCACCGTATTCCAAAGTCTATCTCCAAATAAGAAATGCATGTATTATCCTGCTTATAAATGGAGCAGACCATTAATATTAAACTGTAACCGTTGTTCAACTTTCCTTGACTGTATTTTGCATTTTGTATTCACTTTGTATTTTAACTTCAGGGTTTTATTGTACAATGGGAGGATTGCACTTTTGTTCAAGTTTACATTGTTCTTAACGCACTGGAGATCAAATGAAGCACTTCATCTATAGCAGGCATGCATCAATAGATTTTTTACTTCCTGTTATATATATTTCAAATTATAATTTATATACGTATAATTTATATGTAGTTCAAAATAAATGGTGCTCGTTATTTATATATGTGCATGTTTGTGAATATAAATCACACACACACACACACCACACACACACACACAATTATAAAGAGTCAAGGTATTCTGCAAAATTGATCTGTGCTGTTGGCCATGCTGCTGTATGTAAGAAGTGGTGTTGTCCTCCCTGATGACACTGTTGTGATGATTTGTATATGCTTGGCCCAGGGAGTGGCACTATTTGGAAGTGTGCCCTTGCTGGAGTAGGTGTGTCACTGTGGGCATGGGCTTTAATACCCTGGAAGTGAGTATTCTAGCAGCCAGCAGATGAAAATGTAGAACACTCAGCTCCTCCTACACCATGCCTATCTGGATGCTGCCATGCTCCCACTTTGATGATAATGGACTGAATTCTGAACCTGTAAGCCAGCTCCATTTAAATGTTGTCCTTATGAGAGTTGCCATGGTCATGGTGTCTGTTGACAGCAGTAAAACCCTAACTAAGACAACTGCTTTAATCTCCTGAGCAGAAGCAATTTATAGCATAGTGGTTTGTGTTATCATTAACTTAGATTCTGCCATGAACTCTCACCTTACTGTAGGTTGGTCAAGAATGGTTCTGAGCTTTTTGTTCCAGTGACTCTCCACTCCCCCTACATACGTTCCTCGAGATGCTCTAAGTCACCACTCCCTCCATACCCAGAATGCTATGTACCAAATATTTCATCTCTCATGTTTCTCATAAATCAGCAGATTATGTAAAGCTTTGTCAGATTCAGAATTCATGTTTTAACACAATTATGTCTTAGATTATAGTACATACTTCCACCAGTAGGCATGAGTATCATAGATGATGTTTGGTTATGCCACTTTCAGTAGTTTTAATTCACATACAAGCATTGTTTCTTAGATACACTAGCTTACAAGTGTTGACAAATGAGTATTGATGTAATTTTTCTTTCTTCTTTTACTAGAAAGTAGGCTCCATTTACAAAAGCCCCTCTTTATAGCAGCTTTTATACTATTTTAAGCCATTCATAGAGAAAAGTCAAGAGAAATGTTACTACTGTTCACACTACTGAGGTGGTCCACATGTGACTGATGAAGATAGTCAGGCATCCACATGTGTACACACCTAAGAGATGATCTCATGGATTGAAATGTACTATATTGTTCTATGATACTGAACATCTCATCATGGATGCATAGCTTATTTGCTGTTTGGCCAGTGGGAACAAATTTGACTTGATTCTTTACTTATGATCAAACAACATGCCAAAACTATCTTGTGTCTCTATGCCAGAATTTGAAATCAGTTATATTTTGGAGGATCCAGGGCTTCCATGGCCTCTGTTTTCTGACTGACTGTGTTCAGACCTATCTGGTATTCAGCTGTGTTTTAGACAATGTTTTCATCTCTCTATATTTTAGAAAGGGCATTTCCCCTCCAAAATAAAGATCACAGTAGATGTAGCAGGAACCTTATTATCTGAGTGCTCAGATAAAATGCAGATGGTGGGATACAACAATCACAATAACATTAATTTTAAACTGTAATAAGAGAACTAAATGGTAAAGTTGAAATGTTCCCCCAGACAGCAAGCTAGAATCTCATATCCCATAAAACATAGGTGGAGGATTACAAGATTTAATTTTTTTTTTAGTTATGATGGTAGGCCAACTGTAAACACATCCATGGAAAATCAGCCAACAGTCTTTCAACATACTAGCACACACCAATATTTCTGTTTGTTGATTTTAAATCACAGTATTGAGCCAGTCTCAGACATATTATGGTTTTAAGTGATGGATATTCTAGGTTCATCAAGTCATCCTAAATGGGTGACTCTCTCTTCTGTCTTTCAGCATAAATAGGGCAGAAATCCTAGGTGTATGGGAGACATGTAGGATGAGGGAATTTTAGGATGCCAAGGCTTCATGGAAAAAAATGTCAAATAACAGCTAAGATTTATGACTCACGATCTAAGCAACACAAGAAAAAAATTAAGTATATTTATTCTTCTGACCATCTGGTAAAGAGTAATTCAAATATACAATAAGCTATGATCTTTTTGTTATTTAGCTGGTAATGGCAGAGTATGGAAAAAGAGAAAATCACATTAATAAAAAAAAGCATATAATTCAATGGAAACAGTATAACTTTGAATTAAAGAAGGAAAATTGGGGCTTTATCTGCTAAAACTGTGAGCCCTTTAAATGCAAAATGCCAGACATCTGGTTGTTCCAGCCTCCGGGCCACAGTAATAAGCAGGCAAGAAAAGGGACTATGTCATTCTCACAGACCTTGACCTCAGACTTGACAGAAAGCCAAAGTGTTTTAGTACTTGGCAATGTTACTTTATTGACACATGTCAAATAATTTTAATTTATGGTTGTATAATCTCACATCTTGAGGCTCAGCTCTGCAGCACACAATGAGATCCCATACAATAGCAACATGTCGAGCTAGAGCCAAGTGAGGCGATAGATAACTTCACCTTTATGTTGAGACTTGTGAGTTAACAGGAGGAGAAGCTCTAAGTGTTTGATCGCTCTACTAATGCTATGGCCTATGAACGTGCTTACAGATTTACTGAATTCAGTTTGAAACTTTTAAATAATCAAGTTTTCAGCTTAATTTCATAGATAATGAGAACAAAATGTGTCATATGCAGAAATCTGAAGCAGCCTTAAGATATACATGTCAATGTTAAGGATGTTTAATGAGAGACCAATCTTTATTAGACAGAATAAAGATAGGCATGTGGTGTCATCACTGTTTATCACAGTCATAGTCATTTTCATGAGTGGATTTATTTTACATTTTAATCAATAACTTTATTATTAGTAATAAATGTGAATTGAAAATTCCTCCAGGGGAAAGGACACCAACTGGTTATCCATTACCCAGTGGTCACTCCTGAAAATACAATACAAGTAGCATTAAATGGCCAGAAAAGATTGTATTTATGTATTTAAAATTATATGTAAAAATACGTTTATATAGATAGATTTTTTTGTAACATTGATTAATGAAAAAAAAAAAAGGCCACAAACTTAAAAGAAAGGAAGGAGGGAGTACTAGAAGGGTTTGGAGGGGAAAGAAAAGGAAAAATTATGTAATTATATTTTAATCTCAAAAAAGACAAGTTTAGCACAATATGATCTGCTAAGAGACAACCTTACTTTTGAATGCCAGTGTGTTTAAGACATGAAAGGAACAAATGGACTCCTGTGGAACCACAGTGAAGAGAATAGCACAAAAAGTCTTGTAAGATTCCAAGTGTTTGGGTTATTGGGTCACTCGCTAGGGAAGGCCTCATGGTCAAGGGTGGCTTTACCCTCACAAAATGCGCTCCATGTATTTTTTTTTTTTTATGCCTATTTTTTGGTATAGTTTGGTGGGTTTATTTGTTTGGTTGGTTTTGTCTTTTGTTTTGTTTTGTTTAGCTTTTTCACACACACAAACACAGAAGAGAGAGAGAGAGAGAGAGAGAGAGAGAGAGAGAGAGAGAGAGAAGCTGAGAGGAGGACCTTGGAGGACTTCGAGAAGAAGAATGAATGTGACCCAAATAAATTTATGACAAATTTTGAAAATAATAAAAATATAATAAAGATAAATAAAATTGAGGAATATTTCGCAAAATGCTTGAACCTGAGGGAATGAATGCATTTGCTCAGCTCTTTGTCGTGAATTTGGGTATCACCTAAGGAGACATGTATCTAACGTTTGATCCTCAGGGTGATGCTACAGGGAACTCATTAGACCTTTACCTAGGAAAATGTCATGGAAGGCCCTTAGACAAGCCCTAGAAGGGAGTTGGTGAAAAGCAGCTCTGTCTTCTTGCTCTGCTTCCTAGCCCATTGTGGTAATAGGTTACTCCTCTGTACATTTTGTAATTACATGCTGACCCCATGAAAAGCCACACTGGGGCTGTGAAATCTTGGGAAAGAATCTCCAAAATCTTGAGTTAAGATAACCATTTTTGTTTGTATGCTAATTTTTTGTTTGTATGCTAATTACCTCTTTATAGCTGACATTTAGTAATCATAAAACTAGCTCTGGGAAGAAAAATAAATAAATATCAAGTCTGGAGATACTGATAAAATAATCATTGTTATACCATCTGTAACATAACAATCCGTACCCCTCCCCCTCAAAATGTGTTACAAGTAGGGACCACCATTCCCTTCTGAATCTAAAAGTATACACTACATGCTCTTTTGGTAAAATATGGCTAAGAGAGGTCACAGAAGCAAATTAATTAATCACTAAAATGTTTTCCTTACCAAGTGTGAAAGGAGTGCTCAGTGGATGCCGCAGGCCAGCAGAAGGTCACCTTACACTGGGGACATTGAACCGTGTGGACAGGAGGATGATATAAAAGCAGAAACGCAAACAATGCCTTTTACAGTCATCATCTAATGTATCATTTACACGCTGTTTTAAACCTGACTGTGTGCTTCTGGAGACATGTGTGCTGTAATGTGCATCACGTGTCTGAGAGAATCCAGAGACAATAGGCAACCTAGAAAGGACGTATGCAGACTCATTTAAAGTCACTATTCATGATAATCATACACACACGGTGAAGTATTTTACAAAATTCTTCAGGGTGTGAGGACTAGCATTTGAATTTTATTTTATGGTAAACATACAGCTTTTATCTCATACAAATTGCTTGCTTAGAAAGAGAAACTATTCTCTGAACACACTCTGAAGTAGAGGGCCATGGCTTATACTTAGGGACCTGAAACTTGGGAAACTGAACAGTTGCTGACTACTTAGTGTAACATAATCCACAATGATCTGCTGTGATAGCAATGTCACTTAAGTATGTTGTCACCCCAAGTCTTTTAAGCTAGTCCCAAGTTTTGAGGTAATAAAATATCATGTGAGTTTCACTCAGTATAATAGTCTCTGTGTTCAGTTTGGATGAAATACAACACGAAGAGCAAACAGTGGGCCATTTGACTTCTGAATCTGAAAGTATACATTACACACATTTTTGAATAAAATAGGCTAGGAGAGGTCACAGAACCAAATTATTAATCACTAAAATTCTTTTTCCTTACCAAGTGTGAAAGAAGTGTTTCAATAAAATATTTTTATTTTCAAATCTTTGAAAAATCCTTTAAAATAGAGGGAAGAATTCTGTTCCTTTACATATTTGGCATGGATTTTTCCATAAATAAATATTTCTACATATTCAATACACATTTTTCTGATTTTCCACTATGCCAACCACTGTTTTATGCTTTTGGGATCCATAGACACTGAAAAGTGAAATGCCACGCTAATGGGCTTCAGAGGCAGAGCCACATGGAACAGATAGCTGCGTGAAGTATTTGGAGACACAGGAGGAAAGAGGTCTCATGCAGGCAGACAGGGTGAAGAAGGAAAGCCCAAAGATATGCTTCTTGAATTTGTTTTCAAGGGTTACATGTGGTTTTCAAACATGGACCAGAATAAGTTGTATGACAAATAACAGTGATATGATTCAGTATCATTAGATTATATGATGAAGAGGGGAAGAGATGGCTCAGGGGAGTTAAGAATCTAAGTCAAATCGTGAAAAGCTTCACTATTGTAGCAAAGTCTCCACAATAGAGATTATTCTCTGCTTGGAGCCTCCTACTCCTGATGTCTTTCCTCAGCAACTTCTACCCAGCCTGCTTAATATAATAATCTCATCATTGAAGCCACTAATGTCTTAGCCAGTGTATAAAATATTGTCATGTAAATCCTGACAAGTACATCAAACTGTAGATACTCTATGGGGAGATCAGAGATAACATTTTATCAAAAGATGCCATCTATTCATATAAAAAAATGTAATTTCAAGGCTGGAACAATTACATTTTACTAGTACTTTCATTAAGTGGGTTATGATTGAATGGGTTTTAGAAGGACATTTGTTTCCCACCTGCTTTTCCCTTCAAAGACCTATTTTTCTTGGCAGCGTCACACCCGGAGATCTGGCTCCATATGAAGTTTGCATTTCCATTGATTCTGAAAAAAAATACAGGCAAATTTAACACATGCTTAAATGTTAGTTAGGGTTGCACGTTTTATAGGTCTTAAGCACAGGTGTATTTGGTTTGCGTTTGTCATTAAGTATGACACACTGTTATTTTAAGCAGGGATATTTTTCTTGCTGAAAATAGATTAAACATGTATAGGAATGGTTTTGTATACTTTCTTTTGGCTGAGATTGTTGAAATGTTACAGAAATTAAGTCAATCTCATCTTCGTGAATTATAATTCAGAAGGGTTGCTTGTGATATCATTTGTTCTATCCCTTAGAAAAATATAATTAATAACATCTGGACTATATAAACAAAGATAAGTAAACTCACCAGCATATACTTGGAGAAGCCAAAGTTATGGTTTCAATGGGGATGATTGTATCATTTTTTTCAACATGTGTTACCTCATTGATGCATTGAGATGTCTCCTGGCAAGCCTTTAGTCTTCTAAGTGCTCTCTGTGGAGGTGAAGTGCTGGGCACTATGGAGATGATAAAAAGTTAAGAATTCACTTCTGGGAAGCAAGACGTGTTATAAAATGACACACACAGTAAGTACTAGTATCTAGACAATCTCATGCAAACTCTTCATTTCCCAGTTGAGAAAGCACTTCATCTCCACAGATACTATGACAGCAAAAATGGAGAGCCATAGTTGTCTCCAAATGGGGAACAACAGGGGCAAGTGAAAGTGTTCCTGCTCAGATGGAAAGGCATTTGGGAAATGGGAGACCAGGAGCCACACAGCTCTTAGAGGAGAGGAAGTCTCCTCAGCAGAGGCATTGCAGAGGAGGATATCCCCAGCTGAGGTGAGGTGCTTGGAGCCTCAGTCCTGCTCTACTTTGATTCTTCGCTTCTTCTCTTCATTGCTTCTTGGGTTCTTCTGATGACAGAGTTATACCAGGAAGAAAATCTCATAAAAGATTTGTTGGAGGGATGAATTAAGTGGGAGGAGGGATGAATCCAGGGTGGCTGGCAACGGGATTGACCAAAGGGCAAGGCTTATATAAGATTTCTCAGGGGGTGGAGCTTTTTAGGGCAGAGATTTTCACAGTGAGTATTGGCACCCAATTCATGGGCCCAATGCAGGGGGAAAAGGAGGTGAAAAAAATCCACCAAATCCTGAGCTCTCTAAGCTCAGGACACTGAATCAGGAGGACAGTCAGTTTGGGGCCACCCTGAGTCCCATGGTGACTTCTGAGCCAGGTTGAGCTACATTATAGCAGAGGAGGATATCCCCAGCTGAGGTGGGGTGCTTGGAGTCTCAGTCCTGCTCTACTTTGATTCTTCGCTTCTTCTCTTCATTGCTTCTTGGGTTCTTCTGATGACAGAGTTATACTAGGAAGAAAATCTCATAAAAGATTTGTTGGAGGGATGAGTTAAGTGGGAGGAGGGATGAATCCAAGGGTGCTACATTATAGCTACATTATTGCAAACAAACAACATAAAAACAGAAAGAAACTATTAAAAAACTTTTGTTGAAGCACCTGCCCCAGCCATGCCAGGTGGGACAGCCAAAAGAAAGACACCTAATCAGAGTCTGGAAGAAAGCCATCTAAGTACCTTCAGCAGGTGCCACTACGATGGATGAATGTGTAATGGAGATATGGGAAAGAAGGAGTATGCAGTAGAGAGATGGACAGAAAGCGAAATGATAGGGTTCGTGCACTGTGAGGAAAGGTGGAACTGGAAACTTGATGGAGGTGAGGGACAGGCCCATATGAGGAGGCTATGGTGACGTTCGGCCTGGGCTGCTGCCAAGATTCATGTCTGGGTCCATAGTCCTGCTGCAGTTGGGGACTGTGTCGATGTCTACGGCCTGAATTACCACTAAAGGCCAAATAGATGTCCCTGGTCTGGTCTGCCATGTGGGACATGCTGATCTAAGTGGATTGTGCTGCTAATTGAAACCATGGGGACATGCTCCTGTTGGACATAGGGGTTGGGCTATGTCTAGATCCATGGTCCTATCGCAGCTAGGGCTTGTGTTGATGTCCCAAACTCTTATTACCACCAGAGGCCATGCCAGTGTCCCTGGTCTGGACTACCACATGAGCCACTGTGCTGAGCTGGCCCCACCCCTTGCCTGGGCAGCATGCTAGAGTTGACCCTGATTGGGGGTGGGTGGCTGCACATAAGAGCTTTCACACATTTTGCCTGTTCTATTGCCTATGGAGCTGATGGAGTAGAAGAAAAAGGAGTTTTACAATTAAGGGTATGTAGACACAAAGAAGGATTTTCTGAATGGGAATTTCAGTGCTTGGTAAATATGATGAACAATGGGTGAATAAGTCTAAAAAACTTCTGCACAGCAAAAGAAATATCTGTTAGAGAAATCAGTCACAGGATGAGAGAAAGCTTTGCCAGCTATGCACTTGAAATGGGATTTCTATTTAGAATATACCAAGAGTTCAGAAAACTAAAGAATTAAACAACCCAATTAATCGGTAGACTGATAAATTGACTACAGTTCTCAAAAGATGAAATACAAAAGACCAATAAACATGAAAAAATGCTTCACTCTATTAATGTTTAGAGAAATGCAAATCAAAGCTACAGAGAGATCTTATCTATGGCTATCTTACCAAAGCCACAATGATAATCATTAAGAGAGGAAGGGAAGACAATACAAATGGAGAGAAGAGGGATAAATAACACTAAGGATATTTGAAAAAGCCATAGGGAATCATAATGTTTTATATGTATCTAAAACAATGTATAATACATACAAATGAGGATATACGTATAGTTTGAATGAGGTTATACCAGTTGGGGTGATAATGCTTTCTTCGAGCTGTAGACTAAACAAAACCACAATATCATGTGTGAAAATCTTCCTTTGAGACATTGGTCAGGTTAGTGCAAGCAACTTCCCAAGACAATGTAAGCTATTGCTGTTGTCCCTGATTGTTTCCCAGGATCTGAAAGTAAGTCCTAATTGCTGAAGACATCGGGTACATCAGATACAGGATTCAGAGGAATCAAGCTGGATCTGGCTTGAAACCCTCTTCCTTGAGGATTCTTTCACTGTATTCAAAGGTGCTATGCAAACTGCTAAGAGCAATGGATAGTTACACATTTTTTTGTGCTGACTACAAGTCACAGCAATGGCCAACATGCCAACATCCCAAGATGTGCAAGAGTGGCACTTATACCTTAGTGGGAACCAACAGATGTATCATGGAACTTAAAGCATCCTCATAGAAGAGAATTCATATTTGATACTGCAAACCTAGCCAACTCTACATTTTTAGTGAACTCACTATATTAGAGGAGAGGCTGCTTTCCTAACTCTGTATAATTCCCAACCACATTCTAAATGTTTATCTTTATACACATAACTATAGGAATCACCCATCCTCAAGGATGCTTCTTTTTGGAGCAGACAATGACCAATAGCCTACGTTGTTTGGAAGTTCCTTGCACTAACCTGAACAATGTCTAAAAGGAAGTTTCTCATGCCTGATATAGTGGTTTTGTATAGTCTATAGCTTGAAGAAAGTATTATCACCCCAACTTGTGTGGGTTTGAATGATAACTTCATTCAAACTATGCATATATATATTATATATATATATATAATATATATATTCTTCACTGGTATATATTATATATTATTTTAGATAAGATAATGAACATCAAAATGAAGAGAAAACTGACTGTGTGGTGCCCAGCCTCAACTGATACTTCCACAGCACAACTACATATAGGCTCAGGGAATATGGTGGAAGAAGGGGTAAAAAAAATGTCAGAGGCAGAGGAGCAAAATACTTGTTGCACTCTTTTTTTCTACCAAGGTCCAGCCTCAGCTTGGAGAGGGGTTTCTGAGGAAGGGGTGTTTGGGAGCGGTGGAAGAAATAAGTTGAAGTCAATCCTTGCTACAAGCTGATAGCTCTGGGTTTTGTTTGAAACAACTCTCCAGAGATCTTCATACAGCTCAGTTTTGCAGACCAAAGCCTAGTCTTTTATTTGCATACCATTTCTACTATCAACCCCAAGTTCCCTTTTGATTATCCCATGAATCACTATTTTATGACCTGGCCCTTTGATTCTTAGAAAAGACTATAAGTACATTTTTTTAACATAGCAAATGAATTCAGAGATCTACCTGTCTTTGTAAGCATAGACAATGAGCTAGATGGGTGGGATCTGACTCTGAGATCACCACTCCCACCATTCCTGGGCATAAGCTTGCTCTACTCCAGACTGACCTTGAAATCAGGAATCTGCCTGTTTTTGTAAGTACTAACAATATGCTAGATGGGTGTGATCTTGCCCTGTGGTCACCACTTCCTAGATCTCTTTATCTGCTTCCTTAATATCTTTCTGACGAACAGGCATATAGTGCAGCTGCCTCTGTTCTTAAAGGTCTGTGAATCCCCGAATACAATTCATATTATATCCTTATATTTCGCATAGTTGCATAGAAATTATACATTATTGACCTCATGTTTTCAGAGTTCTTTCTCACAGCCTCAAATACTGTCCTAAAGGTCATAATGTTTACCATTTTGCTAAAGACATTAGACACACTCTCACTTCCCAGCCTCATGCTGTTTCTAAAAACCATGGAGTCTACAAATAAGCCTTATGCCTAGTAATTGTCAACACTTGGGGAGACTCATGTCATGTTGGTTCTGCTCCAGGGGCTGGAACTGTGTCACACTGTCTCTTCTACAGTGGCCATGCAAGACTTGGGAACTTTCTAGATATAATAAACAAAACTATACCTATGAAATATTAGCTAACAATACGACTGTCCAATCAAGAACTGGATACTTTCAACACCTGTTGATATACCAACACAGGTGAGGTAAATCTCATGAGGCCCCACCCCTAGATGAAGAACTACAGGAAATTAATGGCTGCTAAGGGGAGGAAAATTAGTCTTTTCCAGGAATGAGTACCTAGTTGGTTATCTAATATCAAGTGATTATTCCTAAAAAATATGAGCAACACTAAACAGATTCAGCAAATTATATTTTTATTTTTGTGCATATATGCATACATTCAACAGTAATAATCAAAGAGGTCATGCATTTGAGAGTTGGGGAGGTTGGAGCAATAAGAGGAGGAAGGAATGATATGAAAACATGGCATGTGTATAAAATTTAAAAATTAAATTTGAAAAAAAGGATGCAGCAAAAAACATAAAAAAGAAAAACAAAACAAAGAATGTACTGTCAAGGATGTGGACAAAAAGGAGTGCTTACATATTGCTGGTGCATGGGACTGTAAAAGAGTCTGGCATCCATGTATGTAAATATGGAGGTTTTACAAAAAACATAAAATAAATCTACTCTATGACCCAGTTATACTGCTGTGAGCATTTAGTTAAAGGAATCCTGACAATTATCACAGAGACATTTGCATATTAGTGTCTATTTTAATGTTATCCACAACAGCTACATTAGAGAACCAGGCTACATGTACAAAATCAGAAGTGGATTAAGACAATAGGGGCTGTATATGTAATTTTCCAACTATAAAGAAAAGAGTTAATACACACACACACACACACACACACACTCACTCATCTTTGTGTGTGTGTGTGTGTGTGTGTGTGTGTGTGTGTAGGAAAATGGACATAACTGAAGACAATCATATTAAGCTAGAAATATAAGTATTCTGTGTTTTCTCTCATCTTGGCTTCTTAGATTTTATAGAGCTTTATAAAATTATGCCTATATTTATGACATGAAAAGCAAAATTGTCTAGGGTAACAAGAGGGAGTAATGGGAGGAAGCAAGAGAGGAGAAGGCTGGGGACATGGAGGAGAATCCTGCCAATATAAATATATGATTGTATTTTAAAAATATTTTTAAAAGTAATGAGTTTTTTCAATCTTCCTTGTGGCACTTTATGTGTTCATGAAGTTGGTTTAATAAACTATAGGTACTATTTTTTAAGACACAAAGTATGATGCTTATTCTAATCATGTCAGTGAACTTGAAGTGACAAATATTTGACACTTTAAATCTACCTATTCCTATTAGTCATCTTGGCTTGTCATAACAAATAACACAGGCTTGGTAAGTTACACACTGTGAATTTATTTTCTTACTGTTCTAGTATCTGGAAATTTACCTTGAAATGTTGGTAAATTTGATTTTACCAGAGACCGCCCTCCTTGGCTTATGAAAGGTTTTTTTTTTTCCCCATTGGATGCTCAAATGGCCTTTCCTCTGTGTGCATGGCCATCCCCAGTGTCTCTTGCTTTTCTTGGAAAAAAAAAAAAAAGTCATACTGGATACGACCCACCTTTATCATATTATCTTAATAACTTCTTCAAGGCCCAAACAAAAATCACAGTGAAACTAGAGGTTCGGGTTTCCACGTATAAATTTGGAAGGCCATGATCGAGTCCATGTAACCACCCTGCTTATTTTTAACCTAACCCCTTGCTCTTTTTTGAGCTTTTACCATAAATGCCAGCCCAGCAGGCATCTCCTGCCTCAGGGTAGAAAAATATTTGACTAAAGATAGCAGAGAAAGAAATTAAACAAGACCTGCAGGTGGAATTAAAATTAGTGAGCTGAATGACTAATAAAAATGGAACAATTGAAGGTTAAATAAATTTCAAAAGAATTAAGTAGCAAGATTCAGTTGATTATATCAAGCTCACTATTCTTCCAGAATACCTGGAAATAAGTTCAATGAGTTCAAGTAAAGAAGCTACACATTTTAAATTCAGCTTCTTCCAGGCTAGCTAGATCATAAAGTAAATGTCTCTCTGTATTTTAAAACAAAATTTAAAACATTCTTGACACCAGATGATCTCAGAGTCCTTCTCAAACAAAACTTTCAGAGGGTTTGTTTTTGCTTCTTTTAAAAGATAAAAGTAGAAAACAATGAAAGAAAAGAAATCTTTGAATTAGATTAATTTTGGAGTGTGAGTGTCCTTTAACAATGTTTTTGATAAGTTTTAAGATAGAAAGAAAAATGGAAGGAAGGAAAGAAGGAAGGAAGGAAGGGAGAGAAAGGGAGGGAGGGAGGAAGGAAGGAAGGAGTAAAGAGAAACATACAATGTGGTTCTAAATACAGGAACACAAAAATCAACACATCCGTGAATTTGCCAAAATATTCATGAATAAATCCAAGAATTGGTAAGAGTTGGATGGTAATAAATGAAGCATAACCAAATAGTAGTAAATGAATTATTTAATGAATCACAGGATGTTGATCAAATATTTAAAGAATAATTTGTGGAGGATCTAAAAGTTGAGCATATGTGTAATGGCAATGTATTAAATAAAACAAGGAACTTATTTATAGAAAGGTTTCTGAGCACAAACACAAAAGGAAGAATTCATAAGAATAATATTAATAGATATCACTTTCTGAAAGTAAAGATCTAGAAAGTTTCTAGATCAAACACCAGTGTTAAGAACCAGAATCTAAACAGAACCAGAAATAGTTCCTTTCATTTATATCCAGTATTGAATAAAATCATATAGATTTATAGCTTAAGAAACAGGAAATCCTTAAGGAAAGACAGAAAATAAATATGCTAGGAATTAAATTTTGTCGCGTCCTCCTTGACCAGCAATTAAGACAGGACACGGTCGGATCCTTCTCAGTCAGCTTTATTGCAGGAACGAATCTTGACTTATGGACATGGACGTGGACCCTGACCTGGACCTGGACCTCCAGCAGCAGAAACGAGCTGCTTATATATCTTCCCAAGGCAGGCTGGCTGTGTTCTCTCAGGATAGGTTAAGGTGCCAAAACCTCATTTGCATAAGCCCGCTCGGGAGGGGCACGAGGCCGACGCATGCACAAAGGACTTGTTTACCAGTTTAGCTGAGCTGGCCATGCTGGAAGCCAGCCGCTTACATTGTCAGGTGCTAGTCATACGACTTTGCAACTGTCCCAGGTGCTATCTTAAACATGGCTGCCTACAAAATTTGTATGCTATCAAGCAAAAAGATTATGGACAACAGACAAAATAGATGTTTGACAACAGATGAGGAAACTGAGACACATGTTGATTAATTTTGCAGACTTCCAAGGCTTAGTACTCTGGAAAGGAGACTAGGTTGGTGCTAAAAACAGCAAGAAGCAGTTAGCTGACATGGTGGTGGTATATACTTATAAATTAGTAATTTATATATTAGAATGACTGAGTCAGAAAGATTTTAAGATCAAGGCCAGTCTGAGCTGCAAAAGTCCCTGTCCCCCAAATCTCCCAGTCAACTTAAACTATACTTCAACTATAAGCACAATCATGCTAAAAGCAGGCAGGATAAGCAGATGCATATACAAAGTATTAAAAATTAAAACAAAACAGAAAATGTGGGTAGAATACATTCCACTACCCCTTTCCTTCACTGTGGAACAATGCACTACAAAAAGCAAGTCTAGATATATTTATATCATCATATATATATTTATATCATATATATATCAACATTAGCAACAACAAAATCTGCTCTGCCTGTTACCCTTCAATGAAGCCCACAGTAGGGACTGTATGTGCAGAAAGATTCCTATCATTGCTTAATTGTCTTCTAGCAACTTGATAGACAGTTAAGGAGAACTAAACATCTAGAGAAAATATAAATATTAAACACAAGACAGGAGGAGAGACACTCAAAGATGACCTGGTGGATACAAGAACATACAGACTCAAAGACTATAAACAAACAATTAGAAAAACTTTCAGAGTAAAAAGAAATATGATCCATAAGAAACATCATTGTTCTTAAAAGAAAAAAGAGAACTCTATTAGTAAAAAGAAGCAAGGATGGTAAGATGGTCTTGCAGTTAAGAGGGTTTTCAGTGCTTACAGAAGATCTGAGTTTGGTTCCTGGCACTCATATGTAGCTAGCTCCTGCTAGCCTGTAGCTCCAGCTCCAGAGGCCTGGACACCCTCTTCTGGATTCCACATGCATCCGCACTCACACACACACACACACACACACACACACACAGACAACACAGACAGACAACACAGACAGACACACACAGACACACACAGACACACACACCACATATATATATATATATATATATATATATATATATATATATATATATTCCTATATATACACAGACATATAATTTAAAAAATAGATTTTAAACAAGGAATTTAAAGAAATGCAGTATTAAAAATGGAACACAATAGAAGAAAGATAGAATTTGTTTCCAAAATAAAAATAATTTAGTAAGAAAATTTTAAAGTAAAAATTTAAAATTAAGCCGGCTGTGATGGTGCATGCCTTTAATCCCAGCACTTGGGAGGCAGAGGCAGGTGGATTTCTGAGTTTGAGGCCAGCCTGGTCTACAGAGTGAGTTCCAGGACAGCCTGGGCTACACAGAGAAACCCTATCTTGAAAAAACAAAAAAAAAAAAAAAATTAAATTATAGGGTAAGCATCTTTTGTTATCTATGAAATAGGTAAATAGGTATTAATGTAAAGAAACACCAAATAGAAAAAGGGCAGAAAAATAAACAAAATATATGTTAATGAAAATTTCCCTGAAGAACAAGTGCAGTGAGCACTCATTATGTGGCTGAAAATAGAACCCTACAACTTAATTAAATTCTCTGTGGACTAGATGGAACCCCTAAAGCTTTCCTTATGGAAAGAGATTAGATTCCAAGAACAAGGCATTAAACTTAAGGGAGAATCTCAGCAACAACATCTTTGGCTAAAAGAATAACCAGCAAAGGCATAAAAATCCTAAAAAAACAAAACAAACAAACAAACAAACAAAAAACATCCAGGGAGCACTTGTGGTCTATGGGGAAGAATTTGGGGAGTTTCCTTCATTTCATTAATCAATTCAAGGCTTCAGTATCTTCTTTTAAAAATTTCTCTCCCTAGCTTCATGAGAATTATATATATGTCTGCAATAAAATATGATCATTTCCAGTCCCCACATTCCTCCTGCAACTGTCCTGTCTACCCCTAAAAACCATAGCCAATCATTTGTGGATAGTGTGACCACTGGTGAGTTTCTCACGCTCAAATGGATCTTCCCACACTCATATACTCACGGGTACCACTAACTTTACTAAGTAATTTTAAAAAGTCAGACTGCAGTTGATTGGAGGTTCTAGGACTCTCTTGAAATATTAAAATAATGGACACTCATGATTTTTTTGTAGTTATGAAGGAACTTTCACACTACCTGGTGACTTAGACGTAATAGAGAAGTAAATAAGCAAAACGCAACAAATAACTAACTCTAGAAGAAACAAAGATGTTTATAGAAGATTAATAATAATCATAGATTCTACCTACATGAGGCTTAACTATGCACACCAATATACACATGTGGCAATATAGATCCTAAATGTTGACCTGTGCAACATTACTGTTGGGTTGGTATGATCAGAAAAACAACATGGGTAGGCAAAATGTGTGTGATAGAAACAAAATATTTACCTTCATTGCAAACAGTCCAAAGGTACGAACTGATATTAAAAATCAGGAAGTATTTACATAAGTATTTAATATTGTATACACAAGTGAAAACAAATTCTAGAACAGATACTCCTTATAAAGAAAACATTTGTCTAGAAGATATGGATTACTAAACGGTCACAGAGGGAGGCAGAGAGAAGAGAGCTAACCAACAAGAAGGATAGAGTCTCATTAAGTTTTATTAAATGATTAAAATGCAATTTATATAAAAATATGAAAGTTGACTAAAACTAAACAGAAATTCTGGAAACTAGAAAACAACAGAAGTAGAGAACCACTTAAAAACAAGAATTCTTCAAGTCTCCTATATAAGCAGTGCTTCCATGTAAAATCACTGAAACTGTTTAAAAATGAATCAATGCAAGGAGGGAGAAGTTATGGACCAAGGTGGCAACACAAATTCATTTTTAAAAGTTATACAAGTTATAACAGAAATTAGATTCCAAATCGGAAACTATTGATAAGATAATAACTACACTGGGATGGTTCTCTGTGATTGTGTGTTAAAACTACGAAATTATCCCTCCCACAAGGCATTGACTGATATATATATAAAGAATTTCTTATGCTATTTAATTCATAACTCATTTTCTGGGACACTTTCCAAAGGAAATAAAATCAGAATTGTAAATAAAATGTTGTGCCTTGGGAGCTTGCGCTTCTGTTAGTGTTTCTTGGTGTGGGTCCTGATGGCATTGTACAATGTGACTGCTTCTCAGACTGTACAATAGTGATTTGTGTGCTATTCTAGATGTAAATTGTTGATATCAAATGAAATAGAAGAAAATGGTTAAAAAGTTAAAAGCATACTTTTATTAAAAAGTCAATAAAGTGAAAATGTCTGTACTTGGGAAAGTGGGACTGTCCGAGCCTGTTTTCATACATGGAACTGTGCAGAGACTCAGAAATTTCATTTTGTATTGTAGAAATGTGTGGCATTTATTTTGCCATAGTATTTCAAATAATGACATTGAGAAAATGTTTGTGTAGTTAGCGTGGGCAATGCTATTCACAACTATATATTTTTCCCTGTGGAAGAGATGTCAGTGAGTATGCTTTCTGTAGATGTGTTTTCATCTACATGATGATATAGTGCTGCTTTTAACTGTGCCTGTTGAACACATACATGTAATGAGACTGTAATGGAGATAGTAATTTCATGATATCCTCAGAACAAATCCATTTTTAAAATATTTCCTTTTTCTACCTTGGAACCCAGCCAGTAATATGAAACACAATGCAAACAAACTTTGAGTCAAGTGCTATGGAACTGAAATTTAAATAGACTCAAAAATGTCAGCAACACCCTTAAAAATCCATAGAACTATTATCACAAAATTTGTGAAACTAATCCAGGCTATAATGGCAAAAAAAAAAAAAAAAAAAAATTCTCAGAAATTATTTTGTATGTGCAGTATGGCAAAATGCATGAAGTATCCTTATGTTTGTTTATTTTTGCAAAAAGACACTCAAATATATATAAATAAACAATATTACAAAGAAATTTGCTTTTGAAATAAAGCAGAGAAAGAAAGCTTCCTTAAGAGATATGGACATAATATAAAGTCACAGTAATTGATGTGCTGTGATCCAGCAACAGGAAGACAGGCCTACTGAACAGAATAAAGGTCAGTTCTTTTCACATCCATAAGGAGAACTTGGTACCAATGGCATTAGCTTTGGAAGTAAGCAACTATTGCATAGAAGCGGTGGGGTAAGTCCATTTATACTGTGGAGAAGATATGCTTCACAGTGTCTCACTATGAAAAGTACACACGCAAAGCTTTAAGTCTGGGAGCATACATAAACATAGGCAAACATTCTGGAATTTGGCAGTATCAGAATTGTGAATTCTATTCAACAAAAGGCATCAAAGGGGAAAAAAAAAATCAGGATCTGGATATCAGAATACGACTTTGCAATCTCAAAAACTGGAGATTATTCAAAAGCTAATATAAATACATGTTTTTTCCTTTGTTGTTGTTGGTGTTGGTGGTGTGTGGGCTTGTTTACTTTTGAATTGAATCTTTCTATAGGCCACTCTGGCCTAGAACTCATGATTCTTTGCCTCCAGGCATGCTAGTATCACTGACCCTAGTACATTGTTTTTCTTCCTCCCTGAAGTTGTGAGGATGGAAGACAGAGATTTGTGTGTACTAAACAAGCTCCTAGTCTCTGAGCTATGTCCCTAACCTGAAACCAAATGAGACACATGGTTCAGTCCAAGACTGTGCATCAAAACAACAAGAAAGGAAATAAATACTCATGAAAATACAGGGCAAAAAATAATAAAATATATTTTACCTCACTAGAAATTAGATAGATGCATTTTAATTTATAAGATCACCTTTTATAACCACTAAGGTGGCAAAAGTGTTTTCAATACCTTCCAGGGGAAAATACCTACAGAAAGGAATGTTTCCACTTCTTCTGATGGGAGCTCTGGTGACAAGTTTGACAGCATGTAATAAAAATGTGCACCTGCCTTTGGCCCCAGCAATTCCACTCCTCTGTAAGTATAGCAGGGAACTCACTCACAAGGAGACAGAAGATGAGATCAGGAGAAGGTGAGGGCAATCCATATCTTAGTCCCTGGAGAACATTTGAGTGGAATGTGATCTTTGCAGGACTGACACTTAGCCAAAAGCTGAAAATGACCAGTGAATACAGAGAAACCATGTATATTTAGGTAAAGTATAGATTTTGCAAATCAGCACCTCACTCACCAGAGAAGATTCTTCTTGTAGTTGATAGTAATTCACATAGAGACTAGACAATGCACAGAGTGTAAAAGACTTTGCAACACCCTGTCCTAAATGGGATGTCTTCATCAAATTCCTGCCCTCAAGGTTCAGGTAGAGAAGTGAAAGAGGAGGTGGACAGAATGGAAGAGCCAGAGATGATATGTGACTCTGAAAACAGAGAGTCTTCCAGACACCAGGGTGATACATGTATGAACTCACTGGGTCTGGGGCAGCATATATAGGATTGCACAGTTTCAAGTCAGATGGTGTCCAGCACCAAGAAGGGAAAGAGGACATCGGCTTCCTTCTCTGAAAGCTAATTGCAATTGATACCTACTGGTTTGGGAAAATCATCCTTTTCCCATGAAGTGCCACATGAATTAACCATGTTCCAGGGCAGGCCCCATACCCAGGAGTAGGGTGCCAACACCAAATTAATTGGTATATGTGTACGTGCTTGCACACTTGCGAATTTGTCAGTATGTGTGTGTTAAACATTTATTCCTATTGCTTTCTTATTTGATTTGATTTGTGTATACGAGTTTCTGTTTGTTTGTCTGATAGAGAAAGAGAGATACAACAGCTGGCAAGTAGGGAGAAGGAGAGAATCAAGGAGGAGTTGGGGTAAGGGAAACCATGATTAAAATGTGTTATGTTTGGTTTCAGACCTCAGACAAGGGACTGAGGTGAATATTTTATATACCAAAGCAGACCTGCCTTTCAGGTTCTCCCAGAATTCCCCAGTCCCTTTCTGGCATACTCTGACCCAATCCTAAACTTTCCAACCCAGGGGCTGGGCTGTCCATCTCCCAGAGACCCCTCCTATACCCCAGACATTTTGGTCTCTCCTCCCCTCCCCTCCCCTGTCTTCCCCTCTCCTCTTCTCTGTGCAAGTGCCCCCTCCCCTATGTTAGCATCAAGCCCGAACTCTGAGTGACATCATATTCAGGTGACAGCAACTTCTACCTCATTACTAAGACAACCACCAAACATTCCCATAATCCACCTGACTACCTCACCTGGTACCTGGGAAAGAGAATACGTCACAGCCCATATAAATATTCGGAACTACCGACACCATGCTCTCTCTTTCTCTTTTCGCCATCTTTCCCCCCACTTCTTCCCCACCCTCTATCCAAAAATACATCCACACTCTCCCGTGGAATCAGCCAGTCTGCTGTGGTCTGTTCTAAGTCACTCAACATAACATTTTATTGGTGCGTTCGACTGAGTCCGAATTCCTCGGGCAACGGGGGGGGGGGTGTAAGGGGGGTAGCACCGCCCGTGACCCCTAGCCATATGGCGCCCTAGCCCTGCCGCCATCCCTGCCACCAACGGGAGCGTGAATTAACATCCGCTGCTGCAGACAAGCCCCATCCGCTGCAAATCCCGCGCCAAACTTCTGCCACGTAAGCTGTGCCACTGCAACCCCACGAGGTTCTCTGGGTACCCACGCAGAAGCCCTGGTTCCACCCCGGTTATCAGACCACACACACTTGCAAACACACACTGGCTTATTAATTGGTAAGGAGCTTCCGCTTGGCAGGAGGGACCCCAAACGTTTGAGTAGCAACTGGTCAACTCTCCCTAAACTAAGGGGTTGGCTTGCCATTGCCCCAGTCCATATAACTGGCTCTAGACTTTGGCACATTGCGTGATTTCCCCTGAGCTCTCGCAGCTGATTTCTGGGCTGATCAGCTTCTGGTGGGCTGACTCAGCCAGGGCCCTCGGGCTTTCTCATGATGACCTGACTGCCCGATTTGTTGCCCATTATTTTCGTTATTAATATTTCTCTCGGGACGCTGATTGAAAATTGATAACGACTGACCGTCATGCAATGGGTTCATCGTCTTCTTCTGTGCCACTGCATACCCCACTGGGTTGTCTACTGAAAAACCTCGATTCATTAAAATTACAGCCCAAATTGAGGGCTTCCAAATTGGTACGTCTTTGCAATAAGTCTGGATATGGTACCCTTTAGATAACGGTTTGAAATGGCCACTATATGGCACCCTAGACCCGATCATTTTAACGGGTCTTAATACATACTGCTGGAGGTCTAATAACTGGAATGAAATTCCCTACGTTCTTGCATTTATCTATTTCCGTCACACACTTTCCATGTGCTCTGCTTCTCTGCCTAACGTTCTCTTAGCCATGACTCCTCCCCAACCCCCTTTAGAGGACTCAACGCCTTTAGATCCAGCTGATGAACCACCTCCACCCCGACACAGACCTGTTTCAATGCCACTGAGAACCCAAACTGGTGCCTCGGCTTTTTACTCTCACCAGGATACCTCTGAGCCCACTAGCTCAACCTCCCCAGATCCTTCCCCTCCTTCTGTGCCAGCTACAGGCCATACCAACAGTCCTGCATTGGCCCTGACTTTCACACCCCCATCATGCATTCTAAAGTCAAACCTCCAACCCCTTCTCCTCCAGGGATGCCTAAGCCAGCATCTGTCCTTCCTCTAAGGGAAGTGGCTGGCGTGGATGGCCTAGTCAGGGTACATGTCCCTTTCTCACTGAGTGAACTCTCCCAGATAGAGAGCAGACTGGTTCCTACACCTCTAACTCCTCTGCTTTCATCAAAGAATTCCAATACATCTCCCAGTCCTATAGCCTGACTTTCCATGATGTTCATATGATTCTAAGTAACAATTTGCTTCCTGATGAACACAGGCGAGTTTGGAAAGAGGTAAAAGTGCACGCAGATCAGATTCATTAAACAGACAGAACATATCCAATCGGATCCACAGCAGTTCCTGACCAGGATCCTTAATGGCATTACAATTCAGCAGGAGGTATCTTAGCCAGAGTTAGGTTTATAACATGTCTTTTGGCAGGACTAAGGCGCTAAAGCTGATTGAGTTTGAGAAACTCCAAGAGGTTGTCCAGGATAAACACGAAAACTTGTCTCAGTTCTTAGAATGCCTTACACAGGCTTTATTGCAGTATACCAATCTGGACCCTGAAAACCCAGAAGGTAAATAACTTCTTATGACCTACTTTTTTTCCCAGAGCTACCCCTACATAAAAACTAAGCTTAAGCGATTGGAGAGGGGGCCTCTAACTCCACAGGCAGAATTCTTGGCACTGGCCTTCAAAGTGTATCATGGGAGAGATGAAAAAGCCCAAAAACAGAAATACCATATGCTGGCAAAGGCTGCCCGACCAGCCTCAACCACTACCCCAGACTCTTGGTCTTCTAAGGCTCAGAGACCACCTGGTTCCTGCTATAAATGTGGTCAATATGGTCACTGGGCAAAGGCCTACCCCAACCCCAGCAAGCCAAGGGGACCGTGTCCCAGGTGCAGTCAGAGGGGACACTGGGCTGTTGACTGCCCTCAGGTCGCTCAGAACAGAGAGACGTCAATGCCAGAAAACCCATCAGCTCACCTTTTAGGCTTGGCTATGGAGGATTGAAGGCACCTGGGCTCCTATAACTCGACCACGCCCATCACTAGCAGGGAGCCTCAGGTAGATATTATGGTATGTGGAAGAACTGTCTCCTTCCTCTTGGACACTGGGGCCACTTACTCGGTCCTGACAGAGTTCTGGGGACCTACCTCACCTTCGCATTCTCCTATTGTCGGGGTAGGAGGACAACCTTACCTTCCTCACCAGACCCCCCCACTTAGTTGCATATTTAGGGGTGTGCCTCTCACCCATTCTTTTTTGGTAGTGCCTACATGTCCTGTCCCCTTATTGGGAAGAGATATTTTAGCTAAAATGGGAGCTTCTATTTTCTTTGCTCTCCCAATTTGCCTGAGCCCAAGCTGGCCAGCAGTTCCTCTGCTCCTCCTTTTAGCCAGTCACCCTACTAACACTAACATGTTATTTCCCTTACCAGCTTCTCAGGTGGATCCCCGAGTTTGGGACGTCCAGAACCCCTCTGTTGCTAAACATCATTCTCCCATTGTCATCCAGTTACTGGATCCTACCAGGTACATCTGTCAAGCTCAATACCCCCTCTCTCTCTCCAGAGCCTTAAGGGACTTAAACCTATCATTTCTGATCTCTTAAGGAAAAAAATCCTTTGACCTGCTTCCTCCCCTTTTAACACCCCTATACTGGCAGTTTTGAAACCTAATGGAACCTATTGCCTGGTTCAAGACCTCAGGCACATTAACTCTGCAGTGGTTCCCCTCCATCCTGTCATGGCTAATCCTTATACTCGCCTCTCTACTATCCCCTCAGGGACTTCTAATTTTTCAGTCCTAGATCTCAAGGATGCATTTTTCTCTATCCCTTTAGATGCCCAGTCACAAGACATATTTGCCTTTATCTGGACAGATCCTGACACTCACTTTTCTACCCAACTTACCTGGACTGTTCTACCTCAGGAATTCTGGGAGAGCCCACACCTGTTTGGGTAGGCCCTAGCTTCTGACTTGCTTTCTTTATCTCTCCCTAGATCTAAGATTGTACTTTATGTAGATGATGTTCTTCTCTGCAGCCCCTCCTTAGAAGTTAGCCAAGCTGACACAGCTGCTCTTCTAAATTTCCTCTCCACTCAGGGCTACAAGGTCTCACCTTCCAAAGTCCAACTGTTCACTCCTCAGGTTACCTATTTGGGACTAGCTCTTACCTTAACCCACAAGGCTATTACCTTAAATAGAAAGAACCTGATTCAGTCTCTAACTGTTCCTTCTACAAAGGAAGAGATTTTATCATTCCTAGGAATGGCTAGCTTTTTGCATTCCTGGGTTCCTTCCTTTTTCCTACTCTCTCATCCCTTATATGAAGCAGCATTAGGTCCCAACCATGAACCCCTTCTCAAACCTGTTACTAAGCCCTTTCAAAGGCTCCAACAGGCTCTCCTCAAGGTTCCGGCCTTGCATCTTCCTGACCTGACTCATCCTTTCTCCCTCTACGTAACTGAAAAGGAGGGATTTGCCCTTGGAGTCATAGGTCACCAACTGGGACCATCTTTTGCACCCATAGCATACTTGTCAAAAAGACTAGATCTAGCCATCCAGGGATGGGCACCTTGTATTCATACCTTAGCAGCTGCTGAACTCCCTATTCAAGATTCAAAGAAACTAACCCTAGGATCACCTATAACTGTTTCCTCTTCTCACAACCTGTCACAGCTCCTAACTTACAAAGGCTTACAGACTCTACCTCCCTCCAGGATTCTTTTCTTCAGGTAGCTCTAATAGAAGACTCCACCCTCACTTTTCAATCATGCCCACCTCTTAATATTTCCAATCTTCTCTCTTTACCTAATATTGACTACTCTCTATCTTACTCCTGCACTGAAACCCTAGAAGAATTACTACCTCATTCTTCACACATATAGGAGGGCACATTGCCTCAAGTCACCTTTACCTGGTATACAGATGGAAGCTCCTTTCTACATGAAGTGGTCAGGAAAGCTGGCTATGCTATAGTGTTAGATACCAAGGTGGTAGAGGCATCAACCTTCCTGCTCATACCACCAACCAACAGGCTGAATTAATAGTGTTGCCGGCCAGCAGCCACAGTCAACCGGGTTCACCTGAAAGAGAGGCTGGGAATGGAAGAGGGACAGGAGGGCGGGAAGAGATGAAGCCAGGACAAAGATTTCTGATCAAGGCTCAATGCTTTAATGTTCAGCTTTCGATTTAAAGAGGAAGGCCCACCTCCATCCCCAGAGTTGTGTCTGCTTCATCCTGGAGGCATGGGTGAGGGGAATCCATCCTTAATCAGGGGCCAGGAGGTGTCTCAAGGCAAGCTCAGCAGGCAGTCTATTCTCCTAAGCTCCTGTAGCAAACTGTGGGTCTGCCAAGGTGGTTAACACCTAAGTCCTATTGTTTTGGTCTGCTATGGTAAACAAGGTCTCTCAGGCCTGCTCAAGGCTTGGGGAAGGGCACATAATAGCCCTTACCCGTGCCTTCCAGCTGGCACAGGGACAATCCCTCAACAGTTTCACAGATTCCAAATATGCATTCCATATCCTCCTGTCCCATGCTGCTATCTGGAAGGAGCGATGGTTACTTACCACAAAAGGAGGATCAGTAACTAATTAGAACCAAATTATGGCCATTCTAGAGGCCTCCCATCTCCCCACAGCTATTGGGATTGTCCACTGCAGATCTCACCAGGACAGATGACTCTATCATCTCCAGGGGAAACAACCAAGCTGATGAGGCAGCTAGAGCCACAGCTCTTAGGGGCCTAGACTCATCTCACCCTCCCTAGGACATTCTTATACTACAACCTGCATCCTCACCTATACCCCCTGACACTCGTCAAACTCTGTCCGACCTTCACCGACTCTTTCATCTCAACAGCCAAGCATTGTCTTATTTTGTTAAGACCCACATACAGCCTATTCCTGAGGACTTAAGTTTCTTAAAATCTATCACTGCTTCTTGCAAAATCTGCCAGATGTCAGATCCCAACTCAAGGTATCGTAGCACCCCTTTTCCTACCCATCAGGCTAGAGGTTCCCTTCCTGGAACTGACTGGCAACTTGACTTTACCCACATGCTTGCTGTGAAATGTCAAGTACCTCCTGGTTTTGGTGGACACCTTCTCAGGCTGGGTAGAGGCTTTTCCCACAACTAACAAAAGGGCCCAGACAGTCTCTGATATCCTCCTCAGAGAGATCATCCCCCGTTTCGGTGTCCCAGCTACCCTTCAGTCAGACAATGGGCCTGAATTTACTTCCTAGGTTTCTCAAATCCTATCTAAGTCTCTAGACAACCCCTGGCATTTTCATATTCCTTACTACCCTCAATCTTCAGGCAAGGTAGAAAGGACTAACTGCTCTCTAAAGACCACCCTTGTTAAGTTGTCACAGGAACTTCACCTTGACTGGGTAAAACTCCTACCTTTGGCTCTTTTCAGGCTACGAGCTCTTCCCAAGCAGCCTCTCCTTATCTCACCCTTTGAACTCATGTATGGACGTCCAGTTCTAACTCCTGGTCTTTCACCTAAATGCTCTCCCCTCCCAGACCATCTGCTGACCCCATTATTTTGCCATCTCCGTTCTCTCTTGTGGAACTTTGCTGACCACCATCTACCTCGACCACACACTGTCTCCTGTCCACTGCCTGTAAACATTGGAGACCAAGTGCTTTTCTCTCCCTCCAGATCATCGGCCCTCACCTCTCTCTCCCAAATCCTCGTGACCCCTACAGCTGCTAAACTTGAAGGACTACCTCATTGGGTCCACTTGTCTCACCTTAAGCCTTTCATCCCTTTATCTAAAATTGACTCCTCTTCATACACGTCAATCCTAACAGAACCGTGCTCTATTAAGCTCCAGAGGACATCAAAATCACCCACCTTGTCTTCAATCTCAGAAAATGAGACTCCATCCCAGCAGCCGAGCTCGACCTCACTGGACTAGACATGTGTTTCTATCCAGGTCAGCCTTTGCATCTAGATGTATGAGGTTCAAGAGACACTCAGAGATAACAAACAGTCTCCAAACAGGGCCAGGGAACTACTCCATAGCCAGATGCCAAGAAGCAATCCAAATTGCCACCATCCCTATACCTGTTTTCCCATTTAAATATTATGTTCTCTATACTTGCTTTCTTTTTGCCCAGATAGAAGAGTACTAGTGTTTTCAGATACATATGCTAGGTCCATGGACCAACTGCTTCTACCAACACTGCAAGACACTCGCTTCTACATCCAAGACCCTCAAGATTCCAGCTGTGGTGCTTCAGAGCTGATGGGTACCAGGTGTCCTGACAGCTAAAGAAGATGGTCTTCACCAGTTCTCCCAAGAAAAGTGCCATTTTGAGAACATGAGACACCCCTTTAGCCATCTTCCTGATATTATTTCTAACCAATTTATTAATCAGTTCCTGTTACAGAATTATCAGCTGCTTCCACACATCCATGGAGCAGGCCCTGATGGTGAAAGCCAGATACTCCCTTCAACGGACTACGCTCCTACACAGCAGGAAGTAGTTTAAGAGACATGACGCTCCAACTCCTCTTTCACCATCGGCTTCCCCCTTCTCCCTTTTTTTCTTTCTTTTTAATAATAATAAGAAGGGAGGTATGTTAGCATCAAGTCCAAACTCTGAGTGATGTCATATTCAGGTGACAGTGACTTCTATCTCGTTACTAAACAACCGCCAAACATTCCCATAATCCACCTGACTCCCTCACCTGGTACCTGGGAAAGAGAATATGTCACAGCCCATATAAATATTCGGAACTACCGACACCAAGCTCTCTCTTTCTCTTTTTGCCATCTTTCCCCCCATTTCTTCCCCACACTCTATCCAAAATAAATCCATGCTGTCCCGTGGAATCAGCCAGTCTGCTGTGGTCTGTTCTAAGTTGCGCGCCATAATCTTTTACCCTGTTTTTCTCTTCCTTCCTAGCCACACCCTTTTCCCATATCAACTTCCCTGACTTTGATCATTGGAGCCACTGAACTTGACCACCTGAAAGTATCTTCCTAATAAACCTGCCTTTAATCTAATCTAATCTGGCATAAATTGGTTCATTTTACTTCCAGCAGAGAAATAATGCATCATATTATATAAAATCTTTTTAATTAAAAAAAGAGATTTAGGTAAAATACATCTCAGAAACTTATTTCACAATCTGACTCAAAAAATGAGATGACACCAACTTACAGAACTGGCCAGTGGCTAAGATGTAGAGCTTTGAGTGACTGGCTAGTTACCTATGCAATCATCATGGGTGTGCTTGAACACAAGCTCCCCCATATTATCTCTGTTTGGGCAAATTATTTAACCTTTCTCAGTCTCAGATTGCTTATTTGCAAAAATGAGATTAATAATAACTTATCCTCTCAGATAGTGAAAGGCCCCCAAATAGGGGAGATCCCCAGTCAAGAGATATGACTACCCAATGATTCACGAGACACCGATCTTGATGCAACCAGCAAGAGGTTTAATGATTCCAGTATACTGGGGTCCCCTTGCATGCAAGCAAGAAGAGAGAACCCTGAGTTCGAGCTAAGAATAGCTTTTATATGATCTAGAGGGTAGAACAGAGAAACAGTGACTAGGCACAATATGATTGGCAGAACATTGTGACTTTTAAACTGATTGGTCTTTGGGGAATGAGGTGGCAAGGACCTCCCTTGTCTGTCTACATGCTCTGGTCCTTCTTCACCTGCAGATGGGTTTCCTCCCCTGTGGTCTGGGGAGTGTTAATCAGCCTCTCCCATCCTCCTCTGAATGTTGATCCAGCAAGTGTCCTCTAAGGAATGTGCCCCTCCGGGATGTGCCCTGGAACAGTGAGATTCTTTAATCTTAAATTCAAACTGAGACCTGAAGATCCTACATTTAGACCCAAAAGTCTTACAATAGCTTAACTATTAATTTAAACAGTTCATGAAAAGATATAATTGCCTATAGTTAGGCAATTAATGTCAAACATGAATAGTAATTATTACCATCAATCTTTCTAGGACAGAGTGGCATCTCAAAGCCTCCCTTTTGTTCTTTTTGGCAACTTCTTTCATGTTTGCAAGCTTTAACTTTTTATATTTCAATTTTATTCTTTAGCAAAATTATTGATGCTTTTTATATTTCTCTCACAAACAACACATCTCTAAAATGTAGAAAAGAGTGGTGTGGGTTCCCCTTCCTCCTGGGCCATTGGTTATCAGCTCACAAGTGTGAGGGGAGCAAAGGTTCAGGGCAGGTTTCCTGGTGAGTACAAGAAAAAGACTAATTTCTGTGATCAGTCAGGTCAATTTTATTTGGGGGTGAAGAAGGGCTACATAGCTTTTGAGAAGAAGGTAGGGGTTTCTAGGGTGGGTATGTATCATTGGCTAGAGCTTAAGGTACTAGGAATGCCTCATTCACATGAAGAGGCATTCCAGAAATTCCAGGTACTTGCTAAGCAGGTTCTTACTGGGAGAAAGGAAGTTGAGCATGTAATCTTACTAAGCACTACAATACATTCCTCAGATAGAGGATGTGGGAGTCTGGACTCCCCAGACAAGGTCAGGCAGGAAAGAGGAAGCATTGATGGGAAAGGGACTCCCCCATTTTGTGCCGAGCTCAGAGGAGCTGTCCGGACAAGGTGGGTAGGTGGCAACCTTAAATAGCAGGGTTTCCACAATAGAATGGTTAGATGAATAGAGTTTCCTGGAACTCATTTCCTTCATTAAAAAGCCTAGCAGCCTGCGGACAGAGGAATGGTGCCACTCTGAGTGAATGACCTTTGGAGAATGTTAGACCTCAGCAAGGAAGAGTCTAAAACCTTGTGAGACCTGGAAACCTGTGATGAAGCATAAAGGAAAGAACACAGTAACTCAGTTACTTTAGCTCGGGTCTCTCAGCTCACGAGGACTCCCTTTGTTAGTAGAAAGAGCACATGAGTCACTCAGAAAGCTCCACCACTGTGGACGGTGATGATGATCTTGGCTACTGGGAAATTTCACATTTGCCATAGGCTTGTAATCCAGCAGGGGAAGCAACTTGGCACTGATAGAGTAACTTTGCTTTGGAGAAAGAACTTGCACTGTCTTTTTGACATTCTCTGGAACCTAAGTTTCCACAATGAGGCAACATATTGAGAAGCATTTCTTGTCTAAATTCATGTTCTCTTGAGAGTTAGAAATCTGTGTGTCTCACTTACTGTAATCCCAGAGACAGTCTGCCACAGTATGCAGAGGATTGTAGATTCACCATCCAACTTGGCTCAATAGAGACATTGTTATTCAATCATACAAGCCTATGCCATGCTGCATATTATAAGGTATAGGTGTTTTAGCACTCAAGAGACTGAAGGACACTAAATTCAACAAAAGAAAGGTGAGGATAGTTGCCCAGGCCTATGGGGATTCGAGACCCTAGGGAAGGGGGCAAAAGAATGAAGGACAAGAGATACAAGGGATAAGATCAAGCTCTGCAACTTTAATTTCAGGAGGCAGGTTATAAAGACAGCAAACCTGGAAGTTTAGGCAAGGGTCATTGCTTAGAGCTATCCCACTATTGAGTCTTCTTTGTCTAAGACTATCCCACTGTCTTATCCAGCTCCCAGGAAATACCAGACATTCTTTATGTTCCTGGGACATGTGACCTTTCTTAACCTTGTACTAACTAGGCTTTCCAGAACAGCAGGTTATTTCCTGGGTTTGGCTCCGGGCAGATAGTTATGTTCTGGGATATAGAGCGTGTCCAGTTGCATGAGGGATGCAACTAACACTGCTAGAACTGGGAGTAAGTTCAACAGACTAGGCATCTCCAGCAGATGTCATGTTTCCTTGTTGGCACTTTCACTCATGGGCAGGTATATGGAGTCCCTTACCATCTATTGAACATGGAGCAAGCAGTATGGTTCCCTATTGTTACCTCACCTTACTCTGTATGTAGGAGTATACCACTGTTAGAACTGAAAGTGGTTATCAGAGGGAGTGATGAGCCTCACCACACATGTAGATTTATAAGTTTGTGTTAGACTAGGAGCAAACAGGTTGCATGCCTAGTCAGACTTAGGTAAGAGACTTCAGAAGTTCCACCACTCCAAGGTCAGAGAGTATCAGACATCCTTTCTTTTAGTATTCTGTCTAAACTCCACCTCCACAGCTATCTGGCAACAGCCAGGTATGCTCCTCCCCAAAGTCACTTGGCAACAGCCAGGTAGGCCTGCCTACTATAAAAGAGGCTGTCTGCCCCCTCCTCTTCCTCTTGCTATCTTGAGCTCTTCCCTCTAGATTCCCTCTGTCCCCTCACCCCTCCCCACTTCCATTCCCCCTCTCCACGTGGTCATGGACAGCCTCTACTTGTCTGCTCTCTCTCTCTCTCTCTCTCTCTCTCTCTCTCTCTCTCTCTCTCTCTTCTCTTTCTCTCTGCCTCTACTACTCCCTGGCTCCCTTCCCCATGCTCTGAATAAACTCTATTCTATGTTATGCCATCGTGTGGCTGGTCCCTCAGTGGGAAGAGATGCCTCGGCATGGGCCTGCTGAGACATCCATCATTCCATCATTGGTTTCCATCCTTTCGCTTTCCAGTGTTGTCTCTGTTCATATATAAGAAAACAATGTCCACTAGTTGGCATCACTCTCACTGCTGACTGTCATTGCTAGAATCTAGCAATATAGAACATACTCCCTGTATATCCTATACCAGTTTTAAGGTTCATCATACTTGCCTAGAGTATGCTCAACCTAATGGATGACAGTGATAAAGTATCTATTTTGCTTTCCATGGCATGTACTGTGCCTCATGCCATGTATTAAAGTCCCATAAGCTATAGAGAGACTATTGTGATGCCCACCTAGCATCAATGTCAATATTGCATACTCTTAGACATACTTTCAGAAGAAAGCTGTTTCCTATGAAAGCAACCTTATAAAAAGAAGTAGAGATAACTAATTTACCAGATGTATAAAACTCAGTGTGGTATCATAAAATTATTTTAAAAACAAGGTGAACGATGCTTCCAAAATGATACACCAACCTTCTAAAGAAAAGATTATAGGGCCTGGAAGATGGCTCAGCAGGTAAAGGTGACTGCTACTAAGCCTAGAGACCTGAGTTAGATGCCAATGACTCTTTCAGCTGTTCTGTGATCTCCATATACTATCTGGGAGACACTTGGATGCATCGGAGTCCTCTGATTTGCACACGTTCACTTTTTGCCTTTTCTTTTATGTAGCACATGCAGGGACACACACATACACAAACGCACGTACACACACACACAAAGACACACAAAATATAATACAATTTTTAAAAATACATGGAAAATATTGATAAAATTTCTGATAGAAAATTTAAAAGCATGATGAAATGCTTCTAAGGAAGATGATGAGATTGAAGATGATACATTCTGTTGAATGAAATTAGAAAAAATAATTCATGATATAAATGAGAAATATAGCAAAACACCAATAACAACAGGCTCGATTAAACAGAAAAAGAATATTTAAACTTGAGACAGCTCTTCCATTATTCCAACCAGGCAAAGAAAAAAGGAAAGAGAGAAGAAATAATAAGACAGCTGCTACCTTTTACGTTATTAAACAACCCTATATCTACAGTTCTTAAAATGCCCAAAGAAGAAAGAAAGGAGATGAAATACTTTGTTGAAATAAGAGCTAAATAATCCCTTAATCTCAGGAAATCTATAATAATCCAGGTACAAGAGGACCAAAAACATGACAGTGCTGGGCAGACATGCCAGAAAAGATCTATATTATAGTTATTATCATAGTTAAAATGTAAAAAGTACAAGATATAAAAAAAAGTATTTAAAAGCATCCAGAGGACTAAATCCTACTCTGGAGAGCTTTTGTTAGACTAAGTGCCCATTTCTCAGCCAAAATCCTACTGTCCAGGAGTGAGTGGAATAAATGAATCTAATTCTCACATAAATTATTGTCAAGAACACTGTGCCTAGCAAAGCCATAAATGAAGGAGAAAGAATGACTCTTGAAGATAAGAGGACAAGGGAATTCATTACCACTAACAAGTGTTTAAAAGATTTTATAGCGAAGCTGTACCGATAACAACAAACAAAATCCTCATCAGAAAACACAAAACTCATTGTAGAGAAGATGAATAAGAGAAAAAAAGAAAGAACTTTACAAATACAATAACCCTAAAGATACACAGTACACAAAACAAAGAATGTGAAAATAAAAGAATATGTATTAAACTTAGTTATGTATAACAACTTTAAAAATGAAGTAGTTACTAATCAAAGACAATGAAGGAATGGATATAAGAATCTCATTTAGTCTGAAAATGAAAAGTTGGAAAAATATTTCATATATCCAGATACTGGAAGTAAACAGAAATAGCTATGCTTATATCAGATAAAATATACTCTAATGCAAAAGCCATAAAAAATTTAAAGAGGAGTCAAAGGCTCAAATAGAGAATAAAATAATGGTAAATGCATATAATACATCTAGCAGCACAGATTCAAATTATATAAAGCAATCGATATTATGTCTAAAGGAAGAAATTGGATCCAATATAATAGTAATGAGAGTCTTCAAAATCTGATTTATATTGATAAGCAAATCATCCATATAAAATTATAAAAGATGGTATTAACTATAACAAAGATCAGGAGAGTTTTAAAATATGCCTGTAGAGTAGTTCATGTACCAGCTCCAGAATATACACATTTCATCAGCATGTCCAGTGTTCTCTAGAATAAACCATATGCTAGATCACAAACAGAATCTCAAAACATCTTTAAAACTCTAATTTTTTATATATAATCTATAAGTAACACAATAAATAACCTGGCCACAATAAATTAGAAATAGAAATAAACAAAAAAAAAAAACCTTCATAAAGTATAGGAATCCATGAGGGCTCTATAACAAGAAATTGGAAGAGAACTTAGAAAAATTCCTTAAAATAAATGAAAATGAATACAAAATATACCAGCACTTAATAAAAAATACTAATAGGGATGTTTATAGGAATAATTGCCCAACTGAAGAAAATGGGGATATTTAAATAAGCAGCCTAATTAAATATCTCAAGGACACAGTAAAGAAAGGTCAAGACAAAACAAAAATCAGCAAATGTAAAGAAAGAGAAGATTGAGGTTAAAAAAAAAAAAAAAAGGAGAGACTATAGGGATAACACAAAATATCAATGAATACAAAAATCTTAGAAAAGCAGTAAACCTGGCAATTTTTACCTAGGCCAAAAAAGAGAAGACACAGAGCATGAAGTCAAAAGGACAGTAATGAGTCATGGCAACGGATATGGCAGAAGTACAAATGTACAACAGAGCTTATGAACAACTACATTCCAATCAAATAGAAAACCTAGAAGAAATGAATTAATTTCTGGCTATTCAGAGCCAATAAAAATTGAACTATGAAGTAATCGAAAACCCCAGCTAATACTGAGAAATGAGAGTCCACTGTATTAAAATACACCCCTCCACACACACACAAATCTCAAGACTATACAATTTAATTGAATTCTATGAAATTTTTAAGGGAAAATTGTTATTAATTCTTATCAAAATATTCCAAAAATTTGAAAGGAAAGTAATTCTAAACTCATTTTTTTGAGACCAACATCGTCTCTATACTGACATCAGACGAGGATACAATGACCAAAATGAAAACCACAGATAATCATCTCAAATTAATTTAGGTGATCAATAAAATGCTAGCAAACCAAATGCAATAGTCTCAAAGAATGATCACTCATCATAATCAAATGAAACAAGAACAGTTCAATGTACAGAAATGAAATCAAATCATATTTTGCTAAGTTCCTCTTCCTATCTTCCTCATGTCTCCATGTTATGTCTTTCCACTTCTACAGGTCCTCATTCTTTATTAAACACAGAAATCTAAAACTTCCAATTTAGGCTCCACATATGAGGTGAGTGGTGCCTCTTAATGCAATATTGACCAGGGAATTCCTAGAGGCTCGCAAAACAACACAGGCTGTGGCAACTGCTCTTGGTTGCCATGGAACTAGGTAAGGCACTGTTACTGAAAACAATGTGTATTGTAGATGCAGGACACAGATACCTGGACCTAAGCTGAAATCTTCCTCCCTTCTAGTTATTAATTAGAATATATTAGGGTTAACTGTATATATGTGACATCTCCCTCTTTGTCTGTTCTTGTCATACAAAAAGAAAAGCTTATCAATGTATTTTGTCCTTCATAAGCAAGCTTTGCCACTCAATGTCTCTTTCCATTCCCCATCACACTCCCTCCCTCCTATCCTCCTTTCCTTCCTCCTTCCCTCCCTCCCTCCTTCCCTCCTTCTTTCTCCCCCTCCTTCCCTTTGTGCTCCTCTCTTAGTTACCCCTCTTTACTCTCTTCACTCTTCTCTATTAAACAAAAAATCCTTTGCTTTGTTGGAAATCGGCATTTTAACCTAACTGGTTACTAAAACAAAGAGTGTTTATTATTTTATTATTTTATTTTTTTATTTTTTTTTGGTTTTTCGAGACAGGGTTTCTCTGTGTAGCCCGGGCTATCCTGGAACTCACTCTGTAGTCCAGGCTGGCCTCGAACTCAGAAATCCGCCTGCCTCTGCCTCCCAAGTGCTGGGATTAAAGGCGTGCGCCACCACCGCCCGGCTCAAAGAGTGTTTAAATTATAAATGATTTTAAACTTCTGTTATTTACCAATTTTAAGAAAACCTGGTCAATCTATGCTGATCCCCCTGTTCAAAGTACAAACTCCCCAAATTATTACACTTGAATCTTCATTCAGGTTTTAAAAACATCCCATTGCAGACAAATACAAGAAAAAACAATGCAGTAAAAATCTGTTTTTCCTTTTCGAATCTAGGAAGAGTGGCTCGGTGCATTCGAAGCACATGAAGCAGCTAAAACATGATTTTCCTTTGGTGTACTGGGATCCTGTGGGAGAAAATTTTTTAATGTGACAGAGTGGGCAGAGTGGGTGACACAGCAAACATCCAAAGCCCACCAATAACTTTTTTGCCCTATTTGGTAATTCTTTGAAATAACTGCCCTGATTTTTCCCCATAGAAAGCATTTTCTTTGACATCTTCAACTGGGAGTCTACAAAGATTTCTTGAGCCTCTTTATCAAGGGGAACATTTTCAAGTGTGATTCAGTGCACTGTTTGGAAACTCAAAACTTTGAAGACAACACTTTTTTTTTATCTCCATATAATACATTGCGGCTGACCACACAACTCTTCTGAGGGTATCAGAAGTCATGTGATGAGTCTGTGAACTGAGCTGTTCCCAGACCCAACAGAAAGATGGATTCCCATTGATGTCTGCAACTTGAACTGATCTTGTTTAACAATTTGATGACTCACTATAACATAAAGTTTCAACTCCTAGTATCAATAGCATCTTCCTGGAGGATGAAGTTGTCCTGGCATGAAGTGTAAAGGATATTTTAGTTCTGTCTCACTTGAGATTGGATGTTTGTTTTTCGGAATCTTTCATTTCAGCTTCTTCCATATTTTGCTGTTTCTGCTGCTGTCTCATGAAATTATTTGATGTTTCCTGGACCTGTTTGTAACAAAATGGGCATCAATTTAATGTCACTATTAGGCTTATAGCTTGATAGTCTAGTTGGAAAAACTCCTTAATTAGAAGAGAAGAAACCCAGGAGTGTCAGGCATGAAGCAGCTAGGGGAAAAAAACTCCACTGGATGATGTCCAGGCCTCTCATGCTCACTTCTTTGTGCAAAACTCAAGAATTACCTATCAGAAAGTTGACACCAGACATTCATCTTGCTCTCTTCATTCAGGCTCTAGGTGACTGAATTTGGGTCATTCTTTGTTTTCTATGGAGACATCACAACAGTGTCAGTGTGTCTGGGCCACACAAGTGAACATTCTCCACATACCTCTTATCCCTGACAGGCAACACAGGTAATAATACAAAGGGGTTTTCAATATTGTATGCCTGTCACCTTAAGCTCTTTGGTATTACAACATTCCTATGAATGAAATCTAATTCATAATTATGAGTGGGACAAAAGAGGAAAATGAATTCCAGAAGCATACTGTCAAGACAAAAGAAAAGTTCAGTCTTTCAGTGAATGTCTCATTCTAGCCTATGTTTAGACTTGCACCAAAGGTGTCAAAGTTCAAGAATTCTAATGAACTTCTTTTCAGAGAAGCCCTCCAAAGTTCCTACCCATCACTTAAATAGACATAAAATATATCAAGATTAGACAGTGGAGATAATGATCAACAAATGATTGAACTCACTAGTTACATTCTACAAAATTATAGTGAATCTCTATAATTTTCCCAAGGAATGATTTCTCTTTCTGTAATCTTATTAATTAATTATATGAACCCTTGTAAATCTATGCTTGAGCATGCTAGAAAAAAACTCCATAATGAAAATAAATCCTTTGGCCTATGATGTTTATCACTTCTTTGTCTCTTCAATGTGTCCTAGGACCATGTCATATATGTTGGTTCCTCCAGTTCTAATTTACATTTTAGGCACACTCACTGAATAATCACTGTTTTTCAATTTTTAATTCAATAAATGCCTATTGTACATCTATATTATTTAATTATACAACAAAAGCTGGTTGGTTTTCTAAATTAACAATCTTATGTCAAACCAGGAGCAAAGAAAACTCACTTTTAATGGAAGAAATAGTTGAGAATCTACGTACATAATAGTTTCATAATGACATTTCATATATGTGTATCATTGCACTAGGCTCATATTGACTGTTATACCTTAATTCTTGTCTTCTTTCTCCTGCACACTGCTTATCCTGACTCCATTACCCCCCATTCCTTGTCTCCTCTCATGTAGATCTTTGGTTTTGCTTTTATAATTCTGAATCTCCTTTTGGGACTCAAACCTCTTTAACATTTGTCTTTATTTACCTCAAGACCTCCATTAGTCATCCTCCTTAAAATCTCTTCCTCTGAGAGGCTGTGAGACTGTAAGAGCCAGTGGGGACAGAAGACAACAAGGAAGTGTTGGTTTTCAGGAACAACAGGACTAATGACTGATGAACTCACAGAACTTTGGCAGTATGCACAGGGCCTGCACAGGTCCCAGCCTGAGAGGAGAACGTGTATCTAAGATACCACCCTAATCAAGAAGCTATCTCCAACTGACAGTCACCCACAAAGGAAAAAGTACTTATTTCTAGTGGAGTCTCACTGAATATACAAACTACACTTAAGGGCAGGCCCATTCCTGATGGGCAACACAAACCTAACTCTATGTAGGTTTTTTTGTCTTGTGCTCATTTTTTTGGTCTTAGTAATCTTATGCTTGTATATTATGATTACTGATCTTGCGTTTCTGTGGGTTTTTATTTTACTTTATATTTTGTGTATGTTTCCCATTTTGTCAAAGTTTGGGGTTTTAATGATTTTTGCTTTTGCTTTGTTTTCTAAAGAAAGCAAGAAAAAGAGCATAGTAGATTATATTTGATTGACAGTCACAGACTCTCCAAGTCAAAGAGAAAAATATAGCAAGTAGAAGATTCAATTCAGAGTTGGTAATAATTGGTTAACAGACAAAATTTCAGAGGACATCTCTGAAAGCAGTTGAGATCTCAGTTTTAAAGGAAACAAATTATATATCAATTAGATACTTTAATTCTATTTCCAGCTGTGAAGGCCCCAAGTATAAGAGTCTAATGCATGTGAGAGGTTGTTTAATAGCATGCTGCTCTATCAGTCCCCACTGTTCAGTGCTCTTCATGACCATAATGATTTTAGCACTTGTGCTAAAGGACAACCTTCGAAGGGGTGGTGTGCCTGTGTAGCTAATCACCATTAAATATAAAATAATTATAGTTTCAAAAGAGATAGAGAAGGTGCTGTCAGCTCATCAGCTGCTTGTGCTGTTGAGCTCCCTGTTTAGTTAGTGTGTTTTCTAGTTGAGTGAGGTATTCCATTTTCCCAGCAGATGTTAAAACCACACTCACTTTCTACTCAACTCAGTTTTCATCTTTCTGGAATCATGTGTGATGGGGTGAGGATATTCCATCCACACAGCTCAAGTAGGAAAACTGAGAAGGAAAAGGAAGCCACAAAAAGCCTAGCTCCTTCCTAAGACTGCAGAGTCCTCACCACAGAACCAGAAAGTCTGCCAACATTGAAGATGTCACATACGTCATAAAGAAAACAGTTACTGTACAGTCAACTGCCGGGACTTACCTCATGCAAGCCATTATTTCTTATGCTTATATTCCTACTCTTTTAAATCTCTCATTCTAAAAATGATTCATGAACAGCTCATGAAAATTAGATACTAAGACACAGTAGCTATAATTTTGTCTGATATCTGACAGATTGCAAGGACAGGAAGCTGGATGGACATGAAGGAAAAAAGGACTGTTCTGTTTCTATGACCATGCATCAGACCTCTCCTGCTGGGCAGTGTTCTGAGGCCAGAGTTATTCTTATGACTATATTCAGTATCTGCCTGGCAATGACAAGGCATTTTTGTTATGGAACTTGACAAGTGAGGATCAATCTTCATTCAACTATGATCACTTTTTATTTCTCGCTGTTGATACTTTTCTTAGCATCCCCAGACATTGCAAAACTGACCTGTCTATGAAGCTTTAGCAGGAGAGTCTGTGAGTTAGAGTAGGACCTTTCTACTTGCAACAAATAATTTTACAAAGATATCAACTCAGTTTGTAGCTGCCTTCACCTTTGTACCAATAATTTCAACTTGTTAATTACCAGAGTTGCACATGCTGCAGGGAAGTAGAGTATTGTTGTGGACTTTCATAATGAAAAGTGCTCCTTTCCTTCATATGAAAATCCCAATATTAACCTAAATCTAACTCTCTCTCTCTCTCTCTCTCTCTCTCTCTCTCTCTCTCTCTCTCTCTCTCTCTCTCTCTTTCTCCTTCCCTCCCTCTCTCCCTCTCCATATATTATAGACTCTGTTTCTCCATATGCCATAAACTTTACTACCCAATATGCTCAGGAATAGTTTAGTTTTATATTAATTTTAAATGTTTTAAAGCAAGCCTCATGAAAATGATATATATATACAGCACAATATTTCTATTATAACTTTAAGTACAGCAGTACACATGTGTTCAAACATTCTGAAGGAGAAACATGCTTTCTTCACGACTATCCTCTAACTAGAATGAGCAGTCTTTGTTGTGGAAACCAAAGTTGCATCATTTGCAAATTTAAGAACTGACTTCTCTAAAGTAGAGAAATATTTTTAAGATACTTTGATTCTAAACTTTTACAGTTTCCTCTTTCATTTACAACTTGGTGATGATGTATATGTGTGTGTATGGGTATGGTGTGTGTGTGTGTGTGTGTGTGTGTGTGTATGTATATACAGAGAGAGTCAGTTAGTGTGTGAAGTTTCAATGTCAATATTTTAAAAAATTTACTTTTCATTATCTGTTACAAGCTTATATTTAATCTCAAAAATGTTGTGTTTATTTTTCACTACCCACACAGTCCACTAGTTAAGCCAATGTTTAATTAGACTATGTAAGTAATTATGTAGATTAGAAACCAAATACAAATAATTTTGACAAGCTTATAATTTACAATTCTCATAGAAGTTTATGGGCTGATAGCATGGCTCTGTGCATGTCCAGGGACATGTCTAGTATGTCCAGGGACTTGTGTTTGATCTCTTTCACAAGAAAGGAAGGAAGGAAAAGAAAGAAAGAAAGAAAGAAAGAAAGAAAGAAAGAAAAGAAAGAAAGAAAGAAAGAAAAGGAAGAATGGAAGGATGAAGGATGGATGGATGGAAGGAAAGGAAGGGAGGGACAAAAGAAGGAAGGAAGGTTGGCTTCAGAGAGGCTCACTAGTCATGACTGTTTCATGTATTTTATGATATCAGTCAAAATTATGAATTATGTTCATTATATTTTTTTTATCTACTAGTCTGAGTCTGGTGATGGGAAATGTCTGTTCTTATAGGTAACATGAAGTGGATTTATGACTTTCCAAAAAGTGATATAGGGCAAAGGAAGGCCACAGCAAGCTGGTCTTCAATATTCAAAAAAGCATCCACAGTAGATTAAGTTTGGATTGGACAGGTACCAATTGTTGAAGAACCCTAGAAAATTGCTAGTCCTAAGTTTTACTAGTATAGAGCCATAGGAATCTCTAGTCAAAACACTGAGAGATGTGAGGTGATGCTGGGCCAGGTAAAACTCTGTTCTTTTTCCCGTCTCAGGATGATGACCATGGCTTATTCTACTGTTACTATTGGAAACTGTCCACAGAAGGGGCCGGGGACAGGGTTGGTCTAGCTAGTTCTGTAAAATAAGTTTTACAGAATACACAAATTTACTACGGGGGGTTGACCAGACATCCTCACACAGGATGTAAGAGGCCATTGGCTCATCTGCCAGGTTTGAACCTGATTAAGAGAGTTGCTACAAAGAAGCAGCATGAAATGATCGTCATTTGACAGGATCTTCATTATGCTGGAGTCCTCATTCAGGGACTTCATTTTGCCACTAATTGTCAGGCAACTTTGATTTATTTACTGTATTCCTATAGGGTTCAGTATTTGTAAGAATGAAATTTATTTTCAGTACAGCATCTAGGAACTGAGGGAAATTGTCAATATTGATCTGTCACCAAACTGAGGGCAACTAAAATTCAGGGAGTCTTGATTCAGAAATAACTGACTTAGATATTCTCATATGTTCACATAGATCCTAAAATACACACAATTCCTGCCTCTAAGCTAAGAAGATATCAGAAAGCAGTCTACAAGAAAGGAGGCACTTAGATCAACAAAATGCTCTTGAGTTTCTAAAACTGTGCTTTAGGTCTGCCTGTGTTTAAAGTTTCACTCTGGGGTCAGCACCACAGTAATTCTTTGGGTTTCTTGTGGGAAAGGTTAAAATTTACATGTCACTTGATACATTAACTAAATATCATACTAACAATTTGTATTTCCAGCAGACAGTGTTATTGATTTCATAAGTGGGCTAGATTATGAATAGTAGAAACTAGCATCCACTGTGGCCCAGAAAACAAACATCATCTTCACTTGCATGCTTTGCTTTCATTGTAAAAGTAGAAGTGGTCGCCCTGTTCAGAACCTGCCCTGCACTTCTTGGCTCATGTAAATAACACTCCTAGGGACTTGGGGTCTTAAACTTCCAAGGCATATTTGACTTTTTTTATTTTTCCTTTCATCAAACATGATTTAAACATATGAACCACAAGATTATACATGCAAACTTTCAATGGGGGATGAAATTGAACATTTCACAAAGGCAGGTAAAAATTCAGTTCTTCCTGGTGACTTCAGGTCAGGGCTTTGCAAGAACAAAAGTCTGAGGCTGGACTGTGGTGGTGAACACCTTAAATGTCAGCACTTGGGAGGCAGTGGCAAAAAAAAAAAAAAAAAAAAAAAAAAAAGAAAAAAGGTGCAGAACACAAATCTGGTTTGAATAGTTCTGGGTTAAAGAGCAAAGTCTAATGGGATTGTTTGCTGAATCCTATGAATTCTCTTGTGTAGTATGTTGGCTTCATTTCCTGTTGCTGTGATAAAGTACCATGAATAAAGCAACCTAAGGAAAAAGGGTTCATTTTAGCACATACTTCATGGTATAGTCAGTGAACCATGATGGAAAGATCAAGGAGCAGGAACCCATGGCATCTGGTCATATCATCTCCAGAATCAGGAAGCAGAGCAGGAGGAATAAGTGCACAAAGCCGTTCGGTTTCCTTTCTACATTTATAGACTCTGGGATCCCAGCTAAGAATAAAGTTGCCACCCACAGTTCATAGAGCACCACATCTCAATTAATGTAATCAAGATCATCTCCTACAGGAATGGCCAGAGGCCCATCTCCTATATAGTTCTGGATTCTGTCAAATTGATAGTCAATACTGATCATTTAATTGAGTTAGCTAGTCTGAGAAACATGAATTAATCTTTGGAGACCAGTGTTTACTCATCTTTACAATGGCATCAAAGTCCTTGTCTGTGAACATGTAACTATACTGCAACACTTGACTTAAGTATCACTTGCTCTATAAAGTTTATCTCTTGTCCTGGCTTATTCATTTCTTTATACCTACATCATGTAAAGCTTAGCATGGTTTCTTTACCATCCCTTGTATGGAAACAGAGATCATTGTTTCTGCTCAGCCTACACTTTTCTTCTTAATCAGCCCGAGGTCCTTGCCCATAGACTAGCATTGCCCTTATTTAATGTGGCCTTCCCCATATCAGTTAACATAGTCTAGCATCTCTGCCAGAGAATATCCAAAGCTTTGCTTCCTACCTGAGTCTAGATGTTGTCAAGTTGACAATAAATATCAATCATCACAAGTTAAGCCAAATATTTCTCAACTTGTTGCCCAAGCATGCCATTTTGAAACCATAACTTTCTAAACCTTGGACCTACAGATTCCTGGCCACTTTGTAATGCAAAAAAATCATTAAACTGAATTCAGAACTCCTAATAGTCTTGTGGGTTAGGCTAGGGACTTGGTGTCTACTTCCCTTTCTTTGTGCTATAATGTTGTCTGGCCTAAACTTGTGCAGATCTTGTGCATGCTGTCACAGTCTCTTGTGTTCATACATGTACCAACCTTCTTGTTTCTGATAAATAATAAATAAATAAATAAATAATAAATAAATAAATAATAAATAAATAAATTTAAAAAACACTGTTTCCATAGAGATTTCCTTTACTTCTGTCTCTGACAATCTGCCTCCTGGGCAGGTCTCCTGCTCATAAGTAGATGTCCAATACAAAATGGACTCTATGGAGGTATTGTGAGTGAGTCTCTGTTTCTGTCTGTCTGTCTGTCTGTCTCTCTCTCTCTTTGTATGTGTGTGTGTGTGTGTGTGTGTGTGTGTATGTGACCTCTTTATTCACTTTGTTTCCTTCTTGTTTGGCATTGGCTTTGGTGGCTTGTTTTTATGAAGTGAGAGAAAAAACCTGAAGTTGGGTGGTTAAGGAGGAGATGAAGACTTGGGAGGAGCTAGAAAAGAGAAATAATATGATCAAATATGGGTATGAAAACAATAAAATATTTTTTAAGGGTCTGATAGTCTTTAAAACTTCCAAACTGTTTAAAAAAGTATGTTTGCAAAGTCTCACCTGAAACTTGGGTAACCTCTTACCTGTGAGCCTTTATAACCCCAAAAAGACAGTTATAGGTTGGTGAAATGCTCAGTAGGTAGAGGCACTTTTTTTAAGTCTGATGATTTGAGTTCAATACCTAGAATTCATACTGTGGAATGAGAAGACTAAGTCCCACTAAGTTGTCCTCAGACCTCTCTCTATGCATGTGCTGTGCCACATGGGACACACACACACACACACATCTAAAAACAAAATACCAAATTAAGTGCTTCCAACATACAATGGCACAGAGTAAGCATTAACATTCTAAAAGGAGGAATGGGGACATAGCAGTGAAAACATCTAAAAAAGGAACACTGAAATACAGTATGGAAAACACCAAGTAATGCCACTGTGTCAGGCATCTGCATCTCATGAGGCAATAATCATTTACCTGGACTCCAACAGGCTGGAGTAGACCCACTCTCTAGGTCTTTATCCTGTAGTGACATTGCCTTTCTCAGGCCATGTTTACTCCATGTCTATAGCTCTCCTGTGGTCCTGGTACCTGCAACACCTTGAGTACTTATTGCCACTCAGACTTTGCCTTAATAAACTTATGCAATGGTCTCTCTTGACCTTAAAGGCATGCTAATCCTGCCACACATTGCCTACCCTCAACAGCCTACTCCAATTTAGGCACAAGCTTTCATGACCCATTCATTCTTGCATCAATAATACCTATAAAATCAGTGTCAACAGACAATCCTGTGACGTTCTGCTGGAAGCTCCAGAAGTAGCCTAGTCTAATTGGACCTCCATTACCATGACATCTGCCTACCTGGGAATTTGCTTTTAGACACAGTCCCTTTGAGTGGTTCTTTCAGTTTAAATTGTGTTGTTTCAGACAGAGTTTATTCTCACAAGGTAGAGACATGGTTGGTTGGGGTCCTGCCCTCCATATGTCTATCCTGTTGTTTATAAGGACTGTGAGGTTTGTCTTTAACTCTTACATTCATGTGGACTCTCCTTGTCAGCAACTTTAAACTTGTTCACACACCTATGCTCATTGAAGTCCATAGGTTTTTAGATCTTCCGCTGCCCCTCAATTGATAAGAGCAGCAAACTTTATCCTGAATGCTGGTTGGAATTTCCCCCACCAAACAACTTAGTCTACTCATTTGGAAATCAGCCTCATTTGAGTTCTCAGGTCATGGATGGAAAGAAGCCAGAATCTTCACTAGAATGTATCAAAAATGACTGCTAGCCCAATACACAATAGATTCTAGTCCCTCCAGGAAACCTCTTAAGCTGAGTCTCCATTGATCACATTTCTTATGCCGTCCTGATCATCCCAATTCCCACCAGAATGGCACATTTGGCTCTGATTATAGTATTTAAGGACCCTTCAAGTTAAAGTCCCAAATTCCCCAACTTTCCTCCCAGAAACCTATTGCAAAGACTTAAGAATCACATGATCAGGTTTATCACAGCAAAGACTTCTCTTTTTAGAACTGATTTCTGTATTAGTTACATATTTTGTTCCTAAGACAACATATCTGACAAAAGCTGCTTAAAGGATGACACTTATTTTGGCTCACTGTTTGAGGGAACAGCCCATTAGAGCAGGGAAGATGGCAGGAACCGGAGGTCTTGTTGAAGTCAGGAAACAGAAAGAGATGAATGCTAACACTGTACTTCCTTTCTCCTTTTTAGCCAGTGTAGGATGGCATCCTGGGGGATGATGTTGACCAAATTTGGAATGAGTCTTTCCATCGCGATTAATGTAATCTCGAAAAACCCCTCACAAACATGCCCAGAGCTTTTAATTCTAGGTAATTCAACATCAGGTCAAGCTAACAAACATTATTAGCTACTATAGTTGGTAAAAAAATACATAGTGAACAAAAAGGTAATGAAAATAAATATATAATAAACAAATGAAATAGTATAAAAGTTCAGCATATAATTTAGTTGAAATCAATAAGGGAAGGCTTAGATAATTATGAATTTATATAAATATGCATATGTAACATGTAATGTATGTTATACATAGCTATAAATTAAACATAAATTGTATTTATACAAGTGACATATTTACCTTCACTATAAAATACATACCATTTTGCTATAAAAAGTTGTTATTTTAGGATCTATAAAGATGGCTCAGCCAATAAGAACACTTCTTGCTCTTCCAGTGTACTCCAGATTAGTTTCTAACACACAACAAGTGGCTCACAATTGCCAGGAGATCTAATGCCCGCTGCTGGCCTCCTCAGCAGCCCACACACATTTTCTGTAAAGTCACTCAAACACATATGCATATACATAAATTAAAACAAAAAAATCTTTTTTAAGAAATCATTTTGATTTTAAAAGTTATGAAGATAAATGACCACTTTTAGTTTACTCTGGAATAAGTAAAAAAATAACATTGGGGAGTCTGTACTTAATCAATCAGTTGGTTCAGCTTCTAAAACAACACTAAACTTATCTTGGCTCTTCCTTGCACATCAAATTAATTTAAAACTCTGTAGCATGACTTTCCAGAGGTTTCCAGTCTTGCTGTATCCTTTCTTACACATAATGTAGGTGTTAGTTACGCTGAAGTAAATTCCATTCTGAAGTGTACTATGTGGGTTCACCATACTGTCTCTCTGTTCTTAAGGTTTCTTCACTATTCATAAGACAGTAGGTATAAAACTGTTCTATTATTTTATAAATGCCAGCTCTTATTATAGATGCAAGTTCTGGGGATACTCACAAATTTGAGGAGCTAAATGCTGAATGGACATAGGGTACAAGGTTCCTTACAAAAAGGAAGTGGAAAAGTGGTGGAGCCTGTTACATAATTTTATTTTGTTCATTTTTTTCTTGTCTTGCAGGGATTTCTCCCTAATTCAAGGTCCCTGTTAGAGCTTCTCATTCCTGAGTGACTCACAAGTGCTTGCACTTTACTGCTGGCTCACTTGGTAAAATATTAATCCTACATTTCTTATCCAAAAAACTGTCATTTTCAGCATACCCTGGGTGTTAATACTTCATGAATTTCCAAACCAATGACTTTTCTTTGTGCAGCTTTTCTCCCATCCTTACACAGAATGTTTGGACACAGACACCATGCAATTGGTTGGAGTAGCTCACTCTGTTAGCACATTTAAGCTATTGAAAATCCTCATCAGATGGAGATGGAAAAGATAGGGTTTTACTAGCCTCAGCACCGATTAGCAGAAGCCCAAGACCTAAAACATGTAAGACTGTCAGTCATTACTGCAAGCCAAATGGGCTTTAAGTAATGTTAGTGAATATATTTTGCCTCAAAAAGAATGAATGCTTAGGAACAGAGTTCAAAGTCACACAATCTACTTGAATATATTTGGCTCAGACAATACAAGGGTATCTAATTAAGCCTGGGAAGACTCTGGAGAACATCTAAAATATGAAGCATTGGAGGTAAGAGACATGTAAATGACAGAAGAGGTGACTCTGCAAAGCTGATTGTCACTAGGTATCTCCTTTAGTACTGGAGATATTTAGAGAAGCCAGAATGCTGAAGACAAGTCAATGCACGTGTGTGTGTACACATGTGTGTGCCTGTGTGCCTGTGGGGTGTGCATATGTGTGTGTGTGTGTGTGTGTGTGTGTGTGTGTGTGTGTAGATTGTTGGTGATTTAGTATGAAGAAAACACAAAGAGAAACACATTAAAAAATCAGCGACAATGGATGGGAGGGTAGTTTTCTAAGGGAAGTGAAATTCTCAAGGTCGTTTAGGAAATCCCTGTCCCACTCAGAGCCCAGACCTTTTAGGATAGTGTTAAAATGATCTTGCCATGGCTACGGTGATTATCATTTATCTTCTGATGTCCAGAGGCTCCTGAATCCAGCAGGGTTTTCGATTAGAGAAAATGCCATTAAGGCTGGGCAAGGTGGCACATATCTATACTCTCAGTGCTCCTGAAGCACGGCAAGAGGATCACAAATTCCAGGGACTTCAGCGATACTTTGTCTTAAAAAAAAAAAAAAAAAGAGTAACGGAATAAATAATGTCATAAAGTGTTATGGTGTTCTGAGTTGTTTTCTTTTAACAGCAAAAGCTAGAGTCAAAGTGTTGATTGTGCAAACCAACAACCTGAGTTTGATCCCCAGATCCCACGGGAGGGGAAGAACCGGCCCAAACCCAAAACATTGAAATGAGCCACTAATATAAATCAGTTTGTTGAGTGCCTTCATGGCATATCCAAAGCCCTGGGTTCCATCCTCAGCACACGTAAAACAAGGTATCCTATAATCACAACACTTAAGAGGTAGAGGTAGGAAGATTAGAAGTTCAAGGTGATCCTGGGCTATACAAACCTATCTCAAAAATTTTTAGAAGCTAGAGAGATGGCTCAGTGGTTAAGAGGACTTGCTGCTCTTGCCGAGGACCCAGGTTCAGCTCTTGGCAGCCACATGGCTTACAATTCCATTTTCAGGATTTAGTCCACTCTTCTGGTCTCCGTAGCACCACACATGTACATGGTAAACATACATACAGGCACTTATACACGCATAAAATAAAACCAATTTTTAAAAAGTTATAAAAATTGAAGTGACATTCACATCACATAAAATGACTCATTCAAAAGTTCAATTTAGTGTCATTTAGTTCATTCCAATATTGGAAAGTACTGACTCTAGAAGAAAAACATTGTTTTTCTCATGACAAAGAAAATTCTACAGTCACAGTTGGCTCCTTCTGACCCTGCCACTCAGCAGCAATCTATTTCCTGTCTCTGTGACTGGTTGTTTTAGGTATTTGATTTGAACAAAATCATAAAGTTTTGACATTTAATGCCTGGTTTATTTCATTTAGTAATGTGCTTATGAGACTCGTGAGTGCTGTAGTGCACTCCATGCATACACCTTTAATTTGTATAGCTAAATATTTCACTGTAGTATTCATTTCAATTTACCATCTATCTATTGATGTATAAACATGGGAAGCATCCCAAATGGGAATTTCATATTTTACTGATTCTGAGTGGTAATGCTGTGCCTGTTCTTTTGTAGACATTTTCATTTGAATGCCTGTTGAGTGTACGTCCAGGTGAAGAACTGATGGGGTAAGTTGCAGTTTTTTTTCTATTCACTTTTTTGAGGAGTTATGTGACACTCTTGTACCTTGGCTTGCCATTTGATATGACTGGAGCTCTGTGGTTGTGTGTGGTAGGCTCCTGTCTCCACATCTTCACAAATGCTGACTTTTCTTTCCCTTATTGTTGTGTTTATAAATATGCCAGAGTGTGAATATTATTGCCCTTTGTGTTAGCATTCTGTTAAACTCCACCTCCACAGTTACCTAGCAATAGCTAGGTATGCTCCTCCCCAAAGCTACCTGGGAACGGCCAGGTAGCCCTGCCCACTATTATAAGAGGGGCTGTCTGGCCCCTCCTCTCTCTCTTGCCCTCTTACTCTCTTGTTCTCTTGTTCCCCTTGCTCTCTTGCTCTCCGGCTCTCTTGCCCCTTGACCCGCTGGCCTGCAGGTTCCCCTGTCTCCCTCTCCCTCTCCCCTCCCCCCTCCGCGTGGTCATGGCTGGCCTCCACCTTTCTCTGCTCTTGCCCTCTTCCTCTCTTGCCTCTTGCTCTCTTGCTCTCTTGCTCCTCTTGCTCTCTTGCTCCTGGGACCCGCACCTGCAGGTCATATCTGACCCTTACTTCTCCCCTCCCCCCTTCACGTGGTCATGGCCAGCCTCCACCTTTCTCTGCTCTCCCTCTCCTCTCTTCCCTCCGCCTAAATAAACTTCTCCTCCTGGAACCCTCTGCCGCTGCCACCGGTTTTTCTTTTTTTTAAACAACACTTTGGATTTTCAAGTATTGATTAATTGTGCTTAGCATGTGCTTGTTGGCCATTTGCATTTCTTTTCTTTAGAGAAACATTTGCCTAGTAGGATAGAGGACAGCTTTTGACTTTGTTTTCTCCTTCACTGTGGTTTCTTGGACTTGGATTCAGGTCAGCAGGCTTGTGCAGCAAGTTTTACGCACTAGGATGTCTTTCCAGCCATCATATTCTTGCTGATGCAAAATGTTGCATCCTTTATATATTGTACACACTGGAACTTCACTAAATATGTGGTTTTAATTGTTTTCACCATGCTCTAGATTTTTGTTTTACTTTACTGATACAGAAATGTTTTAAGATTTAAGTATAGGTTTTTTTTTTTAAGGCTAATTATATATTTTTAAAAATCATGTGAACATACATGTGATCATGTGTCGGGAGCCAAACAAAGGAACTGCTTTTCCAAGAGAACCTCAGGAAATTACCTGCTGTTCCGGAAGGATTAGTTAGTCAGGCCAAGGTTGAGAAAGGAGGTTCTCAGGTCTCAGGAATTTAAGAAATGTCTGGCATTCCCTGGGACAGGGCAATAAGCATTCAATAGTGAGATAGCCCTAAGCAATGACCTTCACCCAAACTTCCGGGTTTGATGTGTCTTTATAATCTGCACCCAAAATTAAAGTTTCAGAGCTTGACCAGAACTCCAGACTTGCTCTCATTCCTTGTGTCTCTTGTCCCTTCATTCTTTCGCCCCTTCCCTAAAGTCTTGTCGAACACCCGTGAGCCAGGGCAATCATGTATGGGTATATGTTCATGAATACAGGTAACTGAAGAGGCCACAGATGTCAGACATCCCTAATATCTCTTTGTTCTTTTTGATATGGTTCAAATCCCATTTCTTGCACGTGTATAGTAACTTGTCTTTCATGTGAACACCAGCATTTCCAGAAACATTTGTCAAAGAAATTGTTTTTTTTCCCACAATAACGGGCATAGCCAGCTTTTCTAAATTAATTGGTCATGGATATATAAGTTTGCTTTTTGGAGTCAATTCTATTTGATTTTTCTATGTTTCTATTTTTATTCTAGTACCATGATTTGAATACTGTAGCTAAGGAGCATGTTTTGAAACTAAGTGACTTTCTTAATTTTGTTTTCCTCTGTCTATCTATATATCATTTTTTGTGTGTCTATGTATATATGTATGTATGTATGCATGTATCTATCTATCATCTATAAACCATCTATCATTATCATCCATCTATCTCTTGATTTGTTTGTAGATCTATCATCACTATCTATCTATCTATCTATCTATCTATCTATCTATCTATCTATCTATCTATCTATATATCAATCACTACCTATCTATCTAGCTATTATCTATCTATCTATCATCTATCTATCTATCTATCTATCATCTATCCTTCATCTGTCAATCATAGCTGTCTTAATTGCCTTGTATGTCTGCAGTCTGTTTCATTTTAACTGGAATGTAAAGATAAGTTTTCCCATTTTTGTAGGAAAGCTCTTGAAATTTTGACATGAAATGCATTGATTCTCTAGATCATTTTTGGAAGTATTCCTTTCTTAATATTAAATCTTACAGTTTATTGGACAGGTTATATCTTTCCACATACTTATATCTTCTTTAGTTTCCTTTACAATGTATGGCAGTTTATAAGGATGTTGTCTGTCACTTCTTTGGTTAAATTAATTCTAGATATATTATTATTTTAGATAGTAGAATAAAAAGCATTGTTTTCTTGGTTTTCTTACCAGACTTTCTATAACACTATATAGAAGCAAAATTAAATTTATATTGCTCTTGAACTCTGATCCTTTCAACTGGTTTATTGTCTATGGCTGCTATCTATACCAATTTGCCTTCTATTGTTGTAATAAAAAAACAATGAGCATATTTACATATTTAGGAAAGTGTGCAAGCGTGCGCACACACAGGCACACACACACACACCTGTGTGTATATCTAGCAACAAAATGAAAAGAGACCATGTATTTGAGAGTAAGGGTGTGTGTATGGGGGGGGGTTGAAGTGTGAAAAGGGAAGGAAAATGATATAATTATGTCATAAACTCAAAAAAAAATAAAGAAAGAATTTAAAACTACCATAACCCAAAACATCTTAGGGAAGAAAAGCTTTTTGCACCTTATATTTTACAGTCCATCATAAAGGGAAATCAGAGCAGGAATATTGAGGCAGGAAATGAATCAGAAGCCATGGAATAATATTGCTTGCTCTTGCTTTCAGAGCTTGCTTAGGTATTTCTTAACTGTGAAATATTTGCCCAGGAGTGTCTTCATTTACTATTGGCCTAGCCCTCCCACATAAATCATTAGTTAAGAAAATGTTCCCACAGACTTGCTTACAGGTGAGCAAATGGAGAAATTTTCTCAGTTGAGGTAGCTCTTCCAAGATAACTCTAGCTTGTGGTTAGTTGACAATAAATCCAACAAGATCCAACAAGCATACTGTCTATTCCATGGAATTTGCTGTATGTAAAGTTACAGTATCTTTAAACAAGTATGTTTATATTCATATTGGTTCATTTTCTCTGCCTTCTTTGACAACATATTCAAAATAGAACCTTTTAGTACAAATTTAAATAGGGCTAAAAGAAGACATGCATGTTTCTTTCTTTATCCAAGGGAAAACTCAATGCAGTACATTATTCTGTATTGCGTTAGTGTACTAGATCTATCATAGTAGAATACCACAGACTGAATAGCTTCAAAGACAGAAATATGTGTGTGTGACTGTGTGTGTGTTTATTTGGATAAATGCAGGGTTATTTGTTCTAGTATGTGTTCGGGAGCCAGAAGAAAATCTTGGGTGTTGATCCTTGCATTAAAGCTTATTTGTGATAGGGTCTATCTTCTTGTTGTATGGTGCTGCATATGTGAGATTAATTGGACCACGAACATCAAGAATTCATCTTTCTGTAGTTTCAATATTCCCATATGAGTCCTGGAAATGCAGATAACACATGCTGCTGTGTCCAGCATTTATATGGGTCCTGGGAATTCACACCCAGGTCCTTACCACTTTTATAGTCAGTGCTTTTAGCCACTGAGCTATCTCCCAGCCACAGTAACACTTATTTTATCAAAGCTATTAAGCCTAGAAATCTAATATCTACACATGAGCAGGTTTCCTGAGACTTTTAGCATTGCCTTACAAGTGGCCACATTCTTCCCATCTTTCTTTGAATGTCCTTGGTGTTTCTTTCTCTTGTCAAGAGAAGGGTTGGAAGGATAGCTCAATAAATAGAGTTGCTGAGTCCAATCCTCAGTAGCTACATGATGGAGGGAGAAAGTTGATGACTGCAGGTTGTCCTCTGACCTCCACATGCTTTCCAAACACACACACACACACACACACACACACATACACACACATACACACACACACACACACACACACACATACACACACACACACACACACACACACACACACACACACAATGTTCACAATGTTTTTTTTTTCAAAAAGAAAGAGAATAGTCCTATTAGAAGAAGATCTCTTGATGACTTAATTTGCATTTAATTATCTCATTTAAAACCATATCTCTGAATATAGCCTTGTGTCTAAGAACCTGGGTTTTCAAGCATTTATTGCCATATAACTCAGTTATAACAAGTATGATGTTATCTGTGGTAGTTCATGGAAGCCTGTTATCACATTGACAAATCTCCCTTCTATTCCAGCTATGCTGGATGTTTTTATTATGAAAAATGGTGAATTTTGTCAAGTGTTGTTGGTAGTAATGGAGATAATCTGATATCCCTACATAAATTCTTCCAATTTCATATTGATTGATTTAAAAAAGCTTGAATCATTTTCTGGGATAAGTGCCAGTTGGAAATAATATGTAATATTTCCAGTTTACTGTTGAATTCTATTTGTTATAATTTTCTTTGTACTGTTACTGAAGCAGAGGGAGTAGGCTGTAGGTTTCTTTAAACTTTGTGATTCTATTACCATATGTTAACACCATAATAACAGACTTGCTTGTGGCATTTTATCTATGCACATTGTGTATTTCAATATTTTCTTCCTATTACTCTCCCTTTTTAGTGGCCCATGCTCAATATATAATCCCTTTCCCATCCTAAATAGCCCTACATCTTCTTCTCCTTCCATGCTAATGTGGTGTGTGTGTGTGTGTGTGTGTGTGTGTGTGTGTGTAAGGGGGTGGGTTTCATTAGGGTTGTTTATAGGAGCAAGAGTTGGAATTTATTTACATGAGCATATGTTTCTATCAGTGAGCTTCAGCACTAATGAAATGGTTCTCCTTCCATCATCAACTTTTGTGCACAAGTGTCCTGTAGCTTTAAAAGCAAGGTACTGCTTCATAGAATGTGTTAAAAGATTAATTTTTGTTTATTTATTATAGCAGCTTGGTAAAAGTTAACTATGGTCCCTTAAATGTTTGGTAGAATCGAATAGTGAGATCAAAGACCTGGGTGGGGTGTTAGATCTTTGAATGGCTTTTGATTTCTGATTGGATTATTTATTTATGATACTAAAAATTTCCATTTCGTCTTGTGTCAGTTTTGATAATTTGTAGTTCCAGGAATGTTTTTGCTTCATCTGGGTTATTTAATTAAGTGGCATACAAAGTTTCATAGATTTCTCTTAGAATCCTTCTGACTTCTGGAAATAGTGATAGTTGATGAATTATAGTGAAATTCACTCTGAGAAAAGTCTACATATACACACATACATTAAGTTGATATGCTGGAAGTGCTATATTAGAATAGGAAGCTGGTAATTGAGAGCTTATAGGTCTTTTATTTAGCACCTGATTTTTTCTTTTAAATATATTCAAGTCAATTATTTCCATGGAGAGAAATATACTATTTTTCCATCTTGCCCTACGTTCATGAAACTTGAAACCCAGATATCATAAAGTGTTGATATGAAGAAATGATAGAGTAAAAAAATAATGATATTCAGTCTTTCTATTTTGGGTATTTACTCTAGTATAGACACTATAGCAAATAGTTTATTATATTTACTTTTCAACTACATTTGAAATACAATTACAAGTACAGAAAAGTGAAAGTAAAAGGAAACAAACAGGATTTATCCCCCACCCCCTACACACACACATACCTCCCTAGCTACAGAGGACATTCCCTGGGAACCTATAGGCCACTCCTGCCATATTGTCACCTCTTTCTCTATTCCTCTAAGTCCAAATCCACAGCCTATCTTCACCTCTGCAACAGAACACGTAGGCAGCCTCCCGTCAACCATATCTCTAGTGCATGCTCCATATCTTCCTCTTCTAACCTCCCTCCCCCAATCTTTGCCATTCCCTAACTCCAACAGACACTTCCTATGACCACAAAAGCTATTCTTGCCAGCGAAGCAGGTAGCATGACTGTAGACCTGCACCTCTCCTGCTCTTCCAGGTCAAATCCCATGGTCTTATCCCCAGCTCTGCACCTGATGCAGCATCCCTTTCCCACTACTTTTAGTCACCATAGATAGAGATAAGAAGACGTGTGATGAAAGCAAATTTAGGCAATATCTATATATAAACCCAGCCATAAGGAGGCACTAGAGCTAAACTCTCAACCCAAATAGGTTCACTACATACAAGAAAATAAAGAATAAATAATCTCAGACCAGCAAAGTCAAAAGAAGGGAAACATTAGCACCAGCACCACCAGCACCACCATCACCACCACCAGCATCAGCACCAGCACTAACAATACTACCACTACCACTATTGTCACCAACACCACTACTATCAACAAAGAAATAATAGGAAGCAACACGAATTCGTTGTCATTGATATCTCTCAACATCAATGGTCTCAATTTCCAATAAAAAGATACAGACTAACAGAACGGGTATGAAACCAGTATCTATCTTTCTGCTACATCTAAGAAACACAATTAACACCAAGGATAGACATTACCTCAAGATAAAAGGATGGTAGAAAGATATTCTAAGCAAGTGGACCTAAGAAGGAATCTAATACAGCCTTAATATCTAATTAATAGAGTTTAATCAAAGATATGGGAAGGATACTACATACTCATCAAAAGAAAAAAATTCACCAGCAGGACATTGTAATTCTAAATATTTATCCCACAAACACAAGGAATCCAAGTTTATAAAAAGAAACACTACTAAGATTAAATTACATACTGACTTCACATGCTGATAGTGGGAGACTTTAATACTGACTCTCTTCAATAGACATGTCACCCAGACAATAACAAAACAGAGAAATGATGGAGTGAACTGATATTGTAAACCAAATGGATTTAACCAAATTTTACAGAATATTCATCCAAACACAAAAGATAAACCTTCTCCTCAGCAGCTCATGAAGCCTTCTCCAAAAACTGACCTCATACTTGGACATATGAGTAAATCTCAAAATTTCCAAGAAAACTAAAATACCCTGTTTTCTATCAGAAACACCATGAATGAAAGAAAGATATCAACAACAGAAACTACAAAAAGTTTACAAACTCATGAAAACAGCATAAATCTCTACTAGATGAATATGGGTCAATATAGAAATTGAGAAAGAAATCAAAGACTTTCTAGAATGAGTAAAATGAATATATAATATGCCCAAACTTATGGGACACAATGAAGTCTATAGCCACAAAGTGATATGAACTTGTCTCTTAGAACAGATGCCATTATGTAACAAAAGGTATGTTGTCAGATGCACCATGACACACTACATCTTTCAAAGCAAGATTTTTTTCTTTGCCTCAAAGGGAGATTGCAAGTATGGAAGGTGAATATGAGGGAGGAGGAGAGGAGTGGGGTTGAGGTGCATGGTGTGAAATTCACAAATAACTGACAAAAAGGTTTTTTTTAAGAAAAGTAATATAATGAATCTATGAAAAAGAGAGTTGGTTCTTTGAGAAAATCAATAAGATTGGCTAGCCCTTATCCCAATTAACTAGAAGGCAGGAATAATATATCCAAATTAACAAAACTAAATGAAAGAGGAGATATAACAATAGACACCAAGGAAATCCAGAGAAACATAAGGACATATGTTTCTATGGATTATACTCCAAAAAAATTGAAAAATGTTAAAGAAATGGTTAATTTTATGAATGCATACCACTTACCAAAGTTAAATCAAGATCAGAAGATTAGAGGAGCAATTTAAATAGACCGATAACACTAGCGAAATAGAAGTAAAAATTTTCCTAACCAAATAAAAGTCGAGGACAAGATGATTTTAGGGTAGAATTCTCCCAGATTTTCAAAGAAGAGTTAATGCCAATACTTCCTAAATTATTCCATGAAATAGAAACAGAAAAAACATTGCTGAATTTACTTTATGAAGCCATACTTAAACTGATATCCAAAACACATTAAGATCCAACAAAGAAACAGAATTACAGACCAATTTCCCTTATGAAGATAGATTTAAAAATATTCAATAAAATATTTGCAAACTGAATACAAGAACACATAAAAGAGATCAACCACCATAATTAAGTAAGGGCAACTCCAGAGATTCAGGGATAGTTCAATATACAAAAATTAATGAACATAACCCACCATATAAAAATTGAAAGATAAAACTCACATGATCAAGTTATTAGATGCAGAATAGGCTTTTGACAAAATCCAAATCTCCTTCATGATAAAGGTCCAGTAGAGATTAGAGATACAACAGACATATCTCAACATAATAAAGACAGTTGGCAACAAGCCCATATCCAACATCAACTTAAATGCAGAGAAACTAAAAGGAATCCCACTAAAATCTAGAACAAAATAGTACTGTCCACTCTCTCCATATCTATTCAATATAGGACCTGAAGCCATAGCAATGAGACAACTGAAGGAGATCAAGGGGATACAAATAGGAAAGGAAGAAGTCAGAGTATTGTTATTTGCAGATGATATGATAGTATACATAAGTGGCCTGAAAATTTTCCCTAAGAAACTCCTACATCTGATAAAAACATTCATCAATGGAGCTGACACAAAAAAGAGCAGCCCCGTAGGAGAGGAGGTGAAAAGAGTGTAAGCAGTCAGAGGAGATGGAGGACACACACACACACATTCACACACACACACACACACACACACACACACACACACACACGCATGCATGCACGCACAAATCAAGGCTCTCTAATTTACATGAGCAAAACTCATTTGAACTCACAGAGACTGAGGCAGCATGCACAGGGTCTGCACGGGGCTGCACCAGGTCCTCCGTGTATACACCATGTCCTCCAGTTTATTGTTTTTGTGGGATTCCTGAGTATGTGAATGAGTGGTTCTCTGGGTCTTTTGCCTTCTCTTGAGCTCTTTTCCTTCTGTTTGTCTTAACCATCTCCAATATGATAGTTTTTCTTTTCTTTTATCACTTTCTATTTTAAAGAAAGGAAGAATGAATGAATGCTTGTAAAGCTAACCAGTAAGGTACTATCATTTACACCTACTGGGAGTGTAAAAATCAGTTTCACCATTGTAGTGACACTGGGAATATCAACTACTCTCAGGTAGATTTCATGTTGACCTCAGGTAGACCTCATGCAGTAGGTAACCAGCATATAATGGTATCCATGCTGTTTTTCCACCCTCTTTTCTTCTTATTTTCTTTTGGGTGATGTTTAGGTTTGGAGTGTTTTGTTGTATTGGGTATTTTGTTCGTTTTTCTAAGAAAGAACTTAAATTTGGGTGAGTAGAGAGAGGGTGGGAGGAAGAGGAACTTGCTTGAGGGAAGAATATAATCAAATATAGGTAAACTTAAAAATTGTTTTAAATAAGAAAAACAAAAAATGAAAAAGAAAGTTTAAAACAAAACAACAATCACAAAACAGTCCTGTCCAGGATCTTTCCAAGATCACAGAATAAAAAGTCTTGATCCTATGTCTTTCTGTCACCAGTGCCTGCCTTTCCCAACCATGGACTGCATAGCAGAAAAACAAAGGATTCCTTGGTTCCTGGAGAACTAGGCATCCATTTTATGTAAACAGAGTCACGCTTTCCAGTGCTTAGTTTGGAACTGAGAATAATTTGAATTATAATAATTTTCTGCTTGCAAAAAGAATAAAATCATACAGTTTTAAGTTTCTGACATGCTTAAGACATTTTGGGGAGAGGTGAAAGTTTTGTAGCCTAATACTTTAGCTCTCACAAGGTAAGAAAGTTATGAAGTTCTCAAAATTTCAGCATAACACAAAGCACATGAGCTAAAAGTAAAAAAGCAAATGCAACACAGTCCAGTCTTTAATAAGCCAATAAGGATTTTATTATTCCAAAGCGGATTTGCTTAGCCTAATAAATTCAATAATCTATATAAAGCACTCTTTTATTCCTCCTCCAGATAAGCATACCATCAAAATTTCTAAAGACAAATGTATTAAAAGAAGACAAATGTATTTTAAAGAAGGAATAAAGCTATGTGTGCACTTATCAGTTTGCTTTGATATAAATTGCACAAAATAATTTCTGATATTTTAAGAGTAAGACCAGCAGACTTCCAAGTCCTCAAACTAAAATGCCTGATAGATAGGGCATCTTGGTCTCACAGTGAGGTAGTTTTTTAATTCAGCTCTACTAAAATTTGTGATGTTCAGCGTTCAGCTTCTACCATCGACATCGTGTTTAAATGTCAGATTTATGAAGCACATTTAAGATGATAATGAAATAAATAAAAAAAGTATTAAATCTGGCAGTAAACCAAGAGATTCCAATAGCACGGAAACATGTGCATGAAGTACCAAGAGCACAGCACCCGGATGATGGGCACTCTCAGGGCAGATGGAAGACAATTACATTTTATGAGATATATAAAAACCCTATTATTTTATCACAGCTATATCTGGGCCTAATTAGAAGAGCATACAAGCTGTGCTAGGCAAACATGAATGAAGAAGTTTCGTTCACTGAATGTGAGAGGATAATACCATGACTTCTAAAGCATTGCTGTGAGAATCCCTCGTATGTAAGTCATGCCCCTGCAACACTTTTTCTTGGGAATCAGAGAGTAGAAGATGGTGGTAAATGTATTCTAGGATAAACTAAAATTCTTTCCAGATATTCCTTTTCATTTATTGGCATTATCTATTATAGTCATCCTACTGTACTATGTAAAATAAAACGTAGAATTTACAAGGACACACATATTCACATAACAAGGCAAAATTTAGCCTTAGTTAAATTAATGATTCAGAACAATAAATGTTTGGTCTGATGGCTGCCATTGCCTTACAGTGTGATTTGCGGCAGAATTAGTCTCTTTCTGTTCTCTAGTCCATAATAGAGTTTTTGAGTTGGGATGAACTATTCTAACTTTCTTTGCTCATCATTAATCATGCAGCCAACTCTCCAAATTTACTTTTTTCTCTCTTACTTTATTTTATGTGTGTTGGTGCTTTTACCACATGCAGGCAGTGCCTAAAGTGCCAGAAGTGGCTATCAGATACTCTGTAACTGGAGTTTCAGACAGTTATGAGCATCCATATAAGTGATGGAACTCAATCCCAGGTCCTCTTGAAGAGCAGCCAGAACTGTGAACCAACCACTCACTGAGCTAAAGCTCTCCTGTAATGCAAGTTTAATTTCACATGGAAAATATTTTGTTATAACAAAATATAAAAATGTATAGCAATGACTGTCATCATGCACACCAGGCTAGGAGTCCATCTTATTATGTGTGCAGCATTCATATAGTATCAATCACCTTTGCAAAGACTCTTCTTGCATGGTTCTTTACAAACTCCAGTCAGGGGCTTGCAAACAATTCTAGGAAGCACCAAAAGAACTAAATAATAAACAAGGGAATATTTTATACAACAGCTAGAGGCAGTGTTGGCCAATTTATTAAGTAAAATTTAATTTGATAATCTTGTTTTGAGTGTTGGAAAAATGCCTGTAAAAGGAACAGAAGCAAAGGGACGGTTGCATGATCACTTGGTGTTTTCCTTTACCTGCTATCCTTTTCACTTTAAAATCAGAAAAAGTTATGTGTACTCAAAAGATTATAAAGTATTCCAGGCTAGCCATTCTCCCCTATTATGTCAAAGACTGTACTTTGTTCAATAAATTATAACTCTAAAGTGTCTACTAATTAGTTTCTTTGTTAATATGAAGTACAAAATTTGATTTGCCTGTTTTCTCTTTTAAGTGAAGTGACTCATTGTTTTGACATCTAACATATGACACATTGTTTCTTAGCTGCTCTGAGTGCCCTTTAAGAGACCTCTGCTTTAAAAATCTTGTTTCATTTATAAACGAATAAACAAAGCTTGTTAGAATTTAGGGCAGGATGCCCAAAGGGCCATGGCTCCTGGGCTACGCTTCATTATTAAATGTCATCTTTGAATCACTGTGGAGCAAATTGTGCTGAGAGGTCCTGGGGCCTAAAGTGACAATTCACTTACCCGTGGCCAGAAGATGAGCACAGTCAGAGTTGAAGGACAGATTCTTTTACTCATTTTCACTGATTATATTTCTCAGATGTGTTTGTTTAGATTGAGCCTTTCTTACATGACCAGAAAAGGACCTAAGAGATTCAGGGCTTCTTTGTGAATGAGTTTCATCGTGGGCTTCTGCCAATCTTCTTGTAGGTCTGTGGAATTCCAAAAATAACATGAGACAGCTGCATTATCCTGTTCTGTATTACATGAGAGACCCCCTAGTGATGCTAAGCTTTGATATTTAATTCATCAGTAATAACAGTTTGGACTTAGGAAACAGTTGCATTGTTTAACCAACATAATTTCAAGGAGTCACAGAAAAGCATAATTACCAAGCTCTGATCTTCCAAATATCTCTGTGCAGGTTGGACTGCCCATGTAGAGACAATTCCCTTCCTTACTCTGTGAGAGAAAAATGGGTTTGGAAGGAAGAAGAAAGGGAAAAGGGGGCAGAGTGGGAAGAACACATGCACTGGATATAAGTTTTAATATTCAACATATATTGAGTCCTTATTGACATCTTCAGCTCTAATGACAGAGAAAGCTATTGCAATGGGATTTTAAAGAAAATAATATCAAATAACCAAATTAAAGAAATGAAAGATTTGGGTAGTTGTGTTAGCTGTGCAAGTATCTCTATCTTTCTGTTTTTCCTGTTTAATAGTGAGATAGTAGTAGCGATTCCATGTAAAAATCTTACAGTTGTTACTAATGCACAGCAAATGCTAAAGTGTTACTACTCTTTTATACATACATCTGAAATTGGAGTTAAATGACTCTGTACTAACTATTTGTATTATTTAACTGTCAACTGTTTCAGATTGTGAAAGAGTTTGATGTTGGCTAGTATTACTAAGAACTTCTGACATATTCTCTGGAATCTCATGACTTCAGGATACAAATAAGGTCTACACAGTGATGGTTTACCCTTATAGTATCAACCTCAGAAGACAAGATGCTAGTTACAACAAAGTTTGGCTTATAAAAATTTACTATAAACACCCTATATGTCACAGTAAAGTGGTAGAGTTTGCCTTGGATAGGATGTGGGGGGAGGTGGTCACTAATAACCAGTAGTTTGGTGGAGTTGTTAGTAAAGAATGTGGAGGTGAGGAGAAGGGCTAGATGCGTAATAGGAGTTCTTCACTGTTTCTAGTTTCCTGATGAAAAAGGAAGCAAGGTACCCTTTACCTACAGTGAATGTTAGAAAGCAAAAGACACATAAGTCCCTTTGTTTCTTGTCTACTGCTTAACAGTTTTGTAGTTTTGTCTTTTTCTGAATTGGGTTATTTATTTGACACAAATTTATATCTTTTTTTTTTTTTTTAAAGAAAACTATTTGGTGGTATAAGTATCCTGTTTCTGATTAGAGTTTGTGAGTTCTCAGAGGACAGAGTTCTCAGCAGTTTGCTTGTGATGTCCTTGGCAGTATGGTATGAGCAATGAAGGCTGATCTATCAAAGACTCAGGCTTTTAAAACCTGAAATGTACAAATAAGATGAGAGCAAAAGACTTAAAATTACTTCCTTTATAATTTGTGAAGACTCAGAAGTCAGTGTCATGGTCAGTAGTGTATTAGAGTTTGGAGAAAGTAGACAAGAGAAAGATGGGAAGAGGTTACAGAAGCAGCAGAAACACATAGTGAGGGACTGTCTCCTGGTAACCTTGGTTCCAACAATCACTGAATATCTTATCTAATTACAGGAGTGTGAAAGGTTCATTTACATATAATGTACTCATGTTTGAGGCACGGGAAGAGTTTCTCCTGATTTGATCACAATAAACTCTATTCTGTATGTGTATCCATTAGCATATTGTCCTCTGAAAGACACAAAATTTACAACAAAATACAGTTATCCCTAGGAACTCTTATTTTTAAGGTGAATAAATGTTCCTCATGTTCTTAAAGAGCCCCTATATAGCATAGAAGTTTCAAAAAAATAATTCAGTTCTGTGATCTTGCAGTTATGAAAGTATGAATTCTAGAAAGTAAAGTATGAAATGTATTAGTAATGAGTGTTGAGACAATCAACCATGTCAGTGGTTAAATGCTGTAAGTATCTCTATCACAGTATAAAGAGAATGACAGGTTCTTGGATTGGGACACCACAAATTCCAAACAGCAAGCAGCACATTTCACACTGAACTTCAAACCCAATTTAACAATAAAGATTTTAAAGGTGTTGCCTGTTGTGTTCTTCCATGTTAATAACCACATTAAATTATGTAGATATTTTCAAGAGGATAAGGAAATATAATTAGTGCACTATATATTAATGGCTAAAAAGTGTTATACTAAAATATTTACAAATAAAATGATAGATGGTTATGTGCAGTAAAAATAAGAGGTGTTAGCTTCAAAAGTATATATAATTATGATCCTGGTTTATTTTAGAGTATAGGTTTAACCACAAGCTATGCAAATTAAAATATTCTATTCAGTGTTTATGTAATTGCATAGTATTTCCTTTAAAATTATAGTGAAAATAGCTATAATTAAATAAATGCTCTCTTCAATTACTGTAAAGTCCTGTAATCTTTTTGTACAGTATACAAAGACCTGTTGTAGCATCCTCATGAAAGCTAGGCATTCATGACAGTGACACCCCCTCGTGGGCTATTAAATTATATGACCATACATTGAACCACAAGTCTCCAATAAATAGTGACATTGCCAATGCATGAGCCCACTATCCTAAAGACCAGAATTGTCTCCTGCATTCCATTTTGACTCTTGACGTGACACTGCTTCAGATATTTCCAAATATGAAAAGAATTCTGAGTTATTTTTATAATTGAATGATCTATCTTCCATTTGCTCATACATTCCCAATAACATTGAAGAAGCAACTACATCTGGATTCATTTTCACACTATTTCATGTAAGTATTTTCAAAAGGAAAGCAGTTAAATAAAATAATGAATCAACTTAAAGCCCAGCCTTATTACAAACAGCTGGCTTGCAAACATGAGCCTGCAGAGAAGGATCATCTCTGTGCAGTTTGTCCCATTTACTTTCATTTTGTAGATGTATTCTTCATACCTTCTGAAAAAGAATGCTAGGCCATTATTATTATTATTATTATTATTATTATTATTATTAAATTCAGAACAAATGAACTTTCACTCATACTTGTACACATTCAACATCAATTATCTTTTAAATTTCCAACATTTGTAATGTACCCACTCACTATGCTTCAGGGGGCCTTTCTGTCATGCTGTTTTCTTCCTCCCTGGATTATAAAGGTAAGGCATTACTTTGCTTTCTTCTGACTGTTATTTTAACTGCAACTTTCTATGATTCTGGCCATCTGTGACTACAACTACAATGAAACTAGAGGCAAAGCAGACTTCGTAATCTATTTTGCCCACTTACCTTATTTTGTAGCTGTCATGTCATTTAACTTGTTTTGCACACTCAGTGAAGGGAACCAGCACACGATCTAAAAGCATGAGACTCTCACCCAAATGCTCCTATGTTTTATGTGCACTGGATTGACATTTGCTTTTCCTTCTCCATGGCTTGCTGAAGGTAATCTCTTTTGCTTCTCCACACAGGGTGTTCTGCATTCAAAATCTTTTTTTTTCCTTTCATTGGATCACATCCATGTCTCTGTATGCAACTCACATTTTGCATGCATGCATTATGGGCAGGAACTATGTTCAAGTTTTTGTTTTCTTCCTTAAGCAAATGCTATCTGTGTGCAGACATTGTACAAGGATTCATACCCAGATACTAGTATAGATAATTATTCTCTTTAAAATAACTTGTTTTCTTGTAAGTGTGAATGTGCATGAATATGTCTATGCATACATATGGGTAACTGAATACCTTGTGTTTTAGAGGTTGAGTCTTTCACAGAGACCTGGAAGTTTGCAATTCACCTAGGCTGACTGGCCATCACATTTCAGGAGCCATCCTGCCTTCACGTCACCTTCCCAACCTCCCTGCCCCACCCCCGCCATGTGCTGAAATCACAAGCATAGGCCAGATTTTTATGAAGATGTTAAAGACTGAGTTTGGATCCCCTTGCTTGCATAATAAGCATTTTACCAACTGAATCATCTCTCTAGCTCATTTATTTCTCTTGTCTTTCTTCTACTTTAGAGTCTTGGACTTAGTGCCCTACAGAACAACAGGTAGTTATTGGACTTTTAAATGAGGCTGCTTGTGGAGGTAGCGAGTGTGCTGTCATTTACTCCTGAAGCTACATTTCAGCATTAATTATGGGACTGCAACTGCAGGTGAGGCTTAAGTGTGGAAGCAATTATTCTGGGAAACACCATGTTCACCCATGGTGTGGGTTATGTAGGAAGAGCTACTTCAAGAGACTTTGATGGAGGTAATAAGTGTATTACTACTTCTCATATATATCCACTTTTCAAGTCTCAGAAAAGCAGGCAGATGGCATTGGAAACACTCCTTCCTTGGCTTGGTGAACTTAGCTATGCTGGTTTTGTGTTTAAAAAGTTAACATACCCATTAACTTTTACCTGCATGAAGAAAGTCATTTGGTAGAGATCATGTGTCATGCCATTTGAAATGCTGAAAGAAAGTCATATTTTTTGATATAGGGCTACAATAATGTCTTAGTTGGGTTTTCCCATTGCTGTAAAGGGATACCATGATCCAAGCAACTCTTATAAAGGACAACATCCAATTTGGATTGGCTTACAGGTTCAGAAGTTCAGTCCATTATCATTATGACGGGAAGCATGGCAGCGTCCAGGCAGGCATGGTGCTGGAGAAGCTGAGAGTACTGTGTCTTGATTTAACTGCAGCTAGGAGAAACTGACTATCTTCCAGACAGCTAGGAGGAAGATCTCAAAGCCCAACCCACAGTGATACACTGCCTCCAACAAAGCCACACCCACTCCAACAAAGTGAAACAAAGCCACACCTCTTGATGTTGTCATTCCCAGGCCATCCATACCACCACAAATAAGAACCTGTTTCCGTCAAGTCTTGTTTTATGTTTCCCAGTCTCATCATCTGTGGAAGTATTTATATTTAGGTTTATGTTAAAGCAGCCTTTATTGGCTCTTCTTATCATTTCCTGAAATGCTGAGATTTACATACTAATGAAGGCCAGAGGGTGGAGCCAATTAAATCGCCCCCAGAACCTCCCCCTTTCTCCCTCCCTACTTAACTCAGGTCTGCCCTGAGTTTGGGGTGGTACATCCGCCATCTGCCATGACAATAAACCCTTTTGGAACCAAGGGCTTCCTCGTGTCACTGGGGCCTGCTGGGCCTTCCAGCCTTTAGAACCTTAGACTTTCTCCTGCATGTGGGACCCGCCGCGTGGAAGCCTCCGGGACTCCTCAACTGCTGTGCCCCATTTTCCCACAGTATAATTGCAGTTTATAATGGCATAGAAAACATTCCTATTAAAAAAGAGATGAATGAAGACATAGGAGGCAAAGATGAGATGTAACCAAAGCAAAACCAAAATATATCCCATAAAGCAAAAGTCCCACACTCTGTCTCAGGCATCTGAGACTTGTGATGAAGTCATCTCCCCACTCTTTCTATTCTGCTGCCTTCAGTTCACACAGATTCTCTCCTAGGCCAGTTCAGTGCTTGTAGCTTTCTTCAGTGGATGTCACATGGTCCTTGGATCTCTGATATCCTGGAGTCTCTATGTGATTTATCTTCACAGCTCCACATAGTAGCCTCCAAGAAGTCTCCTTTTAGAACAGATTCTGCCACATGTCATGTGACCTGAGTGGCTCTCTAGATCTGTGACCCATTAATTCTGCATATTTTATGCCTCCCATGTTAATGCAAGGTGGCCAGCACAGTCAACTTCTGCTGGTTTACGATGTAGCTGAAATCTCTTGTATGACCCCTCTAATAGCCTGTTTGACTTCCAGGCTGACTTTGGCCTGTTGATAATTAATAGTAGCCATCACTATGTAAGAAACAATGAGATAGTATAACTGAGGTCACAGGTGTGACTTCAATACAACCTTCACATTCATCAGTAAGCCTTCCATCACTGAAAGAGAATACTTGGCACCATTTGTGTTATGTGTTTACTGTGATTCTCTGAGATTATGGCCAAGGAATGGCAAAGTGGCACCTACCAAAGGTGTTGTTTGACTCTAGGTTTATTCTAGCTACTCACATTGTAGCTCTTTGGCAAAGTTCTTAACTCCATGTCCCCTTTTCTCAACTTGAATGTGAGTTATATGGACCAATAGTAAATGGTGAGTTCATACTTAATGTGAGATTAAGATTTAGGGATCCATTTCTATTCTATACATTGTTCCACAGTGAAAAATAATACCAGGCTTCCTCAATGAAAGTGCTAGTAAAACCGGGCGCTGGTGGCACACGCCTTTAATCCCAGCACTTGGGAGGCAGAGGCAGGCAGATTTCTGAGTTTGAGGCCAGCCTGGTCTACAGAGTGAGTTCCAGGACAGCCAGGGCTACACAGAGAAACCCTGTCTCGAAAAACCAAAAAAAAAATTAAAAAAAAAAATAAAGTGCTAGTAAAAGGGTTTATAATTGCTATAATTAAAAACATCACAAAAACTGCGTTAGAAGTAACCAAAACTGTTTTTCAGAGGGTAAAATAATTTTATATATATATATATATATATATATATTTGCATATAGTCTTTTTCCCTGAGTCTAATCTAAATGATCTTGCTGGTAGCTATATGCCAATAAAGATATGTTCGAATTAAAATGCAATTACAGGGATAGACTGTAAAGGAAGCTGCTTTGTAGCAAAGCACTTACTTGTAATGACCAAAAGGATTTGGGGGATTAGAAAAAGCAGAATAGTCTGTGATTTTAAATTACTCTTACTCTAATCATTACATAGTTCTTAAAGACCTAGGGTCTTTGGTATTTCACTGTATATTTATATATTATTATTATTCTAATAGCATTAAAAATTGGAGACTTAATCCATGTTATGATTTAAATATAAAATGATAGTAATTGGGTTGAACAGTTTCTTCCAAGCTGCAGTGCTATTGGGGAAGGTTGTGAAACCTTTAGAATGCGAGGCTTAACTGGAGGATATGCCCCACTGGGGACATGCCTATGAAGCTTAACCAAGTTCCCAGTGTTTTACTCTCTTTGCTTTCTGTCTTCCATGAAACAAACAGACTCCTTCTCCACGTACTCTGAGTCTTCCTTGCATGGACTTAGGAACAATGAAGCTGAGAACAAGGGACAGAAGTCTCTGAAGTCATGGGTCAAGATAAAAATCAGTCACCTCTTCAGTTGTTTCTACAAGCTTGTTTTGTCAAAGCAACTAATAAAATCCAGAAATTTAACCTGCATATGCAAATATTTGGGAAAAAGATTGTTATAAATTATTATATATTAATTATAATCTTTAGGCAATATTTATCCCAACACTTAATAATTAAAAGCCACTTCCAGGAAACCAAGTAAAGGGCAATTAATCAACATATAGTCTACTAAAAAAAAACCAGGTCCTTTTAATATATGGTATTAAGACAGGAGAGAGACTTTATTTAGATGTCATATATGTGTCTGAATGTGTCTTATAGGCTAACAGTTGGATCTGGACATAGTGAATGATAACTTGATGATAAATACTAGACTAGTTTTGTTTGCTGAGTGTGTATTATTAATGTTTTAGGCCAGAAGTATGTACTTTGACTGTTTTAAGACTCTGGAATGTTTACATATACATTCATAATGAAATATCTTAATGATCATGCTCAAGTTCAACCCTATGTTCACTTATACTTCAAAGACACCCTTTTATGCACTTGATACTTGAATGTGTCTATATTTTATTCATCTCATACAACAGTTTTATGTTACACATATTTCTCATGTATCTACAAACCGTCATATGAGATCATGGCTGAAATTTTCCACTTGAGACATATTAGTCCTTAGCAAACTTTGGGGTTCTTATCACTTCAGTCATCAGACTTTCAGACTGGGGATATTCAATCTGTATCCACCAGGTACAAAAGCATGTATTTTTTATTTACTAGCTGGAGAGGCACACAAACTTGTGTTTACCATCTTTTCTTCTTATAGATAATAGACTAATTCCTACAAAATGAAAAAGGAGGTAGCACATGCCTAGAATCCAGCTCTTAGGAGGCAGAGGAAGGTGGATCTCTGAGTTCAAGGCTAGCCTGAAGCTACACAGAGAAGCCCTGCTTTAAAACAAAACAATAAAAGTAAACCTGATTAAGGGAGAAATATTTCAGCTGCTCTGGAATTGGATCCATTGAGATCATTGTGGAAACCTAGAACTTTAACATGTTGTCAAAAGATCTTCATTCATATATATATTTTACCAACATAAGCTTATATAAGACAATCAGAAATGACGAAATCCTTATTAGTCAAAGTAGCATGTTTTTATATAGGTAGTTCTGAGAGGTTGTTACAATTGCTCGCTTCTGGTCCCATACCTCAAATCTTTAGGAAACTAAAATACAAGTCATGTAGTGGCATTGAAACAGCAGCCAGGTGTAGGGGAAAAGCGCTGAGTGGCATCTTGAAAGAAATGGTTCTTATGACAATTTTAAGACAAACTCCATACATCACCAGGGCAAGCCATTCAAACCTCACCAAGCAATGGGGAGTTCAATAGTATAAGAGGGCCCTCAGAAACTTACCATCAGTGTTCTTCCACTCTCTAATCCTAGAACTCTCCTATGGCAACACATTTTGAAGTTAAGCAATTGTGCCCTGTATTTCTTATCCTCATCCTTTCATATTTCCCAGGGTTCACATGCCTCTTCAATATAAACTAATGATTCTGCATGTCACCCAGGCCATTGTCCAGGTTATTTGAGATTGAACTGTATCCGATGACCTTAGTTCTTACCATATTCCAGGTGATGGTCTGAGTGAAACTCCAAACAAATCTGTAAGACAGTTAAACATAATGGCTTTTTATGAATAAAAGCACAAACTCATACCAAGAGGTTACACAAAGCAATAATGCTTACAAAAGAATATTCCGCTTCCTCCCAAACCTAAACAGAGTTGCTAAAGCTCACAGTTATTTCTTACTTAAGTTTTTTTTCACATCTTTTATCCACAGACATTTAGATGAAAGAGTATTTTATAGTGCTGAAAACATATAATGTGTATTTCAATCCTCCCCAGGGAATGAGAAATTTTGTTTCTGGAAAAATAGCTGTAAAGGCTGTTAGTGGCAGTTGCGGATCCTGGGACATATTGAAAAGAGCAGTGATCAGAGACAATATATCCACCACTTGGTTAAAGCTAGAGTGAAGTTCTCCCATGCTAGGAGTGTGACAGAGTTTTCCATGCTGTCGTGTACAAGGGAGCTTAGAAGGAACCCAATGCCTTTTGATAACATTGTTGAAAGAGACATTACAAGGGAACATATCCTTTACTCCCTGTCTCAGTGTGTTAGCAAGCAGTCACAAGGAGGCTGAAGCTGTATGAGATCACGGGGCTCCTTTCAGCAAAGCTTACCCGTAGTGCACAACCCCCAATCTAACTCAGCTTCTCACACATGCCTTGTCTGTCCAACTGGCGTATTTCTTGGTCCTATGCCCTTGATATCTGAGAGTAATTTTCCTGTTAAAATGAAATACTGAGACTCATAATAGAGCCATATATCTCCCTCTCAAAATATTTGAGCAACAAATTGGGATTAAAATTGCACTGGCAAGTTTGGGTTATAATGATTTTTTACCTACTGAGAGCTATTCATGAGAATATTGTCTTTATCATTTCAGTTGACGTTTATAGAAAGAGAATATGATTACTGGCCAAAATATACATTATGTCATCTGCTCTATTATATAAACACATACCATACAGATGTAAGCTACAGGCTGTGGTTAGCTAATTAAGTTTAATGCAAATACACATGCATGCACAACTCATTTTAAAGGAATTAATTGTAAGTGCTCTATTTTCGTGACACAGTTCTTTGGAACACTTCAGTGGGGCAGTACAGAGGAACCACTGCATGGTTTTGTTTCTCCATAGAAACTACTTGGAATGCTATATGTGAAGCTAATTTTTGAGAGAAATTCCACTATGTCACATACTGTGAGACAACCTGCCAAAAGTGCTAATCTATATTATAAATGTGTGGTCCAATTGGGGTTGTGGCCAACATGTTTTTATTTCAATTCTGGCATTACAACCTACTTTAAACTCACTCGTTATACTAATAAAAAGCAAATAGCAAAGCATAACACTTAAATCAGCAATAAATAATTTAGATGAAAATTTATAGCTAAAAGACTATTCTACTTTGGGACTAGTTTTTGTTTTTATTTTGTTTTGCTTTTTTTTTTTTTTTTTTTTTTTAAATCAAGCCTGTTGGCTGAAGAAAACATTCATGCTGTTTATTCTGACTCTTGTTTACTGTCACATTTTCCTGTCTAGTCTTGTTTCTCACTTCTTAATCAGTAATATAACTTGCTTTCCACAGATACAGCATAAAGCCAGGTGCAAATTTACATTTGCGAGCATCTCTTGTCGCTATAGGTGAGCATGTGATTGTTCTGGCCAGTGGGTGAAAGTGGAAGTTTCTGGGAAGAATTACAAGAACGGGACTTGATTCCATCAATGTATAACCAGGAATGCTAGAAACAGAGGGCTTATTCTCTAACTATGAGATAATAGGCGTAAAGAAACAGCGCAATGGGTACAGTGTAGGAAGGCAGGAAAGCCATGTAAAGAAACAGCGCAATGGGTATAGTGTAGGAAGGCAGGAAGGACCTATGTCACTATCGAAATCATAAAGTCACCCTCATTAGTGATTCCCAGCCCACTCCGGGGGACTTTGTTCACAAAAATGGAATTATTCATTGTATCTCTGTCAATTGAACATTTTATAAAAGGAAGCCTGGGACTGGAGAGATGACTCACCAGTTAAGAGCATCAACTGCTCTTCCGGCGGTCCCGAGTTCAATTCCCAGCGACCACATGGTGGCTTACAACCATCTTTAACAGGATCTTGTTCCCTCTTCTGGTGTGTCTAAAAACAGCGACAATGTGCTGATAAAAATGAGATATATAAATAAATCTATTTTTAAAAAGGAAGCTAGAATAACTTTTAAAGAACAGTATCAATTATAACTGTTGATTGAAGTTTATTGTTTGTTAAATGTTAAAGTAAATTAAAAGCTGTCCTGTAACAATTGATGAAAAATTTCTGTTCAAGTGATTAAACCTAAAAAAGTTCCTTTATCACACATATTCCTAATCCATAACAGAAGAATAGTACTAAGATTTCTACTGAATTTCAGTCCTACTTTGGAACTAATGGAATAAAAAACATATGACTTATCAAATCAATTTATGATCTCATTACAAAAGCCTAGAAGTTTAATGAAAAAAATCAATGTCATGTCCATGTATGTATTTAATTCAAACATGCTCTCTTCAGAGTCTCCTTTGAGAAATCAGAGAATATAAAATGTAAGAAAACCTTTCATCCTACATAGACATAATCATTGTGTGTAATATATCTTGCTTCAAGATTAAATACTTATGAAGCAAGACTACAAACTAAATGAAATTTTAATATTTCCATCTAATTTAAAAACTTTTATTTATATAAGTTTTATTTATAAACTTTTACTTATTTGTAATCCATACACTCCACATGGATTATGTAATATATTCTTTTGCCCTTTTTAGGTGATTACCTATAACTTAGATAGGATTGTGCTTATTTTATATTTCATAGATAAAAATGATGTTTTGTTTAAAATATAACCATCAACTTGAGCACTGAAACCAGGTAGATATGACTATGAGTGAGCAAGTGAGATTCCCTCAAAATACAGTATAGTTCAGGAATTATACTTCTCTTAAATTATTATTAATAATAATCTTAACAATATGTTAGACTATTTTCTTTATTTTCAAACTGGCACTCTGAAATATCTTTATGTCTTTTATTGAGGATCCCTGTACATCAGGTATTAGAAAACCACCAGGGAGTTTGAGTGAATCTGCATGGATCAAAAAGAGTATGCCTGAAGCCACAAAGTTAGTCACTAAAACTGCTGCTGTGCCATGGATGAGTTGCCCTGCCCTCCCCCCCCACCATATGTTGTTAACTAGGGAAGCCACTGATCTCCCAAAGCCTTATAGGCTATTACTGGTGATTGCAAACTAGGAGTAGATGGTAAGACACTACTTATAAACATATTGTATATCTTGATTATAGAACAAGGAGAAATGATGCTCGGACTGAGCTGGTTTCTCCCACTCTTCTGTCTAGCATTTATGGTGCCTGAAAGGACTATGCCAGCTGTTAGGGAAGAGTTATCAACAATGGGCCTATTATCATTGTGCTAGGCAATGTGTGTCTGCTGGTATAATAGTGGCAATAACAGTAAGTGGTGTAACCAACTATTTTCTTATTGGATTTAAGGCGTACTCAACAAGGAGGTGCTTACATTTGCTATTGTAATAAAGACAAAACCTTGTGACTATTAATATTATAGGCCCTAGTGTGGGCAGGTTTGGTGCCTGTCCATGGAATTGCTGTTATTTTGCTAAATAGATAAAATGTCACATGGCTTTCTGAATATTTGTTTATGCTTCTATGTTAGCAATGCTGTTGGTCTTGGCCAGGAAATAGTCTTTTTGCAGTTGGTGGATGTTAGTGGGTAGTTCCAACCCATAAAAGTGTTAAGGATAACTGACAGTTTCTGTGGCATGGTGGTCTGATGCTCAACCCTCAATGGAAAAAAATGTTACAGGTGTATCACCTTTTCTGATGCTCACAGAGCATCATGAAGTGGTGGTGGAAAGAATCTGAAAACCAGAGGGAAAGGATGAAGCAACATTTGTCTTTCAGGAATGGCATTGTCATTGCTATCTCTTTTTTTTGATATTTTAAATTAAATTATTTTTATTCCCATTCCAAATGTTGCCTCCCTTCCTAGTCTGCCCTCTCAGGGTTCTTCACTCCATTCCCCTTTGCCTCTGAGAGGGTGCTTCCCCACCCACCCATTACCTCCACTCACCCACCCACATCTCACTCCCTTCCCTGGGGCATCCACTAGAAGATTAGGTGCATCCTCTCCCACTGAAGCCAGGCAAGGCAGTCCTCTGCTGCATATGAGGAAGCCATGGATCAGCCCATGTATGCTCTTTAGTTGGTGGCTTAGACTCTGGGAGATCTGAGGGGTCTGAGTTAGTTGATACTGTTGTTCTTCCTATAGGATTATCATCTCCTTCAATTCCTTCCATCCTTCCTCTAACCTCCTTTCATAGGGGTCCAGTCCTCAGTTCAATGGTTGGTTGTATGTATCTGCATCTGTCTCAGTCAGCTGATGGTAGAGCCGCTGAGAGGACAGGCATGCTAGGCTCCTGTCTATAATCACAACATGGCATCAGTAATAATGTCAGGGTTTGGTGCTGCTGGGTGGGATGGATCACAAGTTGGGGTGGACACTGGATGACCTTTTCTTCAGTCTCTGCAGCATTTTTTTTTTGTCCTTGCATTTCTTTTAGACAGGAACAACTCTAGGTCAAAAATTTTGAAGGTAGGTGGGTAGCCCATCCCTCCAGCCATTACTATCCTGAAAGCAGAATATCTATGCTCATGCATATGAAATCCTCATAAGATTGGGTCTATAATATTCCCTCACAGAAGAGGTGCGACTCTCATGGTTAACAAAGATAAATGATATTAACAATTGTTGGCTACAGTCAGGTAAGGAGATCTTCTTCATTGGTGTAGATACTGTAAGAAACCCCAGTGGAATGAAATGATTGAGCAAGCAAAGCTTGGGTGGAATTAATCTTTCACTCTGTAATTGCCCTGTCTGTCTTTCTTTCACTACTATAAATAGACTCTTTAAGAAAATACACAGAACACAGTTTTAGTTAAAAAATATAAAGGTTCATAAAGCAAAAAAAATTTACAGCAAGCCAAAATTAAACTTGTTCTTGAAAAGTGAATATTATCTCTTATTTAATTTCCAATGCACATTTTTATACTTGGAAATGTCAAATATATACCTGAATGATAAAGTAACTAACTAGTCTTGGGCATTGTGTGAACCTTAAAAAATTCTTTTTGTAAAAGGGAGAATCTATTAATATTATTCTGCTGAATGGACATAGAGTTAAACCGTCTCTAAATATCTTTATACCCACAGATTAGTGTCTCTCTCAACCCCTCTCAGAAAAAGCTATTACTGTAGTAGGTAATGATTAATGCAGAGACTCATAACTTGTCCAAAGCAGAGAATAAGAAACTATGGAGAACTCTCAGTGGTAAATGGAAGTCTATATCACATTTCTCAGCTACAGTGGAAACCCAGGGCTTGAAGGGGTCATGGAGAGAAGCTGAGACTAGCACTGTGTGGGAGGGTTGGGATCCTTAAAGAAAGGTGGCCATTGTAAGGGTACAGTCTGTGGAGACCCCAGCATACTGGAGATACTGGGACCATGGAATGACCACCAATGGTAGTGGCAGTTGTAGTGTGAAGCTGACCTAATTAAAACAGAAGAGCTATATGCATTGCAAAGTGCAGAATCAGAGAGGAGAAACATCCTAAGCCATTTAGATCCCAGAACGTACTGAGTTACAGACCTAGGATGCAGTGGTAGCACAGGCCTTTAATCACAGCACCTGGGAGGCAGAGGCAGGTGGAATATACTGACTTACAGAACTAGAATGGTGACTACAGAATTTTATTTACTCTGATGGAGTTTGGTCTTGCTTTCATTTAATTGGTAGTGTGTCCTAGTTCTTCCCTTAAAATATGTAACTTATTTTTTTAAGAGAGGCTCACATTTGAGAGACTTAACTTTTAAGGAAACATTGACTATTTTAAGGAGACTAAAATTTAAAGTGTTGGATTTATTTATTTATTTATTTATTTATTTATTGATTTATTTTGTTGCAGGTGGGGAGATTTGCCATGGCACAAGTGCAGAGGTCAGAGAACAGCTTGTGGGAGTCAGTTCTCCTCTTCTACCACATGAGAAACAGATTGAACCAGAACCATATGGCTTGGAAGTAGGTGCCGTTGTCTACTGAGTCATCTAGCAACCTAAGTGTTGATATTTTAAAGATAGCATGGACTTTAAAGGTATATTGTGTTTTATATTATGATATTAACATAAGATCTTGCTAATAAACAAGAAAGGAAAGATTCTGATTCAATAATGGTTTATTGGTGAGAGAAGTTGACAAGGGTCCAATTATGCTGGCTACATTTTTGTCAACTTGACAACAATTTGGAATCAGCTGAGAAGAAAGAACCTCAATTAAGATAATGGTTCCAAAAGATTTGCCTGTAGGGAACTCCATGAGCCATTTCTTTGACTAATAATTGGTATGGGATTTGTAGGTGGTCCAACCCCTGGGCAAGTGTCGTATTTGTATAAGAAAGCAAATGGACCAAGCCACAGAACACAAGCAGGTAAGTAGCATTCTTCTGTGCCTTTGCTTCAGTTCCTTCCTTAAGATTCCTGTCCCAAGTTACTGCCCTGAGTTTCTTTCATGAGGGTCAGTAAGCTTTAAGATTAAGTAACATCTTTTCTTCCCAAGTTTATTTGGCCATGGTATTTCTTGCAGCAACAGAAGGAACGCTAGAAAGACCCACAGTCTCAATTTGCTCTCTGTTTCATGCTTCTGGTTAAAGGTAGGAGCTCACACCTTCCTGCTGCCTTGCCTGCCTCTTGCTACCATGCCTTCTCTCCATGATGGACTCTCATTTCTCTAAAAATGTAAACTCAAATAAACTCTTTCTTCCATAAGATACACATGGTCATGATATCTCTATATCTATCACCTATGACATGTATGTATAAATGTGTGTGTATATATGTATAATATATAAGTATATTCATAATGTATACAGTAATATAAAAATACAAAGATTATATATGCTAGTCTTCTGTTTCCCTTAATTTTTCTAGGATAAAACCTGTTTGAAGCATATATAATTACATATAGTTTAAAGTTTTGAATAATATATTAAATTTCTTAGCAACCTGAGGGAAAAATAAAACAGACTATTTGATTAACAAATCGTGATCCGTACATTAAGATGACCATCAAGCAAATGCAAATTAAAACTACTTTGAGACACTATTGCTCCCCAGTCAAAATGTCTCTCAACAACTAACAAAGGTTGGAGAGGGTGGGGAAAATGGAACCCTTATTCACTGTTTGTGGGAGGTGCAAAATAATGCAGGTGCTGTGAAAATTAATTTGAAGATGTCTAAAAGTATTAAAACTAAAATTCACATATGTCCCAGTTCTTTAACTTCTGGTATATACCCAGAGATCTCTATGTTCTACCACAGAGATATGTGACCCTCCTTGATATTAGTGATTTATTTGCTACAGCAATGAGTAGGAGTTAATGTAGTTGTCTACCAAATGGATGAATAGATAATGAAAATTTGGTATATGTATAAAATGGAATACTACTCAGACCTAAAGAACATATAGTTAAACATTTTGAAGAAAAATAGATAGGCTTATAATATATAATATTAAGTTAAGTCACACTATCCTAGAAAAGAAAAAATGTTCTCTCTCATATGCAGAACCTAGCCAATAATAGCCAATAATATATGTAAACAAGTATTCATATGGAATAAACATGAAGAAAAAAAGGGGTCTGGGGAGATAGCTCAATGATTAGGAATAATATTTGTAGCAGAAGACCCAGGTAGATTCCCAGCATGCACGTATTGGTTCACAACCATTTTTAATTTCAGTTCCAGGGGATCCACTGCCTTCCTCTGACATCTGCAAGCACCAAGTACAAATTTTATACCCACACATACAAGCAGGCAAAACACATATATAAACTCAAATGAATAAATATAATTTTAAAGATTACAACATGCATAACAGGAAGGACTCAATTCACAAAATTGACAAGGGTTACAAAAAAGAGTTTAAGGCTTTTCTTTTGCTAGTTCTAATACTGCTCTAGATTTTTGTTTATTTGTTTGTTTGTTTGGGGTGGTGGATACAGTAAATAGTGAAAATGTAAAATTTAATGTTAAGTTCCATTTTGAATACCTAGTTTAGTTGTTAGACGATCATTGAGTTACATTGATATGGGGTCTGATTAACTCTAATGTGTGACGTTTTAATTTATTTGCAAGTTTTTAAGTAATAAGGTTTACAAAATTAAGATAAAATTAAGGTGTGGCAAAGCTCATAGTAAATTTGTGTTTGTTAGTAAAGACATACCATTTCAATAAAAATGAATTTGTGTTTCTAGATTCATATACATGTAGATAAAAGTGATCTTAAGATGCTTTCATGTGAGCCTCCTATCTTTCTTTCGCTTGATGTTCCACAGTATACATAGGCACTGTTTCTCAACTCATTTGACAGCTTATGTTTGAAATTTATTGCTCAGTAAATGTGCTCTTCAGCTGTCATGGACCTCAGAGGGATACAGGAATTATGTAAACATGACATCAAGGAAGAAATACCTACATACACATCTGGGAATCCATGAATGTTGACTGACCTTCAATAAATCTCAGCTGGCTAGTGTTTACTTCTTTGGCAAATATATATAAAGTACAAAAATTAAATGATTCTAATTTTATTTGCTACTGGAATTTGGTCCTGGGGACTCCATAATTCTTAAGAATATTTTGAAAAGCTATAAAGAAAACCATTTCCTATAAGAAGTTGCAGTATTAAAACACTTAAAAATCTGGTTAAATATGTCAAGGGTGAACTTTAATTGGAAGCTCAAATATGAAACAAAATAGGTGTGAACAATGGAAGTAAAATAGAGGCATGACCATTAATGAGGAAGTTCATTGAAAATGGTAATTTATGTAGATAACAGAAAATCTCTTTTAAATTTCATGTAATGATGCACAGAACACATAGAACTGGTTATATATTAGATCTCAGTTTCCTTATTGATTAGTGCCCATTACTTAAACAAATAGAAGCTATTACTGAAGACTTTGGGGGGCAGGAATGTACATGACTATAAACATAAATCTGAGATTGCATGTGAATGATCTTTTACATAGTCATATATATGGCCATTTGAAATATATATGCTATATATATAATATCTACATATAAGATATGTAGATATATGGCTATCTTTTCTATATATGCATATATATAGTTTAAATCCGTTGTACTCCACATTATTATTATGAAATTTTAAATTTCTTAATTTGCAATATTTTAAATTGTAATTTATTTTAACAAAATTTTAATTTACTGATAGTTGAATCTATTTTACTTATAGGTTAGATTGCAACCATCTCTTAATGACATTTTAAATACAAAGCGTTGTATTATACCACTATTTTATTAGATTTGCAAAAACGTATCAAGTAATTTCAGTTTACATGTCTTATAATTATGTTATTTTCCACATACCTCATTAAGATTACTTTTATCTTCTGTTATGATTATATTTTAAGAGCAAACTTTTTTATTTCAGAATAATATAGTCATCTGATACTTCAATAAGAAAATGAATCTATAATTCCTATCTTCAATATCACTTCCAAAATAAAATATTTTCCATTTCAAATTTCCATAAACACAGCACATCAATAAATTAAGCCACAATCACCTTAAATTCATAAAGCAGAAATTCTTTCTATCTGCAGGTCAATCCTTTCTTTTATTCATTATCCAAAATTCACTGTCAGTAAATACTTCTTCTTTATGCCTGAGTGTTATGCTCAAGTTCTCTTTTTAAAGCCATTTACTCATTTGCTACTTCTGCTGCTAACTTTGTTCAAACCATCAGTATTTCCTCAAGGAGTGCTGGAGTCGCTTACTTACTGGTGTCTTGGTGTCTAAATCTGACCTGTATAAATGATGCAATAGTAAGTATCTACTAAAAGCACTTTAAAGGCTTCCCACTGTATTTGTAATAAAAAAGGAAATGCATTTCTATGTGTTACTGGACCATATAAATCACACTACATAGTTCCAAAGCTCCACTTTTCCCACACTTTCCCTATTTCCTGTCTTATTCACACTGCTGTTTTTCTAAGCATGTAGTACCTCCAGGTGCCTGTTCATCGCCTCCACAGAGCTGATTCATTCTAGTCTTTGGGTCTTTGACTGATGTTGAGAGTTTTCCTTGAACATTCTGTTCAAAGAGTTTACTGAGAGAGTGACTGTCACTTTCTTATTAATTTTCCTATTTCCCTTACAGAGTTTACCACAGACTCTAAGGATATATGGGTTCACATTTCATTTTGATAATTTTTCTACCATCTCCACAGTGTTTGTCCTCTGAATATATGATCATGTGTACAACCATCTCTTCTACCTAGCAAAGTACTTTCCAGAGTATAAGAAGCACAATGATAGCTCCTCGTCTCCTTAAACAAAGTACCAAGAAAGGGATAACATTTTTGGCTCATGGTTTCAACGATTTCAGTCCATTTTCCTTGGCTCCATTATTTCTGGGCCCATGATCATCGTATAGTCTTATCCTGGAGGAATGTGGATGGGAAGTGTGTTTACCCTGTGGAGAACAGGAAGATGACAAGATGGCTAAAATACCAGAGATAATCTTCAAAGACCCTCCCCTCCTGACCTACTTCCTCCAAACAAGCACTCTTAAACTTCTACCATATCTCAAAATATCACCATCATTTGGAGAATAAACATTCAACACATTAGCCACACAGTCATTTGAACCATAATGTGGAAGTATTTGCTTAACCAATATAACTTAATTTAATCAACTGTTAACAAGAAATATCTATGTTTTATTCTTTCTGAGAAACTTAGATGACATTGTGTTGATGTTATTATGGGATCTGGAACATGTCAAATACTTTAGGAGTATGATAACCTCAATAGCAACCACTCATTATCAACAACAAATAAATCTACTCTCCACAGATCCTGGAGTTCTTCTATAATGCTGTAATGGCTTGGCAAGCTAGGATATGAATGACTTTATACTTTAAGCCACTGAGAAGTAAAACAAAAGAAAATATGTCATAACAAAAAGTCCTATAAATTTCAAACTGAAGTATGCATAAGCTTTGTAATATATAGACATGCTAATACAGGCATTTTATTTATAAACTGTCTATGTCTGCTTTCATGTTTACAACAACGGTATTGAATAGTTATGACAAAAGCCCCCTGATAAAGACTAGGTCAACATGTAAGAATGGATTATATCAATTCATACCAATTTCCCTGTGGTGTGCATTGTTTTAACATCTCTTTGTTGAAACAGAAACTGACAGCAAATAAAATATGAACTTAGCTTTGAATTCAGTGCTCACTATATCTCTCCATGTAATTTAGTTTTCACCACATCTATGTGAGATAATATTATTAAAAGGTCTTGTGGGTCATATTAGAAAAAGCCACAACCTACCTCCTCATCAATCAGAAGCTCATCATACAACTTCCCTTTTGACAATTACATTATTAGGTATGTGCTTATTCAATTTACTTTTCTTATTAATCATATAGATAGATGTTTTCCATCAGCTCATAAAAAAAATCTCTTGATGCACTGACACTTTAGCTCAAAATTTTGAAAAAATTACTAAGCTTTCGAAGAACAATGTAGAAGTCAACAGCTCCAGAGATATACTTCATAAGCATAAAGAGTATCCTAAAGGCATACTTGAGACAGTATCCATGACTGATACCAGCCCACAGTAAAGAAGCTTTTCATCTAAGATATTTTCTGCTGTGACAAATTGAACCATCCACAATATCTACCAGTGTGAGGTTTTCAAAAATTTGTATGAACAAGGAGTCAAAAACAATTTTTTAATTCAATATAGCTCTTGAAGCAAAGGAACAGAAATACACAAGTTGTACCTTTTGCAGACCCAGTAGAACTGAATCCCAGGGAGCATTCTTTTCCTCTTCAAGTCTTCCAGGGAACCATTATCTTTACATCTTAGATACTTTTCAGGCTTTTTGCAAATACATAGGACATATCACGTGATCATGTGGAGTTTGCTCAGTACCCAGTTCTCTGTTGGTTCCGGTGGGGATTAACCTGTCTTTTATTAATTTCCAAATTATTCTGAATTACAGAACATTTTTCCTCTTGTGTTTATAAATAAACTTTAATTTCTTCAAGTTTAATTGGAACAATAGTAATTTCACAGAGCTTTTTTTTCATAAAGAAATTGATAAAACCAGGGATGAACTGAGGAATGCTATAAATGCAGACTGAAAAACAAGTTCAATTCTTTCAGGTAGATGTGTTGAGCTTGAAAATATATGCTACTTATACAAAATAATGGGCTTACTCATGACATTTTCATAAATGTATATAATGTGCTTTGATTATATTCATACCCAAAATGCCTCTCATAATTGGTCTTCTCTTAAATCCCTTCAATTCTGTTATTACAGCACCCTTTTAATTTTACATATATATTTCCTATTAGATTACATATTAGTCAGGGTTGTCCAGAGGAATAGGATTGATAGAATAAAAATATATTAAAATAGAATTTATTACATTAGTTTACATATAGTCTGAGTAATCCAGCAATGTCTTATATTGGAGAGGCTAAGAACACAGTGACAGCTCAGTCCATGAGACTGGGTGTCTAAGTGGTTCTAATCTTCTATCGAATGACTATAATCTCTCAGGAAAGCCATTGATCTTCAGTAGAGTTGAAGCCCAAAGAAGCTGGGTTCTGATATCAGTGACAGAATGAAGCATCAGCAACACAGTAGGTGTGATGCACATCAACTTGCCAGTGAGAGCAAAGGAAAAAGACTTGATCTTCCTTTCATCTGGGCTGCCACTGGGAGATGCTCCTCACATTTAGAGTCGGTTTTCCCACTTCAAGTGAAATGATAAAGAAAATTTTCAAACACTGTGCCCTACAGTTTGGCTTTTAATTTATTATAGAACTAGTCAAGTCAATAGCTAAGATTAACAATTATATCACAAATATAAGAGAAAATATAATATTTCTCTTTCTGAGGCTGGCTTATTGCTTAACATGATCCATCATTCCATATATTCCCATAAAGAAAATTATTTAATCATTCTTTATGACTAAGTACTTCAAAATGCATATGTATATATGTAATTTTTAACCCTTTCATTGTTGACTCCAGCACTTATCTGTGGTATATGCCATTATAATAAACATGGGATTGTACATGTAGCTATCTTTATTGAATGCTATCTCCATTACCTTTGTTTATATACCCAAGGCAAGTTAACATTATTACGCTGTTATATTTTTAGGTTCAGGGAGGATTATACTGATTTTTCCAGTAGCTGCACTGACTTACTTTCCCAGAAACAATGTATGTATTCTTTCCCCTACTTGTAATTGGTTATTTTGTGTGTGTGTGTGTGTGTGTGTGTGTGTGTGTGTTTTCTTGATGATAGTGATTATGAGAGGCTGATGTGGAACATAAAAGAAGATTTGTATTTTTCTAACTATTCTTTTCTTTGAAGAATGTTATAGGAATTTTGATGATGACTGCATCATGTCTGTAGATTGCTTTCTATATACTGCATGGTCATTTTCTCAACAGGACTCATGGCTGTGCAACTTTGGTGCTAGGATCACACTCATTCTGGTCCTCTGCAAGAGCATTATTCGCTCTCAATCTCAGAACCATCTCTATAGTCCGTATACAATCCATTAATTTTATTTTCTACCACTTAGTTTTTGATACTTTGCTATTGCAGCTATGGCAGAATAAAGTACATAAAGATAAATAACTGAAAAAATAAGGAAACAAAAATCTGTAATGCAGACTACACACAAACACACATGTATGTATGTATGTAAAAATAACTATGACTGTGGAGGATGTCCACTTTGGTTTACATGCATTAAAATTTTTCAGTGCCACAGTGGTCCATGGAGCGAATGCTACACATACTACCAATACAAAGCTTAAGAATTTTCTGTGGACACAATAGAAGAATGTAACTTCTTATTGATTAATTTTGCTCTTTGACAATTTCATATGTCCATACAATGTGTTATGATTAGTCCTCCACACTCTTGTCTCCTTCCATTCCTGCCTACCCTCTCCCACTACCAATCTTTTTCTCAGATTCATTACTTTTAGATTTTATGATCCACTTAGTACATGATCATGAATGCACAAAAGCATATTTTGCTTCTCTATCCAATAAATACATAAAACTTGGTGTGGCTCAACTCAAAAGGAAAATGAGTATCTGCCATTAGACATTATCACCTTCATTTGGAAGAGTTGACAAAACCAGGGATATTGAGCTCCAGTGGTTCTGGAGGCACATGGATTCTGCCCCAGCCTTTCTGCTGCCTGCATAGGCTTCCTAGAGACAAGAGCTAACATGTCTCTTACATAGAAGATTCCACCAGAGAATGCTGGTCAATATGCTGAGCTATCAGAATTTTTGAGCCCTCTCTTCCTATATTTTGTTTCTTAGATTAAAAATGAAGCTAATATAAGAGTTCAGAAGATCCAGGCATGTCAATACTTGGCTGATTTTTTCCAGTTCAGGTGGGATTCATCTTTCATGACTAAAAGAAAACCACAAATCATTGAGAGAAAAATGACTGATTTGAAACATTTAAGTTTTAATGGATAGCAGGAACAAATCCTTGACTTAAGAAAATACACATTTTCAACTTTTTGCGAGAGAGATTAAGATCTCTGAGCTGTCAGTGACAATTAGGGTGAGAAAATGAACTATAACTGTGTGTCAAAGTGAGAAGGTTAAGCAGGGTTCACAGGTTTGCTGTAGTTTGCACTGAAGATCATATGTCGAAGACCCTGATCATTCTACATTATGAGGAGAACATAATAGTGTGATTTGTTCTTTGCAGTAGAAATAAACTGATGTAATTGCTATCTTCTGCAGGAAGTCCCTGAGTGGGGACCCATGAGGATAACCAGTGGCTACTGGAAGTGTAGATATTGGCCCTTTGTCTTCCACAACTCTAAAGAGTTCACTCAATTCTTTGTTCCTTGACTTTAATTCAGGCTCTCATTAAATTTCCCTTCTTTGCTTTTACTCACCTTATAGAAGCTAAATCTCTCTATTGATTCATGTGTCTTGAAATGAATACAGTTTGCCAACAATAATCCACCTCATGAAAATGTCACTTTGACCACATTAGTGATAATTGTGTTTTATTTATTCTAGAATGATGATAGGCTTCTAATAATCCAGAAATTTGATTCACTTTATTTTGTTCTTATCACCAGTGGAACAGAAACATTGTTCATTTCAATTTTTCTAATAGACTAAAGCCTGCACTTCAAGGACCCTCTGCATTCACTGTCATTAGTGCTTATAAAATTTTGAGCATCATTTTTATTTTTTGTTGTTGGATAGCTGGGATTAGGGTTAAGATTGAAACCATGACTTCACATGCTAGGTTAGCTCTTTACCATTGAACCACTTCTTCAGCCAATAGGCTATAATTTTTTAAAAGCTGGAAGTCTGGAATGTAGTTATGGAAACATGTATGTCCTGCAGAGGTATGCTACTCTGAATGAGTTAAGCTTCTGCATTGTACTTCATCTTTCTCATATATGAGGTTAATGAGTGATTAACTAATGAGAATTGTAGCTAAAATGGAGGGAGATATCAGAGGGAGGGAGGGAGAGAGCCGGGGAGGGAGGGAGAGAAAGGGGAGTAGAGAGAGAGAGAGAGAGAGAGAGAGAGAGAGAGAGAGAGAGAGAGAGAGAATACATATAAATCCTTTGAACAAGAACGATGAATGGCTGATACATGGAACCAGTCCAACATTGCTAAATTTCAAATAACACGAAGTTCACATTTTTTTCTTATGATAGATTTTTTTTTTTTCAGTTTGTGGTTACTTGATTAAAAAAAGAGATTTCTTCCTCATCAACACCTTGTCTATTGCTGCAAGAGTTGAACATAGTATTTGAAAAAGACTCAAGGAATTTTGTTCAGGATTACAGCAGTCTGAAAGGAGATCTGAGGAGACCTAGTGTCTTAGAGTCCTTCAGAGAACAATTCACCCAATCCTTCCTCATTCTTTAAATTGGAGCAGAGTAGCAGAAGCCATTCAACTCTTCTTATTTTCATAAATAAGCAGTTCTTTTGTATTTGGTTAAAGGTATAAACCAGATAGCTGGCAAATAATATCCCCATATCAGGTAACAAAGTGCACTGAGTTCACAAAGGAGGAACAATTAGCCTTTGTAAGAAAGGCACAGGTTGCCACTGCACCTTAAGCTGGCTGAAAAGGCTCATGGATCAGAGGGATTAGTTCATTCAATGTTCGGGTCTCTGGTTGCCAAAAAAGCACCTGGTAATGTATAGCATTTCTTAAAATATTGTGAAATACTTAGTGGCTGATTTTTTTTTTCCTCTGTGCATCTGTGAGCTGTGGCCCACCCACAAAAAGCCTTTCCTGATGCTAAACTATGCAGGTGCCTCCTAGGTCAAGCTTGGCCTGACTTTGGTATAAACCTATTTACCTTTAAATAGAACCCAGGGTCTAGTCTTACACGAGGAGATGTATGTGAAGAATAGATAGGGTTGGGGAGAGGACATCACAGAGCTGCTCTTAACACCAGTGTCTTCTGCCCATTTTTCCAGACAGTGCCTGCCCAGTTATCTCATCACCTTTGTTTATTCCCTCTGTGTTAATGTCATTGGAACCAGCAGCAAGATGCTAGGGTTGCCTTTTAAGGAATGCTGATTTCCATTTTACTTTTGAACATAATGGATCACTTATTCTGTTTTCTTCCTAGGATTTTCCAAGTATGATTAGCTGTGAAGCCTCTCTTGAGGTTTTGGGAAAAAGTGCATTTAAACAGTCAGTTTAGCTGTCTACAAAGTAATGATCAATCCACTTCCAAGCCTGCCAAAAATGCATATACTTTAATAATCATGTTCAGCCTAGGACTATCTGGAAAAGACTGTATAGGGTGAGGTAGCCTTTTATCTTTTGTCTTTGTTTGAGATACTTTAAATGTGCCTTGGGATCATGCACTTGGGCAAATAAACAGCACAGATCTTCCGTTGGTCCTGACTCTCTAATGAAGGTGTCTTCAGGAAGATGTCTTGTTACATAAAATAAGGTTTTCACTCATTTATCATTTCCAGAAAGGTCACTGCAGCATGAGAAATCTCCTTTGGCCGTCCTGCTCAATTAATCACAGTTACTTTCATTACTGAGCAAGATTATTTGTAAGGATACTTGATACCAATGAGCTTCTCCGATGTTCATTTTTATTTTTATTAGAATATCACTTCTTGGTCTGTATGGAGTACCTACAGCTAACCATGAAGGTGATGGCCTCCCTTCTGTCTCACTTACTTTCTAGAAGACAATAGTCATACAGATCTATCTCTCTGATGTCCACCTAGGTTGTCTTCATAGCACCAGCCATATAAAGGAGCTTTTGCGCTGTTGTCACTATACAAGGGCTCACAGCTTTACAATTCTTTTTATGGAGTTAAGGTAGAACAGAGATACAATTTGGCTACATTATTTCTATCATTTACTTTGATCCCCAGCATGACAGTTATTCAAATATAGATGTAAAAAATGCAAGCGAAGCATGATCATGCAGATGTTTAATCCTTGCATTTAAGAGAAAGTTGGGAGTTTGAAGCCCACCTTGGTTTCACAATGTGATTAATCTCAAAACACAAAATGAACCAAACCAACAAAGAGGAGTAAGGGGCAAAGAGAAAGAGGAAGAAAATAAAATGACACCTTATACAGGGTCTGAATGCAGATGTTTTAGTGTACGGAGCCTATCTTCTTTAATAAAGAACATAGTCACATCTCACTGAAAAGCAACTATGTCCTAAAAGAGACAAGTTTGCTTTGTAGGTGACGGGTCGAATGTAAACAATGAGAATACATTTTTTTTCCTGGAGTTGAAATTCATACCTCACAAGTATCACTAGAGGTTAAATTCATAGGCAGCTTATAAAACACCTCAACATCTGCACCTCTGGAGGGGAAACCCAACATTTGATGGATTCTAAGAAGTCTAGATGATAAGTACTGTGTCCTGGCTTATTATTATCAATAGTCTGAGGAACTGTTTCAGAGTTACAGGAACCATGCCCAGAGATTTCCACCTAAACATCCTTATGCACTAAAGCAATGGTTCTCACCCTGTGAGTTGTAACCCTTTTGGCTGACCTCTATTTCCAAAAAAAAAAAAAAAAAAAAAAAATTACAGTATGATTCATAACAATAACAAACTACAGTTATGAAGAAGCAACAAAAAGAATCTTATGGTTGGGGTCAACACAACAAGAGAAACTGTAGAGTCTCCGCATTGCGGTGGTATGAAGATTGGGAACTATTGCTTAAGAACTAGTTTCCAAGTTTACCCAACTCCAAACTATTAGAAGCTTTGGATGGTAGAGAGGGCAAAATTGGAAAGATGGTGCTAACCACAGATTACTTGCCACACAGTTGTATTTTAGGCTTAAAACAGCCCTTGTAGGAAAGCAGAGTAGGAATCTTTCATAGACTAAAAACTAAAATTACGGTTTTATGATGACACTTCAACATTTAAGTAATTGACTAGTTGTGACTAAAGAAATAATAAAAATGTAAATATCTCTCTGAAACTTCGTGTAGAGGAGAGTTGAGCCAGAAACCAGTCATTTACTCTTTGTTTTTCTGTTCACCACTGGGGAAGAATGCAGTACCTCTCTGTAAATGATGCACAGGTCTGCTGAGTCTGTAAAGAAAAATAACACTGTCCTTTCTCAAACAAACAACAACACCTGCTGCAGGGCTATGTCAAAATCAGTATACTTCTTAGTCATGCTTTAAGGAATTCCCAGTGACTTTAAAGAGAGACAAAGACAAAAGACAAAAGAATCATGAGGTACTGGGCGAAATGATGGAAAGAAGCCTTCAGAAGAAATGGTTACAAAATTAGAAGCCAATAGTCAACTAAATAAATACCTGGGAGGAGCAGCCATGATGGATTACTTCTGTTCTGTAGCCTCTTTCTTGTTTAGAAGATTCTGATTGGGAGTGGAGCTGGAGGTAAGAAGGACAGAACAATATATCAACAGATAAATGAGCAATGGTGATACTATTTTGCTTAAAATTTGTTATAGAATTTTGAAATAAAAATATCATTTCAGTTTTCTTTAAAAACACTTGCATTTTGATTTGAAACTTTAGAGATCTATCTATCCCTAGATAGATAGATGGATGGATGGATGGATGGATGGATAGATGATAGATAGATAGATAGATAATAGTTTTTAGCAATTGTAATTAAGAGAGTTTGGTTTGATTTTCATTTCTGTCCTGAATGAAGCTCTCACTGACCTTTGGAACATTTAAGACAGGAAAAAAAAATACTTTTGTAAAATGGAATAAATTTAATGGTCATGCTGTAGACAATTACAAATGTTCAGCTAATTTTTAGAGGTTGATTATAACTATTGGCTAAAATTTAGAAAATCCCAGTAAATTAGATGATCAATCATTCAAAAACTTTCAATTTCCTTGAGAGTAGAGAAAGATGAGACAAGACCAGAAATATTAGGAAAAATGGCTTTGGAAAACAGACAAGATGATTTTCCTGACCAAAGCAGCAAGTGTCTCTTGGTCTCCTATAATGACAGAATAAATTATGATTTCAAGGGGTCAAAGAATGGCTGCAGCTGGGAAGCCAGAAGGATATAGGACTAAGCTGGAACAAGGAAATTAAATAGCAACAGTTTGGTTAAACAACACCAACTACTGCCCAGCACCCTGCAGAGAAATCCATACCTCAAGAACCTTTTTGTTTTCTGGAATTCAAACAATTTCCTTTTAATTCCCAGGGAGTCCACATCCTTATTGCAGTATTAACATTATTTACATTCATTTCCCTTCTCCTCGAAGCTCTAGGTGATTTAGGAACTATAAGGTACCCAAAGTTAATAATCTGAAATGCCAGCCATGAAGACATGGCAACTCCACTGTTCTGAGCTCCTAAGGAAATCGGTATGCAAAGGGCATTAACTTCTTTTAACTTGGGAGTGAAAAGCAGCTATGGAGGAAGGAAAAGACTTATTGGATTTTTGTGATTCTGGTTCTGGCAATGTCTATGGTCCTATTCTACAGTTCTCAGGAGCATAGAGGCATTGTTTGGAAACCTACCTTCATCTTAGAAGCTGTGTAAACAAGAACAACAATTCTCTCAGTGAAAACAAACATCATTTCTGCCTCTTTTCATGGAAAAGTTGCCTGAGAGAGTAATAATGGTAGTAGTAAAGGAAGAGAGAGCCAGGGGGTAAGTAGTATAATAGTAAAAGTAGCTTTCATTCAGGAAGTAGTGCAGCTGAGGAAAGAGAACGCTGAACAGCCTACTGAGTTATAAAGACAAGATCAAGTGGGTATTGGCAACCAAGGGGCTCAATGTAGGGAGAGTAAGTAGATAGGGCAAGGATGAGTTTACAAAAACGGAATTAACTGCTTTTTTGTTTGTTTGTTTGTTTGGGAGGTGTTTGTTTTTTGTTTTTTGCTGAAGACTGAAAGTTATCAAATATCATGGGTTGTGGAATTTAACCAGATGACGAGTATCAGATGGAGACTAGGGAATTATCTCCACATGACTTAGGAGGGCCTTTGTTGAAAGCAGGAAATGGTCACAAGGAGGACAATACTAAGGTCCATGGTTCAGGACTATGTGAAATGAGGTTCCTGAGGAGCTAAGATTTGCTCAAAGAGAAAGACCCTGACAGTGGGTAGGAGACAGAAAAGACCAGGGTATTGACTACTATCTCTTTTCAAGTGGAGTATGACCTGTCACAGTTCTATGTTTCCAGCTCTCTCTGTTATTTTGTCTGTTAGTAAAAGTGTGGGAAATTCAGGTCTTGGTTTGAACTTAGAATTCACTGTCCCAGGGTGCATTCCTGGAGGAGCACATTTCTTAGTCAGAGGACACTTGCTGGAATAACATTCAGAGGAAGAAGGGAGAGGCTGATTAACATTCTTCAGACCACAGGGGAAGGAACCTACCTGCAGGTGAGGACAGCCCAGAGCACACAGACACATTCCAGAAAAACCAAGATGAGAGGTAATCAGGAAGCTGGGCCTTTAACGTGGTAAACCTGGTTAAACGGAAGACATTCATTGTCATAAAAATAATGTGCAAACCTGAGTCACCTACAGACCAGACCTGGGAAGGTCAGCCTTTGTGGTTGCCCTCATGAACTCTGTATAAAAACTGCACCCATCTTCGACTCGGGGTTCCTCTTGCCTGTATATAGTATGAGAGAACTCCAGTGCACCAGTTATCAATAAACCTCATGTAATTGCAGGGAATCCCCTGTCCGTGAGTGTTTCTGTGAGAACATGACCCCTGGTTTTGGATCTTAGAGTCCAACAAAAGCTGAACAAATATTATTCAGTTTTCCAGTGATTTGAATGAGTGTTCAACGTCACCAAAGTACTTCAATGCCTCCCTTGCTTCCTCACCCTTGCCCATAACTAGCTTCTTCCCATGAAGCTTTTACAGTTATCGGCTATGCCCAAAAAGGCTAGGAGACAGAAAATTTCCCTAACATTGTGTATAGGGATTGGAAACTAAACCCTAGAAAAAAACAAGAAAATAATCTTCTTTCAACAAATCCAAAAGAAGATAGCCACACAAACATAACTCCACCTCTAACAAAAATAACAGGAAGCAACAATCACTTCTCCTTAATATCTCTTAACATCAATGGACTCAATTCCTCAATAAAAAGACAAAGACTAATGGACTGGATACATAAACATGACCCAGCATTTTGCTACATACAGGAAATCCACCTCAGTGACAAAAGCAGACACTACCTCAGAGTAAAAGGATGGAAAATAATCTTCCAAGCAAATGTTCCCAAGAAACAAGCTGGAGTAGCCATTTTAATACTGAATAAAATAGACTTTCAAACAAAAGTTATCACAAAAGATAAGGAAGGACACTTCATACTCATCAAAGGAAAAATCTGCCAAGATGAACTCTCAATTCTGAACATCTATGCTCCAAATGCAAGGGCACCACATTAAAACAAAAACAAAAACAAAAACAAAAAAAGAACAACAACAACAAAAAACCTTACTAAAGCTCAAAGCACAAATTGTACCTCACAGAATAATAGTGGGGGACTTCAACATCCCAGTCTCAACAGAAACCAAACAGAGACACAGTGAAACTAACAGAAGTTATGGACCAAATGGATTTAACAGATATCTATAGAACATTTCATCCTAAAACAAAAGAATATACCTTTTGCTCTGTACCACATGGTGCCTTCTCCAAAATAGACCACATAATTTGTCACAAAACAGGCCTCAACAGATACAAAAAGATTGAAATAATCCCATGCATCCTATCAGATAACCATGGACTAAGGCTGGTCTTCAGTAATAAAAAGAAAAATGGAAAGCCCACATACACATGGAAACTGAACAACACTCACTCAATGATGACTTGGTCAAGGAAGAAATAGAGCGAGAGCGAGAGACGAGCGAGAGAGAGAGAGAGAGAGAGAGAGAGAGAGAGGAAGAAATAAATTAAAGACTTTTTAGAATTTAATGAAAATGAAGGCTCGTCATACCAAAACTTATGAGACACATTGAAAGCAGTTCTAAGAGGAAAACTCATAGTCCTAAGTGCCTACAAAAAGAAACCGGAGAAAGCATACGCTAGCAACTTGTTAACATACCTGAAAGCTAAAGAACAAAAAGAAGGAAATACATCCAAGCAGAGTAGATGGCAGGAAATAATCAAACTCAGGGCTGAAATCAACCAAGTAGAAACAAAAAGAACTATACAAAGAATCAATAAAACCAGGAGCTGGTTCTTTGAGAAAATCAACAAGATATATTAACCAGACTAACCAGAGGGCAGAGAGACAGTATCCAAATTAATAAAATCAAAACTGAAAAGGGAGACATAACAACAGAAACTGGAGAAATTTAAAAAAAATCATCAGATCCTATTACAAAAGCCTATACTCAACAAAACTGGAAAATCTCATGGAAATGGGCAATTTTCTAGACAGATACCAGGTACCAAAGTTAAGTCAGGAGCACATAAACTGTCTAAATAGTCCCATAACCCCTACAGAAATAGCAGGAGTCATTAAAAGTCTCCCTACCCAAAAATGCCCAAGACCAGATGGTTTTAGTGCAGAATTTGCTCAGACCTTCAAGAAAGACCTGATACCAATTCTCTTCAAACTATTCCACAAAATAGAAACAGAAGGAACACTACCCAATTCATTTTATGAAGCCAGAAGTATGCTCATACCTAAACCACACAAAGATACAACAAAGAAAGAGAGCTCCAGACCAATAACGAAAGAACACATATGGTATGCACTCACTAGTAAGTGGATATTAGCCCCAAAGCTCAGAATACCCAAGATACAACTCACAGACCACATGAATCTCACAAAGAAGGAAGACCAAAGTGTGAGTGCTTCGGTCCTTCTTAAAAGGAGTAACAAAATACTAATTGGAGTAAATATGGAGACAATGTGTAGGACAGAAACTGAAGGAGGGGATATCCGGAGACTTCCCCACCTGAGTATCCATCCATGTGTATGCCAGAGCCTGACACACACAGAGGCAGATGTTCACAGCTAACCTTGAACTGATCAAGGAGTTCCCAATGGAGGAGTTAGAGAGAAAACTGAAGGAACTGAAGAGGTTTGCGGTCCCATGGAAAGAGCAACAATACCAACCAACCAGAGCTCCAGGGTCTAAATCACCAGCCTGGAACACAGAGGGAGCGACCCATGGCTCCATCTGTATATATGTAGGGGAGGATGACCTTGTTGGACATAGGTGGGAGAAGAAGTCCTTGGTCCCATGAAGGCTGGATGCTCCAGTGTTGGGGAATTCGAGGGCAGGGAGCTGGCTATAGCTTAAATTATTCTGAAATGAGTAGAGAATACTAAGTATGATAACACTTCTCAAAACCAAAACTGACTGGAAAGGCTTTGATGAACTTGTAAATAGTCTTTGACAGCTCAGGGTGTAAATTCAAATGGGAGCTGGAATTAAATGTACAAAGAGAACATGCAGAACTCTCCAGGCAGCTCCAGCAATGTTCATCTCTCCTGGGCAAATTTTCTGCCATCTTCACTTCAGAAAATAGCTTGCTAGAGACACACAGAGGTCTAAGAAATACTCCGAGAACTAAAGGAGCTTTTGGAATATAGAGCTATTTGAAGATTTTTTAAAACTTAATTCACTTCTTTGTGTTAAATGAGGGAATAGAAGTACTCATTCACTAGATTAAATGTATGCATTCATATATATTTATCATATTACTATAGATTACTTTGTGCTTTAAGTTTTATCTAGGAGTAGAGATTTATTTTGAAAAGCACCGTTCTCACTGCTAATGTTCTTCTGTTTTATATAAACACTATCAGTGATGGAAACTCTTCATGAATGATCTGAAAGAGTACGTTGAAGAAATTTCAGATTCTTTGGGAAAAATGGTTCTCAAATTAAAATCATGTGGGTTTGTACTATATTTTACAAACATTACATTACCTTTTGTCTCATACGCCTTTGATATTTTTCAGCTGATGAGTAAATCTTTGCATCTTTGGTTTTCTGGTTATAAGAAAATGTGAAAATGAAGGTGACACCATCACAGGGGAGTGATTTCAGATGCAAGCAGGAATCATATAAAATGTGGTTTGGGTGTAACAGTTTGAAATTGTGCCATCTAGATAAGTAAAGCATCTCTGTTATTCTAAAATTTTTGTACTTGTAAACTTTGGGGGAAAAAAAAACGAACAACTTTTTATTTGTGGAGTTGAGCATGTTAACAGGAAGCAAGTGTTCAGTCACTAGAAAGGCACTTTTCTTCCTCTGACACAAATTTTGCTTTTGTGATTTGATTGACAGCCATCCCACTGTCTATAAACAATCCACCATTGCCCCAAATCACCATTCAGTTCCTGAATCCAACATTTAAACATTGAGTAGTTTTGCATTCAATAAAATTCCTTTTCATTCCTTCCTACGTTGCCATGTCTCTTCAAACAGAGACAGAAAAGCTTCGGTCTGTGTCAGACAGATTTTAATTTTCAGTCCTCATCCATTTGCAGGGGACTAGACACAGGCAAACAGACTCTCCCCCAAAGCCTAGCAACCTGCAGTTTAAACAGTCAATGCATAAGAGTCCCGGGATAGGGGCCTGGACCTGTTCACACATGAATAAAGAAGATTAAGATTTCCTTTCAAAGACCTGAAGCCTTTTTGACAGCCAGTGTCAACAGCGCTGTCTGCCTTCAATGTGAACCAGTCTTCTAGCACAGATTCCCACAGGGAGGTCCTGCCGATTAGCATGCATCACGCCACCATTCCTTGTCCGTATTTAATGGAAGAATAAGGGTGTAAAGTTTTGCAAACTCTTACTTAGCCACAAAGAAAGGATAACTTACAGGAATTGTTGAAAGAAAATACCAGTGAACATGAACACCTACAGGGAGCCTTTAAAAAGTGAAGAGCCCAGAAGGGAAAGGAAGAATAGTGGGCATTTCTATTATCTAATTGCAGAGAAGTTAACAAAAGCTTTGTAGTCAAAAGACGTGTTTTGAAATTCTCTCAAAAAAAAAAAATCAATTTTACTCTGAAAAAGGGAAAAAATATTGTCTAACATTTCTTTCCGGTATAAAACTGCTTCAGAAAAAAGAATTTATTATCAGCATACTTATAAATAAATATCTATCCTTATAATTAGGGGAAAAAGAAGACTAAATTTTTCTTAATATTTATTAAGGAAAAATTAAAGTAAGTGCTTTACACATAGGTGATTTGTAGCATTAAATTAATGGACTGGGGCTTTATTGAATACTGAGTTTTATAGCAATTTTGTGTCCTTAATAAGAAGTACAAAGGTGAAAGTAGTATCCTGTCTACAAATGCCAGCCTCTCCAACTTAACTTGTCAGTGACAAGTCTGACACTGAACATGCTGGCATATGGATCATCTCTCCTTTGAAACTGGATCCTATCCTCCTATTATTATGTGCCGAATTATTTGGGGAGGAGTTGGAATACTTAAATTATACCTATTTACATGATCATGGCTGTTTTTCATTACGTGACTAGTGTTTACACCATTTGATGTCAACTGTTTATTTCTCAAGACTGGACAAGAATGTAAACCAAAATGTGCAACTTGCAGAGATGGCTGCCACACTTCCACCTCAATGAGCATCCAGGCTGCTTCAGTAGAACTGGGAAAAGGTTCTCACTGATCTACCTACCTTCCTTAATTGATTGAATACTTATTTTCAGAACACTTAGTCTATGTCAGGAACTGGAATAAAGTCTGGACTACATCAAATTCAGCTCAAATAGTCTGGAAAGTGCCAATTATATACTGCTTTTCCCAGCACAAATTGTGTTTGTGCTGCATTTGACAATTTTAAATCAATGAGAGTATTTTACCACAGAAAACAGCAATAGAGCAAATTAGGGATGGTTTATTGTTGGTGGTTTTTCTTTTACAGTTAATTGACATACATTTTCTAATATCTCACTAGATAGACAAGGTATTTCTTTCCTCACTTTTATACCCTACACTCAGGTATATATTGTCTAGATACCTTTGCAATGTGTATCCAGAGATGAATCTTTTGTGGAAACAGGATAGAGAGAAACTAAAGAGACTGTATTTCACAGTATTCTTTTTCCTTCTGCAATTTGGGAGGAGGTAGTCGAATTCAAGAATATCAATCATCCAGCATTTAGATAGATAAGAGACCCAGAACAAAAAAAATCAAACCAGGCATTGCTTTGTTATGACCAAAACTAAATTATCATGAGAAGAAAAAAAAGGCTACTAGGCTACCTGAAAAAGTTAAGCTTTGATTCTTCATCAGGGCAATGTTTTCTGATCATTTTGTACCTAACACACACACACTGGTTGACACTTAACTGCTTCCCAATGTATAGCAAGAATGCTATATGGTGCTTCTCAAAACTAAACACACATCAGAACTACCTGGAGCCTTTCAAAAACCACACATAGAAAGGTCTCAGCCTCAAAGACTTTGATTTGGTCTGGGATGGGGCTCAAGGATTTGTGTTTCTATGAAGGTGGATAACATGGATGCCATTGGTCAGCACAGCACATCTGGGGAACCACTGTTCTAGGATTGAATCAAATATCTCTTTTCCACTGTTCACAGAATAATCAATGGCCCATGATGTACCTGGGAGCATGGGCTATCTTATCTCCGAGTCATACAGGAATTTACCCATGGCTGTAAAAGCTCTCTGTAGCTGGATGAGAGCCTCAGAAATATACAAACATTGTAAACACGTTCCTTCTTTATCACCATTTGGTCTTCATGAGGTAATGCTATTTTTGGAAATGTCTGCAGAATCCTTTGAACTTGACATCCACAGATAATTACCTCCAACAAATAAACATTCTTGTACTATATAAAATAGTGCTTCATACAGAGTGTATTTTATTGTAGAAACAGTGAGCATAAGCCATGTGCCCTTACATGTGTATCACTGATGACTGTCTGCAGAAAGGCTGCTACATGTGAAGCGGAACCCATGAGGCTTCATCAAGTCTCTGTTTGCCAGACTCTTGGAGCTGTTTTCAATGTCAGTTCAAGACACATAGACCAACTCTAGCCACAGATATGGAAACCTTGATCAATTTTAAATTGAAAACTGGAATGAATGCCAAGGACACATTCATTCTACAAAATAATGGAACCGTCTCTGTTACTGCTCTGTAGATATTTTTCTCCTAACAAGACCGCACTGTTCCAATCAATCATCTTAGTGATAGTAAAAGTGGGTGTCAGGCCAGGGTAAACTCATCTGGATGAGGTGTAATTGACTATTAACATAGTTTAATTGAAGTGGATCTTACTAAAGGTCCATTACCAATGAGTAATAAAGCCAACATTATTGCTAATTCTTTTGGAATTTCAGATGTATTCATATTTAGAAATAATCTCCACCCCTGGATATAAACACCCTTTAAGAGATGATAGCTAATTGTGACATATGAGCTTAAAGGTAAATATAACCTATCTCAAATACACACACAGCTAGCTCATTTCTGTAAATTTATGGATCCGTGTCCCCCAAAAAAACCTGCCCAACCATAATGAAAATTTCTTTTTAGAATAAAGACAAATATAGTTTTGTGTAAGTGAACTGAAAATTTAAAATGTCATATTACGTTTGAAAAAATTCTGATTAAAAAAACTGAATGTGTCTCAGATGTTCTGACATTCTAGAAAGTAAACTAAAGGAAAAAGAGAGGTAATTTTGCTAACCTCACATAAACAAACTGAGGGAAGAGGAACTTGGAGTAAGAGAGTCAACAAAGACCATCAAAGAGCTTCCTTGTCGCTAGATGGTGACAGCACCAACTCAAGCAACTACAAATATCTGGGAAGCAGATGCAACTTAGGAATGCTTGGAGTTAGAGTCCTGTGTGTGCCATTCTGGTCCTATTTTACTGCATCCATATACTATCCACATAAAATACACAACAAGTATTTTACAGCCTCAGTTTTACTGAGATTCATTTTAATTTATTTTAACTCGAGAAAATTACAACAAGCAGCTATTTATGTTATGAACATGTTGTATAGAATTTCATGAATGAAATTTTAATTAGGAACATATTTTCCATCCAATTCACATCATTTCATGTTTTCCAAGTAAAAGTCAACATCTATTCTAATTTACTGAAAAGAACATGTCTAGACACTGAAAGATTATAGGGAACCATAAAGATAAGTGGAGCAGATACACAAACACTCTAAAATGGACTCTATTCTCTCATATTTCAGCTATTTATAAGAGCCGATTTTCAGACTGAAGAGAAGGATATGAGAACAGTCCGGGACTTTCCCTGTGAAAATGTACTTTCTACCATAAATCAAAGCATTTTTCATTCATTTCAATAATTTGTGCAAGTGAATTTGGTCCAGCTTACAAACCATATGTTTAGTTTCCATAATTCACATACCTTATAAAACATTCCCCCTTCAGTGCAGTTCCTGAATGATCTCTGACTTGTTCTGGACAAAGTAGTAACGTCAGAAGTAGGGAAAGTGCTTTGTTTGCCCTCAGAAGTGAGACTCACACAGCTGAATGTCCACTTCTCAGATCAGCCCTTGTCAGACAGCGTGGAGGTTCTTTCCAGACTATGGGAATTCCTTCCATCAAGTCACTTACTATTCCTCGCTCTCAGTAGAAAAAAGGAGATGGTTGCTTTTCAGAGAGCTGGATGTTCCATGAATTTTGTATGCTGATTAAATTATAAAAGCTTATAATAAATAATTACCAACATAAAAGTAGAACATACAATGTATTTCTTTCTAGTTGACTTGATCAGTTTTATGCAGATTGCAAGGTACAAACTATAGCTTTTCAAGCTGAAATACAACTATTCTTCCCTAGTTTCCTGGTACCTGGTGATTCCTTTCTTTCATGGCATTTATTCATTTTCTTCTGATTTTTAGGGATGCTATCCTTTCTTTTCCTTCACCAGACACACACTGAAGAAAGTTAGAAGTTTTTTTTTTTTTTTTAACTGGACACAGCAACATGAGTCTAATCCCATCACTCAGTAGGGTGAGATAGAATTTCAGACCAGCCTGGCTTATAAAGCAAGACCCTGTTTCAAAAATGTAAATAAAAGTTTCTTATCTTTACGTGTATATAGAACAGATAGATATCCCAGAATTTTTTCAGGGATTAGAATGGCCATTTTTCTGTCTCTCATTCCAGCAGAGTCTACATTTAAGTTCTTTAGAAGATGCTGAAGAGGGTCACATAAGAGTCCTCCAACACTTATGTCACTTGCCTCAGTCCATCAATCGGTCAATTTCATTATGGCGGTGGGTAGAAGACTCACCTTCAGAAATACTACAGACCCCAGTGTCTCAGAGCCAGGGTACTCTTGTGCTACCATTCCCCTTTTGAGAGACAACCTCAGCTGCCTCAGTGCGTACTGGAACACAATAGTCCACACTGTGTTTATTTATCTTCACTTACAGAAAAGGTCATTCATTTCTGACAAACTTCTACTAATCTCTATCAAAATGAATTCATTGCAAAAATAATTAATCTATTCAAATAAAAGTAACTCTTCAGACAAACATCTTTGAATACCATTTAGTGACCATTCAATGCAGAGTTCAACTTTTAGCTTGAAATTCTTGCTACTTAATCATTTCAACTTTAAAACTTAGCCGACTATTTTCCTTGGTGTGTCTGTTATCACCACCATGTCAAATGTCACATACTTCCTGAACCCCAGCAAGACTCTGCAGAAAGGCATTGTGTAGCTGTCAGCATCATGGACTCATGGAACCCCAAAATGTTCCCACCAGTTGACCCCAAAATTCCCCTCTTCTCAGATTCCTACTTCTAAACACAAAACAGAAAATCTTTTGTTTGAATTAGTCCATGTGTGAATTAATGGGGTCACCTGGTTCAGATCCACAAGGACTTGCTTACATCTGTTTGATAAAGTGTGATTAATTCCTAGCCAGCAGCCTGAACTTTTCGCTTTAGAAGCTGCTGGTCTGAGTTGATATGATCTGGAGATTGTGGACTCCAGCCACCCATCTCCAGAGGTAGGGGATGGCACTTCCACTGCATGCTGGCCCCAAAGTAGCTGTTAACCTGCACTGCTTACAAGAGTCTGAAAAGCCTTGTTTAACCAGTATTGCTATGAAAGGCCCTCACAAGGGGGAGGGAGTCCCTCTGAAAGAACCCCACAGGGGGAGGGAGTCCCTCACTCTGGTCTGGGAATAAGCACTCACACATGGACACACGAGACCATCTTGATGCAATTAGCAAAAGGCAGTTTAATAGCGAGGGGCCCTCAGTTCGAAACGTGTCCCACGGAGGAGACAGAGGATTCGACGAATACCCCAGAAAGTTTGGAACTTTTATAGGAAAAAGTTGGGGAGAGCAGAAAGATTTGGCACAGTTACACATGATTGGATATTTCATTTATTTTTTTTTTCTTTTCTTTTTTAATTTTATTTTTTGCTTATTCACTTTATAACCCGTCGCAGTCACCCCCTCCCACAATCCTTCCCCATCTCTTCTTTTCTGAGTACCCCCTCCTCCTGTATCCCCCACCCTGCCACTTTAAGTCTCTGAGAGGCTAGGTGCTTCCTCTCCCATTGAGGCCAGATGAGGCACCCAGCTAGAAGACAATACCCCATATACAGGCTGCATGTTTTGGGATAGCCCCCACTCCAGATGTTTGAGACCTACATGAAAACCAAGCTGCACATTTGCAACATATGTCCAGGGAGGCTAGGTCCAGCCCATGGAGCTAGATCGTGTAGACTAGGTATGCTCCACGGTTGGTGATTCAGTCTCTGAGAGCTCCAAGGGTTTAGGTTGGTTTACTCTGTTGATCTTCCTGTGCAGTTCCTATCTCCTTAGGGCCCACAATCCTTCCGCCTATTCTTCTATAAGAGTCCTCAAGCTCCATCCACTGTGTGGCTCTGGATGTCTGTATCTGTCTGTGTCAGCTGCTGGTTAAAGCCTCTCAGAGGACAACTTGCCCCTTTCTGTTCTCAGGCTGGAGGTTTAGATCCTGGGAGCTCTGGTTGAATTTTTTGATACTCATTCTAAAAAGGACAAAAGCACCCTCACTTTGGTCTTCCTCCTTCTTCTTGAGTTTCATGAGGTTTATGCGTTGCATCTTAAGTATTTTGTGCTTTTGGGCTAATATCTGCTTATCAGTGAGTGCATACCATGTGTGTTCTTTCGTGATTTTTTTTATTGGAAATTTTATTTACATTTCAGATGTTCTCTCCTTACCCCATTTCCCCCTTCTCTCCCAGGAACTCACTATCCATTCCCCCCTCCTCCTGCCTCCACGTTGGTGTACTTCACCTCCCCACCCTCGAATATCCCCCCCCCACGACGTTCAGCCTTCATGGGACCAAGGATCTCTTCTCCTACTTATATATAGCTCCCTTGCATATATAGCTGGAGCCATGGGTCCCTCCCTAAGCACTCCCAGGCTGGTGGTTTAGACCCTGGGGGCTCTGGTTGGTTGGGATTGTTGCTTTCCTCATGGTGTCTCGAATTCTCTCAACTCCTTCTGCCTTCACTCTATCTTCTCCATTGGGAACCACATGCTCAGTTTAATGGTTAGCTGTGAGCATCTGCCTCTGAGTATGTCAGACTCTTGCAGACCTCTAAGGAGACAGCTATATCAGGCTCCTGTCAGCATGTACATCCTGACATCCACATCAACCTCTACCTTTGGTGACTGCACATAGGATGGATTTCCAGGTGGAAAGGTCGGTAGACAGTCCCTCCTTCAGTTTCTGTCCTGCACTGTGTTTCCATATTTGCACCCTTGAGTATTTTGTTACTCCTTCTAAGAAGGACTGAAGCCCCCCCTACTTGGTCATCCTTCTTCATGAGCTTTATGTGACCACATAAAGGCCAGATGAGGCACCCAGCTAGAGTTGAATCTTGGGTATTTCAGGCTTCTGGGCTAAAATCCAATAATCAGTGAGTGAATACCATGTATGTTCTTTGTGATTGGGTTACTTCACTCAGGATGATATTTTCTAGTTCCATCCATTTACATAAGAATTTATCAAATTCATTGTTTTTAATAGCTGAGTAATATTCCATTGTGTAAATGTACCACATTTTTTGTATCCATTCCTCTGTTGAAGGGCATCTGGGTTCTTTCCAGTGTCTGACTATTATAAATAAAGCTGCTATGAACATAGTGGAGCATATGTCCTTGTTATGTGTTAGAGCATCTTCTGGATATATACCCAGGAGTGGTATAGCTGGGTCCTCAGGTAGTGACATGTCCAATTTTCTGAGGAACCACCAGACTGTTTTCCATAGTGGTTGCACCATCTTGCAATCCCACCAACAATGGAGGAGTGTTCCTCTTTCTCCACATCCTCGCCAGCATCTGCTATCACCTGAGTTTTTTATTTTAGTCATTCTGACTGGTGTGAAGTGGAATCTCAGGGTTGTTTTGATTTGCATTTCCCTGATGACCAAGGATGCTGAACATTTCTTTAGGTGCTTCTCGGCCATTCGCATTTCCTCAGTTGAGAATTCTTTGTTTAGCTCCATACTCCATTTTTTAATAGGGTTATTTGGTTGTCTAGAGTCTAATTTCTTGAGTTCTTTGTATATATTGGATATTAGTCCTCTATTGGATGTGGGATTGGTAAAGATCTTTTCCCAAGATGGATTCTTCTTGTTCTGTGAGCAGTCTAGAGCAATTACCACTACGAGGCTTAACATTTCAGCCAACACTGTGCCCTCCTAGGGCTCTAGTAAGACCCCCAGTGGAATCTACTGCCTGCCCCACATAAAAGGCTTCTGAGGCCACAGTAGCTTCTTTGAGACTAGAGCTTACTTACCCAACATTTACATAGAAGCTATTAGAGGTCTTTTCATAGTAACATCTTGGGCCTTATAACAGTCTTTCATGAAACCACGTGCTACCATACATCCCCTTAAGCTAGCTCAGGAGCTAAATCCAGGGCTTCCAGAATGAATATTCAAGAATATCATTAAAATTCATGTGGTAGTGATGGGAAAATGATTTATTTGGAAATGTTTAGATCCCCAGAATGCCTGGAGAAAATGGGTGTAGCAGCTGCCAACTTTAATGCCAGCACTGGGAAGCAGAGACCTGAACCTGGAGCTTATTGGCCAGCCAGACTAGTGGAAAGCAGTAGGGGAAGATATTTGATATTGATCTTCGCTAGGAGTATGTTTACCAAAATTCACAGGAGCAAACATAGGAGTTCACACACACACACACACACACACACACACACACACACAAAATAAATATCATCAGATGTTAAAAATATATTGCTTTAAAGGTATTGTGTATATAGCTCACATGTAAGCTGTATAACTACCAGATGGTACAGCATCACAGGAAACCAAGGCAGACATCAAGGAAGGAGCATGAAGACAAACAAACAAACAAACAGAACAAAAAAATTCAAAGTGAATTATGACCACAGTGAAGGATGACATGTTAACCAAGAATAAACTAAAATTTTACTACTAAAGAAACTGTGTTCCCCCAAAATGGCTAACATTACAATATAGAATATAATATACCCAGAAATAACAATAACAGAAAATATTCCTTTTTAGATATGTGTGCAAACATTAAGGACAGAAAATTGACAATGTAGTGAAAAGAATCAGCAATGTGAACTCCTGAATTTTCTTAATATTTTCTGTTTAAAAGTAGGCCATTTTGCTAGGCTCTTTCTTCAGAAACACTGAATTATAAACAGTATGTTGCTAATGTAAAAATGTTACTATGGTACTAATTCTACACTAGTTACCCAGATCCACAACTCACCCCAAGACATGGTTTTTAATGTGTAAAAGGGTCCTCACATATGTATGCACACATATTTGATGTTCCATGATTTGAAGCATGTAAGTTTTTTTGGTTTTGATTAAATAAAATCCAATTTTTTTTTATGTCAGTTTGTATGTGTATGTTTATGTGTGTATGTGTGCATGCGTGTGTGCACGTGTGTGATTCCTTCTCACCTCATTTGTCAGAAGTACTATAAGATCTCTGTTGTTATTTGTGGACAACTATATATTTTTCTCATGGCAAGATGACAAGTTTGGTACTATTTATGTGGTGTGTTAGAAAATTCTTGCCAAAAGCAGGTAGAAGTCTAGCCTCAATATACTTATATAATTCAATAGTATTTCTAGAATAGAATAGGCCCCATGAGATACTTCCTGGAACTGATCTGGAAATGTCTATTACAACTCCCTTTGCCCACACATTTCTGATCCCTCCTCATGGCTTCTCTTTTAATACATTCACCCTTCTAAAGTTTAGAACACTGGCTATGGAAATACTGATACAGCTGAACACCAGTAGAAGAAAGCCATTTGTAGGTAGATTGGAATTTAAGGATTTTACAGTAAGCTTTAGGATACAGCTTTAAAAACAAAAAGGATGACTCAGATTTAATACAAAGATTGATTTTATTTTTACTAATGTGTATTTGTATACTTGCATCACACTTGTGTAGGGATGCCCAAGCCAGAAGAAGGCATTAGTTTCCCTACAGCTGGAGCTATAGGTGCTCATGAGCTGCTGGACATGACTCCTGAGATCAGAGCTTGGGTCCCCTGGAAAAGCAAGACATGCTTTGAACTGGGGACCCATCTCTCCAGCCCCAAAGTTGGGATTTTAAACACATATTTTTTTCCATTGGCTCTTTGATACTTAAAGTTTCTCAAGAGAGGAATTGGTTGATTGTTCTCTGGTTGAGTATTCTACATGGGCTTCCTTTGTAGTTAAGCTGACGTGATAGAACTGCATCTCTCAGATTAGAAATAGAATAGAACTGCATCTCTCAGAAATAAGATTAATTTTTATTTACAAGCCAAGCTAAAACACATTATAGGAAATTTCCCAGCAGGTTTCTGCTTGACTAATCAAGTATTGTCTAATTTACGCAATTTATACTTCTGTCTATATAAATATACTTTTCTTATTGCTTTGATAAAAAAAAATATATACCTAACTAACACAACTTAGGAAGGGTTTACAGTTTGAAGAGCCAGTCTATGATGGTGAGAAAGGCATGAGATAACTGGTCATAATGCATCCAGAGGAGAGATGAATGCTGACAACTTGTCTATTCTTATTTCTTCTGGCACTCAACCATGCCCCTCACCTACGGGATGGTGCCACCTTATATTCAGGGTGTGTCTTCCCTTTTCAGTTGAGTCTGTCTTCAAATCTTCTTATGGACATGCCCAGAGTTGTGTCTTCTAGGCAATTCTAACATTTGTCAAATTGGCAATTAAAGTTAACTATCACAGCCTCAAATATTATGAAATAACACAATAACAGTTCTGGGTTTTAAAAAAATCTACTTTGAAGGTAACAAGATGTTCGACTTTGCTGTATTGTTGCTGTGGCTGTGGTAAAACACTGACCCAAAACAATTTGGCTTCTTTGGTTTACAGAATACTTCCCAGCATCACAGGAAACCAAGGCAGACGTCAAGGAAGGAGCATGAAGACAAACAAACAAACAAACAGAACAAAACAAAACAAAAAAATAAGGCTTACTGACATACATCCCCTGGCTCACTGGTTATCTTTCTTCTACAATCCAGGCCCACCTGCCTGGCCATGTCATCACTCACAGTGGAATGAGTCTGTCCACATCAACTAGCAAATAAGAAAATGCTTTATAAGCATGACCATAGGCCAATCTGATCTTGACAATTTTTTAGTTGAATTTTCCCTTTGCAGGTAACTCTAGTATGCATCAAGTTGACAAAAACTAACCTTTACACATGATAAATATAGTGTGTGTGTGTGTGTGTATGCATATCTACTTTCAAACAAAAAATAGAATGATATTTATATCTGGACTTCAATGTTATGAATTATAAAATAGTCTATAATTATTACTTTCCCAAAAATGTAATAACATTTTGATTGCTCTTTTGAACAATAGGACTAACAGTCTTGATTTTTTTTCAATATGTGCTTTGTGCTTTATTTAAAATTATGTTCATTCTCTGGAGGAACAACAAGTGCTACTAACCTCTACCACATTACTCCAAGCCATACACACCCATTTTTCTTGAGACAGGATTTCACTCTATAGTCCAGGATGGACTAGAACTCACTATTTAGCCCAGAATGACCTCAAACCCATTATGATCCTGTTGCTTCAGCTTCCTAAATGTATGGATGAGAAGTTAATGGAGAAATGGCCCTGCATTGGCTGCTCTTCCAGAGGTCCTGAGTTCAATTCCCAGTACCCATATGATGACTCATAACCATCTATAACAATAGACCCATGGGATGTGATGCTCTCTTCTTGTCTGCAGATGTACACGAAGACAAAACAACCATAGACATAACCAAAATAATCCTTTAAAAATCATTATTAGGGCTTCCGGTTTGGGCCCGAGCACTAATCAGATCCCGGATGGCAGCTCTGCACCCAATCTCACAAAACCCAGTGGAAGCAGGCTTCCCAGGAACTCTAACCTGGGCAGTATCTTAGGTAAGGAGACAGCAACACCCACCTCAAACAGGGAGTAACTGAGACCCACTGGGACCCAGGAATTCACTACTGGCCCAGAGCACTGGTTCCTTCTGGTCTGGGCCCCAGCACTGAGCAGATCTTGTGCCCCAGCTCTAACCCCAGTAGTAACACCCACCCCACACAGTTCTGACACAACCAAGAAAATAGGAAAGACAGTCTCCAGTCAGAGACAGGGCTGGTAGCACTAAGGTGATCCAGATGGTGAAAGGCAAGCACAAGAACATAAGGACCAGCAACCCAGGGGCTTGGCATTATTAGAACCTAGTTCTCCCACACTAGAAAGTTCTGAATTCCCCATATCACCAGGAAAGCAAGATTCAGATTTAAAATCACTTCTAATGATGATGATAGAGGACTTTAAGAAGGACATATATAACACTCTCAAAGAATTTGAGAACACAGGTAAACAGGTAGAAGCCCTTAAAGAGGAAACACAAAAATCCCTTAAAGTATTACAAGAAAATACAACCAAACAGGTGAAGGAATTGAACAAAACCATCCAGGACATAAAAATGGAAGTAGAAACAATACAGAAATCCCCAAGGGAGACTACCCTGGAGATAGAAAACCTAGGAAAGAAATCAGGAGTCATAGATGCAAGCATTACCAACAGAATTCAGGAGATAGAAGAGAGAATCTCAAGTGCAGAAGATACCATAGAAAACATTGACACAACTGTCAAAGAAATCTCAAAATGCAAAAAGTTCTTAACACAAAATATCCAGGAAACCCAGGACACAATGAGAAGACCAAACCTTAGGATAATAGGTATAGATGAGAGTGAAGATTCCCAACTTAAAGGGCCAATAAATATCTTCAACAAAATTATAGAAGAAAACTTCCCTAACCTAAAGTACGAGATGCTCATAAACATACAAGAAGCCTACAGAACACCAAATAGACTAGACCAGAAAAGAAATATCTCCCATCACATAATAATCAAAACACCAAATGTACAAAACAAAGAAAAAATATTAAATGCAGTAAGGGAAAAAGGCCAAGTAACATATAAAGGCAGACCTCTCAGAATTACACCAGACTTCTTACCAGATACTATAAAAGTGAGAAGATCCTGGACAGACGTCATACAGACCCTAAGAGAACACAAATGCCAGCCCAGGTTACTATACTCAGCAAAACTCTCAATTACCATAGATGGAGAAACCAAGACATTCTGTGACAAAATCAAATTTACACAATATCTTTCCACAAACCCAGCATTAGAAAGGATAATATTAAGAAAGCTCTAATACAAGAAGGGAAATTATTCCCTAGAAAGAGCAAGAAAATAATCCTCTTCCAATAAATCCAAAAGAAGGTAGCCACACAAAGATAATTCCACCTTTAATAACAATAATAACAGGAAGCAACAATCACTGTTCCTTAATATCTCTTAACATCAATGAACTCAATTCCCCAATAAAAAGACATAGGTTAACTGTCTGGATATGTAAACAGGACCCAGCATTTTGCTGCATACAGGAAACCCACCTCAGTGACAAAGACAGACACTACCTTAGGGTAAAAGGCTGGAAAACAATTTTTCAAGCAAATGATCCTAAGAAACAAGCTGGAGTAGCCATTCTAAAACATCCAGCCCAAGAACACAAAGGGAGGGACTCATGGGTCCACCTGTATAGGTAGTTGAGAGTGGCCTTGTCACGCATCAGTGGAAGTGGAGGGCCTTGGAGCCTGAATGTTTGAATTCCCTAGTGTTGAGGAATTTGAGAGCAGGGAGGCAGGAATGGGAGGATAGTGGGAGCACACCCTCATAGAAACTCCCAGAATTATATGGATTAGACATGACAGAGGCAGGCCGCCAAAAGACTAGATTCCAGAATTCAAACAAAAAATTATGATACTAAAATTTGTTTTGAGAATCGTATATTGCAGAATACACAGCCTTGGTGTATTTACTTATCAAGCAAGCTGAGCAGATCTGTTCAAACCTCCGATGTCCTGGAATTTCAGCTGGATGCAGTGAAGACACAGACGTCAGAGGCTTATCAATTTACTCTTCCCCCTTCGCCCCTCTTCTAATATCTCAACGCCCGTAATCAGCTTGAAGAAGTTAGTGAAGAGTCGCTGCCCCTATTCCTTGGGCTTGGGGACTGAGGTGGTTAATATTGGGCTGTCTTTCTAGGGAAAAGTGGTGATTTTGTTGGAACAGGGAGGAATATCTAGGATTTATTGCATAGCCATAACGTATTGGTAGAAATCTACATAACTGTTATTAAGCTGAAGTTATAATTTCTTAAATGGCACAAAACTTACTTTGATTTCAAATTAAAAAAAAAGACAGAATGGAAAGTTGCTCATTCAAACAACAGGAAAGGCTTTTCTCAGAGGGAAGAGTATGGTTATTCTTCATTCCTTTTTGAAGTTTCTGATTTGAAAAACAAACCAAACCCCACACAATGCACTTATTTCCATAAAAAAAGTAAGCTCATTTTCTTTGCTGAAAAAAATTAACATATTATAAAATTAAAATCAAAAAACTAATTTTCTTAAATAATCCTGCCAGATTCTTAGCTTTTGTAAAAACTTCATTGAGGCTACTGTAAATATTCTGAAACTCATTGATTTCTCATTTGATTTTTCAGTGGGTGTTTGACAATAAGAAAGAACACTAAAAACCATTTCCTATTTAATAACTAGAAGTTTCTTAAGTATGGAAGTAACAATTATCCCTGTACTTGGAAAGTAGGACTCCTCCAGAGGAAAATATTGTTTTCTGTTTGTTTGCTGTTTTAAATGCTTAAGCAAAAAGTGGGTTTTGTTTGGGTTAAAAAGAATAAGAGAAGGAAAAAAAGCAGTTGACTAACTTTTAACCTCATGTACAAGCCCTGAGATAAGATTTTTAGCATTCCAAATAAACTCCAGACCAAAAAAAAAAAAAATCATTATTAGATTCTTAGTTTAAAGTGGCATTATTTGAAGTGGGTAGTGGTGTGGGATGTAAGAAATGTCTTTAGAAGAGAACTCCCTGAAGCATCATCCCATGCTGCCTTCCCTTCCTATCAGAACAAAGCCTGCATTACTCCAAACAGAGAGCATCACCATGGACAATACAGTATTCTTCAGGAGACCTTGAGAACCTCAGTATTGTTCCCAGCCCATATCAGACTGATCACAACCACCTGCAACTCCCACCCTAGGGAATCTGAGCTCTCTTCAGGCCTCTGTGGGGGCCCATACTCATATGCATATAGGGTCCCCTTATAACATACAATAAAGTAAGTACTTTTTTAATGGGAGAGGGTAGGGACAGTGAGATAAAAGAGGACAGAAGATCAATTTAGAGACTTCCAATGGGAACTACTTTGTGCAACATTGCAATACGCATTTTTGTTGAAGCAATAAAACTTTTCTACATGGGTAGAATTATGATGGCTCAGGGAATAGTGGTTGAAGGCTCACATCTAAGACTTCCTTAGCCATGGGTAGTTAGCTACAGTTTCTTTCTTGTTGATTGGTCTTAGATCTAATGGGAGAGCAGTGTGCTACTATTAAGGTTTACATGCTGCTTCCGAACCCTAAAGGTTACTGGGCCATGCCGATCATTTTTGTGGTTCATAGGCATTCTACCTTTGTAGCTACAGGACTCTCAGTTGTGAAGTAACCTTATTTTAACATAAGGAACTTTAAAGCATACATTCGTACTATGTAAATATGTTTATACACACATGCATATATGTATTTATATAATGTTCATTCTATTGGTTCTGTTCCCCTAGAGAACCTTAACTTATACACTAACCATTAGAAAGGGATTGGCGATAGAGAATCCACCACTGAACTATTATTGATATTCTCCTATACTTGCAGACAGAAACCGAGCATAACTGTCCTCTGAGAGGCTTCATCCCGCAGCTGATGGGAACAGATGGAGAGACCCACAGTCAAACATTTGGTGGAACTTGTAGAGTCCTGTGAAAGAGAGAGAGGAAGGATTAATGAAGCCAAAGGGGTCAAGGACACCACAAGAAACCCTACAGAATCAACTAACCTGGGCCCATAGCGGTTCATTGAGACTGACTCACCAACCAGAGGGTGTGCATGGGACAGACCTAGGCCCCCTACATATATGTAACAGATGTACAGTTTGATCTTCATGTGGGATCCCTAACAGGAGCAGGGACTGTGTCTAGCTCTGTTTTCTGCCTTTGGACCATTTACCCAAACTCGGCTGCCTCATCTAGGCTCAGTAAGAGAAGATTCACCTACTACAACTTGATATGCCAAGGCTGTTTGACATCCATGGGAAGCCTCCCCTTCTCTTAGGAGAAAGGGAGAGAATGGGAAGAAATAAGGTGAAAAGGAAGAACTAGGAGGGGATGAGAGAGGGGAAGCTGTGATCAAAATATAAAAAAATTAATAAAAATAGGATAGAACAGAAAAGATGGGAAGGCATCTTTAAAAAACATTTTAAATTATTATTCAGTTTGTATCCTGGTTACAGCCCCTTCACTCCTCTTTCCCAGTCCTACTCTTACAAATCTATACCCCCATTACCCCCTTCATCCTTTTCAGAGAGTGGGAGCTCTCTTTGGGTACCACCTCACCCTGGGACATGTGGACCAAGACCCAGGAGGAGTAAACATATCCTCTTCCTCTGAGGCCCAACAAGGCAGTCAAAGTAGAGGAAAGGGGATCCGATGGCAGGGTACAGACATGGAGACAGCATCAGCTCCATTTGATCTTCTCCAGATGAAGATCAAGCTGCACATTTGCTATAAATGTGTGGGGTTTCTAGGGTCAGCTCCTGCATGCTCCCTGTTTGGTGGCTTTGTCCCTGTGAGCCCCCATGGTCCCAGGTTAGTTGACTCTGTGGGTCTTCTTGTGGTGTCCTTCTCTTGCTCACATCTATCCCCCACTCTTCCACAAGACTCCCTGTGATCAGGATGTATGGCAAATAAATTAATTAATAAAATATAAATAAAATAACAAAAAAAGGAAGGCATTTTTGCATTTTATTTTGCTAATAATGTTGACAGAGTTGTGGTAGTTATTTATTTTTCTTTCAGAGACAATAATTCACAGTCAAAAACTCTATTTTGCCCCAGTCAAAAAAATATTTAAAAAATGAACTAATTTTCTACTCATGCTCACATTTTTATTGAAAGTCATTGTTGTTTAAAAATACTTATAATTGTTATTGGTTTTTGTATGTGTGTGTTTAGTGTGTATGTGTGTATATGTGTACACATGTGTGAATTATGTACACACATATACTCTAGTATTCAGTCAGAAGACATTTTTGAGGAATCAGTTCTGTTTGTCCACCTGTATGTGAGTTCTTTGAATTGAGTGAGAGCAACTTATAAGCTTCTGTGGTAAACTCTTTTATCTCCTGAGATACCTCAACAGACCCCTACTGTGTTCTTTGTATCCAGCCCATGTATTGTAGGCTACCTCTTATGCATAGGTATTGCACAAAATTACATTTATACTACCAAGAATGCATAGAATTATTGCATGTTTAGGTATTGTTAAAACACATTCTGTCAACACATGACATCTGTGACCATGTTTTCATAAAGCAGGATATGTGCGTGGTTGTGCAGCCACAGTTGCTACACTGACTGTTCAGTGGCTCCCAATAGGGGGAAAGGTATAATCATTAATAAACAAACTCTCCAATATATTACACAAATCTTAGTTTGTGTTAAGGATCAAGACCTGGCCACAAGTTACTGCACCATAAATGGAGAGTATTCCATAAGAATTATCTGTGAAAAACAAAGTGTCCAATGGTCTTCTTGTACCAACTCATATTCATGCCTTGAACCTGTTTCATGAAGTTTTTGAAAAATATGAGGGAAAGATTATACTATTTGAGAAATCCTTCTTTCCCTATTGCAAATCCCCACAGTTGCCAATTGTAAGATGAAAAGGAAACAGTTTGCCTGAAAGTGCTCTGCCACTCGTGAGAGCATGCTATATATACTGAACACCTCACCTGAACCTCAAACCCCTGGAGTTAAAACTGATTGACATTTGATCAGTTAGTTCTCCAGATCCTGCCTGAGCTGCAGGTAATTCTGTCTAGTAAGCACTTGTTTCTGGCTTTGTCATTTGGGTACAAAGTAGAATCATCCATTCTCACTTTCTTCTGAATTAAGCATGGGTGTCTTAGTGAAGATTTCTATTGCTGTGATGAAACACCATGACTAAAAGCAAGTTGAGAAGGAAAAGGCTTTTTCTCTGTACACGTCTAGGTAATAGTCCATCACTAAAGGAAATCAGGAAGCAAACTCAAACAGGGCAGGAACCTGGATGCAGGAGCTGTTGCAGAGGTCATGGACACTGTGTACTGGCTTACTTTCATGGCTTGCTCAGCCTACTTTCTTACAGAAGCCAGGACCTCCAACCTAGGGATGACCCTACCCACAATAGTTTGGGCCCTCGCTCATCAATCACTAATTAAGAACTATAGCGTGTGTCAAGCTGACATAAAATTAGCCAGAATAGTAATTCAAACAAAATCCATGTGAAATTTTCTTTCTTCTTCTTTCTTTCTTTCTTTCTTTTCTTTCTTTCTTTCTTTCTTTCTTTCTTCTTTCTTTCTTTCTTTCTCTTTCTTTCTTTCTTTCTTTCTTTCCTCCCTCCCTCCCTCCCTCCCTCCCTCCCTCCCTCCCTCCCTCCCTCCCTCCCTCCCTCCCTTTCTTCCTTCCTTCCTTCCTCTTTTTTATTCCTGTCTCCCCATGTCCCTCTTCTGTGTTTATGTGTGTGTGTGTGTGTGTGTGTGGCGTGTGGCGCGCGCGCGCGCGCCGCGCATGCTTACATGTGTGCGTGCGTGTGAGTGAGTGGGGGGGTGGGGATCAAATCTAGGGACCCATATGTTAAACTATTTAGAGATTTGCTGCCAGGCTTCCTATTGTTCGAGAAGAAACGTCATGATCAAGCTTTTGTCTTTCCAGGTCACTGGCTAACCAAGGTGAGGAGAAGCCCCCAGTGAGTTACATTACCTGGGAAATTGCATATAAAATATTCTATTATACAAGTCCATAAATTTATTTTCCTTTTTGCTATTCCATAAGCTAATTCATATTAATTGACATAAGACCTAAGTAAAATGCTGATATTTCAGTTCAATGCCTATTCCTGCTTCCTATTTCTCCTTCTTTTATATATAAAACATCTGTCTGGGCAACACCCAGGAAGACAGAATGTCCTTTGTGAATGGTTCAGGGAACCATCTAGGTTTTATCTTTCAGTAAGATGAACAAAGTAGGCTATAAAACATATTTTAAAGGTGCTCATTAGATGAAATAATATGCCCTGAAGAAAACAGACACTGCATGCCTTCTTACTCTCTCCTAAAATACTTTGCAAATTCCTATCAACTCAATTCTTTCAATTTATGTGCATGAATATGTTCCTGGCAAAATTACAAAATTCAACTCCTATAATTCTTAAAAAGTCTGCCTCTGGGTAACATATATAATCAACCTGAAAGGATAAAACCCAGACTCTTAAAATGCCATTCCTATCTTCAGCATTTGTAAAGCAATTACCAACTTCCCTCAGATTTAAGACCATTGGAGTCTAATGTTGTGTATACTTGCCAAAGTATTTCATTGTCAGCTGACATTAGGTAATAAAGCACAGTAAAGGAATACTCAGCATGGCCACAGTCCTCTTTGTTAGTTAATGTTATAGAGACCAAAGAGAAAGTTTAGATGAAGAAGGAAACCTACACAATGTCCCAAACCACCTCACCAATTTCCTTTCACCATGTGGCTTTCCAGTTTTTGAGAAATAATATTGGGTTTTGCACTTTTCTGGAAATCTTTCAGAGTTGCATGGAAAACAATTGTCTTAGAGTTTCTATTGCTGTGAAGAAACACTACGATCACAGCAGCTCTATAAGGGAAACATGTAAATAAGTCTAGTTTACAGGTTCAGAAGTTTAGTCCATTATTGTCATAGTAGGAAGCACACAGGCAAACATGGTGATGGAGAAGGAGATGAGAATTCTACAGCTGGATTGGCAGCCAGCAAAAAGAGAGAGTGCAGCTGGGCTTGGCTTGAGCTTCTGAAACTTCCCAGGCCCCATGACATATCTCTGGCAACAAGGCCACATCTCCAATAATGTCACTCCCTATGAATCTATGGGGAGTATTTTCATTTAAACCATCACAATAGTATTTAGTACTTATCAGGTAGTCATTTATCAGAGGAATATATTTATATTTGTATGATTAACGTAGGAAAGGACAGAACTCAGGAAAATGGAAGAGGACTGTTAATGAAGATGACACAGATCTTAAGGGAGGGGTGATATTGGAGCATAGGTGATAAAAATGACAGATGAAGATAATGAGAAGGGGGTAGACAGAGGAGAGGGAGAGGAGACTAATTAACACTGGACATATTTGAAAAGCCATAAGAAAACCTGTTTTATAAGCTTTATATATGTTCGGGAATTTGTGTCACCTGAGAAAAGGCTATAGACTCAATCCAATTATAATTAAAAGATTTACTGATAGCTGCTAGCAGGTTTAAGGCCAAATATCAGGCAGGTCATGAAGGAGGGTTATAGGGAAGGACTTTTTGCGGAAAACACTACAAGAAGACCATCAATATCAATGCAAGCAAGTATCTGTGTAAGAAAGATTCAGAAAACAAAATAGTGCTTTAGTCATGTCATTACAAGTAACATTTCAGGGTGGGGGTGATTACTGAGTCAAGATTACTGAGTCAGGGTTACTAGGAGCTTACCTTCGAAGGGGTGGAGTGAGAGACAAATGGCTAGGGGTGCCAAGATGGATGCCTAGCATCAAATGGAGTTTCTTTAGTGTGTGTGTGTGTGTGTGTGTGTGTGTGTGTGTGTGTGTGTGAAATTCAATTAGAGTTTTCCTATAATCAGACAATAAAGATCTTCCCTGAGCCATATGCTGCCAAATATAAAGCTCAGACCCAGCTATGGAACACCTCCCATAGAGTTGTTGGTCAGGGGTTTCCTAGCCATTCTCAAAACAATGCAGCCTATTGTCATTGCTTTGTATTGTCCACTAACACTTGATGGCAAGGTCATATTATTGAAGACACCATATACTTTGGTCACAGAATATGAAGAAATGAAGTTGCAACTGACTAGAAAGGGTTCCTTCTTGCTGGAAGGTGTTATATAGGAAGGTGGCAGAGAGAAATGAACATGCTGTTAACCCAGGGAGCTATAGTAACACTCAGCCTGTCAAGATATGACCATGGGTGCAAGAGTGGCAGGAATGTCATGGGCTTACCATCACTGTTTGTGAAATTCAGGAGGAAATACATGCTACATTCTGCAAATATGGGGAGAAGACACAATTGATGAGCTCACAGTCCACAGGGGTGGGTCTATTACTCTAATTCTACTAAATGCATATAGTAGCAAACTGCCCTAGAAATTCATATCTTTATGTTGTTAGATTAGTGCCATAATTAAACCTCATCAGGGAAGTTTCGTTGTGTAATAGATGGTGGTTAACAGAGAAACTCACAACCGAACAGTGGATAGTAAGGAAGTTTCAGTGGAATGCTCAGCCGTCATGAGGATATTCATCCACAGCACCTACCCAAAGGTTAGGGCAACTGCAGAAGCGGGGCTGGAAAGACTATAGGAGCAGGAGGTTAGGAAATAATAAAGTAACATAACAATAAAATGATTCTTAAGGACATTCTACTATTCTACTATACCCACAGATTGGTGCCTTGCTCAGTCAACAGAGAAGCTTCATCCTGCAGTAGATAGGAACAAATACAGACACACGCAACTGAACAACATGCATAGAATAAGAGACTTTGAAGTGCTTAGTCCTAAAGGAGATGTCTTCACCAAATATCTCCCATTAGGACTCAGTGAAAGAGGAGAGAAGATTGTACATGGCATTGGGGTTGGATGACAAGAAAATAGTCTTCCAGACACAACAAGGTTGATACACACAGGGATTTACATGTGGCTGTATGCACAGGATTTGCACAGGTCTGAGGTAGATGTGGTCCAAGCACTGAGAGGGGAAATGGACAGAAGCCCCCATCTCTAACTCAGAAGCTACCTTTAATTGATAATTACTTACAGAGGAAAAATTAATTTTCTCCAATAGAGTCTCACTACGTATACAAACCACATGAAGGAGTAGGGCGCAGATAGTCAACAGAAAGAACTCAGTGGTAATTTTGGAGAGTTATTTTGCCTCACAATGCTTTGTATAGGCTCCCCCCACCTTACAGATCTTTTGCTTATGTATCATAGTTAGTAACTTTGATTTAGTCAGGTTTCTGTGTGTCCATGTGTGTGCTCAGCATCTGTATGGATTTCTTGTGCTTTTTCTCTGGCTATTTTTTCTCTGTTTGTTTCAATGTTTTATGCTATGTTTTGTTTGTTTTTTATCTTATTTTATTATCATTATTTTATTCTAGTGCATGAGGGAGAGAGAAGGAAAGAGAGGGGGGAAGATTTGGGTAGATAGGGCAGTAAGGAGGGTCTGGGAAGAATTGGAGGAAGAGAATGGTAATGAGAGTATGTTTTGTAGCAAAAGGCTATTCTCAATAAAAAATAAATAAATAAATAAATAAATAAATAAATTTCAAAAGAGAAATAAAGAACAAGCTGCAGAGATGGTTCACTGCTTAAATGCACTGGCTGTTCTTCTAGAGGACCAGTTTCAACCCTAACTCCCAATACATACTGCTGTGCCCTTTAAGCATTTGCGAACCCTGAAAGACCACCAAAGAGCCGACTCAGACCATAGTCACACTAGGGTCTCTATTCAAACTAGCTTGGGCCACACTGCCACCTCTGACTCAGGACAGTGAAGCAACAAGCTCTCAGCAGGACAGCGTTTTATAGGAAACAAGCAAGCAGGAGGGTTGCCTGGCTCATATCTGATTGGGAGCCTATTATGGAATTTTGTTGCCCTTAAAAATAATTGGCTGGTGCTGGGAGACAATCCATAAACTTAACTTCTGCTTTCCTTCTGATAGGTGGTTGTTAGGAAATGAAATGTCAGCCTTATAACCTGGAGGTGCAGGTTTATTGGGGAGTAACCTGGAAACTGGTGCTAGAGAGTTCAACTTTCGGTCAGGTTATCAAGGTGGAGTCTGAACCCAAGATCTGGTCTCTCAATACAAGGCAGCTCACAACTCTTTCTTAACTCTAGTCCCAGGAATTCAACTCTCTCTTTTGTCCTCTGAGTGTACTGCACACATGTGGTGAGCAGACACATATAAAGATAAAACACTCATCACATAAAATAATAAATGAGGAAAAATAGCAAATAAGAAGAGAAAGAAGAAACTAAGTTGGGAGGGAAAGGAAAGTTAAGGATGGATCTGGGAGGAAGTGAGAGAGAGTATACAGGAATGAATATGATCAAAGTATTTTGTATGAAATTTTCAAAGAATTAATATTATATATTAAAAACTGCAAAACTTGATCATAACAATCATATCTTGCTGTATGCCATAGAATCTGCTGTAACATACAATAGGTGATTTTGAAAGTAAATATCACAGTGCCTCCCGAGAAATAAATCCCATAAAACTGCAAAGCTCCTTGTCTTTATTGACTTTTGATGTTACAAACCTCAATCCCCGATGGATTCTGAATTCCAAGAGCTGAAGACATGCTTTGATCCAATAGTGAAAGTTTGAGAATGTATTTTTCAGGAATTAGTTTTGTTTTACTTTGAACCATATCTAAAATGGCTTCTCTATAGTGTGGAGTATCTGGCTAGATACTTCACAGTACAAGTAAATCAGTGGCATCATCGTGCCAGCTGACTTGTAAGCCCAGAAGATTGTTTAATGCAATTCATAATATCTTTAGAGGAAACATCAATTAATTTGATTGAGTGAAAAGTTGGAAAGGAGCAGCATGATAACTGCTTCCTGTTCTGTAGAACTATTCTAGAGTATTTGCATGTTCTGCAACATTTCAGACTTTGAAGATACAGAGAACTCATCTCAGACATCCAAACATGGTTCTGTCCTAGTTATACTGATGTGATAAAATACTCTGAAAAAAAGAAACTCAAAGCAGAAAGACTTAATCTGGGATCATAGTTTGAGGTATTTTTCATTATGGATTTGAAGTCAGGAGAGAGAGAGATGGTTTTCTTGTGCTCAGCATGCTTTCCTTGTTTTTCTACACTCCAGGATTCTAGCCTAGGGAATGGTGTCACCCGCTGTGGGTCTTCCCATCTAACCAAGATAATTCCTCCCTAGCTTAGGGTGGGTTCCCAGAGCCCTGTCTCCAAGGTCATTCTAGATCACATTCAGTTGACAACTGAAATGATCTCTCACAGACTCATCAGAAATATGGAACCAAAAGTCAAATCATTCTGAACAGTATATGTATATGTGTGTGAGTGTGTGTGAGTGTGATGTATGTGTGTGTGTACATATATATGTGTGTGTATGTTCTTGTTTTTTTGTTGTTGTTGTTTTGTTTTGTTGTTTTTCGAGACAGGTTTTCTCTGTATAGCCCTGGCTGTAGACCAGGCTGGCCTTGAACTCAGAAATCCGCCTGCTTCTGCCTCCCAAGTGCTGGGATTAAAGGTGTGCGCCACCACAGCCCGGAAGTGTGTGTATGTTCTAATATGCTTATCTAATGTATATAGATTCTACATGATGAAAATATAATTTCAGTGCCAATTTCAACAATGGTGTTTAAGCTTATAACTTACTATTGCAAATCACAATTAAGAATAAACTAATTATCCACAAGGTGTTCATCATTTAGCCCCAGCAATCTTCTCTTAAGCACTACATTCATGTTACAACTGAATCTTTCATGGTTTTAAACATAGTTAAAGAATCACTAAATTGGTAATATCAAAACCCTGGTGGATGTACAGACAAACAAAACTCTGGTTATAAAAAGAGTGCTTGGAGCAGTCCATATTTTCCAGTCAATAAGGGGCGCACCTACTTTAGAATACAGTTTTTATGTGTGAACACGCACATCCAAGACACCTTTGTCTTCATCATCCTGTCTTGTCATGCCACAATGGCCCAGAGTTATGGAAGAAGGGTGGAAGAAGCTTCAGCCCTAGATACCTAATATGAGGATGCAGGAGTTGGCTTCCTCGCCACACCAAACCTGACACCATAAAGCCACCTACCGTCAGCCCTAGTAAGAATATTACCCTGACAGTTACCAAGTTTAATTGCTTGTTTGACCTTATGAAGTCCACCCCCTTGCAGCCCTTGAATATGCAGATAAGGCATCTTCCAACATCTCTGTCCTGGCCAGTGGTACACGGCCATAAAAACCTTGCCCCAGAGACACTGGCCACCTCTCTAGGAAACTGAACCAGTTCTCCGAAGCTGTTTCCAGGTGTGTTTAGAGTCTATGTTTACAAAATCTTCTTGATACCATCATATTTCTTGAGCAGATCATGTGCTATATTCTACTGCATCACAGTTTCAGCCTCCCCATTTCACAAAGCCTTTTCAGCTCCTTGAGCCATCAAGCTGACCAGGATGTCAGTGAAGTTTGGCCAGATTTAAGCAAATGAGAGAGAGCAGAGGGCCATTTAATGAAGAGTTGTCAAAACAGGACCCTGATATATGAAAATGGATGAACCTTGTATTATTAAGAGAAGACAGCTAAATAAAAAAGAAAATTCTTAAAATAAAAGCAAATTATATTCCTCACTAGCCAACATTATCTATTACTCCTCTACTTATTCACCCCTCTGGAACCCTAGGTTTTCTGAACTATCAGGAACCCTGACACATCTGGAATCCTAGGTGGTCAAAACTCTCATGATACAGGCCAAAATCTCAGAGGGCTTGGGCTTGAAGAGGTTTCTCTGTGCAAGGAGTACCTGTCTGTAATCTGTATTTTGCACTTTAGTGACTAACAGGACTCAAATGGGACCTGAGGCTTTCAGCTAGAAAGGATGCTTTCCCAACTGGAACTCAGTTTACTTTAAGTTTTATATTCCTCATTGGTGTCTTAAAGCATAGTTTAGAGTTCTGCGGTCATTGGTGTATTTTACCTGCAGTATCCATGCATGTAACAACCCAGGAACTAGTTTCACATCTAAAAATATTTTTCTCCAAGAATACTAGTATCTATAAATCTGTGTTAGTTAATCCTTAGTTCATTCTTAATTTAGTTTAAGTTTGCGTGTCTGTCATCTTAAAATTTCTATGTAGCAATACTGACTTTAGTCACATTATTCTCTTTCATGTTTTTACATTTAAATAATCATTTTGAAAGATTTGTTAATGTGTCACTGGAATTTATTTACTTCCATGGTTCTTCAATTTTCATTTATTCTAAAATGAACAGGTAATGTCTGCATAGTGTTCACTTACATGAAAGTACTGCAGGGTAATTGACAACATCTGCCAGGCTGGCTGTGCACATAGCCAAGCAGGGATCACAGAGACAACAGTGGCAAGGAGCAGGCATGTGGGTGCACTCAGAGCAGTCCAACTCCACCAAGTTAACAGACTTTGCTAATCTCTCTCTCTCTCTCTCTCTCTCTCTCTCTCTCTCTCTCTCTCTCTCTCTCTCTCTCTCTGCATGTATGTGAGTGTGTGTGTGTATGTAAGGGGAAGGAGAGAGAAAAGAGACAGAGGAGAGGGCATGGGAGAGAGAGAGAAAGGGGAGATGGAGAGAAAGGAAGAGGGGATAGGAGAGGATACAGGGACAGAGAGAGAAAGAGCAGGAGAAAGGGTAGAAGAGGAGTGGGAGAAAGAGAGAGAGAGAGAGAGAGAGAGAGAGAGAGAGAGGAGAGAGAGAGAGAGAGAAAATTCTAATGAAGTACTTCTGCTCTTCTTTATTTTTAGACCACAAATCAAATGGAACAATTGAATCAAGGACCATGATTTTTCCAGAGAATATAGATATATGAAGCTCAACTTTAGGATATTCTGAAGTAAATAAATCAATGTCAAAAAAGAAATGCAAAGGAGAGGTTACCCAGACCTGGTGTGTGTAAAAAGTTTGAATGAGAAGCTTTGCCTGAAGGCATGCTCCTATGTCCCACCTTTGGTCTGGAAGTAACATGCACATCTATGTGGAATTTCACAGAGGTCATGTGATGCTGCAGCACCCATGTCCCTGAAGCTCTGCTAATATTTATTTTTCCCTGTTCCATGTTCTGAGCTAAGAAATATGACTAGTATATATTTCATTTAAACAATGGGTAGGGAAAATCCTAAAAGAATATCGAAATAAGGATGGCTATTTCTGCCTCTTCTTCCAATAAATTGTAGAGTGCTCTTGAGTCTAGATGGATTCTTTAGGCATCACATAGAAAAGCCATTATCATCTGCTTCTTAACTCTTTCTCCTTGGGATCTCTTTTCACCCAAAGGGGGGAAAAGTTGCTTTTGTTTTGTTGTTGGAGATTCTTTTGAGACAAAGTTTTTCTGTGTAACCTTGTCTGGCCTGGAACTCTCTAAGTAAACCAGGCAAGACTGGAACTCAGAAATTTGCTTGTCCTCTGCCTGCTAAGTACTGGGATTGAAAGTGTAAGACACTATCCCTAGCCTTACCAAATAAATATTTATATGACCCTTGGTATACAAGTATTAAGACCAGTATGGAAATCAACTGTTTACCAATTATAAAATAATTACATGTCTTTTTGCAAAAATATGAATGGCTGATTTCAGATATCCAATACCCAATATAAAATCTGAGTGCTTTGCACATGTGTAAACCTGATATTGAATATTAAGCAAAGACAAGCACATTCCAGGGCTGTGCTGGTCCATGTTTGTTAGTTAGAAACTTTGTCTCACACATATGCACATGATGAGGCATGAAAGCACACCACATAGTCTCACATACATACATGTACACACACATACAAGAAAGTAAATTTATACTGTAATGATAGAAGTGCTTATATATTTTTACATAAAGGATCAAGTCAGCTAAATTTTGATACTTCAGAAAATAGAAAATCTTGACCATTTTCAGAGTTGATTGATATTTTTGATTTTCGAGGTATCAGTTCTGTGAATGCCAATTTCTAGAAATACATAATGTGAAATGGCAGTATGTTTAAAGCCATATCAGAAATTGTTGGAAATTTTGTTCTGATCCCAAGCCAAAATTCATTTCACATTTTTAAAAATGAAACTCAAGTTAGCGACTCAAAGGCAATTTTAAAAAGCAAACATTCTGATGTAATATAATCTAAATATACACAACTTTGATCTTTAGATAGTTTGAGGTGACAGTATGAAAACAGTAGAAACCTAAGTGTGTCCAGCAATGCTGATTGAATCTCTAGCTCTAAAGACATAGTGGGGCTAACTGCCTATGTAGTATTCTAAATGAAGGTTGCCATGGAGTCACATGGAACAATGGCGAGAGCTCTCATAAATACCTCATATCCTTATGCACTAAACTCTGAATTCACTTTGGTTGTTGGGTATTCAGAGACCATTTAATGCAGCCATTTTTTTTCAATCCTTACACTCAGTTACTGGACTCATATGGGGTCATGACCCAGAGTTAAAATGATGGACTATAAGCAATACGGGGGGATCTGATCACACTCATTTCACCCACTGGACACTAGTGAATGCTCTGTGTCTAATGTAGCCTAGAAGCAAAAACCATTTTGGCATGATGGACTGCAGAGGTCATCAAGTTTCTGCTCTGATTCACAATACCTCCCCTTTCCTTCACAGATGGCTTTCCTAGTGTAGGAACAAGCCTAAGGAACATGTTCAGGGCCCTGTGTTGACATTAGTCTCCACTACTCACAAATGTCCAAGATAATCATCTCATAAAGAGAAAAAGAGTGTGTTTTAGCTCCCAGTTTGGAGATAATCCATGATTGATTGGTTTCATTGCTGTGAGGCACAGAACAGTACAGTAGGACAGCAGCTCAGGGGAAAAAAAACATTAATTTTATGTCTAGGAAGCAAAGGAGGTGACAAGTGAGAAGCCCAGACAACTGGCAGTCAAGCTCTGTGCCTTAAAGTTTCAATAACACTACAAGGTGGGGCATATACCTTCATTGTGTTGGCCTTTAGGGACATTTCCCCAAGCCTCAGAAAACACCAGATTTCTGGACTTCTATTGCCATCAGAGGACATAAGGAAGTTTAGGTAAGAGCCATGCTACCATTCAATTGAATTCCAACTCTCAAAATGAATTTAAGAGCTCCTCAAAGCAATCTTACATGCTGGGACCTGGCCCAAACCTAGTCACTTGAACAGACTAGGTAATTAGGTTCTTCCTTCTAGTTTATGGTCTGGCTTGGAGTTAAGGACTATTCAGTGGAAAGTGTCTTGATACAGATGTAGTCTCACAGACTTCCTGAGATTTAACCTAGATAGCTGGGAACCAGACAAGCATTCTCAATTATCCTATGATTACTAAGGTTTTTTTTTTTCTTGTTGGCAAACCTCACAGTAATGTCACAACTGAGCAAAAACAGCCCAGAGAGGAGCTGATTTATGTTTCCAGCTCTTCAAACCAAATATTCAGGAAGAACAGCCTGTGTTGCACCAAGACAGAGCATCAGTCCCACCCAACTCACTGATGGATACTAGACTAAGTGGAAACAGACCCATTAAAGGGACGGTTGCTCTTCCAAATCTACATGGACTTTGAGTCACGTTCTTCAGATTAGCTGTCAGTCATTTTAATTTTAGAAAAAAAAATAGAGTTAGATAGGATCTTATTTAGATTCAAGAGCTGATAAAAGTACCTTTGTTTTCAGAGATATTAGAAATATATTTAGAAATGTTGAAATGAAAATAGTTGACTGCATGCCAACATAACAGCTTCATGGAAGACATTACTAATTATGAATGTAATCAATATTCTAGACGTTTGAGTTCTGAACAATGGAGTGGGTGACTGTTTCTCATACTGTGGTTTATGGAGTTTAGATACTGTAGTTCTTCCAACAAGAAAGCAATGCAGACCTGACTATTACAGTCACTGACAATTGCAAATTTCTTTCATCCCTTTTCTTTTATTTCAATGGCTATTGAAATGGCAAACTCCAAAGTCCTTAAAAATTCATACGAAAGAAGATTCTCTCAGGAAGTCATTCATAGGTCATCTTCCAAAAAGATGATCTGCACTTACTTCAGACCTCTAAACAGGTTTGCTTATTAAAGAAATCAGCAGAAAGTTCCATCATCTACCAAGACAAATTTGACTCCAAATTATTCTACTGTATTTCTGGTTATTATTTCAAAATAAGATGTAGAAAAGCAAATGCAAAGTGTTGGATATCTTTATGCTCTACTCTAAGGAGCGTACATATGAAATAAAAAAAAAAGGCTAAGAATTTTAAGAAAGGGCACAATTCTATCACAGATTATAAAACCACAACATTTTCAAAAACATAGAGCTGGGTTTCATCAACAGCACTCATTTGTAAATATTATCTTTGGAACATTTATGTCACAGAAACCCGTGCCTACATATTTCTATTTCCTTAGATGTCACAAGGCAAAAATACAATGAATGAACTTCTAGACATGGTGAGTTTCCACAGAAATAAAACTTAATCCATGTGAGCTTAGCTTTTGAGAAATAAGAAGCCCACCACACCACACCACACACCACACCACACCAATAGGAATTCAGTTTGCATGCACACAGCTATGTTCTTGCCATTATGAAACATTTTATTATTTTGTTTATTTTTTTATTCTTTAAAATCTAACACAGATATATTTGAGTACACCATATTTTCAGGGATGGAGAGATATTATTATTAAAATAAATATTTCTCTGTAATGGTTAATGCTTATAGAATTTGTAGATAGTCTGTGGATTTGAATTTCATTCTATTTCTCTTCTTTATGTTCTAGAAAATGAAACTTTATTATGTGCATGTGTGTGTACATGTCATTTGTGTGCAAGTACCTGCAGAGGATAGAAGAGGGTATTGGATCTCCAGGGACTGAAAATACAAGTTTTTGTGAGTCACTTGACATGGTGTTAGAAACCGAATTCAGAGCCTTTGGAAAGCAGGAAATGCAACCTGGATGATCAATCTTAACCTTGGAGCATTCTTTCTAGTCTCCATAAGAAAATGTTTAGCAAGATTTGCAATTACATATACGTTACAAATGCTGAAAGCACACCGCACAGATTTTCCTGTGTGCTTCTGTCTGCACAAATCGTTTTCTTGGCAATGCTTTTTATATACTTCAGAAAGACACATAAGCCATTCACTGTGGTCTTTTCAGTGATAAAAATGGAATGGACCTTTAGAAAATGTCCTACCTGGAAATAAGAACTAAGGGGTCAGTCACGCAAAGTCGCTTCCAAATCATTCAGAACGATGAACCATAAACACCATCCAAGCTGGGACAGAAACCAGAGATTACTGTGTGGGACATTTTGCTTTCCAAACGAGAAGGCTTTCAAAAGTGTTAACTGTAGTGAAACTCACTCATCAGAGACTGTGCTGACATTCAGTTACATACATGGAAAGATCGCTTCTAAGACGCTGAGCCTTTATCCAATTACACAACTGCTCCAGGCAAGGCCTCCCTTAAAAGCTTGAGACTTAATGTCTCCAATTTCATGATTTGTCAGATGCTGTGGTATTTTCATGTACACAATGAAATATCTAGAAGATGGGACCCATGTCTAAATACTAAATTTATTCTCATTTCATATGCAGCTAATGTGCATGGCCCTACGATAATTTTGTATAGTATTTTCACTTCTTTCTTGCATAACAAATGTCCATGATGCAGAACTTTCCAAATTGTACAAGAACTTGGACAAGGTTTTCAAGTTTTCTGTCTACTGTAAGCTTCCTGTTTAAGTTTTATAATAAAAATAGAACACATTTTATTAATCAGATTGTTACTTTAAAAAAATTTTTTGCCTTACACTCCACAGTATGGTCCTCAATGAGTTTTGTCCTAGCAAAAACTAAGTGCGTAGTAACCCTGAATAGTGGGGAAATAGACAAGATAAATTGCATAACCAAAGTTATTTTTCTCTTTGGGTTGCCAAAAACATGGTTTAATAAGTGAATATGTGTACCTTAAAGTCATGTCTAGGCATCTGATTTTGAGAATATTCTTAGTCTCTTTTCAAACAAAAGGAGACTAGCAACTTTTTCTCCTTCAGCTAGAGATAGGAATGCAAAGGAGAGAGCTGAGATTTGGCACATAGCATCTGGTATCCTGTTACAAACAGAAATGGCTCAGTCTGTTTCATTCTCAGCAAATCAGTGTCTCTAATGGGCAAATTAAATGTGTTTATGCTCTCTGTCATGAAAGCAAAACAAATAGCTAAAGCATTATGTGGTGTTCTCTTTCAGCAGATAAAATATCAGGCACAGTTTTCATGCAGCAGGACATTTTGAAATCAAGACATTGTGTGTGTTCTTTGGACTTTGATGAAATTCTCCAGACTTTGAACTACATCTTTACTCCCCTGGAGATAAAAGTCTATATGGAAGTACTTTACCTGCTTGCCAGTCAGCTGTACAATTTCTGAACACGTGTTTACTGCAAAAGTCTTTTCATGAGCTGAAAGGTTAGTTTAAAAGGTTCCCTGGATTGTGTCCAGTCATTTCAAACATCACAACTTTGAAAGAGCCCTCTTCTGAGAAGATCTACATATCTGCAAAGTATTTGAGCATGTTTCTTGTGTCTCCTCACAGTAAAAAGTTCAGCTGTACTCCTTATCATAATGTTGTGTCAGACTTAAAATCAAAGATGACTAGGTTGAATTAGGGAGGTTAAAGTTTATTTTTATCATAAGCATATTTGGTTATTAATTTCCTCTTAGGATGCCATATTCATAACTTTTAGTATTACATTTCTGCCTTATTAAGATAAAATATATTTGCATATCTTTATAGCAGGATAATTCAGAATATTAGTTTAATAAGTAATTATTAAAACATTCCAGCAGATCTTCATTGTTCCTCCTTTCCTCCAAATCCAATCCCCCAGTCTCAAGCTCAGGTCTGAAGCAGACCACCTGCTGCTGCCTCCCCTTCCTCCTGGTTCCCACCTCCAACCTCTCACATAGATCTTCCCCTGCAAACTTTCCTCCCCAGAACTCACTGCTTTATTTCAGCCCCCAGAGTCCAGCTAGGATTTCCTAGGAACCCACAAGCCACTTAGACCTGGAAAGCAATAGAATAATGCAAATACTCACCTCTCTCAGTTCTTCCCTCTAATGTCTCAGCCTCATTCCCAGCTCTGTAGCAGACCACCTGTGTGTCTGCATGTATTCTAATGCTAATTAGGTCCCCCCAAACTGTTTACAGGAAAGGTTCTGAAGGTAGCTTCTGGGAACCTGCCCCCAGTTAATTCTGATTGGTAAATAAAGATTCCAGCAGCTAACAGATGGAGAGGAGAATGACATTTGTCAGATGTAGGGTTCCAGGGTCTAGGACCACGAGGAGAAGGAGAAAGACAGGGAGGCTGCCATGGAAGGGTAATAACATTCAGAAGGGAGAAGCAGAGCTGCCATGTAAAGAGGTCAAGAGAATGCAACACAGAGGACTGCTCAACTGGGTCAAGAGCAGCCAAGATAGAACATAGAAATTAAGAAGTAGTAACTTGCAGTTATTGGTGAGAGGTAGATTCTAACACCATGGAGGTTAGACAATTGCACAGATATTGTGCTGCTTAAGGCATATTAAAATATAAAGGCTGTGTGTGTGTTTTATTTGGGAACATAAACCATTGAGGCAGTTGTAACCCTGCACCTGGACTTATTTGAAATATTGTTACTACACATTTGTTGTGGCTTCTCCTCATTCTCTTTCCCATTCCTAAAGGAAGAAGCAGATCCTGGTGGGATGCCTTTCTCCTCCTTTATTGGAGCCCCTATGCCCCTCATCCTAGTCCACCCCCATTCTGAAATGTCAGTTTCAAATACCCAGACATATATTTTAATTGGAACCCCCAGTGGCCACACCTATCAGGATCCCAAAGGAATTTCCTACTAGGCGACACACAGCCACTACACTATACTGATTACCAGAGAGATCAAATGAATCAAGTAACAAAATATCCAGCCAAGAAAGACAAGACTAGATATCAGCATCAAGAATTGCAATCTTCTCAGACTCAGATGCCTAGACATGACCTTAAAATCACATTTAGTAACAGCCAAGATAATATGTCTCCACTAGATCCCAGCAACCCACTGAAGACCCCCACTCAGGGGAGACCCCCACTCAAGTCTTGGGGTAACGAGATCACTCAGTAACTCTCACAAGACTCCAGAAATGGATGCAACCAAGCAGAGGTTTATTAGGGTGGAGACAGCCGGCTGTGGTCAACTCTTTAACTCACACAGGAGTAGAGTTGACCCCGACTGCAGGTTTGAAGGGAAAATATAAACAGGAAAACCACAAACCAAAGGGGTAAAAGGGGGAAACCGAAAAACAGAGGAAAAGTCCCAACCCATATCATAAAAATATTGGAAAACCCTGACTCATTATTTTAGTTGGTCATAAACCATTGTGAGGTGTGGAAACATCCTGTGCACATTCTTTTCAAGGACGTAGTGGTCCTGCCCTGTCATTGTGACTGGGTTCCTGAATTCTTCTCGCTGACTCACACCCTTCCCTAATGTGGTGAGCCAGTTCCTGAGTCCTGTAACTGGCCAGTCCACATTCTTGGCCTGCTTTCAGAGGAGTCTTTATGTCCTTTTAAAGAAAAAAACCTAGGAAAGAACCTAAAGCCTAAAAAGGAATCGATATATGTATAAGAATTATAATTTTCATAATTTTTCATTTCTCATTCCCCACTTCTCCTGAAGATAGTTTTTAATCATAAAATCTTGATTTCTTTTACCCCACTTCTTCTGATATAACTTTTAACTACAAAGTTTATACCTCAGTATCTTCATAGCTATCATTTTCTTCACCCATAGCACGATACTGTTGGCGCAGCATTAAAATTTGAACAGCACTTACTCTATCTCTAACAAAGGTTACTAATCTATTTAAAATACAGGGGCCTAGAGTCAAAAGCAAAGCAAAGTCACAAGGGGTCCAGCAAGGGAAGATATCAGCATGGCCATCCTTGGGGATCTATTAAATCAACTTTCAAACCAGTTCTGTTGTGCTTCTCTATTCTGTCTCTGACTAGTCTCTCTCTGAGTTTACTCATGGAATCTCTAATTACTCCTGAATGATCTACATAGAAACAGCATTCTTCTTTCAGTGCAGCGCACAACTCTCCTTCTCTAAGAAACAGCAAGTCTAACCGTCTCCTATTTTGCAGAACAACCTCTGAGAGGGAAATTAATGATTTTTCTAGCTTTGAAATTGATTGTTTTAGGGCTCTTAAAACTACATCAATGGCGGATCTCAGTTCATGAAAATAAAGCAGCAGTACCTGTTCCCACACCTGAGGCCACTCCAAGTCTCAATATGATGGCTAAGGTCAAAAAGAAGCGTCTAGGGTATAGCTCGAACTCACACTCAAGAGTATCTGCAGGGTGGTAATAGACCCTGGGAACCAGCTGAGTAAGCACACAATAGTCTTTGGTCTCATCAAAACAGAGGTGGAGATGCACAGAGTTAATCTGGAACCACAAGCCCACCATCAGGCACTAGGTATCTGTTGACAGAAGTCTTTGGGCTTGGTGCAGGTGCTGATCCGAGTCATATGAAGTCAGGCAATTACTCCATTCACCCCAATGGAGGTCAGGAAGGTCAGCAGCACCAGAAACAGCCTCTTATTAACCTAGAAAGTCATTTCTGGGAGGTGGGGTGAGTCAAGAGCCAGAGTCAAGGGAGTGGGGTCCCACACAAGAGGGGCATTCCGGGGTCGGAACAAGGATAGGGCAAGGGACATTAGCCAGCGCCAGTTTCCGAGGGCAATTTAGTTAAGGTCTCTTTTTAAGGTTCTGTTCATCTTCTCTATCTGCCCTAAGCTCTGGGGACAGTACGAACAATGGATCTTCCAATTAGTCCTCAATATCTCTGACAATCTTTGACTTATCTTAGAAACAAAAGCAAGAAGCGTTACCTGATTCAATTACATCGGACACTTGAAATCTCAGGAAGATTCATCTATATTTTTCTGGCCTAACTTTTGCAAAATTTGTCTCTCAATATATTCTAGACTTTTCTCCCTAGGTATTTTCCTGTTTATTCTAAGCCTCATAAGCCTTTGCTTGCTGGCATACCTTAGACTGTTTCACTATCTCTCTGGCCCAAAACCTGAAGTCCATTATATACCTTAGATCTCTTAACTGCTTGGATGTACTAATTTTTCAGGAGTCCATCTGTGCATTTAGCCTAGTAAGTCTTGTTTGCTTTCTGGGGAGTATAGGTCTCCCTTCTTGTGTGCACGATTGCCCCTTTTTCTCTAGGTAATAGTTAGCAGGGTGGCTAGCAATCTGAGTCCTTTTTTCCTTCTGTGTGTTTTAAGTGAGGTCATCTCTTAATCTAATCTCAATGTCCAGCGGTTGTCTCTTGCAGGCCCCTGTCAACCAGGGACAGGCTCCTATCAAGCCACTTGATCTGTCTGGCTATTGCCTCGGACCACTGAGTCTCCTCCCTTCTTGTGCCCTGGGCAACGAATACTCACAGTTGCTGGCTTCAGCAGGGCATCCAAGAGATCTAAGATTTCTTCTGATGTGAGCAGTCCTCTCTCTTGGTATATAGCCCTGTGGACATGAGCTGTGGCAAAGGCATACCTGCTAATTTTCTTGCTGGCTCCAAGTTTCAAGGCTGCCTATCGCACTGACGAGCCCAGGGATGGGGAGTAGAAGTTCAGCCCAGATGACATTTGTGCAGTCCACCGCAGTAGCACCAGCTTGTCTCTGACCAGCATGAAGAAGACTGCTCCCGACTGCAAAGCAGGTTGCCTCGGCTCCCGGCAGGGGTCAGCAGAAGTCTTTCTCTGGGTTCTCCTTTTGGACCATTTAATTGCAGCCCACGGGTAGGAAGTATATCTGGGGCCCCATCCTGTGGAGTAAGTCTCGACCAAGTAGAGTGTAGGGACAGTCTGGGATGACCATAAATGAATGGGACACCCAGCCCATCTCTTGGTCCACCATTTTTAGTCCATGAATTTTCACTCAGAGCTAATATCTTCACCATTTGGGGGTGTTTTTCCCAAGGCCTGGGATTTTCTGTCCCTGGCTTCCATTTGTTAGGGCACTCTCAGGCTCAGCATCTGGCTCTTTTACTTGCAATGTGCACACTGGTCCTTTTCAAGGAATTCTCTCTCTCTCTTTGATTGAAGTCTCTCTTCTGTGCTTTCTCCTAACTACTATAGCCAAGCTTCTCTGGAAATTCCTTTCCTGTCACCTTTCTTTTTCCTCATCTTTCTCTTATCTTTCAGCAACCTACACTAAATCTTTTAATGACTTATTCTGTAGTCCCTCTAGCCTCTGAAGCTTTTTCCTGGTATCTAATAGCCTTGTCTATACTGACAGAATATCTCTGTGAGCTATTCTAGAAAGGCTGTAGGCAACTCATCTGATCCCTGCTTAACCTCACATGCCTCGGTCAAAATTAATGGGGGCCTTAGGGAGCAGCCCCTTTGAGACCTGCCAATGGAATCTGGTGTGGGCTTTGGTGCCTCTTACCTTCTGCCGCATGAAGGCTCCAGTCAGGTCTGGTCAGAAGCAACCCACTGTTGACCACGGTCTGGTAAATTGATGGTGTCCCCATGTCTGAGGGAACATTCTTTCTGGTATCCTCTCTTGCTCTTCTGTCCTGAAGAGCACTCCTGCCAGCCAGAACCTACAAAAGTCTTGGGAAGAAAGGCTTTTATCGAGGGAAGGGTGTCCTCTTGCTAGATTTATCTGGGTAACTATATAGGGCACTTGGTCTGGGTGCCCGAGGGATCCTGGCCTAAAGATCCTGGCCTCTATTGCTTTGATCATCTGTCTATTTTATTGGGGAGTGCATAGGCTGCCCGTTTGTGCCAGGAACGTTTTTACGGGCTTCTAACAGGATCCGCTCCTTTCTTTCTGTAGTAAAGAGAACCTGCAAAAGCTGTTGACAATCATCTCAGGTGGGCTGGTAGGAAAACATCAAAGACTCTACCAGTCCTGTCAGACTAGCTGGGTTATCTGAAAAGGAAGGGTGATTAGTCTTTAATCTTGAGGGAGGCCTAAAATATTTTGTCTCTATCACCATATCTAATTGGCAACAGGCTAGTACTGTGTCACAGCTGTTTTTATTTTTTTCTTACTCTTGCAATCATTTCTACCTGCTCAATCTATTTTTTTTTTCATCTAAACATGGATGAGTCATGAATTCTCGAGCTCGCAATTAAACTGTTAACTGCAGCCGATGGAATACTGGCAGTTTAAGTATATTTTTAAGCTTCTTTTGCAATATTAGAGTGTAACCATAGTCTTGAGATACAAAACCAATTTTTAACAATGCAAACAATCTATTTTCTCTAAAATCAACACTAAATGCATTACTTCCATATTACAAAGTTTGACTGTCAGTTCTTATACATGAATGCATGATAGTGCAGATTTTAATAACTCTTAAAGAGACATTGTTTTAAATACTATCTCTATACATCTGGTTTCTGAATGACTCCAATCCTGAGTAACCAATTTTAAGCCAACTCTCTGTTATCAAAGTTGAAAATTTTTAATCATACCCACTAATTTGTAGGCAAAGCAAGTTTTAAGCTAAATCAAGCCAAAGGTTTTAACCCTTTTTATCTTTCTGAACATGAAATATAGAACAGTCATTTATTTTAATGAAACAAAGACAGACACACGTGGACAAATTTGGTGTGCCAAGGACTCACAATAGACAAAGAAAGCATAACCAAGAATCTCTCTGGTAGGAGCTGGAGAATTCCTTTTCTTTTGCTAACACACCGGAGAGCAGACAATTGTTTTTAGTCTCTTTCTTTGCTGGTGGTCATGTTAACTCTTATTAACTCAGGATATTTTACACAGTAGGTACAGTATAAAATAACAGTCAAAAGTCCAATAACACATAGAAAGACATTCAACACACAAACAGTTCACCAAAAAACACAGAAAAACAACACAGACAGTTCACACCTGTCATGAGCATGCATAAACCAGATGATACAGGTCTCAGGCCTGTCACAGGTGCAGAAACTAGGTTATACAACCAAGACATAGAAAGGCTGCCAGTGAAAGAATCCAATAACCAGACAACGTAGTCAACCTATGCTGAACCAAATCTAACAGATTCTGATGATTTGGCCAGCCTATGCTGAATCAAATCTAACAGATTCTGATGATTTGGCCAGCCTATGCTGAATCAAATCTAACAGATTTCTAACACCACCAGCAATGAACAACACAGAATTAGACACAGACTTACAGCCACGAGAGCTTCAACAGACACTGCCCCAGGTGGCAGTGGCGGAAGACCACCTTCAGACAGAGAAGGGGTCATTTCTGACCCTATCTCCCTTACAAATGAACTCCAGAGCCTCCTCTAGAGGACTGTGGCCTGCAGTGTGCCGACTCCTCTGCCCCACTGCTTCCACTTCTCACGAATTCCCTCGTGGAATTCATAACCTGTCCCTATCCCAGGGTCGCAAAATGCTCTTTGTGACTTGCCCAGTTCCTGCTCTCAGATACCAGGCTACACAGATGGTCGCCCCTGCCATGGGCGCACAGAGACTTTACAGACACAGTACACAGATAGTTGCCCCTGTCATGGGCACAGACATCTCACAAACACAGTACACAGTCAGTTGTCCCTATCACAAGTAACTTAAAACACAGACTGAACAAACACACGAAAAGATTAACAAAAATCCATCTCCACCGAGAAAGCCAACATCACTCCAGAAAAACAGATGGCTGGGAGGTCTCTCGCACTTCCTCTAGCAAGAGGACCACTGCATCCTCCCAGGCTTCCAGATGGGCACTCACCAGGCGTCCCTGGGGTCCCCCCCCTCACCTGGGACGTCTCCCAGGTTGTGGCAGCGGTGACCCTCTTGGCACATCTGCCCTGGTCACCCGTTCGCCTCCTGCCTAGACAGAAATGGTTTACTGTCTTTCACAAGACAGAAACAACTGCCAAACCAAACCTCAAGTGCACTTTTCAGATATCAGAACCAGAAGTCAGAACAAGTTAGACGGACACACATACAGACGTAAAAGATGATAACTGAGATACCCTTACTTCCCAGCAAGGGTCTTGGAGATTAGGGTGGTCGTAAATCCCGGACAAGCCCCCAACTGAAGACCCCCCACTCAGGGGAGACCCCCACTTAAGTCTCGGGGTAACGTGAACACCCAGTAACTCTCACAAGACTCCGGAACTGGATGCAACCAAGCAGAGGTTTATTAGGGTGGAGACAGCCGGCTGTGGTCAACTCTTTAGCTCACGCAGGAGTAGAGTTGACTCCGACTGTCGGTTTGAAGGGAAAATATAAAGGGGAAAACCACAAACCAGGGGGGTAAAAGGGGAAAACCGAGAAACAGTGGAAAAGTCTCAACCCATATCATAAAAATAGTGGAAAACCCTGACTCATTATTTTAGTTGGTCATAAACCAGGGTAAGGTGTGGAAACATCCTGTTCACATTCTTTTCAAGGATGTGGTGGTCCTGCCCTGTCATTGTGATTGGGTTCCTGAATTCTTCTCGCTGACTCACACCCCTCCCTAATGTGGTGAGCCAGTTCCTGGGTCCTGTAACTGGCCAGTCCACATTCTTGGCCTGCTTTCGGAGGAGTCTTTATGTCCTTTTAAAGAAAAAAAAACCTAGGAAAGAACCTAAAGCCTAAAAAGGAATCTATATATGTATAAGAATTATGATTTTCATAATTTTTCATTTTTCACCACCACAGCAGTCCCTGAATATTCCAACATTTCTGAAGCACAAGAAAAAGTCCTGAAAATAGCCTATTTAAATATGATTGTTGTCCTTAAAGAAGAAATTAACATACCTCTTAAAGAAATGAGTAAAACCACAAACAACAAATAGAAGGAAATGAAGGAAACAGTTTAAGACCTGAAAAATGGAATTAATAAAGAAAATAAACACTGAGGGAAATCTAAGAATGAAAAATTTAAGAACTCAGACAGTGACTTCAGAGGCAAGCTTCACCAGCAGAGTACAGTAGATAGACAATCTTAGGCACCGAGGGCATGAGAGAAGAAATAGATATGTAAGGCCCCAGAAGAGGCTCAGTCCCAGGGACTGGTGTTCACCCCAAATGACCACAGAAGTTGGCACTTGTTGAAATCAAAGCAAGAGGCTTTTACTAAGAACCAGCTAGCTGGGACTCACTCAACCCCATACTTCCACAAGAGGGAAGAGGAGAGAGAGAGAGTGAGTCCCAACATCAGAATACACAGGCCTATAAAGACAAAAGCTGCAGACTGGGAAGGGGGACTGAGGAATAGGGGCTTCTTAGGCAAACCTCTCTTGATTGTATTTCTTATCTGCACACAGCTGGGAAAACTGAGGAGTCAGGATGTTTCAGTCAGGAATGCACTCTCTTATTGTCACACACAGAGTGGGAAACTGAGGAGCCAGGATATTCTAGGCAGGAGTGCACTCTCTTATCAACACACAGCTGAAGTTTTCAGAAATAATTGGTATGTCTTGCCTTGGGGGTCTTCCCTGGGAGTTCACGATTTCACAGTCCCATGTTATTCTGAGATACTGGCCAATTAAAAAAAATTTCCTTACAGATACATCAGCCAAAAATGATAAATCTTGAAAATGTAAGACTCTTGGGGAGCCTTAGCTTACTGGAGACTCCCTGAGTGAACCATGTGGAGATGTAAATCGATGCAAAAAGCAAGAGGAATTTTAATGATCCAATGCATTGGGGCTGTCCTACACAGAAGGTGGAGTGGCTACCCCAGGCAGCCCAATTGGTCAGTTTTTATACATTTTAAAGTGTGGACTAGAGAAACAGTGACTAGGAACAATATGATTGGCAGAACAGTGTGACTTTTAAACTGATTGGTCTTTGGGGAATGAGGTGGCAAGGACTTCCCTTGTCTGTAAGTGGCAAGGGTTGGTCCATTCTGTGGAATGTGTCTACACGCTCTGGGCCTTCCCCACCCACAGGTGGGTTCCCTTTCATGTGGTATGAGGAATGTTAATCAGCCTCTCCCTTCCTCCTCTGAATGTTAATCCAGCAAGTGTCCTCTGACTAAGGAATGTTAATTAGCCTCTCCCATGGGGGGTGAGGAGAGAAGTGTTCCAAAGTTCCTCTTCAAAACTTCTATCACAAAACATCCAGGAAATCTGGGATATGATGAAAGGAACAAATCTAGCAATAATAGCAATAGAGGAAAGAGAAGAAACCCATGTCAAAGGCAAAAAAAAAAAAAAAATTTTTTTTCAACAAAGTCATAGAAGAAACTTTCTCTAACCTAAAATAAATGCCTTTCAAGGCACAAGAAACATACAGAACACCGAAAAGACTGGACAAGAAAAGAAAGTCCTCTTGGCACATAATAATCAAAACACTAATGTATAGAACAAAGAAAGAATGTTAAAAGCTTCAAGGGAAAAAGACTAAGTGTAGATCTATTAGATACAGGTCTATTAGAATAACACCTGACTTTTCAATGGAGACAATAAAAGCCAGAAAGGCTTAGAAAGGTTTACTGCAGACTCTAAAGGACCACAGATGCCAGGCAAGAGTACTATATGCAGTAATTTCAAAAATGGAGAAAATAAGATAGACCATGTTAAAACCAAATTTAAGCATCATCTATCTATAATTCAAGCCGTATGGAAGGCTCTATCAACTTAAGCAGGTTAACCACACCAAAGAAAACACAAATAATAAATAATGTCAGATCAAAAAGAAGAAACAAGCTAGGGTGTGTTTATGTGCACACACACAGAAAACATAACACAATTAAATATGAGAAATCAACAAACACCATACCACTCAGTGATCTCCCTGAATATCAGTGGTCTCAATTCCTTCCCAAAAAGACATAGACTAACAGAATAGTTGTATAATCATGATCCATCTTTCAGCTGTATTCAAGAAACACATCTTAACATCAAGGATAGACATTACCCAGGGTAAAAGAATGGAAAAACATATTTCCATCTAACAGACATAAGACCCAATCTGATGTAACCATATTAATATCTGACAAAAAATAAAAAACAAAAACTAATTAAAAGAGATTAGTGGATAATTCCACCAAGAAACATTGCAATTCATAATATTTATGTACCAAACACAAGGGCATCCAAGTTTGTAAAAGAAACACTACTACAGTTTCAATCACATATTGACCTTCACACACTGATAGTGGGAGATTTCGATATACCATTTTCTCCAGTAAACAGGTCATCCAGCCAATAGAAAAATGATGGAGATAACTAGTATAATAAACCAAATGGATGATATAGATATTTATAGAACATTTCATCCAAATACTTTTACTCAACAATTCATAGAAATTTCTTCAATATTAACCACATTTTATATTCTGGATATTAATTCCATATCAGGTAAATAATTTGACGACATTAGTACATCTAGCATGGAAAACAATATAGATACTCCCAAACAAGAACTACCATACAATAAAGATAGAGTTTGAAGATATAAACTCCTGGGGGTAGGGGAATTGCATTGCTGCGATTATTGTAGCACATTTATAGCATCTAAAATACAGAAGTAAAATACAGAACTAACCTAGATATCCTTCAGTAGATGAGTAGGTAATAGAAAATACATATTCACAATGAATTTTTAAGCATTTAAATGAACTCAAGTCATTTGTAACAATGTAGACAGTCTAGAGGTAGTTATCTGAAATGCAATCAATAATTGAGTCACAGAAAGACATTATCTCTCATTCTGCATTTGCCTTAACAATAATAACAAACTACTGATTTCTCGCATACACACACTTTTCAGTTTGGTACAGTATTATTTGTTTCTCACATTTGCTTCCTTGGTGTCCAAGCTTTGGGTTCTCAGTTAATAAATAATTAACTATACCCATGTCTCCAAGTATTTTCATCATTCTTTTTTTGCAGTAATTTAATACTTCAAGTTTTGAATTTGGACCTTTGATTGGGTTGATTTTGTTATATGGTAAGTGGAAGAAATCTAGTTTGAGTCTTTTATGAATGTATACACATATACAAACATACACACACACTTCTAGTTTGTTTGAAGCATCTATTGAAAAGATTGTTCTTTCTCAACTACATGTAACTATCTTTGTCAACAATATGTTTCTATAGACTTGTTGGTTGATTTATTTCTGTGTTATTGTTCCACTGGTCTTTCTGTCTATTGTTTTGTAAGTACTATGTTTTTTGTTTACTGTAGTTTTGAAGTATATTTTGAGTTTTACCTCATATTTATTGGTTAGTTTAGGTAAAGTTTTTCTTATATGCTTATTGTTTTAAAAAATTATTCTACTTTGTTGATGTTGTTTATTACATTTTGATACTAACTTGATTTCTGGTCTGATCTTTATTATTTATTTTTACTAATTTTGCATTTTGTTTTTTCTTAGTTTTGTTTTGAAATATACCTGTAGGCTTCTCTCTCTCTCTCTCTCCTTCTCTCTCACTCTCTTTGAAAGGTTACGGTGCGCAGCTTAGAACAGACCAAAGCAGACCTGCTCATTCCACTGGAGAGTGTGGATTTATTAGGAAAGGAGTGGGGGGAAAAGACGGAAGAAAGAAGAGAGAGAGCTTGGATTTACCTATTTATAAGGGCTGTGATGTATTCTCTTTCCCAAGTACCAGGTGAGGTAGTCAGGTGGATTGTGGGAATGTTTGGTGGTTGTCTTAGCAACGAGGTAGAAGTTGCCGTCACCTGAATATGACGTCACGCACTGAGTTCGGGCTTAATACTAACACTCTTTCTTATTGGTTAGTTTACTATAAACTAAGTACTGTTTTTTCTGTGTATACAAAATATTATAGTATATTGTGTTTACAACATAAATTGTTTCAAAAATGATTTGATCACCTTTCTTATTTCTTCACTGATTTCCTCTTGATTTCTTCATTTCCTCAATGATTTTAAAACATAGCTCAAATTTCATGTGTTTATCCGGGTTTGTTGTTGTTTGTTTCTTTTGTTTTTTGTCCCAGACATGATTTGTCTCTGTAGTACTGACTGTCTAAGAACTACTTCTGTAGACCCAGCTGGCCTTGAACTTACAGAGATCCATATGCCTCTGCTTCCAGCAGAGAACCAGCCTCAGTCGTTTCAGGATCTTCAAGAGCTGGAGGATTGGATCAGTGTGAAATCAGAGACTCAGGCAATGTTGCAGGTGCAAAATTACAGGAGACTCATTGCCATTTTCAAGCTGTGCTTGGAGACATTATTCAGGTTGACAGTGCTCCCACAGCTGAAACTGTGTCATGCACCTGTGTCTGTAACCATGTCACACCTGACAGCCTCTCAAGTGGTGGTATTAAAGGCTTGTGCCAATATCACCAGGCATCTTTGTCTGTTTTTATTCTTCTTGTTGATGTGTGGTTTTATTCTGATGTGCTCTGAGAAGATAGAAGATAAGATATTACATTGGATTTTTTATTGATTTATACTTTAAAATGATTGGTGCCTAGCAATGTTCATCAGGGCGTTGAGAAAAGGAAAGTGTTTCCTACTGCTGTTGGATAAGGTGTTTCAGAATTGTCTGTTGTTCATTTGCTACATAGTATTACTCAACTCAAATGCTTTCTCATTGATTTTCTGTCAGGGAAATCTGTGTAATGCAACAGTGGGGTATTAGTACACCTTAATATTTTCATATAGGAGTCTGTTATATTTTGAGGTATTGTAAACTACATTTGTTGTGACCCCTCTGGAAGGAAAGGTTATATGATGGCCATGCTTTGTCCCAGAATCTTCTTTATTTTTTTTTCCTACCTGTTCTTGTGAAGAGAATAGTACAGCTTTACTACCCCAGTCTTTTGTGTTGTTCCACTACAGGTACAAAAATAGTGCACCAAGTCAATCATGGAGTGTCACTCTGAAATTTGAGTCATAATAAATACTGCCACTATAAAATACTCTGTCTTATCTATTAGCTACAGCAATGGAAAATTAACAAGGACTTTATCCCACCTCTCAGATATAATGATTTTTGCTTTCTTTGTGTGTATCATTCATTGGTATGTATATATTTAAATACATATGTATGTATATGCACTTGTGTGTTTGTACACATAGTTATAATTATATTTTCTTGATGAACTGGTCCTTTTATAAGTATATAGGGATCAAAATTTATTTCGAAGTCTGCTTTAGTTGATCTGAGAGTGGCTACTCCTTTTCATGTTTGATCTCTCTCTCTCTCTCTTTTTCTTTCTTGACGTCCTTCACTTCAATTTATATTTTACCTCGTAAGTGAGTTTATTGTATGCAGCATATAATTGGGTCTTTGTGATTGGAATCTATTCAGCAAGTGTATTGCTGCCATTACCAAAGTATGCCCCAACAAATTAGCAATGTTGGTGAATCTTTAAAGGATATGAAGATAAACAACTCTGGAGACAGTTTCAGGGAATAGTATCTATTTTATAGCACATGAGCAACCACTTATATAGTGGAAGCCTATTGACTGATAAGTTAACATATTACCTTGGATTGGAAAGTAAGTGCCAGGTTCTCTCTACAGAAGAAGCACATGAAAGGAAACATAGAGAATGGAGACTTGGCTGCAGGCCACCTACCAGCTTATTTATAGAAGTGCAGTGTGCCAGGTCCTGGATAACAAGTCATGTCTGCATTTTCTCCTACAATATGTTGTTTTCATTACTGTTTATATTTAGGATACTACTTAAGGTGCAAATTTACTCCTTTATTTTTCTTATTCACACTCATTTTATATACACATTGTTCCTTTCCACCTTAACTATGATTTTATTTTTATGCTTTGCTGGATTTCTATTGTAAATTTTCTCTTCTGTTATTTTTTTTATTTTGAGTATCTTTTTATTCTAGTGAACCTTGTCCATTTGTGTGGGTGTGTGTGTATCATGGTGATTAGTAACCCTTTGTTTTAGTGTAGAGCTCTGTAAGCATGTCTCATAAGGCTTAGATTCTACTAAAGTAGGAAGGACTTCATTTCTGAAGAATAATTTTGACAGATACAATGTTCTTCTTTTGGCAGAACATTAATTCAGGATTTTAATAGTAATCATATTCTTTTCTGGACTGTGAGGTTTCTGCTCAAAGGTCTTCTGGAATAGTGATCCCCTTTTATGTGATTTTTTAAAAGTTTTTCTTACTGTTTTTTGAAATTCTTCTTTATTTTGTACTTTTGACATTTGGCTACAGTATGTATTTGGTTGATTAAATATGAGGTCCTTTAAACTTCTTAGATCTGGATATTCATGAGTATGAAGACTTGGTTTTGTTGTTGCTGTTGCTGTTGCTGTTTGGAGTTGGTGGTGGTGATGGTGGTGATTTGGTATTATCTCACAAAATCGGATTTCACTGTTGTCCCTTTTTCTAACCCTGTTGGAATTATCATAATCCAAATATTTGTCAACTTAATTGTATGCTGTAAGTTTCATTATACTTGTTAAAACTCATTTTACTTGGTGGTAGGTTGTAGGACTGTATAAGGGTATCCTGGTTCTTGGCTGGGCATGGGCCTGGAACCCGGAGACTCCAAGGGAGAAACGGCAGGAGTTTGGCCACGTCCCCAGAACCCAGGATCCTGACAAGCAGTCTAATCTCCATGGACCTATATTGTTCAGTCACATAGGCCATTACAGCCCCTCCCAAAGTGCACAGGTAGAGGGTGTGACTACAGGCCTCAGGCTCTAGAGAGATTTACATACTAATGACGGCCAGAGGGCAGAGCCAATTAAACCTTCCCCAGAACCTCCCCCTTTCTCCCTCCCTATTTAACTCAGGTCTGCCCTGAGTTTCAGGACGGGTATATCCAGATCCACCCACCACCCCCATGAAAATAAACCCTTTTGGAACCAAGGACTTCCTCATATCATTGGGGTCTGCTGTCGCCAAAGCTTCCAGCCTTTGGAACTCCAGACCTTTCTCCTGTATGTGGGACCCACTGCCTGGAAGCCTCAAGGACTCCTCCACTGGCGGCCCCCTTTTCCCACAATAGGTTATTTCAAAATAACTACTTTGACATTCAGAAATGATTTTTTGCCTGTTTTTATTTGTTTTGGAAGCTCTCAATTTGCAATGGTTTGAATGAGAATAACTATTATAGGTTCAAGTATTTGAATACTCAGCCCTTGGTTGGTGTAAATGTTTGGGAATATTTGGGAATAGGAGGTGTAGTTTTGTTATAAGCATTGTGTCACTGGAGGTGAACTTTGAGGTTTCAAAAGACTTCCATTATTCCCAGTGTGCCATGTCTCTTTTCTTTCTGCTATGAGGTTATTTCTCAAGATGTGATCTCTTAGCAAATGTTCTAGTTCCATGCATGGCTCCTTTTTTCCATGCTTTCCACTGTGATAATCACGGACTCTAAGCCTCTGAAACTGTAGTCTCCAAATAATGCATTCTTCTCTAAGCTGCCTTTGTCCTGATGTCTTATCACAGTAATAGTAAAGAAACTAAGACAGAAGTTAATACTAAGAGTGGGGTTCAAACCCACATAGATGTATGGTTTTGGCCTGGAAGTTAAAGTAAAGACATATGGAAAGATTGGGTGATTAATGGAAGTTTTGATGAAGTCTCACTCACAGTACATCCAGTGGTTCCCCAAATTTATATTCTGGTCTCTTCTACATCTTCAGCACATATAATTAGAACAGACATACTTAGTAGTTGGTATAATTACCATATTGATTCCCTGACCTATTGAGTGAAGGCTATTGTGATCAGAAAGTCCAAATGGAAGCCACTGAAGTTGTATCTCCCAAGGAAAGTATTGAGACAAAAAACAATGTCACATTTCTGAAAGAAATACTGAAATTGGTGGCATCATGAGGCACTTGAAAGATGCACAGATGGCAGTTTTCATCATATTTCCCTTTAACTTTCCCATTTATTCTATGCAGAAGACAGGCTGATTTTTAGGTTATAACTGACATAGTGTTTCTGTCTTATTTTGTTAGGAACATGTTTGTGTATATATGCACATTCATTAAGCAATGTTTGCGAAGAAAAAGCTAAAATCTGCAGCAACAATAGACAGTTTCAGATGGAATCCTTACTATCTTCAGATATTAGGCCAGAGGGTGGTTTAAACAAAAGGAGATCTTGGCTGAAGTCACAGTAGATCAGTTGTAGCAATGGAAGTGTTGTTAACAGGATAGGTCACTCCAGGATGGAGCACTGTGGATAGGCAACAACTATGGTTACACATTGTGATCAAAGCATTTGTGTTGGAGGGGATTACATAAGCAAATAAGAAAGGATAAAGGGATGGAGGAAATCTTCACAAATGGTATGAATTTCAAAGGACAGCTTTCTGCCTTCTTCTCTCTCTCTCTCTCTCTCTCTCTCTCTCTCTCTCTCTCTCTCTCTCTTCCTTCTTTCTTAAGAGGATGGTAACAGAACCCCCCCCCCCCATGTGTCAGGAAATAGCTTATGATAGGCAAGTTTGCAGCATAAAGGGCATGAAGATATGAGCAAGCATGGCCAGTGGTTTTTGAAGACTCTAGAAAGGATAGATGAAGAACTTTCTTCTTTAATAAGTTTTGCATCCTGGATTTTGTAAGGGAAAGACAGAGGACACAGGCTGAGCTCTGCATGGGAAAGATTATCTTCCAGAGTTCCTATCCAACAAGAGCTACAGATAATATTGTGTTTCTCCAAAAAAAAAAAAAAAAAAAAAAAGCCTGTCACTATTTCAAAATCTAGAATCTTCCAATAGAAGATGAAAAGATATATAATGGTAAGAAGTGTGGATTTTTCTTTTTAAATCCTAAAAATTTTTCTTTTCAGGTGCATCACAAGTTGAGATATAATATTTTATAATAATAGCCTATAATAATGGTTCTATGAACAGAAAAGTACCTCCTTTTTTATAGATCTACTTGATCTTATTTCACATGTAGACAGAATTTTAAATATTATTTTCTTGAATTGTAGAGACCCATCAGTTTGGATAGCACAGTTGACCCTTGAGCACAGTGCATATGTGACTTAAAGATTTTATATGGTCAGTCTGAGTATGCTCTTCATTTAAAGAAATTAGGTTAAATAACCTCTCTTCCTGGCCTCCAAACTTCTGGTGGTCAGATGCCTTCAGTGTGTTACTCACCTAGGAGGATCTTCTTGCGGCTTTTGCTTAGTGTTCAGAGCACTGTTTGCTCTCAGTACTCATTCTACAGCCATGAAGTGACTTATGCTTTCTTATATTTCAAGTGCTATAATTTGTGTGTATTATTTTTATCATAAAAAAGATTGTCCATGGCAAGAATCAAATCTTTCATAGTCTGAATGACCATCTAACTCTGTTAGAATCATGCTCAGAACACACATAATCACAAACTGAATTAAAACCATGTAGTCCTAGGCTGGGAAATCAATACTTACAGTTGCATTATACAGTGGGGATTCCCATGCTTCCTTAGTTTACTTTGGAGTTCTTGTTCTCTGTAAGGGCTTCCTATCAAGCAATCCAAATTCACAGTCACTACATTATTCCCAGAAAGGTTTTCCATTGCCCAATTGATTCAACTCTACTGTTTCAAGATTGCCCAGTGAGTAGCCCCATTGAGTCTAGATAACTTATGAGGCCAGCTCTCCAGCAGTTGCTTTATGAAGTAAGCATGAATTAGAAGCAGTGATAAAAAAAATTACCTGTCTCTATTGCTTTACTTATCCTAAATCTGTTATTGGGAAATTGGCTAGCCCTGTCTAATTACAACTCATATAGAGACAGGTTTTAAAACAAGAAGAATTTTCATGAAGTCAAAAGACCTCTTAGTAAGATGTAAGAAAAAGTGGGAAAGAAAAAGAGCAAGGGAGAGAAGGGGGGAAGAAAATTTCATATTTAGTTTTGTTTCTATATTAATTATAAATAATAATGGTGTTCTTTAGGACATTTGATACATAGAGATAATTGTTTCAATCATATTCACTCTGTGTCACCTTTTCTTGTTTTCTTCTCACTCCCATGAATCCAGAAGGTTCATCTTGCCAGGCTGGTCAGCACTGTTGTACTAGGGTACATGCTGATAACGACACAATACCCCAGACATCTTCATAGCACTTTTGGCACTATGAAGGTTGATGTCTTAGTTTAGGTTAGTATTTTTGCAATGAAACACCATGACCAAAGCAACTTTGGGAGGAAAGGGTTTATTTGACATAGTTTCATATTACAGTTCATTACGGAAGAAAGACAAGGAAGGAACTCAAAACAGGACAGGAATATGGAGGCAAGAGCTAACATAAACACCATGGTGGGGTGCTGCTTCCTGAATTGCTGTCCATGGCTTGCTCAGATGGCTTTCTTATAGAACCCATATGTTTTAGGGTTTCTATTGCTGTGAAGAAACATTATAAGCACAGAAACTCTTCTAAATGACAAAATTTAGTTGGGGTTGGCTTATAGGTTCAGAGGTTTAGTCCATCATCATGATGGCAGGAAGCATGACAGCATACAGACAGACATAGTGCTGAAGAAGCTTTGAGCATTGAGTTCTACATTCTGGTCCACAGGCTGTAGGAAAAGAGAATGAGCCACTTGCTTGATTTCCTGAAACCTCAAAGCCTACACAGTGACACACTTCTTTCAACATGGCCACAACTACTCCAATAAGGCTATAAATAGTGGTTTGAATAGGTTTGGTCTTCATAGACTTATATGTTTGAATATGTTTGGCCCAGAGAATGGCACTATTAGGAGGTATGGCCTTGCTGAAGGAATTGTGTCGCTGTGGGAGTGGGCTTTGGAGGTTTTCTTCTATGCTGAGGCTCCACTCATTATGGAAGAGAGCTTTATCCTAGCTGCCTGAGGATGCCAGACTCTCCTTGTTGCCTTTGGATCAAGAGGCAGAACTCCCAGCTCATTCTCCATCACCATGTCTGCCTGTATATGCTGTCATGCTCCCTGAAACTGTAAACCAAGCCCAATTCAATGTTTTCCTTTTAAAAATGTTGCCTTGGTCATGTTGTCTCTTCATAGCAATGGAAACCCTAATTTAGGCACTGTACCACTAATAATACTACTCCATGAGTATGGGGACTATTACTCTGGAGTAAATGCTCTAGAGGTTTGTCTACAGCCTAGTCTTATGAAAGCATTTTCTCAGCTGGGGTCAGGTCTAGACTGGATCAAGTTCTCATACAATTAGCCTGTTTAACACACAGTCATTTCTTTTTAACTTTTTATTGATTCTTTGTAAATATCTCCTCATGCACTCCAATTCCACTCATCTATCTCTCCCCTCTTATCCACCTCCTCCCTGGCAACCCCCAGCTCCACACAGAGGAAAACTTTCTCATTGTGGAAGCTGTACTAGGTCACAGTATTCCACAGTATAACCTCTTGTCTACACTTCTTTTCTTGCAAATATTTATTACAATGACTCTTTGGTCTGGTATAAGAACTCTGTCTTCTGCTACTCTATCAATAGTGGCACCTTACTGAGACTCCTATCAGATATCTTGTTGTTGCTCTCTGTCATGGAGATCCTGTAGTTTTGAATCTGTAGTTCTGGCCCCCTCATGTACTCCAGCATTTCATCAATGGGTAGTTGTAGGGGTAGACCAACTCAAAGCCCTTGATCTGAGACTGAGAGGTATCTGAGCTGGTCCTCTCATCAGCTCTCCCATTTTTACATTCTCATGGCTGACTCAAAAGCAACCTCTGCAACAAGGGTCATGTCTACCCTTCTGCCTAGGTGAATACCCACTCTTCTGAGTATTGCACCAGGTGAGAGGCACAGGCAACTCTCCTAAATGCTGCAGGTTGCTAGGGCAGAAGTGAGGGGAGGGGATCTCTTCTTAGCCAATGCCACACTGGACAGCAGACAAGAGTCAGATCTCCCACACTCATGTCTTCAGGGCATTCCCACCTGAAACTCCCAAATCCAGGCCCCACTGTACTGTGCTGCTCAGATAAGATACAGACACACAGAATTTTTAAAAGATGTAACATTTTCTGTTTTGTTGTTGTTGTTGTCCTTCTCCTCTTCCTCCCCCATGATCTCAGATTAATAAAAGTCACAAATATAAAATATATTACAAACATAAAAGTCCCATAGTCTTTACCAATTTAAGTACTTTAAAAGTTAAGTTTCAGTTTGGAGAGATGACTCAGAGGTTAAGAACCCTGGCTGCTCTTCCCGTGGTCCTGAGTTCAGTTCCTAGTAACCACACAGTGCCTCTTAGCCATTTATAATGGGATCTGGTGTCATCTTCTGCCATGTAGGCATACATGCAGATAGAACACTGTATGCATAATACAGAATTAAACCTTTTTTAAAAGCTACATTTTTATAAAAATTCAGTTTCTTTTGAATTGTAAAAACTTTTAAAAGTGAATGTCTTTCAATTGTGGTCTCCTATAAAAATCAAAAATAAATAATTTCTTACTTCAAGAGGGAAAAATTAAAAGGCCCAGAAGAGTCTTTGCTTTCCTCTTACATGTCACAAGCCAGGCCTCTGCACTGTCCTCAGCACTCTTCCAAGCTCTTACAGAATAATCCACTGAGCTCTCAACACTCAATTGCTCTTCTAGCCCAGAGTTCCAAAGTTCTTCCATAATCCTCCTCCAAAGCACTATAGTCAGTTCTATAACAGCAATACTCTACCTTCTTGGTACCAAATTGTCTTAGTTTGGGCTACTATTGCCATGATGAAACACTATGACCTAAGGAACATAGAGAAAAAAGGTTCATTTGTCTTATACTTCCATATTACTGTTTATTACTGCAGGAAACCAGGACAGGAATTTTTTATATTTAATTTATATTTACTTAAGGGATTTTTAAAATTTTTTTGTATTGGTTAGTCCATTCATTCACACCTCAAATGCCATCCTCCTTCTAGCTCCCCCTCCACAAGGCCCCTCCCATCCCCTTCTCCCTCCTCCCACCATCTGCTTCTATGAGGGTGCTTACCCACCCACTCACCCACTCCCACCTCCCCTCCCTGGAATTCCCCTATTCTGGGTCATCGAGACTTCCGAGAACCAAGGGCCTCTTCTCCCATTGATGCCCAACAAGCCCATCCTCTACTACATGTGTGGCTGGAGCCATGGGTCCCTCCATATGTACTCTTTGGTTAGTGGTTTAGTTCTTGGGAGCTCTGGGGGGGCTGGTTGGTTGATATTGTTGTTCTTCCTATAAGGTTGCAAACCCCTTCAGCTCCTACAGTCCTTTTCCTAACTTCTCCACTGGGGTCCCCATGCTCAGTCCAATGTGTGGCTGTATACAACTGCATCGGTATTAGTCTGACTATGGCAAAGCCTCTCAGGAGACAGCTATACCAAATTCCTATTAGCATGCACTTCTTGGCATCAGCAATAGTGTCTGGGTTTGGTGTCTGCAGATGGGATGGATCCCTAGGTGGGGCAGTATCTGGATGGCCTTTCTTTCAGTTTCTGCTCCACTCTTTGTCTCTGCATTTCTTTTTGACAGGAGAAATTCTGGATTAGTATTTTTGAGGTGGGTGGGTGGCCCCATCCCTCAACTGGGGACCATACAGGAAAAGAACCTGGAATCAGGAGCTGATGAAGAGGCCATGAAGGGCACTGCTTACTGGCTTGCTTCATGGATTGCTCAGCCTAATCTTTTATAGAACCCAGAACCCACAAGTCCAGGTTGATACTACCCGTACTGGACTGTGCCCTCACTCATCGACCACTTATCAAGAAAATGCTCTACAGGCTTGCCCGAAGACAACTTTTATGGAAGTATTTTCTCAATAGGAGTTGACTCTAGCCTGTGTTAAGTTGACATAAAATTAAACAGCACAGTTGGCAGCAGGGATGAAGCATCAAGCCTGGTGGTAGCTCAATATCTCTGTTTTGCAACCAAGATAGGTGTTAAAGTTTGAATATAAAGTACCTCTCAAAGGCTTATGTATTGAATGTTACATCTTAGATACTGATCTCATTTGAGAAATGTGGCAACTTCAGGAAGTGGGGTCCAGCTGGAGGTAGGTCACCACCAATGCACATCCTTCAAAAATTTCCAAGTAATCTTCCTCTCTCTCTCTCTCTCTCTCTCTCTCTCTCTCTCTCTCTCTCTCTCTCGCATCTTAAAGATGTGTGTGCTGCATTCTTTACTTTTTTCCCATCATAAAGTTATATATATACACACACAACATACTTCACTGCCATGATATGATGCCAAAGTGTGTGGCCAGGCAACCATGGGTCAAACCCTGAGACTCTGAGTCCAATAAATTCTCTATTAACTTGTTCTGTCAGGTATTTTGACCAGGTTCTGAAAAAAATAATTTATCCTTTGATTGTAAGCACCTACTATTCTGTTTATTTAAGCAACATGTTTGGATGTATATATCCACAGAAACCTCAGAGTTCCGGAAAGTAATAAATGATCTATTGGGAAATGCTGAAATGGCATTTAAATATTTGATATAAAGCAATTTTTTTTCTGTTGTGGTCACTCTAAAGGCAGAGAAGATGCATCTTTAGATGAGTGAACTCTGAGGAGCCTTAGCAATTTTTCAGTCTCCTGGCCACCATTTTTTCAGATGAGAACAGTTTCTAAATGTTATTAATTTTATTATGAATACGCAACTCCTTCATTTCTCCAAATTTATCTTCCTTCTGTGGATAATGATCTCATTTTTCTAACCCAATTTTGATCCACAGATAGTAGCATTTCAAAAGTTCCTGATCGTATAAGTCTCTACTTTGCCCTAGTAGGGCTATTTCTAACCTTATCCAAGAACATGGATAACATGCCATACTTCTGGTTTAACTTAAACTTTCTAGAAAACAAAAGCAACAACAAAAAAGTCTGCACTCATCTCCAAATATTTTCTGTCATTTGTTAGATTTTCTACTGTAACATGTGAGGTATTCCACAAATTCCAGGCATAGTTTCCTGTACCTATAATCCCACTATTCAAGAGGCTGAGCCAAGAAGATTATCAGTTTGGAGCTGTCCTGGACCACACAGTAAAGTAAAATCCCAAGGGACAAAAGTCAAACAACCTATGAACAATTGTAATAATAACATTCTTGTATTGCATCTTATGATCTCATGGGAAGTCATCCAGGCATGCTTAGCTGGTTCATCTCTACAAGTTTCCCTCATAAGCTGCAGATAAGGCTTTGGCTAGATCTGCAGTTGATGGCAAACTACAGGTCAGGATCAACTCCCAGGCTTCTCATGAGGCTGTTGGTCAGATTCCGGGCTTTACAGGCTGTGAGAATTAGAATTTCAATGTATTGTAGGCTAGTGGTTGGAAACAGCTCTCATCTTCTTACCACTTTCCTCTTCATCAACATGAGCCCACAAATAAAGCCAAAGAATGTGTCAGTCTGTTGCTGCCTAATCTCAGAAACTGTAGCACATCATTGCCATACTCGGTGTATTAGATATGAGCCTGCATATCCAGTCCTCACTCACGGGTAAAGGATGATATTAAGATGGTTTTGAGTACCTAGAGGGAGATGATGGGGTCTTTTGGAAGCTTCCTATCTCCCAGCCCACTAAACATGCTGTATTTTCCTGCAACAGAGATGGAGTTTCTCAGGTTATACCCAAAGTGTTAAAAACCGACACTTTGAAAGCCAGAACTTTGACATAATTCATTGATTACTGGCATTGAGTGATATCAGGTCCTACACACAGAGCACTGCAGCACTTGGCAGCAAGAAGGTAGAGAGAAAAGAAATGATTTCTAAACAGTGAGGAAAACAAATGGTGCTTAACTCTCGGAAGGGAAAGAGAGTGCAACATGGGAAGAAGGTTGATTGCTAGAGAGTCTTTGACTAGAAGTAACGAGATTCTTATGAGACCTCTGTACTGAAAAGTCAAGTAGATGGATGGACTGGCTTACTCCACCAAATCCAGACAGAACATTGTGGATTAAAGTCCTCAGAGTTTATGAGCTAGTTACTCCACATCCCCATTTCAGTTCTTGTATATAGAATTCTAACACAGTTAATGCTAGTCTACACTTCAGTCTCTGTACTGGGAAGCAGTAGGCTCCAAGCTCATTGCCATGACAACAGATGACACATTATGAGGAGAAATCTTCACCTTTTTCTCTGGTTGATGCTGTTCTCCAGCACTTGGCTGGAAAAGGAGTTGTGGGAGGATTTTGTGCAGCATACAGGGTACTCATGTAGACCATGCAGGGTGAATTTAGACTCAACATTTGATTTTGTCTTTGAAGTCAAAAAGTTGAGCTTAAACTTAAAGTTAGAAGCCAAGAATGTGTATTAGTGTTGTTGCTGATTTTGACAGAGAGCTATGGTGAACACGTCTGAAAGCTTCATTTTTCTTTTTTAAAAATGAGATTCTACATGTTAGATGAGAATCTGTGTGACAAAATCCTTGCAATAATAAAGGGGAAAGGCATTTGGACATTTCATAAGTTGTGATTCTTATGTGGCAGAGACATGTTGACTAATTTTAAGACATGGCTCTTACATAGATTCTGTTTTTTTATTAATTGCTTTTTTTTGCTTTGACAATTTCATACATATATAATTAACCCATTCTAATTTTGTTCACTGAATCCCCCCCCGCCCTTTTCTTGGTCCGGTCAAATCCTCCCTTTCCTTGCATGTTGTCCCTTTCTCATGTTAGGATGTTTTTGTGTTTGTGATCCATTAAGCTTGACCAGAGTCATGTGTGTAACCATTAATATGGAATTATCCCCTGGTGCCAGATGGGCTTGCCAGCAGGTAAACAGCTGAATATACCTCCACTCTCCCCATCATCAGTCAGTAGTACAGGAGGAGGGTGGACCCCATGAGCCCCCTTCCCTAATCCATGACTGGCACTTGACAGGCCCAGTGTAGGGAAGCAAGGTTGGTTGCTGTGGAACTATGGATTCTTGGAAATGGGAGAGTAGGAGGAAGGGAAGGAAGGAGGGAGGAATGGAGGGAGGGAGAGAAAGAGAGAGAGAGAGAGAGAGAGAGAGAGAGAGAAGAGAGAGAGAGACAGAGATCGAGATCAGAGTCCCTAGCTCACAGAACAATCGGATGCTCTTTGGCTTCATAGCTGGCTGCAGTCTACGCAGATGTCCATTTGTCATGAATCTAAAGGTAAGTTTAAGTCTCTGAAGTGTCACAAAGTGTGACCCATTTTTTTCCTATATATGAAAAAATTCCATGGTTTGTTTTTAAGGACAAATGGAGAAAGAAGCAACGGGTTGCACATGTTAAGTTCAAAGCTTGCAGAAAATCATGCACATTTCTTCTCTGCCTAAAAGTCTATAAGTCTACAGAGCAAACAGTACAATAACAAAATGTCTTTTGTGATTTGTGAGATTTCTCCAGAGAGTAGAGGATTTGAGGGGGATTTTCAATGGCAAAATTCCAGTGTCTGTTTTGTCACACAACTAAGTCCACACTCAGAGTCATCTGATTTCCAGCAAACACCTCCCCCAAACCATATCTTTATGGCTTAAGGATGAAACACAGACGGAGTGGAGGAGCACAGGCTCTTGCAATTATGACATGACAAGGCAATCTGAAGCAAAGAATTGTTGTAAAGGAAAATTTGAATTTGGATGCAAAATCAGATAAAATATTTATATACTGAAAAATTTGACACTGGCAATAGGCCTTAAGAAACCCATATACTAGTTATGAGGAGACGAAGAAGGGCATTGCAAGGATAAATCTTTTCCCAAGGCAAAGAGAAGAGGGCTGTGAGAAAGTCACTGAGGGAGGAGCATCATCTGCCTATTTTTACCTCTCCAGCTGGGATCCCTCTGCAAAGAACATTAAGTAAATCAGCCTCTCACTGAGGGCAATGGTGTCTTACTCACTGACCTGTCTGAGAAGGATGGTGATTTTAACCAGCTTTAGGAATGATGTTCTTGGATCCTCTCTCTCTCTCTCTCTCTGTGTGTGTGTGTGATGTCTCTGTCTCTGTCTCTCTCTGTCTCTCTCTGTCTCTCTCTTCTCTCTGTCTCTGTCTCTCTCTCTCTCTCTCTGTCTCGTCTCTCTCTCTCTCTCTCTCTCTCTCTCTCTCTCTCTCTCTCACACACACACACACACACACACACACACCCTACAACACCTGCCCCAAGCTAAAGGCAAACAAAAAATTTAAAGGCCACATGCTCCCATTAACCTGCCACAAAGAGAGCACGCATACGTGTGTGCGTGCGTGCATGCTTACATCTGTCTGTCTGTCTGTCTGTCTGTCTAAGCATGGAACACGTATAATGGCAAATGTAATTACTTTTTGTCTCCAGTGACGGTTTAGGACAGCTTCTCCTATTATTGTTTCTCAAACCAGGAGAATAGGTTCATGTAACAAAAAGTAATTTTATATGCAGATGGTTTTCAACTTTCTGTTACCAACAGAGCTGGCATTCTAACCTCCAGTTCAGTGACATCTCAAACCTTAACAATTACCAGAATTCAGAATAAACAAACAAAACAAAATAGCAAAATGTTCTTGGTGCCGAGCTGAGTGCTTGCTGGCCAGGTGACTATCATCAAACTGTCCGTTACTCTGTTCAGTGGGTTTTTGTTCTGAACCCTGCCATGTATTACTGATTAAATATATTTCCTTGTCTGTGTTCACAAATTCAATTAAGAACTTACTGTCTGTCTCCAATTATAAGAACTAGTTCCTTTATTTCTTTCTTTACACACACCCCTGTATTATATAATTAAAGATAGATTTATAAAAGCAATTCTTAAACTTCTGTTTAATGAAGATTGTGTTGTGTCACTTGCTCATCTTAGGGGATCATTTTGTTTGTTGGTTTGTGGGTATGGGGTATGGTAGAGTTCTTAATCCCATTCACAAACAGATAGACATCAGCATGATGGGGTTCAGAGGAGAGGTCAGGCCCCAGCATTGTAGACAGACACAGAGGGGTCTCTGAACAGCAGAATCATTTATTGCCAGGTGCTAACTATATGTGGATAACTCTGCCTCTTGACTTATCAAAATGATGTATATAATCTTTTAAAGGTTATTTTAGATCTATAGTAGAGTTCAAGGGAGGAAAGATATGTTTCTTTAATGAAGATATGGAAAGCTCTCAGTGCAATGGTTTTATCTAGATGAAGACCTCTGAGGGACACAGTTTGAGAGTCTCAGCTAGGACAGGAGATATCAGGTATCTCTGATATTCTATAGGACAATTCATAGACTATATTGAATAAAGTTGATGGGGTTTAAGGACTGTGCATTCTATGATTTTGTAGATAGAAAATTTTGCTTTCTGTGCTGGGAACATGATTTTTGTAAGGACCACAGTGAGATTAAAGAGACTTAGAGAGAGATTTAAAGCTCAAATCTATGATACGTGCAGAAGAGAGATGTGAACTGGTACTCTTTCCATGACCTGAGAATACAAAGTGTACAGGTCATGTAGGTAGCAGCTCGGATCTCAGGGTCCAAGGAGGGTAAATGGAAGAGGGATGCAAGAAAATGTAACATCCCAAGTCAAAGGTGTTATGTTGGTATAGGTACATGGTACCCATGTGGATATCAGACAAGAAACTTAGTCCTCAGGTACCTTCCACCTTTGTATTTGAGATAGGATTTCTCATTGGTCTGGAACTTTGCCAAGCATGTCGGGGTAGCTGGCCTGAAAATTTTCAGGGATCTATCTACCTTTGCCTCCCAGCTTTCTCATGCTTGCTGAGATTACTGGCTCCTGTCACAACCTGGTTTTTTAACATGGACTTGAACATGGACCCTCATACTTGGGAAGCAAGGACCTCACTCATTAAGTCATTTCCATTTTTGATGACACTAATAATCATAGACAAAAACTAACAACCAAAGTGTGTCTGTGCAGATGATGTGTATGTATGGGGAGTGATTCTAATGCAGTTTTTTCAAATGTTCGAGAGTGATGTTGGAAAAGAATCTGACCCACCAAACTCTGCACATAGGTATGGCTTCACATTTTGTTGATTTTATACAAAATTTCTGCACATCATTTCAGGGTAAAGTAAGTGTTGTCCTTCTGTCTACTCGAGATCATAAACAACAGAGAAAAGGCACCAGGGAGCAGGTGACACCTACCCAGTGTGATGTGACACTGAGGAATCTTAGCACATTCAGCCTAGTGGTACTAGAACCCCAAGGACATATTATAGCATTGAACTCAACAAACAAATCCAGAGGCTAGGCAGAATCAAATGCAAATCCAGTCCTAAGGCAGGGCGCACAAACCAGCCCTGTAAGCCCCTCACTCACAGCTTAAATTCACAAGCAAATAAGAGACCAAATGCGTGATAAAAGAGAGTTAATGCCCTGCTAACAGTCAGTTTATGTCATAAATATTTGACAAAATAAGATAGACAATAAGTATACAGGAAGAAGAACAAATAATAGCAAATATGTTTGATAAAGCCTCAAAGAAAAATATTTTATATTTACCTAAAATTTTGCATAATACATATAAGAATATCTATCTTTCTCTCTGTCTCTCTCTCTCTTTACTCTGTCTCTGTCTCTGTCTCTGTCTCTCTTTCTCTCTCTCTCTCTCTTTGTGTGTGTGTGTGTGTGTGTGTTGTGTGTGTGTGATAAAGTTGTACTATTTAGGGTGACAATGATTCACACAAGAATCATAGATTATCTAAGAGAAACTCTACCAGTAGGCATTACAGACTTCTGTTTGAATTCCTAGTCAGGGGAGTCTGAGTGACTCCCAAAGCAGTAGGGGCCGTTGCTGTTTCCCTTAGTCATCTTTTAGAGGTTGAATGTAAAGCCTAGTTACTGAAGACACACTTCACACTTTAGAAACAAGACTCAAAATCTGAGCTGAGTCTGACCTGAAATCCTCATCCATAAGGACCAGTTTTCATAGTACCAGAAAGTACTGTGCAAGGGACCAAGGTAGAAAATCAATCAGCAGTCATATCCTGCTGCAATAGAAATGCTTTATAGCAATGGGCAGCATGGTAAGATATCCATAAAGGTGCAATAATGGGACCAATAATTTGGCTGTAGCAAATAGCTGTGTAATTGGAGTTAAGGCCCACTCATTAAAAGGAAAGCCATAATTGGTTTTCGAAAACTAGACAATTTCTTGAGACTAGTGGAGTCATGGGTCTTAGAATAGAACCTATTCCTGTCACTTAACCTGTTGCCAGCATAGTCTCTAACTGTGCTCTAAACCAGCCTGATATCTATAGATAAATGTAGTTTGCATCTCTCTTCAGAGTAAGTGGAGAACATTACACAAAACCAAACAGATCATAATGGAGACATAAAGAAATTTTGAGGAGCCCATTCCCTACTGGTATATTTACATTACAACTGTACATAAGGCTCAGGGAACATCCCAGAAGATGGGGTAGAAAGATTGTAAGAACTAGTAAACCAGGAAGCTTGTTGTGAGATGTTATCTCTTAGAAATGACAGGGAGTCCACATTTATGATACCCCAACAATATGGTTGCCTAAACCTTGACACCAACAAAACCAATAGATTAACACAGAAATGTGAAATCTGGGTAGTCTGACCCCTGGAGAAAGAACTACAAGCAAAAAGTGACAGCTGAGAGGGAGAGAATAAGCCCCTCCCAGGAATGCGTCCCCTAATTGTACCATACAGAGTGGTCAGTGGTGAAATTATACACCCAACCCACACTAAAGAGACTCAGCAAATGGTATTGATGTATTTATATGTAAACATGTAGCAAAAATAATCAAAGAAAAACGTCATCAGTATGAAAATGAATAAGGGGGTAACATGGTAGAGGTTAGAAGGAGACAGGGAAAAGGGAGATTGATGTACTTGTATTCTAAACTAAATGTTTAAATAACAAATTAAAAAGATGTGCAATAGGCAAGAAAGGAAGTTCATACTGGTTGTTATCCTATGTGCTAAAAGGCTTGTATATTGTAGCAAGAATGGAAGTAATTTTAAAGTGGCTATGATTTTAAAGAAAGCCAAAGTGACAGAATTAGAAAAAAAGACCTGGAGGTATTGAGGAAAGCAGGATTAATTGCCAAAGAAAAGGGACAGAGAGGAAGGGAATGTAGCAAGGGCTGGGGTGCAGTTCCATTACTGTGTATTGCCTAGGAACAAGCCTAAAACTGTTGGATTCCCAAGACCTGGGGCACAAACAAATAAACAAACAGAAGACTAGAAGAAACAAGTTACAAAAAAATGCATACAGAAAAGACTAGAAGAAGTAAATCAGAAGAGAATGCATATTTTAAAATCTTTCTGGTGCTCTTTTGTATACATACATACATTTGTGAGTCATTTCTCAAGTCTGATATTTGAGAGATATTTGAATAATGCTGCCATTTTTGAGCCATTTTGATATGTTATGCGTACAGTGATGTGTGTGTGTGCACATGTGTACACTGTGGTATGTGTGCATGTGTTTAAATGCCTGCATGTGTGTGAGTATGTGTGAGCTTGTGCATGTATATGTGAGTGTGTGTGTGATTGTATGCATGTGTGTATATGTGTGCATTTACACACATGTGCATTTTATTAATTTTGGTTGTAGACTGTTTGTTCTTAGATCTTACTAAGAGCTAGATGTTCTTTTCTCTCCACACTACTTTAGAAACCCTTTCTGCTCACAGTTCCTTATTCTCACTGTGAATTCCACTTGCCTGATGTAGTAGTTGTTTATCTTTCTTCCTTATTTCCTTGAATGCTATTCTCCTTTAACTTTTCAATGTTCTAGATCATTTTGCTTTAGATATTTAGATATGCTCCTTTCCTAGGCTTTACTATAGTCACAATTCTGTACATATAATTTAGAAAGCTTTCTTTCTGCTTTTATAAATGAAGCAGCTACTTGGGTGATTACAGTTTGCTATAGTAGATTTAACCTTCTATGTATGTAAGTCACACGAACTGTCTCAACATGAGGACATAACAAACATCCCATTGCTTCTTCTTTCTTATCAATACTAATTCATTATGTCATATTATTGCTTCTTAGAATATTTAGCTTTATGACATAAAATTATTTATCTTATTTTTCAGCTCTCCATATATTGAGTTGGCTGTATGTAAGCAGTCAACTTCATCAATTTGGTGGTTTCTCAGAAAACTGAGAATAGCTCTACCTCAAGAACCAGCTATACTACGCTTGGGCATACACCCAAACTATGCTCCAACATCCCATAATGACACTTGCTCAGCTATGCTCATAGTACCTTTATTCATAAATAGCCAGAAACTGGAAACAACCGAGATGTCCCTCATCTGAAGAAACGCATAAAAAAATGTGGTACACATTGGAATACTATTCAGTTATGAAAAACAAAGACATCATGAATCTCACATGCAAATAGGTGGATCTTGAGAATATCATCCCGAGTGAGGTAACTCAGTACCAAAAGGACATACATGGTATGTATTCACTTATAAATAGATATTAGCCATAAAATACAGGATGCCCTTGCTACACTCCACAAACCCAACAAGGCTGGATAAGAAGAAGGACACAGGCAAGGATGCTTGAGCCTCACTTGGAAAGGAGAATAGAATGGTCTTGAAAAGCAGATGGAGGGAAGGAACTGGGTGGGAGAGGGAATGGGAAGAGGAGAAGGGTGTTCAGGGTTGAGTATGTGGAGGGGTGGGGTGGATGGCCAGATTGCTGTGGAAATGAATGGAAATCTTCAACTAGCTGTGGGTTGCGGGAGGTAGGGAGCATTTCCAGGAACAGATAAAGACATGGGATAGGGGAAATAACCAAGAATCAATGGGGGGAGTGACCTTAGCTGCGAGTCACAGCATTGGAGATATGGATCCTGGGGTGGCTACCTCCTATAGCCAGGAAGGAACCCTGGTAGAGCGATAGAGACACCAACCCACCCACAAAATTTTTTACCCAAAACTTATCCAAACATCTTGTCAATAAGAAATGCAGGAATCAGGAATGGAGCAGAGATTGAGGGAACAGACAACCAATAACCAGCCCATTGGCAAGTACCAATCCATGAAACTATTAATAATACTCTGTTATGCTTGCAGACAGGAGTCTAGCATGCCTGTCTGCTAAGAGGCTCCACCTACCAACTGACTCAGACAGATGTAGACATCCACAACCAAACAGTGAATGGAATTTGAGAACTCTTATGGAAGAATAGGAAGAAGGATTGCACCTCCTAAATGGATAGGAACTCTGCAGGAAGATGAATAGAATCAATGAACCTGGACTCTTGGGGCTCTCAAAGACTGAACCACCAACCAAAGAACATACTGGACTTAGGCCTCCCTGCTCATATGTAGCAGATGTGCAGCTTGGTCTTCATGTGGGTCCCAAACAACTGGAACAGGGGCTATTTTAAAAGCTGTTGCCTGTCCATGTTCTTCTAGCTTGGCTGCCTTGTCTAGCTTCAGTGGGAGAAGTGCCTAGCCTCCCAGAGACTTGAAGTACCAGGGTGGAGGTATTGGGGGGGCACCCACTCAGAAGAGAATGAGAGACAGGGATGGAGAAAGGATTGTGTGTAGAGGTGACCTGGAGGGGGGCAGTGAGTAGGATGTAAAGTGAATAAGCAAAAAATAAATTAAAAAGAAAAGAAATCAATTTCATCCATTTTACTTATACTTAAAGTTACATTAATCATGCCTGTGTTGTGTATATATGTTTCTCATTATGTTGGTTTTATATATAATCTTTTAGAGATTATATATAAAGTCTACAGTAAAGGGTTCTTGCAGTTCAAATGGTAAAATTTTCTACGTATTATACTCTTAAAATTGGAAATCGAATAATATTTTTGTTTCTCTAGAAGCAAATACATTTTAAAAGACAGACTTTTCTCTTACTGAAAAGTTAACTTAGGATTGTAGAACAGAAGTCAGAAAGGATACCAGTATTTAGAACATAAAAAAGACTAGACTGAAAGTCAAAGAGCAGACCAATTCAGCAGCTCTTATAGCTCATTGTCAGTACATAAACTTAGGCTTTCTTACTATAGAAATATCATTCATGTGGTAATAAACATATTGCGAGACAAAGGTGCTATCCATAAAGTGAATTAAATCGCTTTGCCTTGCCTCATCTGCACAGTGCCTAGGAAACATATTTTGTCCATTCACTAGAATTATTAGATATACGTTCTTAAACACATTCTCAAGTCAGCTTCAGGAACCACAAGCTCCAGCATGCACTGTTGGGCAGGCAAGCAAACTGTCGTACAAGGGATACTTTACAGTTGGTTTGTCTTTTTGCCTGAGACCCTCTTTGCATCTCATATAAGCCCCCACCCCCAAGAAAATTTTCCCCTGATGGTTGTCGTGTTGGAATTAAGGTCACCTCAATTTGATCTGAGCTTTATTTGTGCTGTCAGGGACAATCTCTGTGTGGACCTTGCTAGCTCAGAGTGAGTTGCTTGAAAGTCATGTATGGGCTGCCTTACATTACCCCTTAATGTACACAGAGTTAGGAGGCAGGGGTTGTCTTCTTTTGTTTTTAAATATGCCAGTAATAACTGTATCTTTAATTTGTTGCCATATTATCCCTTCACATATGCATTACCATATGATTTCCTCTTCATTTTGTTGTGAACTGGACATGATATAGCACACTGTTTTCCTTTTAGCACTGTTTAATGAGGATGTTAGATGTTCCAGAATGTTTACTATTACCTATGTGCTTATAACAAGAGAGATCGGCCTAGTGATCTACTAGTTTTCAAGGCATAGCCACCTTGCTTGAAATGTCATCAGTACTGATGATGATGTTTGCCTACCAGCTCACTTTCCTAAGGCAGTCTCTTCTGTATGTGTTAAAACTGCACTCATGGCTTCCAAAGCAGAAATGGTTCTCCATCAATATGGCCATTGTGTTAGGCTAGATGCAAATTGGTCCTCTGCCAAAGCTTTGCCCCAGACATTAGTCCCATGTTCCCCTAGTGAATTCAGCCTTTCTTATACGATTCAAGCATTTAATCACTTCATGTCCACACAATGTCACCATGAGCTGGGAAAGCTGAACCCCACTGCTGTTTCAATTCTGTCATTCATGGTCTGGACTGGTTTGTTTGTAAAGGTTTAACTGAGCCCTTAGCCCAAAGGCTGTTTCCTTTACATATGTTGTACAGAGATATGTACGAATTTCTCCAAGAGGTACTGTATTAACTGTTGAAAATTTTGGGGTCAGTTACATATGCCCATGGGATCTTGCTTTATCACTTATGGAGTAACCTGGGAATGTCCACTTCTCAAAATCTATTCTTCAGCTCTAAGTAGGCATGCTGTATTGGTATCATAACTCCAAGAATCTGAAAATACAAGAAAGTAACTAGACAATTTTTGAAATCTCTTATTTGTGGATATATATAAAACAAAGGTTTTATAAAAAAATACATCTCAGTTATACTTTTTTTTTAAAAAGGAAATGAGTTATTAGCAAGAGAAAATATTATGAGAATTCTTTTCTCAGTTTTAACATTTGTGCTAATATTATTTCATAGATAATGTTTCACAGGTCTGAGTTTAGATGTCTCAGTGCCCACTTAATAAGTGTGAAAACTGCTGAGCACCTTGGGAAAACCTGTGCATACTGCATAGGTCTGGCATTTGAGACCATAGGAGCTAAAGCTAGAAGGAACTTACAGGCAACACAGCCTGAAAATACTGTCAGAAAAACACCATGAGGACTAGAAGTCCTCTGCAAGGAAAGGAGAATTCAGAGCTGGTGGAACCATAGCACCAGAGAGGAAAGTGCCTTTGTAAGATGTAGTAAGATACACCAGCCTACAATCAGATGTAGTACAACTAGACCACTGACTATCTGCTAGCAGGGATGCTCTGAAGACAAGTGCACTGTGTTTTACTCACCAATGTAAAGCATGCACACAGCTGGGCAGTGCACTACACTTGCTAATGATAATGGCCACATTACTAGTTTTTGTATTTACTTGTTCATAAGCAAAGTTTATTACACTGTTCAATTACTATTTTAGAATGTGCTCTTACTTATACAAAACAGTACTGCTCTGAAGAACAGCACAACATGCTGTACAGGCACTAACTTCATGTATACTGTATTTACTACGCATCTCAACTGCATCCTGAGATAAACCAATAATACCATCAGGTGCTGCGGCAATTCTCTGACACTCAGTCAAGGACAAAACCTCATAATGGCATGGTTTCAGAACCCATCCTCATATGTCTGTAAAAAGTTGCTGTTAGATGTTGCCATTGTATTATAGACCAGATTAGTTGATCAATACTGTATGCTGCTTGATCTCTAAAATGTTTGTGAAGGCATTATATCTGTGTTTTAAACCAGAGAACCGGGCTTTAGAGAAATTGTGTCACTTGTACAAGGTGAAACACCTAGGAAGTAAGTTCAGTCTTTCTTTTTTAAATCTAAATATTTGTCATTCTAATGTCACTCTCATAAAGACTGTGCTGCATTTTCCATTGATAAATCTGCATCTACAGAAGTTAATCAGTAACTCACTTTACAGTTAGAGCTGGATGACTGTCAGATAGAATAAAGCAAAATGCCTTTTCGATAAAAAAAATACAATATTTTAAAAGCTATTTGTTTATAGAAGAGTGGTGTAATAATTAAAATTTTTACAGATTCAAATAAGATTGGAATATGAATGATGGTAAAATCTCAAAGCATTCACTTGGAAGCTGTTAAGGAAAAACAACAAGGACCATGGAGATAGTGAGCTTGGTACAGTGCTTGCTATGACAACACAAAACTCTAAGTTCAGCCCACAAAACTGCATAAAACAATCCAGGCATGTGCTACTGACATGGCTTGGTGTGCAAGGACACACGCTGTGCAAACTTGATGACATAAGTGTGATACCCTACACTCAAGTAAGGAGAACGGAGAGCCCCAATTCTATGAAGTTGTCCTCTGAGTCCATATGCATATTGTGGTGTTAAACTGTAGCGTACTCTTGGACATGGGTCCTGTTGGGCTGAATTGTGAGTCCTTGTGTCTACCACCCCAAGGGGCTGATACTGAGGTTCAGAGAAGCAGAAGCACAGGAATTTGACTGAGTTTACTCGTACTGGGTGGATATTGGGCTGTGAAGCCACAGGGCTCCACTCCGGGTGGAGAGAACACAGTTTGTGGTCCTGCATCAGCCAGAGTTTTTGGATTGGGGATCCCAGGGCCAGGAGGCAGCCAGGAACGGACTGGTCTCAGACCCTTGGGCTCCCAGGTGTCGCTGAGAGGACGCAGAAAGGTTGAGTTGGGGTCATATGGGCTGGATTGACCAGTAGCCGAAGGGTGGAGGGGAAGAAGAGCTTTAGAGGTGCCCCTCAGGGAATGAGACTCTTGGGAAAGTCTCACGCAAGGGAAGGAGTCCTAGAACGATGGTCAGGGTCCAATGCTCCACATTGTGGGATGTTTACATATTCACATACTACACAGAAACAAAGAAAGGCACACATAGACAGATACACACACACACACACACACACACACACACACACACACACACACATTTATTTAGGAAGCTTCTGTAGAAGAAGCAACTGTCCTGTAATAAATCTTTCTAAGAATTATTAGATGATATACTGTCTGGTTTTGTGTGTCAACTTGACTCAGGCAAGACTCATCAGAGAGGAAGGAGCATCAGTTGAGGAAATGCTTCCATGAGATCAAGCTGTAAGGGGTTTTCTCAATTAGTGATCAGTGGGGTTGGGGGCAGCTTAAATGTGTCTGGTACCATCCCTGGTCTGGTGGTCCTGGATTCTATAAGAAAGTAGGCTGAGCAAGCCATGAGCAGCAAGCCAGTAAGCAGCACTCCTCCATGGCCTCTGCATCAGCTCCTGCCTTTAGGATCCTGCCCTGCTTGAGTTTCTGTCCTGACTTCCTTTGATGATGAACAGTGACATGGAAGAGTAAACGCAATAAACCCTTTCCTGACCAACTCGCTTTTTGGTCATGGTGTTTCATCACAGCAACAGTAACCGTAACTAAGACAGATGGGTATAAGAAACTTTCAAATATGAAAATTAATTGCCATTTGGTAATATAGAGATGAAGTCAAAGTGTGCTATGATGTAATAGAGAATTTGACTGATACTTGATCTTTGGATTTCCCAAGTATAGGGAGATCTTTGTCATTCATTCAGAGTCTCTGGGCTCACATTTGAATTTATATTAAGCCAGGAGATGGACTCAAGATAAAGGACACCCACTGGAAATGCCAACAATGATTGGAGAGCGAGCTCAATCACAAGGCCAATTTTTCAGCCTGTCTATATAGGAAAACCCCATACATTGATAATCAACTCAGTGGAGTTTGCCAGCTGATGAAAAACACCAGTCCCATGTGCAGATGGCAAAGAAGCCCTGCATTAGGAACTCTGCCAGCCTTAACCTCTGTACCATCTCCTTTGGCTGGCCCTGATTTCTCATTTGTTTCCTTCATTTCTTGGTTTTGTTTTTAGTTTAGGGACTTTTAATGAATGCTGTTTTTAAGATTTTTAAAAATTATTTTCTGAGACAGGGTCTCACATTACAAGTTAGGCTGGTTTCAAACTCTCAGAATCTTGCTGTTTTGCCTCCTAAGTACTGGAGTTACAGACATGAGCCACTGTGTTTTTCTTTTTATCCTTTATAGTAAAGCTACAACTGATGCATGTAGAATTTGCCACAAGTCTTTTAGCCACTCTAACAAATTATCAAACTTGAGAAGACTGTGGGAACTTCTGAACTTGCAGTCATTTCTTAAGAAATACACATGGCCTGTATTCCCTGCCTGTGCCTTGTGTTTGAAGAGGGTAAGTCTTATCTGGACTTGGGCCATTCAACTGCATCCCTCAGCATCTGTAGGACTCCCTGTGGATGTTAGACTATGAGAGTGTGCAAGTCTTTTATGCAGAGCAGCACAGCATTTGCATTTGGCCTAAAAACCCCCCAGTATATTTCTTAAAACACTTGTGGGTTATTTAATACCCACTGTAATGCAAACCCTGTGTTGAAGGTACAATGCACTATTTAGGGAATGATGACAAAAATAAAAATATGACAGTACAAATACATTTTTTTTCTTTCTTGAAATTTACCAATGTGAAGCTGTTGGCTGAATATAACCATGTAGAACCCACAGACACAGAGACTGATTTTATAAAGTTTCACTGTATGGTGATAGACAAAACCTAAGAGATGAACTCCTGTGTCAAACGATTTTGCTTACTGATGGCCAAAAACATGCACACACACACTCATGCTCACACCCTGGCACACACACTTGAATTTCTAATGAGCCAGCTTTTAGAGGACCAGACAAAATCTTATTCCATGGGGGCTTCTAGGCATCTGGCCTTGTTTAAAGGACATGTGAGGAGAATTATTATTTCTTTAATACCATCTGGCCTTGACCTTTCCCACAAGTCTGGTCATGGAGAGATTTCCCAAGGAATTCTGCTCTGGATATTATATACATCTGACTTCTTGGAAAAGCCAAGAAATCGTCAGAGAAACAAAGAATACAGACAAACAAAGGGCACAGAGATGCACTGAACTGAACTGTCACACATTCCACAGGACAACATAATACAGGAGAACAGAGTGGGCTCTCTGGGATAACAGTCAGAAATTGGGGAGGGAGTCCGGGAAATATTGACTCTGTTAGCATAGGCAGCCTCACTCCCCCAAGGAGCCTTGCTTTTCTTAGCCCACAGTGGATTTAAAGTTATGGTCTGAGTGGCTATTCCCAGCTCAGTTGATTTCTCATGAGCCATATATATTCACATGTCCCAGACAAGATCATTTTTGGTTTTCAGCACTTGAGGTTCTGGGAAGAGAGAGAGCTAAAATTATGTGAGAGCATTCCCAGTCGGGGGTATGGGAGTGCACATAGACATAGTTGTTCTAGCAGCAATAAAACTGGGGTAATAAAGGGAATTGAAGGTTCAGCGTGTTTGAGGCCTCAGACATTGTGTTCAATTAATTATTATAGAGTGGCCACAGCATCGATTCCAGCTGAAGCATAACACAGCTGGGTCTGCCTCTTCAGAGAAGGCAATTATTTCTGAGGCTACCAATGAAGATAAACGGCCTTCAAAGCTCTGGTTTTCGTAGAAAATTGTTTTTATTACTGTGGAAAACATCACAAACCTTCATAAGTTTGTCTCAGACACAAAGGTGAGTACAAGGTCCCTTCCCTCCTCAGTTTTGCCACAAGCAGCTCATACAGTTGCTAACAGATGCAGCACCAGGGAGGATTTCCTGCTAGAACTAATGAATGAGCTCAGAGCATGGCAAAGAAAAGCCAGAGTATCAGAAATCGATAATATATTCTCAATAAAGTGAAAACTGATACCAAGTCTAACAGGCATTTTCTTCAGACTGTTCCAACTGTGTCTTTCTTTTGATCTTCGGGTTATGAAATCTATGTGAAACAGAAGTACATCTAAGTCATTGTTAAAGCACAGCTGTTAGATTTTCTTCAGCGACTCTACACCCATTCTCATCTACAAAACAGATGTAACCATGTTCACATTGTTATGTAGATTCGGCATAAGTATTAAAAGATAAATGGATGCATCCATTTGTTATCAGAAACACTGGTGGCAGGACTCTCCCCATGACTCTGGAGTACCACAATTAAAGGAGTCAGGTCCTTATATAAAATGGTGTCTAATTTGCATATAATAACCTTACATTATGTCATATTCTTTAAATATCTGTAGAGTATTCTTTATTATCAGTATATGTAAATGTAAACAGAGGTACATACAGTATTGCTTAGGAACTAACAAGGAGTAAAGGTCACCTTGATAGGTACAACTGTCTTCCAAGCAGTTTTGATTGGCACTGACTGAAACCATGCACCTAGAATCCACCAATACAGCTATGCACATAAAACCCAATGAAGGGTATCTTAACCATAGAAGGGTGTTTGCAAAGGGCGATGGTCTGTTTCTCCTTACTTCCTTTTCTGGGGTGTGGGGAGGCTGAGATATAGATAAAGGATCTGCTCTGTAAACTGAAATATTGCCCTTGGCAACTTTACACTACTATGACTTGTGAACAGCTTGTTTCATTCTCAGAGCAGGTCAGGAATAATAGATATTGATTGTCTTGCTCCGTGTTCTCATTCTATGGTCACAATTCTCAAACAGAACCTGAACCAGGAGCAGCTAGGATGAGAAGACTGATTTTTTTGTAATTTCTACTACTGTTAACAATACCTGTAGCAGGTCTGATGATAGTCTTGTGAGCAAGGAATGGAAGCATTCATTCTGATCAGACCACAGTGCATGAGAATAAGGTCAGGCTTTGGTTTCATAATAACTTTCTCAGGCTATACTGGTCTAGCTCAGCAAGGCCTCTCCTGCCTTACAGCTAAATGGGTATTTATTTATTTATTTATTTATTTATTATTACATTTATTTTCAATGGGTCTTAATAACTACAGTTTTATCTTGAATGGGCACCAGAGGCCCATTTGCTGAAGGGCTGGTCTCAGACCTCTGGTAATAATGGGAAGCAATGAAATCTTTAGGAAATAGGAACTAGTAGAGAAAGTTAGACCATCGTGAGTGCACTTGACAGAATTATCGGGATGCTGGCTCCTCCTATTATGGTGCACTGTGCCATTGTAGGTCTAAAGCAAGAAGACCAAATAGTCAGAGACAGAAACCCCTGAGGAAATGAGCCAAAACAAGATGTTTCTATTTCTAGGTTAACTGTGTCAGATATTCTGTTGTAGTCGTGGAAAGCTGAGTAAAATATTATTCACAATTGATTAGAGATTTTGAGGCATGCATGCATTTGTACCTGTGGCTGTGTGTGTGTGGCTCTGTGTGTGTGTGTGTGTGTGTGTGTGTGTGTGTGTGTGTATGCATGCATGAGCATAGAAGGCACAGAAGCAATAGTAGATGTCAATTTCCCAGAAGAAAGTACTTTAGCTTGCATCAAATCACCTGGAGGATCTGGTGAAACAGATGTGCTTTATGGTCCCGCTCTGAGAGAGTGGGTGGGGCAGGGCTGTGAAGGTCTATGCTCCCTGTGATGTGGTTTCTGTTAGTGTACCACACAGCTTGAAGACCTTTTTACTGAAACTATTTGTATTTAAGTGTGGGAGCTTGAAGCCAGTATATTTGTAGTTCTTTACAGATACCATTATGGTGGAGAGAGGAGAAATTTTAGAATTGAAAAATGTAATAAACAAAATACAATATTCAGCAGTTGTACTCAAAGGTAAAATAGAGGAAAATAAAATCAGTGAATTAGAAAACAAAATAGAAATTAATCTAGATGAGAAGAGAAGAAAGAAAGCTACTGGATAAAAGACTTTAGGACACATAAGACTGCTTAGAAAAATTATGAAAATCTGGATTCCAGAGAGAGAAGGAAATGGACAAGGTGAAAATGTAGTAAGTAGTATTGATTATGAAGTTTCCACTTTGTGCTTAACATGTACTTGGATCTCTGGTCTTAATAGCATACACTTTTACATCATTATATCTTCCTCAGGAAACAGCCTTAAAGTTTCTTTCTATTACAAGATTTTTCGGATTTTTTTTTTTACACAACAGGCCAACATTTGTTAAATATTGTCAGAATAATGTGTTTTAGCTTTTAGCTTTAATCAGTTGCATTTCTAGTTAAAACTCTCCCATGTAGAAAATGTCCATGTGGAGCTTACCATTTGCTTAATCTACAGTCTGACAGTTTTAACTCAGTTGTAGACATTTACATCTAATATTACTTCGGTATAACTTGTTTTGAATCTACCAGCTTACTATCTGTGACCTATTGTCCATAGGTTATTTTCTTGACTCTTATTTCTCTAGGCTGCCTTCTGGATGGACTGTTATTCATATCACCATTTTATCTCCTTTGCTAGTTTTTAGTTGTAAATACATATTGTCTTTCTGTCCTCTTGTGTTTATAATACACACTTGAATTTACCACAGCATGTATTCAAATGGTCTTATAACACATATGGTATACATACTCTATTTGTCCTCTTTTTTCTCAATCTTTGTTATTTTTCCTTTTTTAAGCAATTTTAAGAATAATTTTAGATGACTAAAAGAAAGACTTATTCAAAAAGACTGAGTTCAGAGAGTTTTTACATCTCCTACATCCAGTTCTTCATTATTATTGGCTCTGGAGATTAAAGGCAGGATATCACACATGCTAAGCATATGACCCCTTTGAATGAGAGATTTATTAGAAAAATTATTAACAAAGGGGTGAGCTTCAGACTCCTTTCTCTTACATCTGGAAACCACAGAGCACCAACTATGAGGACTACTGATCACTCACATGGCATAAGCTCTCCTCATTCTTTTAGAAATTTATAAGAGGGGACACTCGCTTTGTCCCATTGGACTGAGCTTCTCACAGTTCCCACTAGACTACTCTGTGTGGCATTAATAGTTTTTCTAATAAACCCTTTAAGCGAAGGGGGAAATAAATCACATAATTTGTAATTGATGTTGGGATGTTAATTTGGGGAACAGGTACACTTGTTTGACAGAATGTGAAAGTATTTTTTATAACTGCTGTACACTGATAGGTATTTATAAATATTTCTCTATAACAATGTGTACCTTACACTACACCTAAGGTATTACTTCTATGTAAACGTTGATGATCTGTTACCACACGGATCAATCAGTATCTGTTCTTCTTTACCTGTAACTTCATGCTCCAGTATTAAGAAACCTGAATTCCAGGGCTTGAGCACTCAAGGGTACTGGATGTTCTTCCAGAGCTCCTGCATTTGATTCCCAGAAACCATGTTGCAGCTCACAACTGTCCCTAACTCCACTCCTCTCTTCTGAACTCTGCAGTCAATAAGCAGTCATGCAGTGCATGGCCATACATGCAGAGCCAAACACCCATACTCATCAAATAAAAATAAACACATATATGCATGTTCTCAAGATCACCCTTCGGCAATACTTTTTTTTATTTGTGTAAATCCAAGTTTCTATATAGAATTTTCCCTTTTCTGTTTAAAGAATGATTAATACACTGTTTTAGTTACAAATTTTCTGGCATTGGGTGATTTCAAACTTTTATGTCTGAAAATGTCTACATTGCCTTCATTTCAAGAAGGAGTTTTGATGGTTTTCTATTATAGGCTGACAGGTTGCCTTGGAGATTTTTGTTTGTAGGAAGTCACCTTTCTCTGCACTCCTGTGGCTTGCAGGGCTGTCAGGACATTTTTGTCTTACCTTTGCTCCTCCAGGTTCTTACCTTTTTTTTTTGTGCTTTCATTTAAATTTTCCCTTTATATTGGTTGGCAACAGTGTGTTATGAAATATCTCGGCACAGTTTTCCTCATGCGTTCCTGTTGCTGAGGTTCATTGGTCATTTTAAAGGTATACATTTATGGTTTTCATGGAACTTGTCAATTTCCCTTCATACTTTTAAAATTGTTTGCTTTTACCATTTCCTCCCTCTTCTCCTTTGGGCATGAAACTTCACTTGTATTTAACTCCTAACTTACCTCACACCTTGTCTTAGTAGGGTTTTACTGCTGTGAACAGACACCATGACCGATGCAACTCTTACAAGGACAATGTTTAATTGGGTCTGACTTTTACTTCAGAGCATGGCAGCATCCAGGCAATGGTGCAGGAGGAGTTGAGAGTTCTACATTTTCATCTGAAGGCAGCTAGAAGAATGACTCCCATGTGGTTAGAAGGAGGGTCCCATTGCTCATTCCCACAGTGACACACTTCCTCCAACAAGGCTACACTTCCTAAGGGTGCTCCTTCCTGGGTCAAGCATATTCAAACCAACACAACATACATTTTAAGGATCTTTGTTTATACTTTTGTCTCCTTTTTCTTTTTCTGTATTAATGTTTCTGTATATTTTTATTACAGTTCTGAATTTTCCTGATTGCTGTCTTCACATTTACTCATCTGTGATTCCCATCTCTGATAATACAATTTAATGTGTAGTTTTCATTTCAATAATTGCCATTATCTTCATTCAAAACTATGATTTTGGTCAATTTTATATCTTGCTATCCATTATACCTAGAATATTTTCTATCTTTCTTCCAGTTTTCTGGGCTATATGAAGCAGTAACAAATGTTTTTATGTCCTTGTATAATAATTCTGGAATTCTTAGCTCATTTTAATTAATTAAATTTACTTTTTATTGTAAATCGATATTTCTACTTTGTTGAAATTATATTGTTTTCCAATTGTTAGAGGGTAGGAGAATAAACATTGTGAATTGTCCTTACTGAGAACTAGTAGGTTTTTGGTTTTTTTTTTTTTTTTTTTTTTTTTTAATACTAGAAAATGAATCCAGAACACTGCGTATACTGGGAAAGTGTTCTACTAGGGAGTTGTTCCCTTCACCCTTATCGTCTGAAGCTTTGCTCTAAGGCATAGATGAGAAACATTCCAATCCCTTAAAGTCTTGATTGTAAAATTTAGTGAAGAAGACAGGAGCAGTGGTCAATCCCTTGATCATTTTTTTAATATATATACTATGTTTGAACCTAAGCTGATCATGAGATTGAAACTCTGGTGAGAACAGATAATATTCCAGCCACAGGGAAACTTGAAGTAATATTCTTCTAATCCCTAGGCCATTCTGCTCTTGGTCTTATTGGTTTTGTTTTGCACATATATAGACCAGTACTCAGGTGATGACTGGAGAAAAATTCTGTGCCTCCTTTGAGTCCCTTTCCATTGTGCTTGCCTCTGTTCTTCTCACTGGAAACTCCTGACCCTCTAGACTTCCAGTTCCACATCTTCAGTCTGGAGAGATGAGCAAGCTGCCAGAATTCCCCAGTGCTCCCATCTGAAACTGAACATAAATCATGGCAGTCGCCAGCTTAACTTTGCTGTATGAATTTCACTGACTGTTCCTTCTATGCCTACCCTTGAACAGTTGGAAACCACCATGGCAGAAACATTGCTCATTTCTCTTCAGGCAGAAAAACCACATTCACCAGAAGTGGATTCCCCATTCCTCATTTTAAACAGGTAGAGTTCTGTCTCTACCATTTGTCCAGTAATAAGATAGAGAAACAGAAAACATAACCTGAGATTGGGCCAACTTTTAAATGAGATGTCTTTTCACAAGTACTTGACCATTGTATGACTTTTGTCTTATGCTTGTGAGCATATTTCTCCTAAGGTGAAGGAAGTCCTTCAAAATCTTCTTGCAGAGCTTAAATTAACCTCTCCCATTGTCCACAGACTTGAGCAGGAACTAAAATTTTCTGTTTCTTGTTAAGTTTCATCCAGATGATATTTTTCCTACTTAGGAGCTCAGATTTAAGAGAAGCCCTCAGTCCACAGGGATGCTTACTTCATCCCACCCACACTCCCTCAGGATTCCCACATATTTGTGAGAATTTTACATTTTACTCAAAATGTGGAGATATTCATTTATTTTGGCTTTAAGCAACCTTCCTTAATCCATCTAAATCTCAGAGTACTTTGGTAGATGCTCTCCATAGACTGTGGTTTAGGGAGCTGCTTGTTTTAGTGCAAATAAAAGTTTCCTTTTGTACATGTATACATGTTGCTCTCTTGGGTTGGTTTCGTCCAGGCTTGTAGATTTCGCTGTTCACTTACCATCATTACAAGTACTTCTAATTGATGCATGTCTCATTCATCGAAGTTTGAAAACTCAACCACTTCCTGAAATATAAAAACCAGAAAAACCAGGAAAAGAGTCAGTTAATCATCTAGCTGTCAACTACTTTTAACAATCTCCCTCTCTCAACGGACTATAACACTTGCTGTGTACTCTGAGCCTTTCTCATTACATGTTTGCTTTCCTTTTATGTACTTATCTCCTGCTCTATGAGTGTTACATACACCTACAATATAGGTAGATATGAAGCTTACTTTAGTTATCACCTTTTGGTTAAGGTACACCTCTTCAACATAGTTAAATCTATTCTCTCCTAGAAGCACCTAACTCCTCCTAACTGGTTCTAACTCCCATTCCAGCCTATAAGTCTTATGGAGACAGCCCAGTATATATTAGATATATGTGATGCTTACATGGTATACAACTATATAATATGTTGTATAACTCTACTTGTATAATACCCCTTCCCTTTATTATGTTTGATTTCTGATTTTCTTTTCTTTTTTCTTTTTCTGAATCTAGTTCATGCATGCTGAAAGACTTTGTTTTGTATTACTATTTAGTTCACCCAGAACAAGACTGACATTTGCTAGATTTTATACATATTTATTCAATTTAGTCAATTAATAAAAATTACTTTGAAAAATGTAGATAAATCCTGGTGTCGCATGCAGCTGACATGCAAAACCAATAAGAGAGACAGCTGAAGGAACAGCTCCATCCACTGAATTCCTGGACAGAAATACAGATTTTTGACTCCTGTAGAACCAGCAGAGACAGCTTCATGTGTGAGCTGAAAGGGACTAGCTCCCTCTTAATGGAGAGAACTAGGGAGGATGCTTCCTAACTCACTATTTTGCTCTTTAAAACTCATCTTTCTCTTCCTTTACAGAAATGTTGCTAGGGTGTTGGTTGACTTCTGATTGTATCATTTCATGTTCAGAAATCTAAGGTGGTATTCGTTTGTGCTCCAGGAGAGATTACGGGAACCTTCACAGTAATTTTTTCATCTAATTCTGGCTTAGTATTAGACATTTAAATAAATTTTTAAACATTTAACTCCAGGTTTTTTTTTTTTCTGTCTATAATGACTAGGGTTTTTGTTGTTGTTATTGTTGTTGTTGGTGGTGGTGGTTTGTTTCAGATTCTATTTTGTGGAGTTGTGGGTATGTGAGAGAAATCAAACCAGGGCCTCTCATGTGCTTGGCAGACACTCTATCACTAATCTGTATGCCCAGCTGGTAACGAACATCTTTCTTAGATTTCAGTACATCATGTCCCCTCTTTAATTTTAATTTTTTAAAAATATTTTATTTGTAAACTGCTTTGTTTCCATATATATCTGTGAACCACGTGCCTGCCTAGTGCTCATGGAGGCCAGAAAGTGGGTTCAGACCCCCTAGAACTGAAACTACATACAATTATGAGTCACCAAACCCAGGTCTTCTGGAAGAACAGCCTATGTTCTTAACCAATGAGCCACCGCTCCAGCCAAATCTCCTCTCTTATTTTCATAATTGTCATTGTCTTAGTTGGCTAAAGCATTCATCACTAAGTGTCTTAAGCCAGTTGTCCTAATCAGTTAACACTTTCTGCACAGTTCCATGGGCATGTTTTATCTCATATGCAGAATAGGACTCCAGTCACTCCGGAAATAAGGCAACAGTTAACAGCAATACTTCATGAACTAAAAAGCTTCTGTAGAGCAAAGCCTATGGAATAAGAATTGGGGATGAAAACCTGATGGACTGTGAAGAGGACATATAGACAAATGGTGCAGGGAAAACTGGGTGTCTAGATGAAGGAGACCACACCCTTATCTCTCACCCAACATAAAATTCAACTGTTAAGGGGTTAAGGACCTCCATGCAAGATCTGAAACTGTGACACTACTAAAGTAAACAATAAGAAGTACACATTATAATTTTTGTTTTGCTCTCAATTATTAGGGATATTATTTAATAGAGTTATATGTCATTCCCTGGCATTTACATAATTTATTCACTACTTGAATTGCTTACCACTTAGATAATTTATATTCTTTAACTATAACTAAGTTGTATGATATTTCATGTCAGAATCTGGCACATTTCCTCAAGAAACTACCACAGATATGATGAATCTATGTTTTTGCTTCATAGCCATCACTCACCACATACAGTACTTGCTTATATAATAACCAACCATGTCTTATTAGGCAATGCCTTATAATGGGCAATGCAAATTCTAGTGTAAAAGGTAAAAGCTCAGACAAGCAATATAACTTCCCCAAATGACCGAGCAAGAACAGCAGTGACTCTAAGCTCTGAACTTGATTCCTTCTCAGGATCTCCTGCTGCCCATGTTATTCACAAACATGTAAATAACATAGAACATGTTTACTTACTGTCTCTCAAACAATATATCCACAAAGTTAAGCTCTTTCTCCTACGCTTGATAGACTTCTCTCTAATCAGTGCTAAGTGAGCAAATACAAGAGCAGAGAATTGTGACCTATTGCCTTTGCATGCCTTGAGTCACTATTTGATGTAAGGTTAGTGAGTAGTTTTCATACAGAGTCATATACATTCCATAAGCTCACAGTCTTTGTGACTAATCCTGAGTCCCATTCCCTGAATTTGTTCTTTCTGGAAGAAGCTGTCAAGTCCATACCATGGGCCATATTCCTGCCTAATAAAATAGCCCAAAGAATCATTCCATATAAATAAATGTGCTGTCCAGGATAATAAATGTGCTGCCAGGATAGCAAAGGTTGACTTTAGAGAGAGCTAACTCTTGAAGCTAGGCCAATTCTAAGCTTCAGTATAAAGTTTGACAACTTATTATTTTCTGTTCAGTTAAACTTGTAAAATGAAATATAAGCTCTATATTAACTAGTTGAAAGATTAGTGTGCATAACATTAAGTAAGATAAGGAATATTTCTTCAGATGGAGATAAACAATAAGCACTGTGAATAACTGAAAGGTTGTAAGATTCTTTATTCTATTATAAGTAATCTCAAATAGTGAGGAGAAACACTGGTAGCTTCAGTGTAACAGGACTGAGTGTGGGGACTGGAGGAAGTCCTGAGTGAGGTAAGTCCTGACTGAATCTGGTTGACATGAACCAGCCATGTCAAGGACCATAGCCTTAGACTAGTGGGAAAATAACAGAACCTGCTGGTACATGTGCAGATGTTTTAGTGTATACAGAAAACATGTACCATGGCTTTCTCCCTATATATTTATGGCCAGAGGATGATTCCACTAGAGTCTCTGCCTACTAAGATTAACTATATCTGTCTTCTTGATACATCTGAGTACCGTAAACCCTGCCCTCTTGTCTATCTGTATATCATAAGCCCTGACCTTGTTCAACTGTATGCAATAAACCATTGCTTGGTTCAGCTCTACATAACAAACATTCTGAGCTTCCAGGGGTGTTTCTCCATTAGAGAGCCCAGTTCATCTGATCTCAGCTATTTCTGTGTGCCCATGTGTCTGTGTGTGTTTGTCTTTTCTTCATTCCTTGAGTATCCCAGTTAGTTCTATTCCTAGAACCATGCTGGCTTTCACAACTGAATATACAGCAGAGGTTAATAAAGTTATCTTACACTAATAATATGTAATACTAGACATAATCCTAACCTTGTGGTGCCAGAGGCAATTGTAGTCCTAAGTTATCTTGACATTTAAGTTACAAATCCTCCTGACATCCAGTCCCAGGAACAAACTAGAAGTTAGCCTTATTTTTAATTTTACATATGCTTCCTCTACTCTGAATTGGAAAGTTTTCACTAGGTTTTAAATCATCCCTCTAAGGAGAGAAGGAACCTTATATCTTGATTTAATTTCCCAGAAGTAGCAAGTATTAAACCAGAAATAATAGTATTTGTATGTGATTACACAAATAATAAGTGAAAGTTGTCTAGAGTTCTGATATCTCTCTCCCATTTGTAGTTTTATCCCAATCTGCCCCTGTAAGTTGAGCAAGGGACACTTTTCTCTGAGTATTATGTATACAAGATCAGATATAAGGCAAGGGAAGCACTGAAGCCAGCTCATCAGGCTTATCAGGACCTATTTTTATGCACATCACTTCCCCACTATGTGTTAAGTAATGAGATGCATGCAGAAGCATCAGTCCTAGAGGGATAAGTTATAACTAGACATAGGTATACAACACAAGGCAGAGCATTTTACTCCAAAATACTAGCTTGTCACTTGCCAAGACATCACAAAATCTGACATTGATTTAGGGTGGTCAATACAGAATAATACAAATACAGATCTCTCCACTACAGACTATACTTTAGTTATAATATATACCAGAGGGGATGGGTTACTATATTACTGTGCACTCTGTAATGACATGCCTTTTGGCTTTGGGAAAGTATATTTATTTACTTACTGGTCTGGGGGAGATGTTAATACAAAAAAGTCAATGCCACTGACAGACAAATGACATGATAAACATAAACTTTATAAAAGGTGCCTTGGAGAGGCCCACATGTCACAGTTAACCTTTTTGGTCTGGCTTTCAGTCTGGAAATCTCACAAACTTGGACTATTGTGTATATTTCCAGTGTGTCTTGGATTTGACTCAGTCAGGAACATCACATGTCAGATTCTCTTTCTTCTGTGGTATTGATTTCTTTCTGAGTCTATGAAAACTATCCAGTGAAAGAATTAAGCAAACAAAACAAAGAACATGAAAAAGAAAACAAGAAGGGAATTTCACTAATGACCTCAGAGCTCCTCTAGGATCTGGTTTAACTCTCATGGCACTTGGTGGGATGACATTCAGACCAACACCAGCTTCTCAGATTTCTTCTCCTCATTTCACATTCTACTTAGTAAGACTTCAACACACACACACACACACACACACACACACACACTGAGAGAGAGAGAGAGAGAGAGAGAGGGGAGAGAGAGAGAGAGAGAGAGAGAGAGAGAGATATGCAACACTGTTTTCTTATTTTGTTTGATTTTCAGCTCATACAAGGTAGGCTGGCAAGAGACTGTGAACTTGGATTTGGCACTGGTTGACTAGGCAGATGAAGACCTTGTATGTGTAGAGAAAATGAAGGTGAAGCTGATATATTTCCCATATATCTGCAATCAGAACAAGCATGGAACATCATTTGCTTCCAGAAGATTAACTGTTCTCTTGAAATGCAATATGAAAAAACAACAACCAAGGGGCAGTTCTCTTCAGTGAAGATACTGGTACAGGAAATCATGCCCAGTTCTTCCCAGTCAAAGGTCCTTCCTCATATAGAAACAAAACCTTATGCACATTCTATAACACTACTCCAGAAAATAATATGGGGTGCAGCTGAACAAAGGCAGCCAAGAGTGTCAGGGAATTAAGTGCTGAGATGGGAGTTGGTCCAAGTTCTACACATCTTTCTTTGACCTATCAAAGTTTGAAGCTGCCTGACTGTTGCTACCCTTGGGACCACTTTTATCACATAGGAAGAAGTTTGGCCTGGCAGCTTCCTTGGAAGTGCCAGCCTTACTTTTTATGCAATCTGCTTTGGAACCACATGGACCATTGGCCTGTTTTCAGTTGTGCGCAGATTCAAAGGCCATTGAAACCTCTGAATTAAAGGAAAGGAAGATGAAGAAATTGCCTCCCAAACTCTAGAACCATCACAAATACTTTTTCTGAGACTTTTCCTGCTATGACTCTGCATAGCAAAATGGGAAAGAAATATATGTGAAAAATTTCACAGCAGAAGTATAAAATGAGAGGCACACCTTGCTCTGCTGGGCAGCTGAGCACATACACTACCAAACACTAAGGAAGAGGATTAGTATCCAACAGGTACATCCTTGGCTTCACACACTAGGCAGTTGGGATGAAGTGTAGTCTCTACTGCTCCTTGACTTGGGCAATATTATAGGGAATTAAGGCTAAACTGCATCCTTTCTCAGATAAAATCAATGAAAGCAGAATGACTTTCTGTAAGTATACAAATAAGTCAGTGCACATTCAGCATTTGAATGACAGTAAGCATGTTTATTTACCTTTATTATAATTGAACATATAAGTAAACCTCCATTAAGATGTCTTATAATACAAGATGTTCCATGCTAAAATGGTTTACAATCATAGAAACCCTGGTTGGGGCCCCTCTTCATTTATGGATATTACAACAGGTTTCGTAACATCATGAAACACTCTTTCCTCCATGCCTCATTAGCACCACACGTGCTCTCCCTATTAACAACAGTATCTATTCATTGGCACCACTTTCAGTTCTGACCCTTTGCTTTAATACCCAGATCCCAGTGTTCAATGGATGGACCCTCATACCAGAATTTTCAAGAAGGGAGTACATAGTATTTTCTGTTCATGATTGCTCCAGCACAAAAGATATAGGCTTAAGAAAATCCTCTCCTAGGCTACTACTTATACACATATTTACTGATGTTTTGAGACCCCACTATGCAGAAGAACTGACTCTCTCTCTATAAACATAGTCAGGTACTATCACTGATGAGACTCTTCTCAGAGCCAAGTGGCAACAAGAGATGTAGCCAGCAGGAATAGCAGTACAGAGTGCTCTCTGACATTAAAGATACAGAATTTTAGGAGACCATGATCTTCCCACAACTAACCTTCAATAAGGTCTTCTAAAGTCAGCTCCATACGGGGACAGAGGACAAAGTCTTAGCCTCCCTGGTCTCCCATTTCACAAGCCTGCTTACTACCTACACCATCCATTGTACAGTTCACTGGTTTTTCTCTCCTCTATAAGAGTGATTGTGGGTCCCTGTGGCTGGAACGCAGAGAGATCCTCCAGCTGGGAAGTTAGGCACAGTGGCTGTGGTTACAGCGGCTCATTAAAGACCTTCTCTGCATTTTCCCATGATGGTCCCCAAAGACATGAGAAAGTCCATGGCTCCAAAAGGATTTATTTTCATGGCAGATGTAGATGATCTTGCAGTACCCTTGTGAAACTCTGGGCAGACCTGAGTTAAATAGGGAGGGAGAAGGAGGAGGGTCCTGGGAAGAATGCTTAATTGTCTATTCCCTCTGGCCTTCAGGTGTCTCATTAGTATGTAAATCTCTCTAGGGCCTGAGGCCTGTAGTCATGCCCTCTACCTGTGCTCTGTTGGAGGGGCATTGCCCTATGTGACTGAACAGTGCAGGTCAATGGAGATCTATGCCAAGTGTCAGGAGTCTGGATTCTGGGAGCACGGCAGAATAAATTCCCATCCTTCACAGGCAATGTGACACCTGTTGGGTCTCCGGGCTATTTCCAGCCAGTGCTTCTACCAAAACCAGCCATCCTATTACAGTCCCACAAGTGCTGTGTTGGACACTTTCATGTGAACTTGACAGAAGCCAAAATCATCTGAGAGGAGGGAACCTCAATTAAGAAAATGTCTCCATAAACTTGAGCTGCAGGTAAGCCTTAGGGTATTTTCTTCTTCTTCTTCTTTTTTTTTTTTTTTTTTTTTTTTGGTTTTTCAAGACAGGACTTCTCTGTATAGCCCGGGCTGTCCTGGAACTCACTCTGTAGACCAGGCTGGCCTCGAACTCAGAAATCCGCCTGTCTCTGCTCCCAAGTGCTGGGATTAAAGGGGTGTGCCACCACTGCCTGGCCTTAGGGTATTTTCTTAATTAGGAGAGGCAAATCCTTGGGCTGGTGGTCCTGAGTTATATAATAAAGCAGCCAGAACAAGTCATGGAGAGCTAGCCAGTAGACAGCATCCCTCTATGGCCTCTGTACCAGCTCCTTCCTCAAGGTTGCTGCCCTATTTGAGTTCCTGTTATGACTTTCTTTGATAATAATATGAAAGCCAAACAAACCTTTTCCTCCTCACCTCACTTTTGATCATGATGTTTCCTCACAACAACAGAAACCATGACAAAGACAATGGGAGCTAGTCAACAGACTACCTCTTAGGGACACTGTAAACATTAGATGATAAAAAGGACACAGAGTTTGTGGGAAGAAGCTAAAATGGGAGACACTCAGACATAACTTACTGAGAAAAACAGTCATTTTCCAAAAAGTTATTGAAAAATTTATAACTATAATTCAATTTTACAAAGAAAATTGTTTGCTCAGCTATGGATTATAAAGAAAATGCAATTTTCAGATCTCTTTGATATGCTTTATCACATCATATTTTAAGTTGTGTTTCTGGGCCTAAGTACATATAAGAGTCACTTAAAGAGACTCACAAGTATTTATGTCTGGTTTCACCTCTAGATGTTCTGATTCATTACCCTGGGATTAGATTCCAGCTGTGGATCTTTCTTAGAATCCTCCTAATTATGAGATGGTACAGCTAACTTGCAGAAGCACTTGAGTTAGAAAACTAGTTAAAGTAGATGCTTAATGAGTTGGGACTGTACGCTACAATTTTATGTTTTTCTATCATTAATTGTTGTGGAGGATTGACTGAAAAGTCACAGATAACTAGGTAGTGTTTGAAAAACAAAATACGGCACTAAGATTTTATGTAAGTTTTCTTATATAGGTATGTTACATGTTCCATGCAAGTAGTCTACTTTCAGAAAGGGCTGAAGATTCAAGTTTCTTGAACTAACATTTGTCATTTAACAGTTGTTTTACTTGGGATTTATTTTGCTGGGAAGAAACACCATGACCATGGCAACTTTTATAAAGGAAAGAATTTAACTGGGGTTAGCTTACAGTTCAGAGGTTTAGTTCATTATCATCGTGATGGGAAGCATGGAGGCAAACAGCAGACATGGTGCTAGAGAAGTAGTGGAGAGTTCTACATCCTGATTGGCAGGCAGCAGGAAAAGAGTGATTATGGATCTAGAGCTTAGGCTTCTGAAACCCCAAAGCCCTCTCCCAGGAATATACTTTCTCCAAAAAGGCTAACTGCCTAATAGTACCATTTACTGTAAGCCTGTTGGGGCCATTTTCATTCAAACCATCACAGTGGTCCTTTCTTTAGATGGATAATGGTGCTACTATTATCAGAATGGTAGTCAGTATGTTCTAATTAGAACTTACTGTACCTGTTATACAAAGAACGTTTGTATCTCCCAGACTGCATATACTGAAGCACTAACTCCTAGTGGAATGGTATCTAGAGGTAAGCCTTTGGTTTAGATGAGGTCATTGGGAAGACAAGAAGTAATCCTCAACAGAATCTAACCACCCTGTGCCTAGATCCTGGCCAGGCAGCTCCAAAGAAATGACAAGTAGCCATCTTAGTGAATGACATTTTGTTTTTGAGACCCAATGACTGTATCACTCACAGTGTCAGAATATCAAATGCTGTCTTATCTAACCTAATTTAAATATAGGTCTTGTATTGTAGCTGAAGAAGCTTCCTAGAAAAGCTACTGGTGAGTATTGAACTAAGATGCACTGTGTGTGAAACTCTCTTCACACTGATGGCAAGGGCAGAGGGGTGGTACTGAACTCCTCAAATCTTTACAGAACATAATGATAAGGATAAAAGATGGAAATGGATTCAGATCCCAGTGGGATGTCTTGTTAGATTTCCTAGACATAACAATGAAGTTATTGTGCTGAGAACCACAGTAAGAATGTTAGCTATACTTGCTCAGCCTTTGAGGAATGTAGCAAGTGTTCAAACCCCAATGTTAACAACAAAGTCTAGGATGAGTACTATGGCACACTATTTTTATCTTTCCCTTTCAAGAGATCTGTTTGGCATGATAACCCTACTTCTAATAATGTACAATCTTAAGTGTAAATGTCATTGACAAATTACCTATGCAGAATTCATTTTTCCGTGATTTTATAACTTAGTTCTTGAGAACTTCCTGAGACACACAGTTCTAGTTTGGGAATACAATAAAGCAAATATAGAACATTAGATGCCAAGAACACACTAATGAAGGTTAATTTCTTGCTCACATTACTTGTCCAACTCACATCAGGAGATCAATACCCCACCTAACTATGAACCTAGTCATCTTTATATGCCACCATCTCACCTTGTATTACATATTAGAAAGGAGCGTCTATGCCCAAGCCTTTTCCAAATGCCTTGGCTTGGAAGTGATATGGCCCAGGTGATTCAGTGACCAGGACTAGTAGTGCAATCTACCTACCTGCAGGACCTTCCAAAAGTCCAGAGGCAAAGAATAGTGTTGAGTAAAAAAAAATATACATATAACAGAACACAAACAGCAAGTATATAAGATTACGAAAACCTTGTCTTTCACATTATTTAAAACACATACATATTTGTTTCTCTCATGAAAATATAAACTTTCACAGCCCATCTGAGGCCCCTGATAGATGATCCTGACTGTGTTATAAGGAATGTTTTTTAGGCAGCTCAATATTATTTTTCTTAAGAATTTCAAAGTCTGGAAGCTGGAGAGATGGCTCAGCAATTAAGAGCATTGACTGCTCTTCCAGAGGTCCTGAGTTCAATTCCCAGCAATCACATGGTTGTTTACAACTATCTGCAATGGGATCTGATACCCATGTCTGGAGTGTCTGAAGACAGCTACAATATACTCAAATATATAAAATAAATAAAATCTTTAAAAAAATTGTTTACATTATTAAGAAAAATAATTTCAAATCTAATGTAAAGTTTCTACAACTACCATAGTCCCCCTTTCACTGAGAGTCAACATAGTGATGCAAGTCTTGGAGCTCATTATGTTCCCATTGTTTATAAAGGCCTTTATACAAAGCTAGATCTACAAGCATCTCCATTGGTTCTATACTCTTTCTAAACCTACATTTGTAAATCATATGATGGCCATTTCACCTAAGAGTCTGTGCACTCCCCTTTGCATGTACTAAGCAATATTTGAAAGAAACTTGCTGTGTGGTTTCTGTCTTCTTGAGACAATGGCTCAGTTCTTCTCATAGGCTCTTCATACACACCAGAAATGATCAAAGCCCAGCTCTACCCATTTCTCAGATGCTGACATATTGGCTTTCCAGATGTAGCATCTAAAAACTTCAAAGACAAGAGGCAAAGAAACACCACACAAAGTTTACAGAATAATGAAACACGAGTTGAAAACCAAAAGGTATTGGCATGTGGAAGATGGCATCTCCAGGAGAGCAAAAACTCCATGTCCAGATGAAGATAGATGGTGGGGGCTGCTCTCAGTTCCACATCTAGTGAAAGTGACTTTCTGTATACTCAATAGAAATGTATATTTCATGAGTTTGCAAAACAGAGATGTATAAAAACATTAAAACTATATCAAGACTAAATGAGTAAAATACTTACATGCAAAACTGAGGACCAGAGTTTGGATCTCCAGAAGCCCCGTGAAGGTGGACATAGTAGTGTGCATCCCAAAGTTCCTACAGGGAAATAGGAGGTGGAGACACCTAGGGTCCTCAAAACATACTAGTCAGTCAGCCTGACAAATGAATCAGTGAACAAGAGATACTGTCTCAAACAATGTGGAAGGTGAAGACTAAAACTCAATGCTGCCCTCTGGTCTCCACATGTACAATATTGTGTATGTATGTATCCACATAAACACACACACACACACACACACACACACACACACACACACTAGATAAAATTCAATAAATAAGTAAGCAAATAAATAAAGACTACACAGAGATAAGCCAGCTGGACTAATTCTTAAGCCCCTTCATTACTACAAAATAAAGAAATAGACACTCTCAAAGCAGACATCAGAACTCACTGACTGAAAGGACCTCAGATTTGAAATGCCTTATTTAGGACCTAAATGAGGAAAACGCTAGATTTCCTACATGCTGGCTTCTATTCCAATAGATTGCTTTTTTTCTGTCCTCCCACAGGAAATTTCTACAGCATCATTAACTGACTTACTAAAGATTGTTCCACTAATGTGGCCACATTTGTCTCTCTCTACAAATCCAGCTGTGATTATGGGAACCAGAGACCTGAGGTTCAAGGATTTTGACCTTTTGCTTCCAAGACACAGTGTGTGGACCACCCACTCTGTGTCTACAAAACGTTGACTCTTGAAATCATTTTTTCAATCTCTTAAATCCTCAGTGTTTCCTGGATGTCTGTCCTCTGTCCTCCTTCAAATGCAGAAACTCTTATCAGGTGACGTCACCTACTGCCTTGACTTCTATTATGGCTCTGTTTGATCATCCACACAATGATGACACTTAAAATCTTGGCTTTATCCCGCGATGACCTGAACATTTGAACATCTGCACATCGTTTTAAAGATATTTCACCACCAGGTGTACTGGCCAGAATCTGAATACTATCTATGACCTTTCTCTCCCATCTTTAATCAACTAGTTCTCTAGATTCCTCCCTCTCCATGCAGTTTGCTCTCCAGCTCTGATTCTATAAGTGTCCTAACCATTCCTCTGGCATCTAGTCTTTTCCCTTTATGACCAATTTCCTCACTGTTCCCAGAAATTGTCTTCCTAAAAAGCAAGTTATACTATTTGCTTGCTCAAAGCTCTTGGCTTTTTCTTCCCCCTGGATGGAGTGCTATTTTGCAACTGACCTTATAATTTGGTTGCTACTGACTTCTCCTCTGTACCACTTGGCAAAGCTGTACAGCCATGCTTCAGCCACACTATCTGTCTCTGTCATAGGTTAGACATGTGTCTTTGGAAAAACCCTTGAGCAAAGTCAGGTGAGTTTCACCTGGAAAACCACCCTTTTCCATTCCTACATTTTGTAAATTTCCATTTCCCTGACTCTACTCAAAACTCAGCCGTCACTTACCATTTGTACTCACCCACTGTGCTATGGAAATACTCACTCACTTATGTACAAACTGGGGTTGGGTTTAGTCCACACTAGACTTCCTTTTGTTTGCAGCAGTAGGTTCTTGATTAGAATATGTTCTTACCTTTTGCTTAGTATCTGACTTGGCCTATCTTCCTTGGTGCATGCAATAACATCCATTCTTCCTGGTGCATGTGATTCTTGAGATTCATGTGGGACAGGAGACTGGTAGTCTTCAGAAAAGGCCCATTGGCAAATGGAAGGCCACATTTGAATATGTCATTATTGGAGGAGAGTGTGGTTTTCAGATAAACACATTATTTGTGACATATTTTAAACCAAAGAATTTCTAACAAGGAAAATATTTTAAATCCTCAGTTGAATCTTTGTGAAGCTTCATTTCATGATGTAGAATGTTAAATAAGAAACTTACTGACCCTATAAGCTTAATCTCCTGTTTTCTGACTTTCTGCTTAAAAACTGTTTTCCAAGCTGTTATAATTTGGACAAAAAATGTCCCTTCTCTAAAACTTGTAGGGTTCCCAATAACATTTTCAGAAGTAAGGATTCAGAGAAGCAGTTGGATCTTAAGTTGTCAGACCTATATCAATAGGGTAATCTGTTGATGAAAGGACTGATAATGGGTTATTAAACATTAACCATGGGTTGGAATGTAGTAGAAACTAGAAGGCTGGACCTGGCTGGAGGAAATGGGTCACTGAAAAGTATGTTGTTCCTGCCTTTTAATCTCTATGCTTCTGGGACTTCATGAAGTGAGTGATCTCATGTCACATGTTTCCTCTGCCATGACAATCTGTTTCACCACAGGTCAATGGCAAAGGAGCTAGTAGATCATGTTCTGAAACCTCCAAAAGCATGGACCAAAATAAAAGTTTCTCCTTTAGGTTGATGATACTCATTATATTGTCACATCCACAAACAGCTACTAATACGTAAACCTTTAATTTATTTCCATCTATAAAAATACTTATTACTAAAATTAGTTTCATCATACAAGAAAACAATAATGTAAGAAAATTTATTACATCATTTATAACTTTCTTATTTATATTTATAAACATGACTTAATTCAGAAGTCAGAAATGCTTGTTTATTCATTAGCTATGTTCTAGGATTTAACAATTGTTTCTTTCATTGCTATACAGAATTGTATAATTTAGCCTTAGTTCATTAAAGCCCACCAAAACAAACTTGCATTAAGACAAATAAGATAACAGATAGCAATATATTCAATAGATTGATTGAGATCCATTCATTTAGAATCAATACATAGCACATTCCAAAAGTAAGCATACATCAGATTTAAATGGGAAGTCTTAATGTGGTTCAATAATTGCATAAATAATCAAATGATTTTCCTTGTAATTGTTCTGAGGGCATGCATTTCATTATTTATTATTTTGCTTTATTGAAGTAACATATCCAGCATATTTTAATAGGAAGGGGTAATATTAAATCTGGGCAGTTGTGGGGGATAAATTTCTTCTTGATGCAAAAAGTTTACATCTCAGAGGCTAACACTAAGCAGTCAACTGCTGCACAAGACTATTGCTGTATCTTTGCACATGTGGGCAAGTTTAATGTTTATTAAGCCAAAATATGAGATACTATTATAAAAATAGAGGTAGAAAACCCTAACTAAATTAAAATCCAGAAATGTTTAAGGACTTGAGTCAGCCAATATTTATTATATCAAACATTAATTTTAATAACTACATATAAAGTAACATAAGCCCAAGACACTAACCAGATCAAAGAGTGTTAGATTCCATAGCCAATAGACTGCTGTACTTGAGTTAGTGTTCTTGGGCTATACATAGGTGCATACCCTCCTTACAAGAGTGCTTGTTTATTATTGACATTAGGAAAATAACATTTCTTTAGAGATTACATTTAGTACATCAAATTAAGACTATATATAAGGATTCAGTCAGCTATAGTCTCCTTAAGGACCACTTGCAACTTCCTTTGCCTGTTTCACAGACAGACCTGTAGAAGAGAAAATAATAAAAAGAAAATGCATTCAACAATGCATGGATAGAGCTGTATATCCAAAGGAGAGACTGGAACTTTAGTGCATTCTTCTACTCTGAGTGAACTTTTACCATGGCAACAATCTTGATGTACATTGATCTTACCTACATTAGCCAGATTAGCTCATTTGTAATTGTGCATATATTTTGGTATTTGCATAAAATCTTAATCAGGATATTCTTTTATATTTTTCAGCTTTGTGTCATACTTACCTCTAATATTCTGGCTTACCAATTAAGCAATAAATATTTTGGAAAAAGATTATCAATCTTCTTACTAATCACAGGGCTTTGAGGAAAACTGCATACAGCAAAATTCTCAATAAATTTTTATTTAATGAGAGAGGAGCAACAAGGAGAGGAAGGATGGCAGAGCAGTAACAGAGGACTCCAACTGTCTTTGCCTATTTCTTCTTTACCTAATATCCATTATTTACTCCATCAACCCAGCTAACTCTCATGTTTGACTAATTCCTATCATCTGTGACTACTATCGCTCACTTTATACCTTCAATCAGAATTGTCTGTTGCATGCACATATCCTAATGATGTTAATAGTCTGCATTTTGTCAAGATGATTGTGCATTATATATCTTGTCCATGTTTTTTCTTTCTTCCATATGTTCCTTGGTTGTAAACTATACTATTTGCCATGTCACCCAAAATTGTGATGAGCTATTTTTCTGGTACATTTTCAAATCCATTTATTAAATATGAATCACCAGAATGACAGTGTTTCTAGGAACTCTTGGATTGAAGAGCAGTATACCTATAAACCTTGTAAAGAACATTTGAAAGACAAAAGTTCATGATGGCTGTGGACGTAGTGGTAGAGTCATTCTATGGAATATAGATGCAAATGGACAGAACCACAAAGAAGACATATGCAAGGATTAGGAGACTGGAGCAAGAAAAGACAGGATTTTTTTTTTTCACCACATTTTGAAACAAAAGGTTATAAAGATTTTTATAGTTTATATAATATCTGCTCATTATTAAATTTTTATAAAGAAACAAAAGTAATTATCACATTACTAAAATACATCACTAATGACATTTTTGTTTTGAACCATCCAGGTTATTTTCTATAAGTTTATTGTGTATATGCCTATAACTTATACATGACAAAAAATAGTTTATATTTAATATTCCATTCTATGACTTGATTTTTTAATAAAAATATTGGGACAAAACATCAGAATCAAAATGTATATATACATATGTGTACATGTATATATTTTATATTATATGTGTGTTGTGTTGTTGTGTGTATATATATAGTAGTGAGTGTGTGTGTGTGTGTGTGTGTGTGTGTGTATGATGTTTCCTAACAAAATCATATTCCTTAAAAATCAAAACGTGTATAATTTTAAAATTGACTTTTGTTGTTGAAAACTAGATTGTCTCTCCTTTTATATGCTTTCCACATTTACTATAAAAATTTTCCAGGTTTTATAGTACAACATTTTCTTACTTTATTTAAAACATACGGAGGGGAATATACTACTACTATTAATGCTATATAAAATTCACTGAAGATATTTTCTTGAACAGATTTCCTATTATGGAATTTGCAGGTTATTACGTGGTAGGGTGGAAGTCAAATGAGCAAGCATTTGAGACTTCAGCCATGGGAGAGCTCCCTTTTCTAGGTCCACAGTGACACTGGCTAGTGGCTAGATCCAGTGACCACACAGGAGGTATTAAGAGAAGAGGTCATCTATGGGTGAGGAGAGGGCTAGACTACTCCAAAGTTCTTTTTAGTTTTAATATTTTGTGACTTACTGGATACCAAGGGAAACAAAATTCACTGGTTCTCTCTGAAATATCTGAAAAGAAGATATTACTGAACTTTTTATCTTTTTAAAATATCTGAGATATGTAGAGAGCTTCATGGATGCAGTATTTTTTGTTCTGAAACTCTAGGAGATAATCAATGGCATTGTAGAGTCTAGCACAGTTTGGGAAGTAGGTTTTCAGCTATCTATCTTTTTATCTATCTATCTTTCTTTCTTTCTTTCTTTTCTTCTTCTTTCTTTTCTTTCTATTCATCTCTATCTCTATCTATCTATCTATCTATCTATCTATCTATCTATCTATCTATCTATCTATCTATATCTATCTATGGCTCTAGATCTAGAGTCTAGAAGTTACTTGTTGTCCTAGGACAGTGAACTGAGGGAGCAGGAGGGAAGTGGAGAGAAAGAAAGGAAAATAATGGAACTAGACACAAACTTCTTTCTTATGAAGTCCTAAGCAATATGCATTTTAAACAATGTGAGCTGTGAGCAGTTACAGAGAATACACACGATTACCTGTTGTTGATATTAAATGCCTGTAGCATGTAGATTTAAAAAATTATCCACGCTGATGCACCGACATCGGTGGTCTCATTCTGTTCCTAGCCTAGTGCATAGCAGAGACCAAGACCAAGACTGTACGTTTCTCCTAGCCAACACCTCTCCTACAAACGCTGATTCTGCCTCTCTGGAGCTCCGAGATCACTCTCTTGCCAGCCCAAAACCCTGTGGCCAGCTGCGGGCAAGCTCTCACCAGGCTCGCTCAGCGTGTTTACCTCTCCCTGGTTCTCGGTCCTTTGCCCATTCCAAAGCCTGGCCGAATTCTGCCCCAGCTAAGTTCTTTCCCTTCTGCCCCCTGAGTCACTGTGAATAGAAAACACCAGACAATCTTAATTTAAAATCAACAGATGACACAACCGCTAGGCGCAGAATCTATCATCCTAAACTCATCAATGCTTCTGCCATTGATTCCATGTTGGAAATCTTCCGGTGGCAGAGGTTGCCACCAAGTCTAACAGTTCCTGGTCTACATCTCCTCCTCTCACTTTCCATCTTGCTGTAAAAAGGGGTAGTTTCTTTTTCCCACATCCCCGTTTCTTCTTTCAGACTGAACCGGAAGACCCACCTCCTCCTTTTCCACATGGACTGGCTCCTTGTCATCTTTATTAGCCAATAAGTAAATTAGGGGAAATTTTCCCTACAAATTCCCTAAATAAACATACCTGAGTAGACCAGGTAGGACAGGAAGAGCATGGCACACAGAGAAGATCGGCAGAACCTGTGCAATTGAAAGAGAAAGACGTAATACGTAATACACTGGATCTAGACGAAAAATATGATTCTCTGCTGCCTTAATCCATTCCTTAAGAGAACTAATCACAATTAAGATCAAACTTGAATCTGCAGTATTCACAGAATGACTGCTGGTGTTAATTGTTTAAGTGTGTAAGTTGTCATGTTGCAATCCAGTCACTTTCAATTTCAAAATCTTGTTGTTTTTTAAATAAAGTATAAAGAAAAAATGTCTTTCTAGATTAATTCTGGGAATATATGTGAACACTAGGAACACCCTCATCTCGGTTACAGTCACAGTTCTTGGTCTCGGTGTGCATTAGACAGAGGTCAACTGAATAACTCTATGTACCATATAATGATGCTACAAAACGTACAAAATTTCATCGTCCTGATGCTGAATATTTAGTGTATATGAACTAATAAACCAAATTTATAGCAAAAGATGCACAATATTGCATTATCAATGGAATTCCTCTAGAGGAAGTAAGAAGTGTAGACTGTGAGTTGATCTCTAAAGGAAGGGGAAAGTAGTGCCTACTGGGATAATGGGACATGATTAGCTTATTTTAAAAAAGTGGGAAAAAAGGAGTAAGTGAAAATACACAATAAAAGCAAATTTAAAAAGACAAATGTACATGTCTTAAAGAGAAACAAAATGGAAAAAAGTAACAAAAAAGTCCTACCTAACTCTAGGAATACCTGTCCCGGGTATTACTATAGATGATCTATAATTTTCTACAATGCTCAAGAATTTTGGACAGCATTATACTATATCTGCTTTTTAAATTTTAATAAGTGTCAGTCCTTTCCATTTCTCATTTTGTTTTTGGAGCTTGTTTGTTAGTTAGTTTATTTTTGAAAGCCTTAAAATGTCAAAGGCTTAAAGGTGAGCTGACATGCTGTGGTGTTAAACATACTCTCCAAGTGTTCTCTGTGGGTCTACTTTACTAGGTTATGTGACAGCTTTTCTAATTTATTATTCAATGCAACCTCTATCAGAATGTTTGGTGACTCTTCCAAAACTGATGATTTTTTTAATGCTTCAGTTTTAGATGTCTGTGCTTAAAACTTGTATTCTACCTGTCTATCTCCTCTGTTTCTGCACTTACTCCAAGTTAAGAACACTACAGATTTATAGTTAGAATCTGCATATGAGAGATAGCGTGCAGCATTTGTCTTCTGGGCCTGGATTACCTTAGCAGTATATTTTCAGTTCATCTAATTCCTATAAATTTCATCTTTTTTTTACTACTGGATAAAATTACATTGTGTATTTGCATCACATTTCCATTATCAACTCATTAGATGGACACCTAGGATGGTTCCATTTTCTAGCTATTGTGAATAGAGTAACAATGAACATGGCTGTGCAATATATCTGTAATAAGATATGGAGTCCTTTGGGTATATGCTCAGGAGTGGTATGAGCTGGGTTTCATAGAAGTTTTACTTTTAGCTTTTTGAGCAACCATCACAATTGTTTTCATAGGGGCTAAATCAATTTATATTCACATCAACAACAAACAGGGACAATTACTTCCTCTCATGCTCACAATCCTGTGTTCTCATTTATTTTCTTAATGTAGCCATTTTGACTATAATAGGATAAAGTTTCAAAGTGGGTTTAACTTTTTTTTTTCCCTGATGGCTAAGGTAGTTAATCACTTTTTAAATTTTTATTTATTTATTTTATAGCTCAATTTAGTTTCATGGTCCATTTTCAAAATTGGGTTTTTATAGAGCAATTTCATCCTGCAAGCTGGCTACTCTGGCAAAGGATCACATCCAAAGACACAAAGGTCTGGTGATCCAGCTGGAATGGCAAACCTTTAATCCCTCTGGCTGTATTATAGACACACCCTTAGTACACACCTTTAACCCCCAACAATGAATGTACAGTTTGTTTACAGAAGGATTCAGTTATGTTTGAAAGTGATGTCTAATTGAGGGGCAAACAAAGTGATGAATCAGAGACAGATCTGACAGCTGAGTCAGAGATAGGATACAGCTGTGATAGTTTGTACATGCTTGGCCCAAGGAGTGGCACTATAAGGAGGTATAATCTTGCTATAGTAAGTGTGTCACTGTGGCATGGGCCTGGGACCAAGTCTTCTGCTAGCTCCCGTAGCAACGAGAGGTGAAAATCTCAGTTCCTCCAAACCCACATCTGATGGATGCTGCTATGTGCTCACCTTGATAATGGACTGAACCTCTGAACCTATAAGCCAGCTCCAATTAAATGTCATGCTTATAAGAATTGCCTTGGTCATGGTTTCTATTCCAGTAAAACCCTAAGACAGAAGTTTGTATGAGGACTGGGCCTGACCATGCTTTTTTTGGAAGAATGTAGATTTGGGGACTTCGATTTAGAAGTGGGGCTTAATGGACTATCATGGTAGGAATATGGAAGACTTTGTTACTAAGAGTGAGTTGAACCATGCAGACCTGGCCCAAGAGGTTTCAGCAGAGAAGAATTTCAATATGTGGTATAAAGACTGTTTGTGGTATTTTAGTGAAGAATATGGCTGGTTTTTGCCATTGTCTAAGAGGGTTAAGGTGAACAGATTTATATTAATTACTTTGGCAAATGAAGTGTCAAAATAGCTTAGTTTAAATTCTGTTGTGTGAGTACTAAAGTTCACTGTTATGAAGAGCATTTTAATGAAAAGGAGCAAGCTAAGAAAGGAAAAATATAAAATATATGGTTCCAGTATTAAAGAAACACCAGGAAGTAGAATGGAGACTGAACCTTATCTTCTAGGGAATAATAGATTAAGGGAGTGGGATTTTGGGACAAGATTCTACCCAGCTAAGTTTATGTCCAGGCATGGTAGTACACACTTTTAATCCCAGGAGACAAAGCTGAGCAGTTCTCTGAGTTCAAGGACAGCCTGGAACAAACAAGTTTTGAATGAATAAAACCTTAAATGCAGGTGGTACACACATTTAATCTCAAGAAATAAAACCATGCAGAAATCTGAGTTCAAGGTCAATCTATAGAGCAAGTTCCAGGACAGCCAAGCTTAGGCAGTGAGAGAGTTGGAAAACAGAAAATTGGTAAGATAATAAGCGGGGGAGGGGTCATGTTTCAGCCACAGGAAGTAGAACTTGCAGCTTCAGCAATGTAGTTCTGGCTTTAGAGTCCAGAAAATAAGGGACTACAAGGACAATTGATGGTGGTTAGCTGGAGCTAAAAATTACAGGTTATTAAGAAGAGACCAGCATCACTGAGGTAAAATCTTCTGGGAAGGATTTTCTGCAAGCATAAAGAAGCTGTGTTCCAGAGATAGTCGAGGCTGTACCTTGTTCTGCAGCTGTACTTGGTAATGTGTAAGAATAACCCAGATGGTTTTGAAGGTATGAAGGAGTCACAAGAATAGCTGAGGCTTGGCACTGTGAGAGGCCAGAGAAAGCCATTGGTGACCATGCAATGTCAGTTACAGTTGACAGCCCATGACTGAAAAGGTCATGCAAAGGATTTGAGGCCTGGCACCATGAAGAGAGCCTATGACAGGCTATTAGTAAAGCCTCGTTTCAGTGGAAGACCCCAGTGTATTGGAGATTGCCAGCACCATCGGATGATCACCAAGAACACCAGTGGCAATGGAGTGGATCAACCTGATCTTAGAGTGCTACAGAAAGCAGAGCTGGAGAAGTGACACCACTCTTTGGAGAAGCTCAGAAGATCGTGTGTGGGTCCCAGACATTGAAACCAGAAGCTGTAACGTTCAAGTTGCCTTGGAGACCCTAAGATGCTCGAGATGTCAGAGCCATGGGCTATGTGCTGAGAAAAGCTGCTAACAGGGAGTGGAATTGGCCCAGGAAAAAGTAGTTTTCTTGCAGTCAACAAAGATGAAAAAGGAGTTGGAGATCTGAAGACTCCTTTGACATCAGACATGGAGATGCAGAGTTTGGAGTTTGCCCAGCTGGTTTCCTGTCTTGCTTTGGGAGTTACAGTTATGTAATTGGATGAATCTCCGAAGAGATCTTGAACTTCGGACTTTTAACATTGTTGAGACTGCTATAGACTCTGGGGGCTTTGGAAGTTGGACTAAATGTATTTTTCATTATGCTATGGATAGGTATGGCCCCCATAGACTCATGTGTTTGAACAGGCTTATGGGGGCTAGGGAGTTGAATGTGATTGTTTGTATATGGTTGTCCATATACAATAGCACTATTAGGAGGTGTAGCCGTGTTGGAATAGGTATGTTACTGTGGACATGGGCTTTAATCTCCTTGTTCTAGCTGCCTGGAAGCCAGTGTTCTGCTAGCTGCCTTCAGAACAAAAGGTGGAAGTCTTAGCTCCTCCAGCCCACATCTGCTACTGTGCTCCTGCCTTGATGATAATGAACTGAACCTCTGAACTTGTAAACCAGCTACAATTAAATATCATGTTTATAAGAGTTGTCTTGGTTATAGTTTCTGTTCACAACAGTAAAACTGTAATTAAGACAATGCCCAACTCTCAAGATAACAGCACAGGAAAGAGTAGTGACTTAAAAGAATAGCCAGAGAGGAAGAGAAAGGTGTGGTATGTGGAGCAGTTTTACTGGGACAGGTTGCAGAGTAAACAAGCTTGACACGGTGAAGACAGAATGAGCCCGAGAACTGGAAGGAGCCAGAAGCTTAAAACATATTGCCAAAGTTAGTTTGAAGCCAAGCAGAGCAAGTCAGTAAAAAGTCAAGAGAAGTTGGAGTGAAACAGTCAGCTTGGAGAGGAGTTTAAGACAGAACAGCTGAATTATACCAGAAAGCCAGAGTTCAGAAAGAGCTAGAAAGGGTGAGCTACTCAGCAGTAAGCCTCAAGATGACAATCTGGTGAACAAAAGTTACTTTTGTAGGTTGTCCTTGTTTAGCTTTTCTTTTTAATTCATATACTCTATGTCCTGTGTCAGATATCAGGGAGGAAGGTGAGTGATAGAACAAAAATGTCATGGAATTGGTCATGGGAAAATCCTAATTCTGAAGTTGGTACTGGTTAAGTGGGAGCCATAGGGGAGTTTGTGACAGAGAGGGATAAGCAAACCAAAAGTATTTGGTAAAGCATTAAGAAAACCTACTGGAGAACGTACTTCTCTCAGAAGCTCATAAATTCTTAAAGAATAAATCATAGTATTAGATATGGGATACTTCTCTACAAATTGCTGGCCAAAAGGCCCAAAAGATCTGCTTAGCAATGCAGGTTACTTCCATTGCTCTTGGTTGCCCACCAGGAATTGATGATAAGGTCCTCTTGTGAAGATATGGAACTTTGGGCAGAATATTCAGAATTCAATAAAAATTGACCTTGAAATATCCTCCTTGCAGTCTACCCTTCATAATGCCATAATCAATAGGCTTGCTTGGGTAAAGTGCCAAGACTAAATTATAGTAGAATTCATGACCTTAAATTCAACCTTTATATCAATGCCCCCAACAAGACTCAGGGAACATTATAGCTAAAGTAACATAAATAATGGACATGCTAGAGAATGGGTAAATATGCTAAAATAGACATTTTCTGCATATAACATGATTGTTACTTTCATGAAGTCACTACAGTTGTGGCTACACACATAAGACCTGAGTAAGACTGCCCCATCCCTCTCTGAAGAACATTTAACAATTAATGGTTACTGTAGGAGGTATTGTCACTTTCATAAATTGTATAGCTGAGACTAAGTTGCTGTGTTACACTAAATATCCCCTGAACCATGCTCATTTAAACAACCCTAACTATATTAAGTCATACACACACACACATACACACACACAGCAGTACACACCATGAAAAAAGATTGGATACTTGTTAAGAGAAGAAGGATTTTCATAGGAAGAGGACAAAAGGAAGAGAGAGGGTGTGGTGGTTTGATGAGAATTGCTCTTATCAACATAATATTATTGAATAGTTGGTGCTCAGTCAATGTATCACTTGAAAAAGGATTAGGAGGTATAGCTTTACTTGGAGAGGAATGTCACTGAAGGCAAGATTTGAGGTTTAAAAAGCTGACATTATTGCAGGTTAGCTCTCTCTGCCTTGTGTTTGTAGACAATAATGTACTCTAGCTCTCAGCTACTGTTCCAGGGCCATGTCTGCCTACCTGTTTCCATGGTTCTCACCCTCTGAAACTCTATATGCCAAAAACGCTTTGTTTTGTATGTTGCTTTGGTCATTGTGATGGCTAATTTTATGTCAGATAGACACAATTCACTTGAGAGGAAGAAGTCTCAATTGAGAAAATCCCTCAATAAGACAAACATATAGGCAGGCCTGTAGGGTACTTTCTTAATTAATGATTGATGTGGAAAGGTCAAGACCACTGTGGATGGTCCTGAATTTTATAAGAAAGCAGACTGAATAAGCCATGGAAAGCAAGTGAATAGGCAGCACCCCTTTATGGCTTTTGCATCATTTGCTGCCTGCAGGCTTTTGCCTAGTGTGAGTTTCCGTTGTGGCTTTCTTTGATGATGAACAGTATATGGAAGCATAAGTCAAATAAAAACCATTCCTTCCCAACTTACTTTTTGTCATGGTGTTCACAGCAATAGAAACCATAACTAAGACAGTCATGTGTCTTATCAAAGACACATGATACAAAAGTAACTAAGACCTCTCGAATTAAAATTATTCAATTTCACACACACACACACACACACACACACACACACACACACACAAATATCTACAGACAGACACACACACATACACACACACAAAAAAAAAACTAAAAAAATCATAGGTGGTAAAAGGAAGAACAGCATGTAGAGTAAATACTCAGAATAAATAAATTAATGTTGCCAGTGTGTGGCAATAATAATAATGTTGTCTCAGGTTTAAAATATGTAGGGAATTTCAATGGATACGAGCAATAGTTGATAATTGAGGACAGTAATATGAGGAACCAACACATTCTAAAAGAAAAAGAAACAAAGAACATTTAATATAAACTCTTTACAAGTAAGCAATTCATATACAAATCTCAAAACAACCATTAATAGAATATTAAAATAGTACAAATCCATCAGTCTAATAAAGAATTAAAGAGATAAAAGGATAATACAAAGAAAGATTGAAAATTAAGACTTTTCCAGCTCTGTCTTCTGTGGTTATCCTTGAGACTTGGGAGAAGGACAACTAAATGGATGTCCCATTTAGAGCTGAGCTCTCTACCTCTCCTATTTTCTTCATGTTGACCAGTTGTAGGTCTTTAAGAACCTTTCTCTGATAAGGTTTGAGAGATGGACTTACCAATAAACATAAACATATGATCTTAAGGGAGGTTTATTGCCATGTTATTTTAGCAGAACATTAGCAGGTAGTTTTCTAGGGCTTATGACCTAGTCAACAATGGGTTTTGGCCTCATTAATGATATCAGGCATTTGTTTTATCTGGTAGAATGGTCCTTAAATCCAATCAGAAAATGGTTGGTTAGCCCCATAACATTTGCACCACTATTACATCAGTGGCAATATCTTGCCAAGCCAATCATTATTGTAGCTGTAAGATTGTTGAATACTTTTCTCCCCTAGCACTGTCTACAGAATCCTATAGCACTATGAAAACTATCCAGTAGGGATGAAGCTTGATTTCTTTCATGTCCTATGACTTGAGTATGAAGTATCTTCAGCAATAGGGTCTTACCATCAAGCTCTATGGCAGTGGTTATCATCCTATGGGCCACAACCCCTTTGATAAACTGCTATCTCCTAAAATATTTACATTATGATTTATAACAGCAGTAAAGTTGCAGTTATAAAGTAGCAATGAAAATAATTTTATGATTGAGGGGGTTACCACAAAATGAGGAACTGGATTAAAGGGTCATAGCATTTGAAAAGTTGAGAAATACTTCTCTAGAGAGTAACCAAGAACAGTAACAATAGCTGGCAATGTTTAAGGGGTTCTATGGAATGCCACTAAATAACAACTAAAAAAAGAGGTAACCCATATCTGGAACTGAGTATATTATTTGATAGTCTATGGTATCTGTGATGGGTATTGTCTCCTGTTACAAAGCAATTCCGTTTAAATTCCTTTTATATATGAATATATTTTAGAAATATTCTACAGTAGCAGGTTTTTATATCACAGTTTCAAGGGCTGCTAGTGTTCTTTTATTTCCCATACTTTCTCGTCTATGCGGCTCTCCCATCTCCCATTGCACTAAGACTCTTTTACTCCAAGATCCCCTTTCCCCTTTTATACTATATGAATTACATTTCCTATCCTTTGAAATCTAGATGCATGGGCACTTATTTATTCCCTGAATTCTATGGGTACTTTACAACTTGAACACTTATCTAAAAATTAAAAGCCAACAACAATATATGAGAAAGAACATATGACTTTTTTTTTTTTTTTTTGATTTTTCGAGACAGGGTTTCTCTGTGTAGCCCTGGCTGTCCTGGAACTCACCCTGTAGACCAGGCTGGCCTCGAACTCAGAAATCCACCTGCCTCTGCCTTCCAAGTGCTGGGATTAAAGGTGTGCGCCACCACCGCCCGGCTGTGGCATTTGTTTTTGTGGGTCTGGGTTATCTCACTAAGAATGATTATTTCCAGTTCCACCTAGGAACTTCATAATTTCATTTCTCTTTATTGTGGAATAGTATTGCATTGTATAAATGCATCACATTTTTTATTATCCTTTCATCAGTTGACAGATATCTAGTCAATTCAATTTCCTACCTATTGTGAATAGAACAGCAATAAACATGACGGGCAACTAGAATATTGGGTCTTTTGGGAATGTGTCTTGAAGTGGTATAGCTGGATCAAATAGTAGACCTCTATCTAGCTTCTTTAATAGCATCCACACTGATTTCAAAACTGTTTTTTAAATAAACTTATTTGTTACACATGAATACAAAATTCCTCAAAAGAGACAGAGAAAACATTTATACCAACACCAACTAAAATATACTTGATATACTATGTCAGATGATGTGAAAATTAAGGCAGAATTGTTGCTAAGGATAATTACTTGTATTTCCTTAAAAATCACAACTTGCCAGGGGAAGTGTACTCCTAAATATATGTAACCTGAATAACATTGACATTTAGAAATCAAATTAAGAATTCACATAGATAAAAAGAGAACAAATCCATATGCATCCTAGGAACTTTTAACACATACCTCATGGTGATGAATACAATACTACCTGCTCAAATATCAAAAACCATGGATACATGCTCAGCAAAAGCAGCCAACCCCACACAGGGCACACAGAGAAAAGACTATACCCAGCGATAGAATAGATTTTCTTCATTGTTGTTCAGGAATGTATTGCTTCTTCACAATTGTCTCAAACTAGTCACATCCTGGATTGCCCATGCAGTCTCAACACATTTCAAATGCTTTAAAGCAGCCATATAAAATGGATACAATATGAAAACAGAGTTAGACATGTAGGGAACACTTCATTTTAAACTAACAGGTCTGAAATGAAGAAGGGCTGAAAATAAGCAAGGCCAGCTTCTTGTGCCAGTATCATCTATCTTCTTCCAGACCTATATTTTGTCACTGAAACACAGCTTTTTATCAGAAAATACCTACTGATATGTAAGTTTGCAGATAATAAGGCTCAGTCATGAATGGAAGAAAGGAAGGCACTCACTCTGCTAGACCCTTGGTGTTTGTGTTAATTTGATTTGTCTTTCAATTGAAGGATGTTAGTGACATTTGTTTAGAAAAAATACCCCAGTTCAATCTCATTATTTTTCTTGAATCTACGTGAAAATAATGAAGAGGCTATTTAATTTTAATATATTGACTACTGAAAGCATTACTATATTTCAAAAAAGTTTCTCATTTTATCCATCTGTTTTGATTCATAAAAACATAGTTTATAATTCTTAAGTATTAAATTGTTAGCCACAATGCTGGGAAAGTTAGGAACAAGTGCTATCTGTGAGCAGTCCTCAGGAACATTTTATATTTTTTGAGGAAACAAGATATATATATGAAACAATTATAAAAGTTGACAAGGGAAGAATTTTATTCTTTTGAAATTTAAATAAATGTTTTTAAATGACTGTACAGCTGAGGAAAATTGACATCTGGTACAGAATGTTTTCTGTTAGACTTCAGTTGTGTAGGCAACTAGCGTCAGATTCACAGCAGATGCTCCAAAGATGGTATGAACACTTCTCAATGGCTTTTGGGACCGGGCAAGCCTTTCGTGAACTGCTTGGATGAAATTCTACATAGAAATGACTTAGTGGGGTCTGGAGAGATAGCTCAGCAGTTAAGAGTGCAGTTTGCTCTTGAGGAGAACCTGACTTTGTTTCCCAGCACCTGAATCAGGTGGCTCACAGCCGCCTGTAACTGCAGTTCCAGGGGAGTCTGCTGCCTTCTTCTGGCTCTGCAGGTACCTGCACTTATGCGTTATACACATCGGTAGACACATATATACATATTTTTTTTAAAAAAAAACATTTTAATAATTCAACCATGTTCAAATTCAAAATAGCAAAAGTATTTTAAGACAGTAGAAAGTCAAGTGTGTTATAGGCCTGTATTTCTGAATTCTGAAAGGTAACACACATGCGGAAAAACACAAAATAATGTGCACCTCAGTAATAAAAATGATGCCATAAATATCCATTAGCCACTACCTATCCTGATAAAAAGAACTCTGTCAACCAGATATGAAACTGCTTATTCTCTTATACGAAGTGTTTCTCTGACTTCTCTGTATATTACAATAGGAACACACTTGTGCACTTGTGCTCTGTATCAGTTTCTATTTCCCTAGTTACAGTATAAATTTTGTTCTCCGTCCTGATCTGAATGGGGAAGGTTTCAATATTGCATTGTGTAGTTTGTTAAAAGGGATTTTTTTCAGATTAAGAAATTTTTCTTACATTTAAAATAAATTGAGCTTTTTAATATAGTTGATTTCATTTATTTTTTTAAATTTTAATGTGGTAATATGATTTATGTGTAATAGGATTTGTATTGCCATCAATTTGGGTAGGAATTTTAAATCTAGTTGATAATCCTATTACTTATTCTCAGAATGTTCATTTCTTCCCTGTAATACTTCTATTAAGTATTAAAATCATACTTAGTTTTCTAAAAGAGGGTGTTTCTTTTCTGATTTTCTGGGAGTATTTATATTGTATCCAGTGTTAAAATAACAAAGGATCAGAAAATTTTCAGTGTAAAGTTTTATAGTTATGGATTTAATTTTTTGAATAGTTAAATTCTACTCAGATTTTTATTATCCCTTTTGTCAGCTTTGATAAGTTATATTACTTTAAGAATTTCTACATATCACTTGAGTTCTCAAGTTTATCTGGAGAAGTTTAAAAGTATGTATCATGTTCCAAGTGTTATGACTCTTGTCCTAGCACCCAACAGGTAGAGGCAAGAAGTAGTGAGTTCAAGTTTAGCTTGGCTTATCTAGTGAGATCATGTCTCCAAACAAAACAACCAGAAAAAAATTACATAAGTTGTACATACTATATTTGTTTTTTAAAGATTAGATATTATGTGCATATAAGTATATATTTATATATAAACATACAAAGTTGAATTCCCAAGGTACTCTTCCTATAATCACACTTGAAATAATTTTAAAATGAGTACTTAGCTCTGCTGTTTAAAATACTACCCATCCATAAATTTAAACAACATGTTCATCATTGAAGGCCTCTCTAACCCAGTGTCTGCTACGCACTCTGGGTGACAGTTCCCTCCTTTGACCTCCTTAATATATTTTTTTCAAGAAATGATGTAGTTAATGTTACAAATGTGTACATGTATCTGTCCACAGCAGTAGAGAAAAGAGTGAGCAGATAACTTGACCTATTTCTGCATCTCTAGGTCACAGAGCCCAGCACACAAGAGCCCCTCAGCACACATATATACACTTCCAAGGTCCATAGTGATGGCTGTTCCAAGTTGGTAATCTGGCCTGTACAGCTCAGATCCTGGAATTTATGTTGGAAAATCTTAACTGTTTCTAATTTGAGACAAACATGTCCAAGACTGTGTGATTTGTGAAACTGTAGCCAGTTAGTACAGCCAAAGTATCTAGAGAGAATTCTGAAGCAGTTCAGCTGCTGTGAATATACTCAAGTCTTTTCAATAACAGAAAACGGAAGGATAAAATCCACAGCACCAGGAATAGGCTTTGCTTCCAGGCAGCCCATGTATCCCTCACACTAAATATATTACATATGATATAAAAGACTGGCCCCAGAGTATGCTCCCCAAGGCTAACGAGGGAAGTAAGTTGGATTTTGTTTTTGTTTTTTGTTTGTTTGTTTGACATTTTATTGTCACTATTTTGTAGTTTCAGGCCACACCTAATTAAAGATAAGAATATTCCAAGACAAACAAAGTGTTTGGTAAAAGGATTAAAAACATGTGCTATTCACTTCTAACTTTGATTTCTTAAAAAACAAAAACAAAATATTGAACCCTGTAGCTCTCCTATTAGTTTAGGGAATTCAACTCCATGAAACTCTCTAGCCCATAGAATTTGCAAAATAGCATTGCAGTTCTCTCATTTAAATACATCCTTTTGGATGAGTCTAACAATTGCTCTCTATAACCTAGAGTTTTAAATAAGGGAATCATGTAATTTAAAACTTATAAATTTATATACTGCTAAGCAATATGACATATTTTTTTCTGCTACTCTTAAGACAAGTATATTTGGTGAAATTAAGTTTTATATACTTGTGTTTTGAATATGTTTGGTCCAGGAAGTGGCACTATTAGGAGTTGTGGCCTTGTTGGAGGAAGTTTGTCACTGTGGGGGTGGGCTCTGAGACCTTTCTCCTAGATTCCTGAAAGGCAGTCACCTATTTGTCTTCTAGAACTCTTAGTTCCTCCAGCATTATGCCTGCCTGGACACTGCCCTGCTTCCTGCCTTAATAATAATAGACTGAACCTCTGAATCCATAAGCTAGCCCCAATTAAATGTCTTATAATGAGTTGCCTTGGTCATGGTGTCTACTCACTGCAGTAAAATCCTAAAACAGAAGTTGGGAGCATGGACTGGGGTATTGCTGTGATAGATCTGACCATGTTTTTGTTTGGAAAAATGTAGATTTGAGAACTTAGGATTTCAAAAGCATAGAACGCTTTACGTAGGACTGAATGGGTCATCCTAGTAGGAATATGGAAGATACTTGTGGCTGAGGGTATTTTGAACTGTGTAGGCCTCCTGGCCCAAGAGGTTTGAATGTTTTTGTGATATTTTGGTGAAGAACATGGTTGTTTTCCACTACTGTCTAAAGAGTCTGCCTATGGCTAAGGTGAAGAGATTTAGATTAATTGTGCTGTCAATGGAAGTCTCAAAACAGCCTGGTTTAAATTCTGTTGTATGGTTACTAAAGTTCACGCTTATGAAGAGCATTGTAATGCAAAGGAGCAAACTGAGAAAGGAAAAGTATAAAATGTATGGTTTACCAGCAAGTGAAATGGAGCTGAATCCTATGTTTAAGGAGATTAACAGATTAAGGAAGAGGTGACATCTGACATCGGGGTCAAGATCCTACCCAGCTAAGTTTAGGTCTGAGCATGGTGGTACATGCCTTTAATTGTAAGAGACAGAGGCTAGCAGATCTCTGAGTTCAAGGCCAGCCTGCTATAGAGAAAGTTCCAAGTAGATAAAAGCTTAAGTCCAGGCATGATGGTAGACACCTTTGATCACAGCACTCAGGAACCAGAGCCATGCAGACAAGGTCAATCTACAAAGCAAGTTCCAGGACAACCAAGCTTAGGCGGTGAAGGAGTTGGAAAACAAAAAAAAAAAACTGGTGATAATGCAATAGAACAAGGGGACCATATTCCAGCCCCAGCAAGTGGCAGAACTCATTAGCTTCGGCCATGTAACTCTGACTTTAGAGACTAGTACAGAAGTGACTGCAAGCAATTGATTGGCTGAAGCTAAGAAATTAGTGGTGATTAAAAAGAGACCAGCATCACTTAGGTGTAATCTTCTGGGAAGTATTTTCTGAAAGCACAAAGAAACTGTGTTCCAGAGATAGCCAAGGTTTTATGTAACTTGGGCTGCAGCTGGACTTGGCAATGTGTAAGAATCATGCAGGAGGTATTGGTTTTGAATGTATGAAGGGGTCATGGAGAGCAGCTGAGGCTTGGCCATCAAAGGCCAGGGAAGGCCATTGATGAAGGTGTAGTCTCAGTTACAGTTGATTGCCGAGAACTGAAGGGGTCATGCAAGAAAGTTGAGGCTTGGCATGGTGAAGAGAGCCTAGGCAAGACTATTGATGAAGCCTAGTTGCAGTAGAAGACCTCAGTGTACTGGAAATGCTAGTACCATGGAATGATCACCAAGAACAGCAGCAGCAGTGGAGTGGAGTCAGCCAGAACCTAGAGTGCTACAAAAGGAGAGCTGGAGATGTGACTCATGCCCTTTGATCATGTGTGGATCTCAGACACTGGAACAAGAAACTTTAACACTGAAGTTGCCTTGGAGACCCCAAGTTGTCTGTGATGCCAGAGCCATGGGATACCTGCAGAGGAAAGCTGCTAACAGGGAGTGGAACCAGCCAAAGAGAATTGTGGACAGTCAACAAAGATGAAAGGATACGAAGATCTGAAAAGCTCTTTGACATCATACATGGAGATGTACAGTTTGGAGTTTGCTTCGATGGGGTTTGGCCTTTTTTCGTCCATTTGGCATGGTAATACATATGCTGTGTCATGATATTTTGGACATATGTGATCTGCTATTTGATTTTTATTTTATAGGGGATTACAATTAAGAGATTATATGAATCTCAGAAGAGACTTTGAACTTTTAACATTGTTGAGACTGTTTTAGAGACTTTTAAAGTTTGACTAAATATATTTTTGTATTATTCTATTTCTAGATATGACCCTCATAGACTCATGTTTGAACAACTCCTATGGGGTTTAGCCAGTGGAATGTTGTAATTTGAATATACTTGGTCCAAGGAGTGTCAAAATTACAAGATGTGGCCTTATTGGAGGAAGTGTGTAATTGTGGGGGTGGGCTTTGAAACCTTCTTCCTATTCCTCCTAGATTCCTGGAAGTCAGTCTTCTCCTCCTTGCGTTCTGAACAAGATGTAGAGCTCTCAGCTCCTCGAGTATTATGCCTTCCTGGATGCTGCCCTATTTCCTGCCTTAGTGAAAATAGACTGCACCTCTGAATCAGTAAGCTTGCCACAATTAAATGTAGTCTTTATAAGAGTTGCATTGGTCATGGTGTCTGTTCACAGGAGTTTTAGCAGCTAAAACTAAAACAGTACTATTAAAAGTTACCATTAGTTAGTTTTATTCTAGGACCTCAGGAATTAATTTAACATTTCATAATTTGTGAGTCTCACCACAGACTTAAGGAGGATTTTCACATAAGAACATAACATGAGTGATTCACAGTCATCTGCACTCCAAAAATTGCAAAACCTTTTTCATAACCAAAATAGTTCTCAACATTAAGTATTGTAGTATAGACTTACAACTGACATTGTAATCACTTGCTTTTGACAAATAAATGACTGCAAGTACTTATTTTTCTAGTATTTAAAGATCAATTTTAAAATGTTTACTATCATTATATGTCTACCATGCCAAACTTAGAGAGTATATTGTCTGATGTGATTCAGATATCATAACCTATGTATAAAAAGTTTATTTTCTAAAAAGCATAAAAAATCAAAGCAAAAATGTGAGATTAAATTATTACCAAAATTTATTTAATATAGAAAGCTAGTCTACTACTGTTTGGGATCAAGTTCTGGCCATTTTCTCTGTGAGAGCTCATCTCTGTAGTTACCTCTATTGTTTTTGTTTTATGAATATCACTTTTATTTTGATATTCTTCATTTCCTTCTGGCATGTAAATCCTTTTACTTACAAATGTTTGTAGTGTGAAGATAACTCACATGATCCATAAATAATCACAAAGCACCAAAGTTCTCTGTCCTTTAACCCCTAGCATTAATAACAGAATTTCTAGTCTTCACTTTGATGTCATAGTCCTAATATTACGGTAATCTCAAGAACTATAAGTTTCTTGAAGCTCTGACACCTGTCAGACCTAGTTCACCGTTGATGATTTCTTTTCCTTAGGTCATAGACCATCCACTACCCTCATTCACATCTCTTCTACACCTTTCAATCTTAGATCCACTCATTAGTACTTCATCATGTACATGATGATGTCGTCATCTGTGGAACCCTTACACATACTTCAAAGTCAAATCTTGGAAGAGTACCCAGAAAGAAATAACTTAGGTAAGTTAATAGGTTTTTCTTCAAGGTAAAATGCCTAGACACATGGTCAAATCCTGTGACTCAGTTTTCTACCCCCACACTTCTGATATAAAGAGTCAAAATTTAACCTTGGCAATGGGATTGAGGGAAAGGTCATAAATGTAGCATAGGGTAGGGTTGTAACAGCACCAGCACTGGCCAGAGGACATAGGACCTGGTCTTTTTTCTGTTAGTAATTAGGGAGATGAATGAGCAAATAGTATTTGGAAGCCCTAACTTTCCCATTATTTGATTGAGAGAGATAAGACTGAGAAGGTTAGATTTTTTTTGTTTTGTTTTGTTTTTCGAGACAGGGTTTCTCTGTGTGTCTCTGGCTATCCTGGAACTCACTCTGTAGACCAGGCTGGCCTCGAATTGGCCTGCCTCTGCCTCCCAAGTGCTGGGATTAAAGACGTGCATCACCACTGCCCGGCTGAGAAGGTTAGATTTGATGGACATCTGTTCTTACAGAAGTGTAGACTCAAGTCACAGATTGTCATTCTTCAGAAGGGACTTGTGCTCAGTATAATCAAGAAGAGCTTGTCTCTCAAGAACTAAGTAGTGACTTTGTTATGTAGATATTTTAGAAAATTATCAGAAACATTTCCCCCCGTCCAACTATGGACAATAATTCCACCATTTATGCTAGTACTCTGATTTATTGGTCTGTTCATTTACAAATATACAGTTGAGTTGTCCTTCTTAAATTTCTCGCCACATCAATGTCTAAGAGATTCAAATACAGTAATATTTAGAATTTCTCCAATGTCATTTTTACAATTTCTCCAATGTCAAATTTTATTAAAAACTTACTTTTCTTTTAAATTTCATTTGAAGCTAAGACTCAGATAGATACTATCTGACGCTATATAGTGAGCTGAGATTAAAAACATTAGGCCAAGACAAGCAGATAGCTCAGCAAAAGCTTTAAGTCATAGGCAGTTTTCACTGACCTCTATCAAAATATTTCGCTCTAGTTCAGCAAAAACCTGGAAAATAAGTACTTTCATCATGTAGGAGACTGTATGATCAGAACATACTAACAGGCACAGAGAGCAGAATGAATTTGGAATTCCAAATGTATGTATTTAAACATTTATCACAATTAGACTTCTATGGATACTTGGATAACAGTTCTTTGTGGTCTTCCATGTCTTTCCTCAATTAATTTTTTTCTATGAGAAAACACATGCATCTAGGATATTTATTAAACCCAATCAAGGCTGTGCAGGGCTGTGGTAGCACATCCCCTTAGTCAGGAGGCAGAGGTAGGCAGATCTCTGTAAATTCAAGTCCAACCTGGTCCATAGAGCTAGATGTTGGGTAGCCAAAGCTACATAGAGAAACCTGTCTTAAAAAACACCACAACTAAAATCAATCAATCAATCAATCAATCAAACAAACAAACAAAAATCCCAAAACAAAAAAAGAATAAAAACAAAAACCCACAAGAATAATAGTTGTGAATACCAGATCCCTGAAGCAGTTACAAGAGTTGGAACAAAAAAGGGGGATGGCTAAGGCAGAAGAGGAAGAAGAGAAGGAATTGGAGAGGGAGAGAGAGGAAAAAGAGAAAGAGAGGAGAAAGAGAGGAGAAAGAGAAAAGAGACAGAGAAAGAGACAGAGACAGAGACAAGACAGAGACAGAGAAAGAGAAAGAGAAAGAGAAAGAGAAAGAGAAGAGAAAGAGAAAAAGAGAAAAGTAAATTTAATGAATGTGATTTCCGTAGGAAGCTGCATAGATTTGCAAAGCTGTATGTCTTCCAGGAAAGATGTAATATGGCCCAGTCTCTCACTTTTGCTTGACTTACAGATCCCATATAAACAGAACTGAAAAGGGTTGATGTTTTCATGACATATGATGCATTATGGTTCATGTTATAAATTCTTAGTCTCCATAGAGGATCTAGAAACTTTTGGAGGTCTGTCCTAGCTGGCAGAAGATGGTCACTGGCCATGGGCCACTGAAGGTTTTATCCATATTCTGTAGTGTGCTCTCTGCTTCCTATTCGCAAGGATGGGAACAGCTGTCCTCTCACACACATGCTGCATCCCATTAAAAGCTTAAGTTGCAACATTGCTCCCATAGTTATAGTTTGTGGTAACTCTATATCATTTCCTCTCTATATATACATCAGGGCAAGCAATTGTGGACTAAAATCCTGTAATCTGTGTATAGAATAAAATATACTTTTTACTGTCTGAAGGTCTTTATCTCACTGTGGCATAAAAGTAAGTAGTGTGATTCATGTTAATATCTGTCCAACTGTTATTTAAGCCACTGAAGAGAACTTTAGTAGTCAATTCCAAAAATAATATAGTAAAAGTTAAGCAAGTGACGTGTCACAAAACAAAAAATTGGGATCCACAAATAAAGCTGATAATAGAAACAATCCCCAGGGAAGTCTATATGACAGGCACACAAGATAAGGCTTAATAAATAATGAATTGTTATAAATATATTTGGATAAGTATGAAAATGATGTCAAAATTATGGAAAAGTATGAGAAAGATGTTGATAAATATAAAGCATCATTAAAGAGATGTGAATTATAAAAGACAATGAAAAAATTTGAAGTTGAAATGCATATATATTGAACTGGGGCTCAATAGCAGAGCTGAGCAGATGTAAGAACAAGTTAGAGTTTAAAGATAGGTCAACTGAGATTATAGTCTAAAGAAGGAAAAAGTAATGGTACATGAGATTATTCATTCCGAGGAACAAAAACATTAAAGAAAAAGAGAAAGTAAGAATAACTTAGAGATTCTTGAATCACTAGAAAGAGTGTGCATAGTTTAGAGTCTCCAAAAGAGACATAGAGATAAGAAGGGTAGAGTTTTTGGATGAGAAATGATAAAACAACAATACAAACCTGTTAGATTAAAGAAATAGTAATTTAGATAATGAGAAATTCTAAGAAGACGTTCATCCTTATATAGACTTCGTCAAAAGACAAAACCCAAGAGACAATCCTGGAAGTAGCTAGAGAAAAACATCACACCATCTACAAAGGGTCCTCAGTGAGTCCAGCATCTAAGTGCTCCACAGGAAACACAAAGGGCAGACAATAACGCAAGGCAGAGCCCCGAATGCAGAGCAGTGTCGGTGGTTTGCTTACAGGAGACAGGGGGCATGTAGTACATCACCAAACTAGGCTAGCAGCAACTTCACAGTGGTGGAATTAGAAGTCAGTGCTGTGTAAATTATAAGTGATTTATTTAGTATCTCCTAAATATCCACCTTTACTTACACCCTTAGCCTTTTGGGATGCTTTTCTGGCTTTCTTTTGTATCTTCAAACAGTTGACCATATGGTCCTGTTTTCCGTGCATCCTTGATGAGGCCATCTCTACTCTTTTCCTCACCCACTGACTTGCCCTTGTGCTACCGTGACTTTTCACCAAGTCTGTAAATTTTGTCTGAGAGCTTATCTCCAAAGAGTTGATTTTCAAATCTTTATGGTTTATAAATATTGCAGTTCTTACATTTACCTAGGAAAAGGCCCAGTGAATTTTAATAAGAAAGGCCAATTTCTACAGCAATTTAAGTTCCAAACAACATAGAGAGTTCCCCTTTAAACTTGTTTAGCTGAGACGTGAACGTTAGTCTTCATATGGATAACTACATTTTCAACTAAAGCAGAGAACAAACTTCCTGGCTTTCTCCACATCTAGAGATCACAGGTTATTCATACTTGTGGCAACTCCTTGGGTGCTGGGCTTTGTACAATAGAGCCTCCCTAAGGACACACAGTCTCTCTATGGTTTCTAGACCATAGAACCTCAACACTGACTCCTTCTGCATCCCTGGAACCTTCAGTCCTTTCTGACATCTCAAGGCATTGTTGCATAGCCAGCTTCAATGTATCCTTCTGATCCTCATTTGTTTTCTGAAACAGTGTCTGGCTGTGTATCCCAGACTGACCACAAACGAAGGATCCTGTTTTGGCAGTCTCCGGGGTGGTGCTATCACAGCTGTGAGCCACAGGCCTAGCTGCTACTTGTTTATTTTGGACATCTATTGTTTTGTGGATTTGCTTGGACCTTTTTCCTTCTTTCCATATTTGCTTTTAATTCTTTGTTTGTGGTACTAAAATGAAACTTAGAGTTTCATACATTCTAAGTGAACCCTGCTCATGGAACTATACTACACCAAGATCACTTAATATCCACACACAAACACTTTTTTTTTTTAAAAAAAAAATGCAAGATGTAGTTAAAGAATGCTGACTGATATTCAATTTTGACTTTATAAACTTCAATGTGGAGGGGCTGCGCTTGTTTCTGTCTATACTCACTCCTTCCAAGATTAGTCTTCTTCTCTTCCTCTATCTCATGCTTTACATACAAAATTGACTTCTACCTCTGAGAAAGAAAAGGTCTAACAAAGCAAAGAACAATATGAAAGCAATGCCAATAACAATTTCTAATTCATTGAACTTTGCTTTGCAATACTTATCATGTAGTTTTTTTAGGATAAGCAAAAATATTTAAATCTAAATCACCAAAGATTTATTAAAAATGCAAAAACAGAATCCTAGCCAATGCACAGAGCTTCTGACTCAGGGTCTTGAAGAACTGTGGTAGATCTAGACATCTGGAGTTAATTTACTTAGTGGCTTTGGATTATAATCTGAAAGATCCAAACATGCATTTGCACTGTAGACACGAGTTTGTTTACACAATAGCTTAGTGTTTGTTAGTAAAAGATAGTAAAGAGGAAATCTCTCTAACCAAGTGTTCTGCTTGCTAAGAATCAAAGTGTATAAATATTTCCCTTCAGTTGTTCCAAAGCATCTTTCTAACAGGTGCACATTTAAAAACCAAAAATAAATAAAAAATATTTGAACTAAAATCCTGTTTTAAAGCAATGCAATTAGAAATGTGTACTACTGCAAAGATTTTTTTGTAAAATTCCTTCCATGATGGTTCTGTGATTAAATAATTAAAATTAAATAATTTATAACGTTACCTAGGTATTATTTATAAAACACTGAATCAAGAAATGGGAGCTACCGTTGGGGAGATGAACTTGGTCCCTTGCACATTTATAAATTCCCCGGATATAAACTCTGACAGTGACTTATACCGTTTATTTCCTTTTACTGAGAAAGTAGATGCAGGTGATGTACTGTGAGTCGCCAGCTGTTGCACAAAGCACACACATGTTGTGAGAGTAGACAAGATGCCAGCGCTTCAGGGACTCCAACTTGCACAGATCCGAGCACCTGGCTATTGGAAGTCGCTCTTGAAAATATTTGCCTGCTCGTGCTTTGAGTCCAGCTTTAGTTCAGACTAACATTCCATTTCCAGATGTCTCTTATTACAACCTAATTATATTCAACCCCTATTTTATTTCAAATAATTTGCCATTGTTAAGGGTCACCTCTTTGTAAGCACTGCTGAGAACAAGTATTTTTGGTCTTAGGTCTGATTACAAGAATTAAGAAATGGCCTCCTTTAGAATGACAACTCAGTAAAGTTCATGTATCCAACATTACAATTACAGTGTAGCTATGTACAATATTTATAATAATATTATTGCTACTTTTTTAAATGTAAATTTTCCTTATTAAACATGCTGGGAAGCACCAAAGCCCCCTATTATTCAGTCAGTCAATAGTTCATACTGGGTCACACTTCTTATACTTGTGGAGGCTTGTTAAGTTTTTAAATAAGATGAGCAAAGTATTAATTTTCACTTTATTAGAGGAAAAGAAAATTCTAATTTATTGTCAGAAGTTAGAGAAAATTATATTAAAAAAAAACCCAACATGTATTAAATGTTCAAAGTTGAAGAATGTTCCCAGGATTTTTATCTCCTTAGCTATGTTGCTTAGCTATGTCTTAAAACATGTCTTAAGCATGAGTTTCAGGGAAAGGACATAAGCCTGCATGTGGGGGGTCACTTTCAATACACCGTTATAGATCCTTCCTTTATAGTCAAGGTTTAGTTCATTAACACAGTCACGTGGATGCAGTTAGTAAATGGCATTCTAAAAAATGTTGGTTTGGCGAAATTCAGACACCTTTGATTTGGTAGCTAAACTAACTCAAATCATACAAGTAGTCTGTCTATATAATACTTTCAACCGTTTTTTAGTCCAAATTTTATAAAGGCTTTAAAAGAATTTAGTGCAAGTGACTAAATGCAATAATAACATACTCATATCTATTTAAGTATGTACAGACAGACTAGGGGAAAGAACTGGTTTACAGGCATGTGCCTGGTTTTTCTATGAATATTCCATGTTGTTTGCAATTATTTCAGATTTACAAATTTCCCTCTTTTGTACTTCATGCTGCTTGTTCAAGACTATTTTATTAATAATTTAACTTATAAGTGTAATTCCTCATACAATAATCAGCAATCTTATGATAGTTTGAATTTCCAAATACTACCAATTCATTTTTAATATCCTTCAGGATTCATAGGAGATTTTAGTTGGTATCAAGAAAAAAGATTCATATTTCAAATGTTAGTTTATCAACCCCTCTACGACAGTTAGGATAACACTGAACCAATGCTATTGTGGAGTTGGTTAAAAGTCATTTGTCACAGAACATGGAATCTACTCACGTTTGTCTTGCTCTGCTTCAATTCCTTCACTTTCTGTGTCGCTTGGTAAGAGCCATGGCTGATGCACAACCTGCAATTGCTTCAAAGACTCATCCTGCCAGAAAAAAAGATTTAAGTCTAGGTTGATATCACAGACACCAATGAGGTTGAGCAGTTCAGTTTCCATAAAGTCCATGTTCAGAACCCTAAATACCTTCCCAACAGCAGGGGAAAAAATGAAGCTTAAATCCCTTTTCATGTCATATTTATAAATCTCTTAACCCTAAAGTCATTTTGCATTCTTCTTTAGCAATAGTTAGGCAATAAGAATTAAATCTAGACTATAATCCTTCTGAGCCAATGTTTTATATAAATGCTTTTGGAAACAACATCACAAATGCACAGGATAAAATTGGATAGAAGTAGCCTTTATCAAGGAAAGACTTTAACCTCTTTATAAGGACAGAGATTAGGATGACTGACACCTGCTTCCTGCCTTTACTCCTTCAGTATTTCCCCCCTGCCTTTTATCCTTTCTTGCTGCCTCATTTCTTTGGTCTCAATCTCCTGAGCTGAAGGGATTCCACTATGTAAATTTCATAAGTATGCCAGTACTACAGATACAAATGACCACACTCAACTTCAATTATGCTTCAGTTAAAATAGTTCATATATACATCTTTACTCTCTTTTTTTCCTTTCTGTTGATGAACATACATAACCCACCATCTCTTGTTTTATCTGCAGTAAAGGACATCTGTGAAATACAAGGGCCATCATTCTTATGTCTTCTAGGTCTCCTCTTTTTTTATTTTTTTGATATTTTAAACTTTTATTTATATTCCCTTGCAGTGCTTAGCCTCGCAGCCTAAGCAAGAATTCAGATCGCCAGACAGAGAGGGTTCTGGGTAGCCCCTCTCTGCTTGGTCTAGGGGTGGAAGTCTCCTCTTTTAGGTTGGGTGGATCTAGGTCTCCTCTTAAGTCGTTTTTGGGTGGGATTTTAAAGAAGTTGTATGATGAAATTGTTTCCGTGCTTATAATTTTTGGCTGTTGTTGCAGATGTCTCATTGTTCCATGAGTAAAATTGGGTTTAAGTTGGTTTCTGATCCATACTGTTTCCTTTCCACTTCTATTCTGTCATCTATAATTATCTGGTAAGTCCTCGACATTGTCATAAATTGTCACCTAACGCAATGCTTCATACTGAACATTTTATCTCTTTCCTACAAGACAACACGCTCGCAGGGCTCGATCATTATCTAAACTCAGAGTTTTCCCTTTCCCTACAAGGCAAGTGAATTCTCAATTTCATTATACATTTAGTGGATCAATATGCAATTACTATATAGTAAGTTTCCAGTCATATTTTCCTGTCTCAGCAATAACATGAACTCCATAAAGGCACAGATAGGCTTTTGCAACTGGTCATCCCAAGAAGGGATGAAGAGTGTAGGCCACAAAGTAGGGACTCACAAAATAGGCACTTATGTAGGAGAAAATAAGAAAAGAGAGGAAAAACATTAAGAACAAAAGAGATTGAGAGTGTAAATTCACCCTTAAAAACACAGAAACATTATTTTTTAAATACAAAAATATTTTTTTGTATATTTTAGTAAAAAAGTACTCTACTAAAAAGTAAAAGTCAATAAGATCTGTCAGTTCACCTACTTAACCCCTACAATTCATTTATTATTTTCTCCATTTTTGCTCTTTTTCCCCCTCCATCTTAGGATACTTTGCCTTCTGTTGCTCTGACAAATGCTAACAGTGTAAAACTTAATTCTCATAATTCTAAGAAACATGGACTAGCAGACATTAAATGTCAGTTTTACTTAAGAGAGCTCCGATGTGTGAGAAATACACTATGCACAAATTCTTGATTTAACGATAAATTCCTGAGGTGTTTAGTCCTTGTGTAGACCTTTCCAAATCACATATTTTCCAGGAGTGTGGGAGATAGGATCAACTGGTAATGCACATGGACATTTCAAAGCAGCTAGCTAGTGCTGTATGATATTATAATAAATACATGATATTGCTTACTGGTTGAAACCAAATTGGCTATGTACCACAATGAAAGTTTTCATGTGCTCTAGTGAAAAAGATCATGGAACCTCAGGATGGACAATAGATTATGAAGAAAGTATGATGCATTAAAGGTAAATAAGGCACTCACATTTAAAGGGGTGGAAAATAAAATGCTGACCAAGCAATTCTGGAGGTTTGTGGAATATGTAAACTTAGAGACTAAATGGGAATCATAGAGAGACTCTATTTTAATTGATAAGTTCATTATGGACTTATATCAGAATTAGATTATTAATTGCAATATAAATACATATGTATGAATCCTTTTTGCTAAAAATAAATTGCTCAATAAAAGAGTGTGTGAGTGAGTGATCATAGGCAAATACACATATAGGAAGAGTCTGGATAATTTATATACACACTCTGCACTTAAACTAAAAGGTAACTCCCACTCTGAGTTGTGTAGAGTGACTTAGTTTAAAAGGTGGCAGAGAAATGGAGAGAAAAATGAGTAAGTTCATAGCAGAGTAAACTGACAAACACCACTGTAAACCAAGCAGTCAGTTGGTCTTATATACCCTGGTCATACACACCCTCAATAGTAATGGATGGAAATAGTAGTTTTATTTTGATGTTGTTCTTTTCAAAAATACACTGTATTTATGTCGGCATATTTATGATTATAAGTAATAAAATTAAAGATGGTGACACATGACATGAAATGCAGACTTCTTCATAAGATCTTGAAACAAAGTAGACTTTGCTTTTGTGCTAAATTTCCCTTTGCTAACCTAGGTCATGGCAATCTGCACAATGTATAGATTTCATTACTAAGCAAAAATGAGCAATTGTGACAAATGACCCAAGATATATTTATAATAATGTGAAGTGTTAATACTAGTTGGAATGAGTGGGAGAAACGTAGGTACTATGCATTCTGTGACTCTAACACTGCAGTAAAATTAAAACATTTATTTTAATAATTGAAGCAAAAGAAACCCAATCTTGGAAATGATTTTCATAAAGAAAATAATAGCTTGATTTTTTTTGTACCAGCAGCTCTTAAAAATATTTTGTGATTTGGACTGAAATATAAATTCCTATCATGTGAGAGATGGGCTCCACTGTGAAATGTCTTTGCCCCAGGGTGAGAAATCCTGGCTGGTCGAAGGCCCTTGAGTTCCCTTCTGTGTTAGTTATCCTTCCTGTTGCTGTGGAAACACACTTCACAGAAGAGACTTAGAGAGAAATGGTTTACTTTGATAGGTTTCAGTCTATCATGGTGGTAAAGAAATGGCAGAGCCACTTGGTCTATGATAGTAGCCCACGCATTGGATGTTCATGTGGTAGACAGGAAAGCAAAGAGAGCAGACTGTAGCCACAAATTAGGGCCACCTTCAAAAGCCACCTCAGTGTCCTGCTTCTACCACAAAAGTCCTACAGTCTGATGACCACAGCTTTAGAAAAGCAACCAGTTCCATCAAAGCCTTCAAACCACGAGTCTATGGACATTCAGATTCAGACTGTACCACTGTCTTAGAGCTGAGAGAGAAGGGAAAGGTATTGAGGTAGACAATGCATGGTGCTTTACAAGCACGTCACATCTAAGTCCCCACTCTTCAGAAAGTTGAATGGGAAAGATTTTAGCTGCGTTTTCTAAAGGAAATTTAGCACCAAAACAAGTTATATCTTGGACTATGTAACTTACATGTAAATGGACATTTATTCTTGGAATTTAATTTAATTTTTAAATTCTTGTCAACTAATGAGATTTGGCTTTGCAGAGGTATCCAAAGAAGCTGAGCAAATATGAAAATATTGGGTTTGTTAGCTTGAAAATTCTCACTCTCTCTCTCTCTCTCTCTCTCTCTCTCTCTCTCTCTCTCTTCTGTCTCTTTTCCCCCTCTCTCTGTGTGTGCATATGTGTGTGTGTGTGTGTGTGTAGAAACACAATTTCAGGATGTTTCATGTATCAAAGAGGGAAAATTAAAATTCTGAAAATTCTCAAAGTAAATCGTGCAGTTTTCTCTTTTTAAAGAAGGAAAAAATAAAAGATAGTTTTAGATTTCTAAGGAGAAATCAAAGGCTGGAACTCCTTACTTAAAACAGAAAGTATAAAGTAACCAAGGAAAACAATGTTAATTAATTTAGAAAAGTGTTTTTGTTGTTTAGCTTCTTTTCTCAAATATTAAAATCCATTTTATAATAAAGGATATGACTAATAGGTCATAAGTTTTGTTATTTTATCCACAATGGTTCAAGATATTAAGTAATATAACCAACTGGCTTTCTAGGCTAACGCCTTGCTCCTGAATAAAGAAGGTTTAACTGGTCTTGGTTTACTGCAAGTGGTATACAGTAGAAGTGGAACTCAGTGGAGTTTGGGGAGAACTTACACTGTTGACACAGAGTCATGATGACAGAGCAAGTATCACTATCAGAGGATTTCATTGTTCAACTTCAGCAATCCCTAAACTAGAGCTAGAAATAGAAGCTCCCAGTTTGCCTACCTCTGATCACCAAGAGCAGTGCTGTCTGAAGCTCACCCGTCAGGCTGCACATAATTCCTTGAGATAGGGTCAAGAAGTTAAAATCTTGAACATTTTTCAAAAACAAGGGCTGATGTGTTCCTTCTCACTAAGTTTACTCAAGAAAATCTGCAGTGTATTAAGCTATATTCAGTATAGCACAAAGGCTCATATTAGCAAGAGCAAGCTCTCAGGGCTGCTTCTAGAAAAAGTACCATTCATCTTTTTTAAAACACTTCTTTTTGCCCTAAGTATAGCAAATACCCAGGGATCTGTGTGGTGAGTACTAGCGACATGGATCTTATGGAGAACAGCTACTGGCCCTGAATCAATCCTTCTCTTTGCTTACAGAGTAAGAGATTTAAAGATAGCAGTATTGTTATTTCATATGTATAACTTACTTTTAGATTCTCAAAATGCTACAAATCACTGATTTATGTCCATCTGACCATAGAAGTTCAGTATATTTAGAAGAAAAAAGTGTTCCTTTGTTGAAAATCTTTTAAATCTAAATTAATTATTTCTCCCTGTTGGGTATGAACATGTAAATAACATCCTGACAATGGTTCCATTTTTTTTCCAGACATGCTTCCTCAGTTTCCTGTGAACTCTCAAGTCATGGAATCCATCTAAATAGATGGATCCATGGACTATATGGTGCACATAATAGCAAGTGAGTTAGCTCAGTGGATAACAGCATTCATCTCTACATTCATTTATACATAAAAAAGTTAGTCTACCCAAGATACATTTCAAATGACAAAGAATTAATTCTGTACTTCTATTAAAGTAAAATTTCCTCTAAGTCATTTATACAGTTAGTTGGCAATGTTAATAATACTGCCTTTTAGCACGTGTTAACAAAATATCTCACAATTACTCCGAAATCATTAATTTCTTTTTTATGAATAATGTTTCTGTGGTCCAATTGTTTGGGAACCATAAAAAGCAATTGAAATACAAGAATACAGAATTAACTAAGTCCGAGAGCTATAACTTTTAATGAATAGGTTCTGAGAAAAAAAGAAAACATCATAACTAAATTATAGAAACTATGATGAATTGTCAAAAGAAAAGGAGGAAAAAGTACAAACCGATTTAAACTACTTCAGAAAACATAACCATTTGTCGTATTTCTCTTCTGTGTAGAGGACTGAGAGAGCACACCACTGCAATAGGCAAGCCTTTCTACTTGCTGACTTCCTTTCCAGAGATAGGAACCAAGCATTATTGTGGTCCATGAAAAATTAGTCATTTCCCAGCATTCCCTTCCAGGCACTTGCTTCTGTGGCTTCATGAGTCCTTCAGACATCTGCTATATCACATTATGTAATTTGTAAAAAAATAGTAACACCACAAATGATTCTTGTCTATGTAGATGCAAACCTCATCCATTGTAAATGTGATTGATTGTTAGCCTGTGGAGATGACTTTAATTTGGCCAATTTTCCCATCTATTTATAATGTCATTTTAACATTTCTTGTTTGCTTTTATATATGATTGAAGTCTTCTTTTATTGGTTATAACATATAACTTGTTCCATCATTAATTTACTGTTCTTAGACATTTTACATGTATTCTTCCATGTGTATGTGTGTGTGTGTCTGTGTGTGTGTGTGAGAAAGAGAGAGAGAGAGAGAGAGAGAGAGAGAGAGAGAGAGAGAGAGAGAGAGAATAAACTGATAGTGATAATAGTTAATTTGATTTTCCAACAGCTAGTATATCTGAAGAACAAAATGTATATTATTCATTTTCTATAAGTAAACGTTCCTTCTCCATTAGAAATATAGCTGGAAGCTCATTCACATTGAAGGTCACAGAGCTCAACCTGGGGAACCAGACAGGCCTGAGTGGGTATAAGTGACCTGGAGACCCCCATGTTGCATAGAATCAGTTCCTCTCCAGTTCAGATGGTGCCATCTGGCAAACCAAGCCCAAGAGTTGGGAAAGATTTCCTATTTCCAGTGCTGTTTCCTGGCTGGTACCCTTAGAGGTGGCAAAGCTGCCACTTGTCACCCTGAGTGAGTTCACACTGCATGTTCCATTGCTGTTCTGTCATCTGCCCTTCACCACCTTCGTGAAGTCATGACTGCTTTCTGAAAAGTTTTAGCAACTGTTGCCTCGACTCTGTAGTTTTCTGTAGCTTCTTCGCTGTTGCTGTGGCTAGCACTTCATAGGTGCCTGTGTCTACACCACTCTCCCCCACCAGTCTAGGGCACTTGAGGGCTATGCACTGTGCTCATTCCGCATTATGTTCTGTATTTTAAGAACATTAGTTTTCTTATAAAAGGTACGGGAATAAAGCTTTAGAAATATTTAAATTTGATGAATTGTTTTGAATTCTCTTTATTGATCAGCAATAATATGATTGTAAATGATAAAGGGTATTTGGAAATTGTCTCTAACTTGAGTTGTCCGGTAACTCACATGTGAAGACCATGTGATCTCTTAAATTTAACTTTAAGAGCTATTTTGAAGATTTGAAAATAGACTCATAAAGTATCTTATGTTTTACTTGCTGAAAGATCTAAAGACCAAAGACCTAAATGTCAGCTGGGTATGATGGCATATTTCTTTAATCCCAGCACTTGGAGAGGCATATTTCTGTGAGTTCAAAGCCAGCTTGATGTACATAGTGAGTTGCAGCAGAGGCAGGGCTGGACAAAAAGACTTTGTCTCACCGCTCTTCCCCCCAAAAATATAAATGCTAGACTGAAATAATAGATTAAAAAAATAGATTATGTAGACTAAGAGTAGGCTTATTATTACATAGAATATCATTATATAGAATAATTTTAAAAGAAATTATGTTGCCTTGCCTTTTCTACTTAGATCTCAACACAATTTCTTAATGTTGTGAGGTTATAATTCATTTACAATATATGTAAATAAGTAAATAAGTAAATATGTAAGTAAGTAAATTAATCAATCAATCAATAATAAATCAATAAATAAGACAAAAAAATCCAGCCCTACAAGAAGGAAGTAAAACAAAGCAAAAGGACAGAGAGGTTGATATGTTAAAAATTGTTCAAAGTTTAACAATAAATGTGAAATATATTAAAGCATCAACCGTACAGTTTGAGTTTTTAGTCTGTGCTAAATTAAAACAAATGTTTGCAAGCTCAGTTTTTATGTCAATGTTTCTAACATTCACAAATATTGGATTTTTGTTTTGTTTGCTGATCCTATAATATGAAAAGTAAGTAAAAGCCCAAATGAGGAAAAAAAAAACAAAACAGAAAATAATGTCATTTTATATCTCACATTTTAAACAGGTTACCATTGGAGATTTTAAATGTGTATTTTCTAAAAATCAAAAGTATACTAATTTAGAAGAAAAATACTAGTAACTAATTCATAAGTCACTAATTAATGCCATGTACCTTTATTATGATGATAATTTGTTGGTTTATGAAACAGCTAATATCTAAGCATCAACCAATATAAAGTGAAAAGTCCATGCAGCAATGGACCATGATGGTAGATGGGTAACATTTACACTGCCTGGTTCACACAGGGAGAGTCAATAATGAATCTCATAAGCTGAAGACATTTATACTCCCAATAAACAAACAGAGCAGGACTGAGAACAGAGGAATAAACAAACCTCCGATTGCTTAAAAGAGTTGTCCTCCTTTTCTAGAATACACAATGGGGGTGGGCTTTCCCATGATGCATGTCTTCAACTGTAGAAAAAAATCTGTTAGAGTCATAGCTAGGGTAAACCTTAGAATGAAATAGTTTTCTAGAAGTACTTTGATCTTAAAAGAAAATACTGTAGAAAACAATGATTGATTTCTGTTATCTATAGAGGTTTGGTTTTGTTGTTGTTTTGTTTGTTTGTTTGTTTGTTTTTCCTGAAGGAGTTTACAGTCTTTGCTGACTTTGGTCACAAAACAGTCCTGGCACACCTGGAATGTCTTGCATTATTGAGTACTGCAAACAATACACAGTAAACACTAAAATTGCAGGGGCGTTGTGTTTTCCTTCAGAAAGCATATATCTTAGATTAGAGGTTATGTAGGAGGAACTTGCTTTACCTCTAATACAAGTTTTGTTTAACAGTCAAGAAACATGCTTTTATACAGCTCTTTAAGATTCTGTCCATAGAAGCTGTATCTCCCTGCTGGCAGCCATCCTTGAGTGAGCCTCTTTCTTTGATGATCCCTTTCGACTCAGAAGACTGACATTTTATCTTTAGAAATCATTCCATTAAGACCTAGCTAGAGAAATGCTTTCCATACATAGCTGAGGTATTTGTCAACCCATGGAGACCTTAATAAGCTTAGCAAAATGAGCACTGACTGGGTCCTTGGAATCCGGTGAATACTGAAAGTTCCTGTTTTCAACAAGCCTCCAGCTGATGTTGATGTAATTGTCCTTGCAGCAGCAATGCCTTTCCAAGCACTTCTAATCAGAAAGCACGAATAACACAACAAAACTCATTCTAACATGCATCTTCTTGATATGCCCATGCATGCATGCCTCAGGGATTGCCTTTTACAGCCCTGTACCAGTAACAAGAGTCATTTTCAGCCTTTCTGTGGAAGTATGTTGTCCAGCCCCATCAACACATTGTGAGCCTGGGACCAAAGGCATAAGTGACCACAAAATTCCCACTCTCTGTGGGTAATATTAATTGTTCAAATATATTGTGGTTTTGCATCAGATTCATTAAATTGAAACTTAGTATTCATGTTCCAATCCTCCCACATTTTGTCCATTTATTTGGATGCTTGCGAGCCTGAACATCTTCCCTGTGATTTCCTTCTTATCATTTTGTTATGCCTTCCTGTGCTCTTTTGAACAGCTCCAATTATCTCTGAGAAGATAGACAAACCAGTAGAGACTGCGCACTCCACATTCCTCTCCAAGTGATATTTGGGAGCTGAGGATTTCAATATCCATGCATCATTTTGTGTAGGACGAGCACAGTGTGCTCAGATGTCATTTGAATGGACCCTTGAATTGGGAAGAAGCACAGAAGCAGACCAGTTCCTGTTGAGAATTGACGTTTCACCCAAAGATTGGATCCTATCCATAAGCTGCCTTCATGCCCTGCATATTTAAGCTGCTTTCTTCATAAGCATCTTGAGTTTCTTCAGGGCTTAGGGACTCTGCAAAAGTTCTGAGGGTTTCCAAATGCCTGCCAGTAAGTGAATAGCTCTATGACACAGAACACTCTTCAGTGTCTTCACATGCAAAGCCAGGAATCTAAGGCATTTTTCCAAGAATGTGCCTTACATGGTAATAGGTGCAGCAAACAGCAGCAGGACCATCATATGCACATGAATGGGTGCTATGCTATTATGACTGCTCTTCTCATACAGGCCATGACTGTGTCTTTCTGGGTTTGTTCCTTTTGTTTTTGCTCATGCCCAGTATAAAACACATGTGTCTCATTATACATATACCAACAAATGTTTTGTGAATGAAAACACATGACAGCACTCAGTTCATGCACTTTCTCCTCCATTTTCAGAATGACTGGGTTGATAGAAAGTATCTCTCTACCAATGAGGAACAAAATTGATTTTGATAACATCATTTATTGTACTTTTCTAAACATGACCTGTAAACATATATGTATTAGGAACCCAAAAATAGAAGGAGAAAGCCAAATGTGTGCTCCGTCTCACATGATAGACTGAGGGCATGCTTTGCAAGATCCTCTAAAAACTCACTTCTTCCATGTAGGATTTCAAAGAGTGTCCTCCACTGGAGGCTTCTCCCTAAAGGCAAACAGAGGTTGAAAAGTCATAAAAGGAAAGAAAGGACAATATGAAATTATAGAGTGCAAGGAGACCTCTCTCACCCTTACCTGCCCAAACAAAGCCCATGAGCCTGTCATTTTGACAGCTTCAGACCCTCTGAGGGAGAGACCATTTCTTTCCAAATAAAGACTAATCTTGTAAGTATATTTCACTTCATGTAAACAAACAACCAGTCAGTGAAGCTTATAAAATATTAGAAGAGAATGCTAGGCAGGTTTTCCATTATTTTGAAATTTTCCATTATTAACTTTCTAACTATGTTCTTAAAATGAGATGAAGTCACTAATTCCATGTGCTCTAAATTTTCATGAAGATCTAACATCTGGATTTAAGACTATCCCATGAAAAGACAACATATTACTAAATATTTTGTCTTTGCATTCAGTCTTTCTAGCCATAGTGATGTGTGCTTAGCCAAGTCTCCATTTCTGTGTTTTGCTAATACATCACTGAACTCTGAGATCACTTAAATTTAAAGCATCAAATTAAAGGTATTCTAAACTATCCATCGAATTGTTGGTTTGGATAACTTATGCTTTTAGACTGCATAGTCAGGGACATTTAGAAATAAATTCTGTGATGCCATGAAATGATAAATTCTAGGATGTCGCATGTGTTTGAAAGATAGCTAAATAAATGTGAATAAAGCTTAGCATGGTTTTCATAGTACCTTTTGTGACTTTTCAAAGTCTCTCATACATGTAATTTCATTGGACTGGTGTTTGTGTGTGTGTGTGTGTGTGTGTGTGTGTATACACATACATACACACACACAGATACACATGCACACATCTGCATACACACACATCAATATACCAAAGTTTAACAGTCTCTAAATGATTCTGAGCTTGTGGCACTTTTCATTGCATAAAGCAGTCAAAAGGATAGGCTAGTTCTATGTTCTTAAAGTATAAACTATTTGGAAAAATCAAATTCATGTAAGCCCTCTAAAAACTGAGGAAATTTGAGTCCACAAGTTCAACACTTAATTCCTCATTAGCTGAACAACTAGCCCCAAGATGCTGTAAACCCTTCCAGTATGTCTCTAGCATGCCTAATTATCTTTTCTCTCACCTCAGTTGCCAGGAGAAAGAGGACTAGTTGGCAAATTGTTTTTGACAATAAATATGCTAAGTGGTCACCATGTGAAAGCTGCATGTCATGTCTCTGAACACTGGAGGACATGAAGTGCAATTTCAGAGTTTCTATACGCTCACTGAAAAGATTTGATTGCTTCCAACTAAAAAATAATGTTTTTTTCCAATTTGTCTAGATGCCCACAGTCTTCTGCTAAGACTTGGAAATGATAGAGGGTTTTCTTGATGGTCACATATCAATATACAATAAAGTACTCTTTTTGACACTTTTGCTCCTTCAGCTGTGCCAAAATTTTTAATGCTGATGACATAGTACAGGACAATGAACAGAAATTATATCGATATAAAATCACTCTTGTAAGGCTGACACGGAATTAAAGCAAGCAAGTTAGGAAGTGAAAGGACTCATGGCTTCTTGTCCATGAAAGATCCTTTAAAATGCTCAGAAGAAATGTCTCATCGGACACACTTTGGAAACTGTGGAACACCTCACATATGTCCACAGATTTATGAAATAATCTTTAAAACAACAACAGTCTGTACAAGATAGTCTCACCTTGCCCAGCAATGACCTCTACCAATGAGCTGATGCTAAGTCCCCCAGAAGTCTCCAACACCAGTGAAGCTTTTGCCTTTTGCCTTTAAATATTTACCATTGCCTCATCCATGTTGATACCCCAGAGTTTACTATGACTCATGCATGCCCATCACAATGCCCTGCCAGTCCCAAATAAATGCCGTCATTCTCTGAGAATCTGTCTGTGCCTTGAGATTGGCAGGAGAACCCACACATCATTCCTTTTACACACTGGAATCTGGCTACAAGCCTCATCCACAAATTACTGCATTGGTGGCTCCAATCAATGAAGAACATAAAATTTAAATCTCTAGTTGGTAATAAAGGAAAAGGGCCACTTGGTGGAGAGGATTACAAATGTGCCCATGGCCCAGTGAACAGAGGCAAAGACAAGAGGTAAAACCAGTGATTTTAAAATCAGAAGAACCCTATGAAGAACTGGATTCCACATGCATGTCCCAGCTTCTTTAGAGACTTATAAATAATGTATCTCTCTTCCTATAACTGGAGGTGCTAAGGAAATAAAAAACATGTGCAATTTCATGGCAAAAGTCTATCGATTTCAGTTCACATTTTCTTAAGTATAAAGAGCGGTATTTTTAATATCAAGCTATCCCAATACCATAACATTTTGGTAATCACCTTTTAGAAAAAGAATCAAAAATACCGAAATGCAATTTCCCTTGAGAGAAGTAGAAAAGAGAAAGAAGGGGATGAGTAAAGGAGAGGAAGGACAGAGATATGGAAACTATGCCTTTAAAAACAAAAACAAGGGAAGGTATTTCCTGAAATATGGTCTCACTTATCATCAATTTCTAATACAGTCAGAGTTGAAATAAAAAATATTGTGAATATATAACAGAAAATATACTGCAAACTCAGAGAAAGTTGGAGAGAGCTAGGCTGGAGTCAAGAGTTCCCTACCAGATTGTGTGAGCTGTTAGGAAGGAAGGCCTGTGTCACCTTCTTAGATATTTTATATTTGAAGAAACAGTCTCAGTAATGTAGAATATTCTAGCAGCAGAATTAGATTTACCTTTCCTCATTCCATTTGCATTTTAACTATTATGTGAGTCTCCTGCTTCGATCAGTAAGCATTTTTTTTTATTCATCTCTTACTAATTTTTAGACAAAACACAGACTGGCTCTCTCAGAAGGGGGTATTTATTTACAACAGTACATGTGTAAGGTCTGTGGGACTAATTTCCTTCAAAGAAAATTTCATGAGAAGCCTACTTCACTGAAATGTTCCTGCTTCCTATTCTACTCAGATAAAACTAAGCAAAAATGCTAGCACACAGACTTCCATCTTACGTTCCTGAGTTATGTACCATGCACAGAAGGAAAGGAAGTCAATGGGCTTGGTCAAGCCATCCCCAAACCCAAGCAAAGCATCAAATGCCATCATCATTTATTTCAGTGAGGTATCAAGCACTTTGTGGGAGTCACAGATGGTTGTACATAATCAGGACAAATGGTTGGATAAAAACTTACTCCTATTATAAGAAGTTTGCCTTGGGAGAACAGACAGACAATTAGGATCAAGTACAAAAGTTCCCTGACTCATGTAACATTAAGCTGCCACAGGAAAGCTAAGGGGAAAAGCATCCAGGCTTTCATTCTTGACTAAGCAGATACTGAGAGATCAGAAACACTGAGAACTGCTATTGACACTGCACATATAAGCTGATGGACAGAGAGCACAGTCATGCTTAATATTGTTTTCAAACATTATTTTGAAGATTTAGACAATTAGCCTGATATCAAAACTACACAAGGAGGTCTTGGAAATAAGGAAAATTTTGCTTAAGAAACAACAGAACAAACACAAGGAACCATGAGAATTACAAAGGAAAATCACAAAGACACTAAGAACTGCAGTGTGTACTATGTTGTCAGATGGACAGCTATTGACATGGTTGATCTCTGCTTTCCACTGCATCACCACACAGGGTAAATGCACCATCTTCCCAGGAGGTGAGGAGAGGGAAAATCAACTTTTTGAGCTTTGCAGACCCTATGGACAATGGCTACTATTGTCTGGCTACTTAAAAAAACTACAAATCAACACCTGGGAAACCGTGGTGAGATCAGAGGTCTGTGAAGTCACTGGTGTGTTTAGGAAGTTGAATCTGGTTTGTTTTCCCACTTGCATATATGAATAGATGCTGATTCTATGTAAAATTTCCCAGTGTTCTTTCCAATCAAGTGAGAAATTTATGTCCTGAAAATCTATCAACAATATTATGGGTAGATATAATGTCCAACTACTTTTTCCCACAAATGAGAAGTTCATTCAGTAGAGAAGATACTTGAGCACTTTAGCATGGCTAAGATTAAAAATCAAAAAAACAAAACAAAACAAAAACCTCAAAAAACCAGAACGAACAGCACCATCCCCACAAACCCTGATGCTGTTAGAACAGTGGAACTGTGACTCATTCTGCTTTACAGAGTTATTGGTATAGCAGGATGTCTGCTCTGGGAAGACGTAACCTCAAGCTTCATCAAATTTCTCTTAAGGGAGAACAAAGCATGCCCTGGAGAGGTGGCTCGGTGGTTGAGAGCACTTGCTGCTCTTGCAGAGGACATGGGTTCTGTTCCCAATGTATACATATTTCCTCCTGTAACTCTCAATGCAGGGCATCAGCACACTTTCCCTGCTGGAGCATAGCATCACATATATACATGCAGGCAGACCCCTCAGATATACACAATGAAAATGGATCAAAAGGGTTAAAGAGAGGGAAGGCAAGATGTATTGAATCTCTATGTTTTTAAATTTAAATAAAAATGATTTACGCCTTTCTTCAAATGTCTAAGAATTCATTTAGTGATAATGGAAATGAATAAGGATAATTACAAGAATAATGACTGTTGGTGAGAATGTTCAATTTTGAAGGATTTAAAATATTTCTTTGTTCCTATTTTCTTAAAAGTAGCTGCTCAAGTAGGAAAAGCACTTTGGCACTTTAATTTCCTTCAGTGTCAGGTAAAACAAAAGTGGGTGGATGAAAAACAAGAGGCTCCATATTTGGGGTCATGGTGACCTTGGTGACTTCTATAAGTGAACGATATAGATCAGAGAAAGGACAACGTAAAAAGATATGACTAATTTTTCAGCTCTATTCTTTGAATTGAAATCCCTGGGGAGAAATAAGTCTCAGATTGAAATTTAAGAAAAAAATTTAAAGTAGGTCTTTTTAAAAAGACAGAATTTTAGGTAAAGTAGCAAACATTAAATATAGGAAAGGAAGACCAACTATGCGAAGAACGGAGAACTTGAAGCTAGAATATTAAACAAATGAAACAAAAGGGAAGATATAACAAACTAGATACATCTCAAGAGAACTTTCCTTTCCATTTTAGCAGGCATGCTGTAACAAAACACCAGAGACAGGAGACAGTTACAGGTTGGAAGACATATCTGATTCCCTAAAGGTGACAAAGATCGGCCACAGAGCCCAGAGGTGCATACTAGGAGAAAATGTTTACATTGGCAAGTTATGTGATACAGAGTTAGGACTGTACTTGTCTATGATAGGAGCAGGGAGCTATAACAGGATGTAGCCCACTGACGCATACTTATCTGATACAGGTCAAGCTCTTAACCTCTGTGGTTTTCTCTCAATGTTGACTAATTAAGACAAGTGTTTGAGTCAAGTGATTTTTATGTATATATACTTAATTTCATAACAAAACGTATTTTAAATACATGTATTTCTGAAGTTAAACCATATTTTGTAGGTGGAGCTGGAGATCCAAGTGAAACCTATAAAACATAAGAAGTAGTTGTTATCTAGCTCAGCTTACTGGTGGAGTTATCTGTGATTATGTCCCTAAGCCTTTGGTCTATAAAGTGGTAAATGTTGGTCTTGTATCCAGAAGAAGGAAGACCACGCTCGGCGTAATAATTTAATCATGTGGGTAACCTAATTATAATACTGACCTCATAAAAACCAGTTGACAATTTGAATTTTTTACTTTTTGAAATCTTTAAGCCTTTAAATGCTCTTCCATTATGCTTTTAAGAAATCAATAGATGTCACTTTGGAATCTGTAAAGTACCTGGATAAACTCTCTGAGGTCAGCCAAGTATGAATGTGAGCCTCATAATTCAAACCAAACATACAATGTAGTCTTTTGAAATTAAATTAACCTGCTCCTGGCAAAATGACCAGGTGGCTAAAATGACTAGCTTCCTAAACTGAGACTCAAATGGAAATGTACAGGAAAATTCATATGTGAGATGCAAAAGTTCCAAAAATACCAAGGGCCCCTGTATCTGGGATTCTCTGCCTGTGTCGTTCTGATTTTAAATTGTGATTGATATTTCAGGTACATAATATCATCAGGCATTTCTCTGCATTTAGGGAAACATGTCTATTAACTTATGCATTAAACCTAATACTATGTTTTTATTTTTGATATCTGCCTCTAATTTTTTTATTATTATACACAAAAAGATCAATTTCATATGTTAGATACATCTGAAAATAACTTTATATACAATAAATAGCTATAAATAATCAGAAAAGTAAAAACCATTGTTTTTACCAACTTGTGAACAAATATGTGCCGTAGAAAACAGGAGTTGTTTGTCTGTTTTGAAATAATGTCTAAGCTACAGCCAAGGCAAACCTGGAGTTTATATTCTTCCTGAATCCCCTTCGCAAGAGCTGGACTACCTGCCAACACCCTTACTCTCACCATTAGTACAGAAGTATATTAGAAGTAAAAAAAGTTCATTTTAATCCTTAACGTATTTCCTTAAAAGGAATTTTTTTCATTCTGAAAGTAGTCCATAGATAATACTATCTATAGATGAAGCTGTAAACTGAATAATGAATAAAATATCTGAATAGCTGAGCTAGTCTTTCACAATTTGAAAGCTGAGACCAGTACATCACTAGCACAACTGTGGCTTGCTATGGGGAAATGAACATGACCAGAAATGTGAAAAATTGTCCAAGCAAAGAAAGTGACTTCCAAGTCAGTCAGAAAAGCTGCTAGACCTTTTTCCTATCATTTTCAAGAAGAAATGTCTGAAGAGGTGACATACACACACCAGGGCATCCACTCACCATGACAACTGTTTCTTCTATTTAATATGGGGTTGATGTGAACTGGTTATTGGAACAAGACTGGATCTGGACTCTCTGCTTGCAAGAAAATGAGGCATGAGGAATCAGGCTTTTGTGTGTGATCACACAAATAGATGGTAAACTCCTTCTTCATATATGATGCAAGCCCTGAATCTTAGCTTCCTTGTCTGTAAATGATGGCAGAATCATTGTCTCCAGGGTGAATGTGAAAGTCAAATAAAATTGTGTCCATATGGCACCCAGCAACAATGACACACTGTTGCTCACTTCAGTAATAAATATGAGTGCTGGGCTGGAGAGATGGCTCTGCGGTTAAGTCTGTTTCTTGTTCTTCCAGAGGATGTGAATTAGGTTCCCAGAATCTCATCAGGCAGCTCACTACCATCTAAACCTTCAGTCTGGGAGGTAGATGCCTCTTCTGACCTCTGATTTCGACATCTATGGGTACTCTGACATCACTCTCATAGACTCATATATATGCACATGAAGAAAAAAAAACAAATGTTTAAAAATAAATAAACAAAAATGATTAGTAGTATTTAAGCAGTTTATAGTGATTGAAAAAGTAATCTAAGTCTATTAAATGAATCAAAGGTGGAGACATGCTTAATCTTTTACTGTCCTGATAAAAGTGACTAATTATGGGAGCTATTGCTCTCTGTATCCCTTTGCTTTTTTTTGAGTCTTCTTTATTTTTATTTTATGTGCATAAGTGAATATGCACATAAAATGCACATAACTATGCCTGAATATATTTATATGCATTAGATGCATAGTTGGTATCTGTAGAGGACAGAACAGAACATCTAAAGCCCAGGAACTGAAGTTATGGAAGGTGGTGAGCTGCCATATGAGTGCTGGACATTGAATCCTAGGTCCTTGGCATGCATTGCTCTTAAAGGCTGAGGCATCTTTCCAGCTCCTACACTTCCTAATGTCGCTTCCTGAGAAATCAAATATATGAGTCTGGGAGTAGCAGTTGAAGGTTTTGGGGTGGGGATGGAGGGTCAGGGGTAGGGCTTGAGGGTTTTGGGGTGGGGATGGAGGGTCAGGGTAGGGGTTGAGGGTTTTGGGGTAGGGGTTGAAGGTCAGGGGGTGGGGGCATTATTATTCAAAGGGCCACAGATTCCAGAGTTTTTTGTAATACAACTAAGTCTTTTAGAGAAAATTCAAGGGTAAATAGAAAGTAGACTAATAGTGAGCAAATAGGCAATAACAAAATGTAGAGTTTCAGAAATGGAAAGGAGCAAATGGTGAAAAGCAGGAAAATCAGTGCCTGATACAGGGTGTAAGAGCACCCTCAGTAAGACTGCCCCTGATAACATAGGCATATTTGCTTAAGAACCTCCCAGTTCTGTAGTGACAGCAGTCAGTCATTGTCTTTCCATCTCCTTTCCCTACCTGTGACCTTTCTTCCTTCCTCAAGCTGCTCTTACATGCTGTATGCCTTTTCTCCAATATCACTCAGTAATCGTCCACTCTTCTTAGGTCTTAGCTCTGACACCATTTGTTTTGGGATGGATGAGTCCCCAGACTCCACATTTGTCTATTGTCACACCTCCACACTTGGCCCCACTGCATATTCTACAACTTTCTTGCTCTTCTCACCATTATGCTGTATTGTCAGAACATTTGCCCATTTGCTGTGTTGATAGTTTTTCATCATTAAAAAAGAAGTTGTTAATATATCTATTTTATGAGAATTTGTTATGCGTGTTATGATAGACTCCACCTCATATTCCATTTTCTCCAAGTTTCCCCTATCTCCTTCATCATGTTTCCCTCCCAACTTTGTGTGCTCTCCATTTATTTATTTATTTATTTATTTATTTATTTATTTATTTATTTACTTACTTACTTAGTTACACCTCCAGTCTTCTTGGTGTGGTCTATGTGTACTTAGTAAGGGACTATCTTCTAGAGAGCAGGAAGCTCTCTAGGGGTTGCCTCATTGAAGACAACTTACTACCACCACCCCAGAAGTCAGCAATTGAGTTAACATTTCAGTTGGGATGAGATTTTGTGAGTTTTCCACTGTCCATGCTGAGGTCATGTCTGTGCACGTCTTGTACATGGAGGCACAGCTACTGGGATTTGTGAAAGTAACTTTTATTCTCCTGAAGTAGTTGTCATCTTCAAGGCTTACTGCCTCTATCTGCTAAACTAGGCCTGGTCCTGGAAGCTTCTAGCCTCCATAAAATGTTATCTAGGCCTAAAATGTTTTCAACCCCTGTGACTTACTGCTGCTGAAAAACCTCACAATTTTCTAGTTCTTTCTGAACTCTGACCAGCTGGTTCAACTCAACCCTTCTGGCTTAATCTCTACTCCAAGCTGACTGATTCGATCTGGCTTCGCTCAGTTCCTCCTGAATTACTCTGCTTGACTTCAAATTAACTCTGGCAATCTGTTATAATCTTCTAGCTCCTTCTCATTCTCTGGTTCATTCTGTCTTTATCTATATTTAGCTTGTTCTCTCTACAACCAGTCTCTGTAGAACTGTCCTAGTAAAATTACCTTCTCTACCTATCCCTCTTAAGTTTCCAGGTTGTCCTCTTTTCTTATGAGAGTTGGGCATTTCCCATTCTGTCAAATCTTCCATTGATTCATCACTTTGCCACTCAATTAGACATCACTTATAAAGATGGGTGTTTCCTTCTACAAACTAACTTTACCTTTATTGTTTGGGATCAAAGGTGTGTGCTAAGGATGTGTTTATATTCCAGCGAAAGGGATTAAATGTGTGTGATAAGGGCTGAGCCACACTACAATGAAAAACAGACTTTTCCAGTAAATAACACAATCTTGGGCTTCTTACTCTGATCAAATATCCTACAACAATGATTTTCTAAGTGCCAAAACCCTGTAAGGTCCAGAATACTGTTTCACAGCAGATATTTACTGCTTTTGGATATTACAATTGATTCACTCTCTCTTATATAACATTTGCTGAGCCCTAAGGGAAGGATGCCGATATAGATAGCACATTCAGAGCAGAGTTGCAGATAGGTGGTCTGTAGTTCACTATTCTCTGCATGTTGAGGTACATAGGTGTATTCTCAGCAAAAAGGAAACTTTTCTGATGAGAGTTGAGAGGTGCACTAATATACTGATATAAAGTTAAGGAATGTTAGTGTCGGCTAGTAAGCATTGTCTAACCATTGAGCAGAATAGTAGTAGTAGGTTCTCCCTCATGACCTATGTCCTGGCTTGCCATTCATTTGGAAACCAGTTAATGGTACCAGGCATTAATTCCATCTTGTGGAGTGAACCTTATATCTAATCAGAAGGTAGTTGGTTACTTTTATAATATTTGTGCCACTATTATACTAGTAGGTATGTTTTGTCAAACCAGTTTGCTCAGAGTTCAAACCTGAGCAAGACTGTTGACAACTTTCTCCACCAACACCATACTCAAATCCTTTCATCATTTGAGATCTAGGGATGAAGCTTCCAAGTCAGTACCAGTTGATTTCTCTATACCATGTGACTTAAGTATATGTTATCTTCAGTGATGGTATCTTACTATCAAGTCTAAAAGCATAAAAAGAACAGTGAAAATAGACTGTACTGTTTAGGGGTTCTATGGGATTTCCACTGACCAACAAGTTGAAAGAGCTAAACCATACTTGGAACTTTTATTTGACAACCTCTGGTGTCTAGTAAAAGCATTGTCCTGATTATTGGTACTTAAATGCTTTTTATATGTGCACATGCACCTATTTTAAGAAGTTTCTACAATATTTAGTGTTAGTTATTCATCTGCATAACATTTCCTTTACCCTGTCCTTTCATCCATGACCAAAATTAACCATTTTATTTTTATTATTAGTCTATTATTTCCCCGTTTTCATATACCATCTGTATTTTATTCCTCTTCCTCCCCCAAATCTCATGTTGATGCCTCTTACTAGTACCCTGACTTCTGCGGGCTGTCCTATTTAAACATATGTGTCTAAAGCTAACATTTACATAAAAGAGAGAACACACAGTTTGTCATTTAGAATATGAGTTACTCATTCAGAATGATGATTTACATATTCGCTCATTTATCTGTGAATCACCTAATTTCATTTTACTTTTACAGCTGAATAGTACTCTATAAAAGTAGTATTTATTACACTGTTGGCTCCTAAGTCCAATCTTCAACACTTCTGGGGCCCAGGACAAAAGATTAAACAAAAGTCACATTGCCAAGACTTGTAATATTAAATGCATCCTAGCTGACAGGCAAACTTGGACAACCATTTTCAGGTTTAGAATTGATGGAGAATTTGAAAGTGGGCTTCTGAGCCACACTAGGGAATAGACAGAGCATCTAGAAATGTTGACTCCACTGCCCATCCCCTTTACTCAACACTCTGTACCGCACTCTAAAGCATTGGCCACCTCTGCCTGCCTAACCCAAAGCTTCTTCACACACTCCAACAGCTATTTCTTCTTTACTTCTTAGATCTAGATTAGGAGTTAATGAATTAATGATCATTCTCCCAACCAGGCTTGGAACCATCTGGTCAAGTACCCTGGCATCTCAGTAAGTACAACAAACATTGCAAAGCTCTGATTAAATATCTCTTCTTGGTGACACGACTTCCTCATGTCATATGGACAGAAATGGTCTGGTCTAAGGACACTATTGAATCATTGAGTCTCCCCAAGGGAGGGAGCATACTCTTCTCATTGCCATTTACAATAGAAGTCTGGCACCTAATTCATTCCATGATTGGTATTGACTGAATGAGGACTATCACAAGAAACATAAACTTCTAATTTAATGGAGAAACAGCAGAGAGTATGGCTAGAAGATGGAAAAGCAAACATTTTAGCTGTTTTCAATAATTCAAAATAATAGAATTGGGAAGCATCTAATGGCAAGAGATAAGGGATAACATCATATATTATATCTATAAAGCAACAGAAAAATATGTCTGAATATAAGACAGAAACAGACATTTAGAATTGACTACATTTATTTTATGTTGGATAATGGTCATCATATCTTAGATAAATAAAATTAATTATACTAAAGATAAGATATATGAATAAGGGAAAGAAACCAATCAAAAATTTCAGCCAAGAAACCTTAGGTCTACTAGTTCAATGGACATTCTGGGAAGACCGTAAAGCTAAAAGTTTTCTTCAGATAGACAGAGTAGCTTGCAGTCATTATCAAGGATAGTGAATAAAACTTAGAGATAAAATACACTAGAGAATGATGTAGAGGAAGATGGTTATAGCAGGAATCTGGGTCATCATATTCTTCTAACTGGGCATACTATCATCTAGAACTTATCCTTCAATCTTGAACATCCTTTATAAGTTCATTCATTGTAAGTTGAGTCCAGAAAGACTGTAGCATGTATTTAAGAAACAAATCTGCTAGGAACTTTCAGTGAAACCTGTTTTAGGGATACAGAATTACAATGTAATTAATGGTATAAATATGTTAAAGGCAAAACCATGAAGCCATGCCAGATATGACAACCTGTAGAAACATTTTCTAGACAAGGTATCAACTATGAACCCAATGTGTTTTTCTTGATGCAGCCCAGTTTTTCTTTTGTTGTATAAACCTCTTGTCTCATTGAGGACCAGAGCCCAAGGATGTTCTATAAGGAAAAAGGCTTCTGTCAACTCTTAATTCTGAAGTGAACTCAACGTGCTCTATAGAACAAAGCTTGCTTTGAGACCCTGAAAAGGGTCAAACCACATCACAGAGAGTAATAAGATATCTTCTATTCTCATGAAATGTTTGCCTGCCTGGAACACTAAGTTCAAAGCAAATATTTTTTGAGGTCTTACTGAACATGACTGAATTTTGAAGTTCATTACAATGTTTTTGCATGTGTCCACATTTTGTAAAAACAGCTAGGAACAGAAATAGAAGAGTCAAAATTCCCTGCCAGTTTTGGAGTCTAAAAGACATTTCCAGAGAAAAGAATAATGTTTACATCATGTGTCACTTAATTTTATATTCTTTCAATATTAATTGATATGAACATTTTGAATGTTGAGTACTTTTTGATAATGAAATTCAGACAAAACTATTGAGCAATGTCTAAAATTCAAACCAGCATTGCACTGTTACTCATCTTAAGGTCACTGCCAGTCAGTTAAACAAATCAATGAAGCAAAGTTACAAAAAGCCAATCTCAACATTTTTAAGGCTCCCTGGTCCCCTAAGAAAGTGTTCTTTTTACCCTTGCCAGATGCTCCTTGACATACACAGATAGACCAAGCTTATCAAGGAATCCTCCAAAGTCTTGCTTGAGAATATTGGTAAACTTTAAAAAAATAAGTTCTTCAATATTTCATTTATTATTTGTGTGTGTGGTATATGTATGTGAGTTACATGTTTATATGTGAGACAGTACACCCATGTATGCACATGTGAAAATAAGAGTCTCCTTTCTGAGGAGGTCTCCTTCTTACTGCCTTGAGATGGAGTCTCTCAGTACACAGGAAACTCAACATTTGGGTAGGCTGAATGGCCAGAAAACTCCCAGGATGCACATTGTGCCTCTAGAATGGAGGTTACCAGCATCATCAGTGACTTGCAGCTAATTACATAAGTACCCTGAATCCACTTCCTGCTTGCAGAGTGACTGAACTATCTCCTCTGCCCAAGAATAGCAATTTCAAAAGCTATCATTAATGAGAGTATTATCCACTACATATCATTGATGGTTGGGTAGTAGTTAGCTGATGAAGAAAACAGTATGTTTAGGTTTGATATGTGGGAAGAATATGGGACAAAATGAAAAAGTAAAACTACATAATGGATGTTTGAAGAAGGCATTCCTTTTATTTATTTATTTATTTATTTATTTTTAAGCAAGAAGAACTACTACTGAAAGAGCTATACCATAACTAAGTGAAGATTTTTAAAATGGAAAAAACTGGAGTAATTCTGTTTCAGGATTTTTCCTGCCCATTGTATTTGCAGTGGAGCTTTGACATTAGATAGAGGTGGAGCTAGGAGTTGGGAGTAGGAAGGAACGAGGAAGAAGAGGAGAAGGGAAGAGAGGAAAGGCAAGATGGTAAGAGATGTTACCTTCGTGTGTCTTGCAATTATTCATATCAAGGTTAGATAATTTGGATTAACAATTATAATTGTGTGGGCATCTTGTATATTGAATATTTGCTGATATATAAATTTTTTGGTTAATCTTTAAGCATTAAGAGTCTTATTTCTACCAGATACTGGAATTGTTATATCTACCACATAGAAGTGGTGTATATTCCCTGGGCTTTAGGGGCTGGGCACCACAGAACTGATCAGCAGAGGCAATAGCCACGCCAACATCTCGTGGGTCCTGGTCTGAGCTCCTGGCCAACTGGTGCTGCTTTAGTACGGGAACTTAGAGCTGGAACCTGGTGGCAGCCAGGAGCTGGTCACGCCTCCTTCTTTACTAATACCTTCTGCTACAACATTATTAATTCTTGGAGCCGTATTAATTCTTATAGGCAAGATAATCAGGGAGACATAATTTTCTATCAAAATGTGGAGACACTGTATTAGACCAATAAAAACAATATAGATTGAACCAGAAAGATCCACGGAAGCATTTTTGCCCTAAATCTGAAGGTATTGTGCCTTTCGGCAAGAAAAAAAAATGTTCCATGTTCTAACACTATTCTGTGGAGCATTTCCTCTTATTCAGCTCAAGCCGTTGCAGCAGTCCAAAGGGGAGCTTCATTAACGAGAACCCTGCCGCTGAGCAAAGGAGCTAGTCTGTAGCCTACAGTTAAAATCACATTGAATTTAATTTAGAAGAAGGAGGGGTGGTGGTCTTAAAACAGACTTGTGTTTGGCTGCATTGTCCAAACAAAGGAAAAGGAAACACCCTTCCTCTACACTCACTACACAACAGACATGTCTATCTTTAAGCAGGCCTCACAACCATTCTGAGGACCTGTCATCTCTATTACACAGCTGAGGAACCCGGGACTAAGATACTGTGAAGGTCTTCATTCACAACCTGTGGTCTTTCTAGAAGATGAAGTGAACTCAACCATTTAATGAAAGTAAAGCTTTGACTGTGGAGTTTGATCTAATGCCATCCTTGAAGACCAAGTCTACTTTGCTTTGTAATATGCCATTTTCTTATTTTAGTTTCAGTACTTCAAGGACAATTCAAGAAAGATTCACAATAATCTTGAATGCAAATTATTACTGTTATGGACGAATGAACTCCAAGAAACATGTAGTACATCTGTAAATCATCAAATGGAAAGTCTTAGAATTTAAAATATAGTGTCACAGAAATTCATGAGCAGGTAGATTTGTTTCATCCTGGAGAAGAAAGAACAAATTTTAGAATAGTGAGCAGTGTCTTCGAATAAGTAGAAAGCCTATTGGTCTGGATACTTTCAATTTTCTTCTATCATATTAAATGAGTCAAATAAACTTTTCAAATTGCTCAGGTTTGGGTAAAGAGAATAAAAATAAGAATATGTTAGATTGTAATAAATAATGATCATCTCAGCAAATCACAGTGATAGGAACTGGATAACTGGCAACTATTTTGAGTACAATCTGCCACTCCAATACCCTTAAGGGACATTCTTTTAGTATCTCTAACTTAAGTAGGATAGCCAGAGATATGCTCTTAATTAATGTCATGTTATATGTTAAGGAAATAAAGAAAAGAAAACCCAAATATATATACAATCACATTCTTAACAAAATATGATAGAAACACACATTTCAATTAGAATTCTGGTTTCTGTATTAATCACAAAACCCTAGCTAGTATTTATAACTACCTTTCTTTACTCCCCATTCTACATCTCCTCCACCCTCTGCAAGCACTTCAGTCAGTCTTGTCTCTTTTCCTAGAAAAGGGATCCATACCTTTATTCTTGAAGAGTATTTGCTCTTTGTCATACAGCCTAGAGTAGGTTGTTGTAGTTTCCGATTGACTTTAATCAAAGGATGTAGAACAACCAAGAGATGTCATAAAGGATCTCCTGCACTACAGACATGACATTTCTTACTTCTATTGTAGAGAAATAATCCAATTTCCCTTTCAAAATCTGGGTCAATCACTACTCCTATCATATTATTCTCTTCTTTACCTGTGGGTATAAGGACATGACAAGCTCACAGTGGCCAGGGGGAGTCTGAGCTTCCAGTTCAGCGGCATGTTTGTTGAGACTCTTGGTAGGAGTCTTTCCTGCTCTGAAACCAAAACTTCTAGGACAGTAGAACTTTAGATTACAGGAAGAGAAGGCAAAACTTATCCTAGTGCATTTCTAAGAGTGATAGTGAGTAGAACTATCATTCCCTCTTCATCACTTGATTCCTGAACTCATGGATCCTGATTGTGGGAGAAACTACCATGTACTAGATGCTGATTCAAGGCATATGCCACCCTCTGGACAACTCTGTCCTAGCTCTCAAGGCTGCTGCCACCTAGTTGGCACTGACACAGTATCTTCGAAAGGTCATTCTATCTTTCTGTTAAGCCAATTGTTTCAGGATAATAGGGACATAGTAAGACCAGTGGATTCCATAATCACAGGCCCACTTTTGAACATCTCTGGCTGTGAAGTGAGTTCCTTAGTCAAAAGCAATACTGTGTGGAATTCCATGATGGTGGATAAAGGCATTTTGTAAGTCCACGGATGGTGGTTTTGGAACACATATTATGGGCAATAAAGACAAATCCATAACCAGAATAAGCATCTCTTACAATAAGGATAAAGTATTGTCCTTTATATGGAGGAGGTGGTCCAATGTAGTCAATCTACCACAAGGTCACCCCAGGGAAAGGTGTCATATCTGGGGCTCAGTATTGGTCTCTGCTGGTGGCAGATATGGTACTCAGCAGCAGCTATACCCTGGTTAGCCTTGATGAGTGGATGTCTGTATTGTCAACTCCTTCTCTGCCACCATGATAACTTTGTTCATGGGCCCACTGGGCAATGAGAGATATGGCTTGGAAAAGAGGTGGCTGACTGTCTATAGAATGAGTCAACCTATCCAATTAATTATTGAGTTCCTCCTCTACTGAAGTCACCTTTTGGTGAGCATTTATGTGGGACACAAGTATCTTCACATTCTTTGCCCATTTGGAGAGATATATTTACATACTTTCTCTTCTGTTTTCCTATCATGCTATTTCCAAGTCTCTGATCATTCACCCAATCCATTGGCCATAGCCAATTAATCAATGAATAATCACAATTGCACATCTGGCCATTTCTTCTTACATACAAAATATATGACCATATCCTACTCAAATTTATGCCCACTGTGAAGGTCTCTCTTTACAAGTGTCTTTCAGGGTTGTCTCAGAAAAGGGTTTTAATGCTATTGCATTCCATCTGAGTAGTTCCTTATGACAGTCATAAGCATCAAAAAACAGCCCTAGTCTTCGCTTCCACAGTCAAACAATCATAGAGCACAATTCATAAAACTATAGGTATACATTAGGTAGCAGGTAGTTTTAATGATTAGAAAACAAAAGCATTCAAGCAACTTCATGTAACTTGCTTGTGCATTCTGGCCCTTCTCCATCCCAGTCACATATATAGTACCCTCACTGAATAATGAATTGCTTCTGTGAACAATCTATTTATGACTGTCTAATTAGATAAGACCTAACTCGTGACGGGCAGTTCAGATTGCATGGTATCTTGGATATATTCTCAAACATTCAGTTTTCCCTAAACCTTAATAGCATGCCAAGAGCTAAAAATGGTGGTAGACCTTTGCTCCAAAATCCCGAAGTTCTGTCACATACCTATAGGGACCTTCTATGGATTCAGAAAGTATCCCTCTCTGCCACTAACACCTCAAATACCATCAGGTCTACTGTATTATACAGTTCAAGTGGCAGATCAACCTATATAGAATTCTGGACAGGTTGAAGAACTTTCAACTGTTCCAAGGTCCACTAAAAGCTAGCAGCTTTCTGAACCACCTGTTATATGGGCCACAATAACACACCCAAGTGAGGAAATGTGCTGTCGTATGAATCAAATAGGCCCACTACACATAGTGCATCTATTGTGGTGGTGAGAGAGGCAGGTTCAATATGTTATGATTCACCTTGGAAGTTATATCTCCTCATATTCCATACCACTAGACTTCTAAGAATTTCAGTGAATTTTTGGTTGGATTTATTCCCCCTTCTCTGATCCACATAACTATTATCAACAACTCCAAAGTGGCTGTTACCTCCTACTGACTTGGTCCATTTAGCATAATGTCATCAATATAGTGCCAATTTGATATTTTGTGGAGGAGACGTATGATAGAGATCCCTTTGAATTAAGTTTTAACATAGGACTGGAGAATTTACATATCCATAAGGTAATGCTAATTTTCACTTTGCCGACTGCAAATTGCTTCTAATGTTTCTTATAAATAGGTACTGAGAAAAAGCATTTGATAGATTATTAGTGCATGCTATGAACCAGGACATGTGTTAATCTGCTCAAGAAGGTACATATTGTAATAGATTAAGGATACCATATCTAGTACATCAGATGTAAGGATACCATATCTAGTACATCAATTAAGGTACATATCAGATCAGATGTAAGGATACCATATCTAGTACATCAGATGTAATTGAGTCACTACTTGATTCAGTTTTAAATAGTCAAATGTCATTCTTCATGATCTATTTATCTTCTTCAGTGGCCTGAGAAGAGAGCTAAAGGGAGTTGTGATGGGAACCACTGCCCCTACATCTTCAAGTCCTTTATGGTGGAACTAATTCTTGTAGTTCCTCCAGGGATGTGATACTGGTGTTGATTTCCTATTTTCCTTGACAGAAGCAACTCTATAGGCTTCCATTTAGCCTTTCCAACAATAATATCACTCACTTCACAGGTCAGGGAACCCATGTGAGGATTCTGCCAACTTCCAAGTGTATCTATCCTAATTATACATCCTAAAACTGGGGAAATAACCACAGGATGAGTTCAGGAACCCACTGGACCTACTGTGAATCAGACTTTAGCCAAAGTTCTATTAATCACTTGGCCTCTACAAATCCCTGCTTTAACCAGAGGGCCATAATGTTTCTTAGGATCTCCTGGAATCAGTGTCAATTCAGAACCAGCATCCAATAGACCCTGGAATGTCTGATTGCTTCCTTTCTTCCAGTGTATAGTTACCCTTTATAAAAGACCTTAGTTTCCTCTGGGGAAGGACTGAAAAAAGACTAACGGTAAAACTCTAGTTATTTTATCAGGGTCTTTCCTCAGAGGAGTATGGATATCTGTTCATTCTATAAACTGGCTCAAGGATGGAATTTGATACTCTCTTTTGGCATGATCCAATGGAGCCTTTCATTTGATTGAGAATATTTTGCTTTTTACAAATTAAACACAAATTCTATCTCATGCCCAAAACACCATGATTGATTAGCAAGTACCAAAAGTCTATATAAGTCCTGCCATCATAAAATTTACTTTGCCTGTACTGCATATTATGGTTAGGCCATTATGAACATTGCTTTGTCTTTGTGGTCCATTATGATTACTACAATCATGTTGCGTATGTCAATTCAGTGCTGTCACCTGGCCCCTGCTACTTCAGGGCTCAATTAAACCTATTAAAATTAATTCATCCTGATTCATTCATTGTATCGATACTAAAGAACAGCATTTCCAATATCTGGCACAAGGAAAAGGGGGACAACAGAACTCTTCAAATGGGCTTGTGCCCCTCTAACCTTTTTGTGTCTTACAGAATTATTAAAGGGCAAGTTTACTGGGACTTCCCATTGTGGAGAATTAGATTTTACACAGTATACCCATTCTAATGTTGCAATTTCCCCACATCCTATAATCTTTTCTTCAACACTAAGCTAAGGGATATCAGGCATCTCCAACTCCTTCTCAATAGACCATCTTCGAAAAATGTTTCAGCTAACCACTCAAACTGTTGACACCTCTTTTTTAAAAATTGTGTGAGAATCCATATTAAATCTAGAATCTTTACTCAGTGAGTCTATAACATTAAACTTGGCTTGATCCAGGTTTTTATTCCTTCTACCTTTATCCCATACTCATAAATCCATTCCCATACACATTCCTCAGATTTCTGCTTGAATGAGTTCATCAACTTACTGAACTTTTTAACAGTCGAATGCACTTCCTTGTGGACTACACATTCTATCATCTAGGAGTCTATTTTGGTCTGATTACAGGTCTAGAGAAAATATTGGTAAGCCCGAGGGACATGAGTATTATCCTGCCTGGTATCTCCCTTAGAAAAAGTAACTCATTGCCTAACAGTTAATGAAGTGTTAATTTCCACCAAGAAAAGCTATAAAAAGGTGGGGTGGGAGTATATATTAAGCAGAGGGTAGAGAGACTACTTCCTCAGGTAAGATAAACCTTTGAAAATCTGAGGGTTCAAAGTTCTCAGCTTCAATAGGGTCCCATCTCACATTCCTATCTCATTTATTACCAAGTAATGTGCCTACTTTAAACCACTCATATTCTCTAAGGGTGAAACTTTAATTTTTGCTGTAATTCGGCCACCCTTATAATGAGGGCTTCAGTTTGATTTTCTACAACTTGAGCTCTATGACTGCTGCTGATTCTATTCCAGAGTACATCTAAAACCCTTTAGAGTATTTATGTGCATCTGGAGCCAGTCAAATTTTATCACTGAGATCATTGTTGTCATTCACCATATTCTGAGATGCTAGAAGTTGGCTAATTTTATCACAGATCTTATTCTTTTCCTAAGTCAATTTATCCAGAGATGCTAAGAGCAACAAAGCAGCAGCAGCATTTTCCTTATTTCCTACAAATTGTCAAAAGTTTCATATACAGAGTCACCAGATCCATTGACTCTCTTAATTAGTGAATTGGGACAATCAAATGCATTTGTCTATTTTAGTTTGTAAGATAGTTCACACCATGGGCCTTCAGCATTCTCTAGGCTTTTAAAACAGGCTTCTGTAACTATAGGTGTCAACAAATTGGAATGAATGCATATTTCAGATATGTAAAAAATTCCTCCTTATACTTCTGTTGCAGTAGAACCACTTCTGGTACCAAAATTTGTATTATACAGAGTTCTCTAGAGTAACAGACTTATAGAATAAAGATATAGATTGATATAGGTACAAATGTAGGCTATACAGATATAAATATATATGCTATAGGTACAGATAATATATAGATATAGATAGATATAAATTATAAATCTATACATTCCTGAAGACATGGACTTGTCAGTAAGGATGAGAGTAGTGGCAAAGAAAATAAGCTTTCTCCTTCCATGGCCTGTATATAAGCTGCCAGCAAGAAGGTGTGGCCCAGATCAAAGGTGAATAATACCAATTCAAAGATCCAGATTCAAAGTTGAATGTTCCACTTCAAATGATCTAATTAAGAGAAAGAAAAGTCCCTCACAGGTGTACCCAGCTGCTTGTGTGTTAGTTCTAGATATAGTCAAGTTGATAACCAGGATTATCAATCATAGGGCCTCTTCCTCCCCGTGTACATACTAGACATATAAAAGTCACAGTATTTCCATGCTGTTACAACATGCAATAACACACTTAATAATGAAGGGCTTCAATGGTAAGGAGTACCAGACCATTACCAGATCTCAATATCTCACAAAGTTCTTTACAGCATCATTTGACCAATAAATGCTTAATGAATCAACCAAGCACAGGAGGGCAAATACGGCATGCTGTTTCCATTATGGAGTAGATAATTTTTCTAAGAATAGATTCTTCTGCCTAACTATTAAGAACCTAACTTAAAAACTCAACAGATATCAGACCAGAGTATTTATAAGATCATTGAAGAGGCATTTGAAAACTCAGAATCAAGTTTATTTTCCACTAGTGCACAAGCAGGTTTGTGTTCATTCAGTTTCTTCTTCCATAGTATCACAGTGCTTTTTCAGACCTGTTAGTCTCTCGAGACTTAAGGATTTCTGAGGTTTTTACTTTGGGAGCTTTCAAATGTTTTGACATGTAGGTTATTTAAGTACAAAAAGGAAGGAACTTGAAACATTGGGAGTAACCAGATGTGGTGGTTGAAATAGGTATGGCCCCCATAGACTCATGTGTTTGAATGCTTGGCCAATGGAGAATGGCACTATTTGGAGGTGTGGCCTTATTGGAGGATGTGTACCCTTGTCAGAGAAAATGTGTTACTGTGAAGATGAAGCTTTGAAGTAATATTTATGCTCAAGCTCTGCTCAGTGTGAAATACAGTAGTCTCTTTTTGGCTGCCTTCAGATCAAGATGTAGAACTCTTGGTTCTAAAGCACAAAGTCTGCCTCCATGATGCCATGCTTCTCACCATGATCATGATGGACTGAATCTCTGAAACTGTAAACCAGCCCCAATTAAATGTTTGCATTTATAAGAGTTGCCTCGGTCATGGAGTCTCTTCAGAGCCATATAACCCTAACTAAGGCAGAAGTTGGTACCAGGGACCTGGTATTGCTGTGATAGGCTTGACCATGATTGACTTTTAGGAAAATGGACTTTGGGACTGTGGTACAAGTTCATGGTAATCTAAATTTTGGGAATGTGGATTAGAAAATCAGTTGAACAATTTAAGTGGAGTTTAATGAGCTATCCAAGTAGAAACATGGAAGCCAGTGATGCTGAGGATGATTTGAATTGTGGAAGCTGGGCACAAGAGGTTTCAGAGGAGAATAATTTTAGAATGTGGCCTAGAAACTGTTCTTGTGATATTTTGTTGAAGATTGTGGCTAGTTTTTGCCCTTGTCTGAAGAGGCTGCCTGAGGCTAAAGTGAAAAGATTTAGACTAATTACCCTGTCAAAAGGAATTTCAAAACAACCTAGTTTAGACTCTATCTTGTGGTTCAACTATTATGAAGAATATTTTGATCAAGGGTAGCAACTTATAAAGGAAAAATACAAAGTGTATGTTTCAAGTATTAAAGAGGAAGTATAATGGAACTAAATCCAGTGTTCAAGGATATTAAATGAAATTAAGGGAATGGTGACCTCAGAACAAGATCCCATCTAGCTAACCTTATTGTTTACGCATTTGAAGTTGTTATATCCTGTTAGGCATTATTATGACCTGATTATTGTTTTCATAATTATGACCTGATTTATGTTTGGACATAAGGAGATATGATAGGGTGTCAAACTGACCAAGGATGGATTGTGATGGCTATTCTCGGTTGTCAACTTGACTATAAAGGGGGTGAACTGCAATTCAGAAATGGAGGACACACTTGTACTTCAGATGTTAAGGCATAGTGGCCACAGTCAGAAAGATCTTGTGAAAAGGAATTAAAGAAAAGCTTATGTTCAGGAATGGTACTACATTTCTTTAATCCAGGGAGACAGAGGTCAACAGGAATCTGAGTTCATGGACAGCCTATTGCAGGGCAAGTTCAGGTAAAGAAGAGCTTAATTCCAGACATAGTGGTATAGACCTTTAATCCAAGCACTGAAGAGACAAAGGCATGAAGAACTCTGAGTTAAAAGTCCATAGAACAAGTTCCAGGAGACTCAAGTTTAGGAAATGAAGGAAATCATTGAAAAGCAGAACTTGGCAGCATTGACAACATGGCTTTTATTTGAGAGTCAAGGTTAGAGTGGGTTACTGGGACAATTGATGCTGGTTAACTGGAGCTAAGAAATTATCAGTGATTAAGAAAAAAAAAAGTATCACTGAGGTGAAATATTTAGAGAGGCATTTTCTGAGAGTGTAAACAAGGTATGTTCTGAAGCGGAAACTTATACTTCTTTGGAAAGTCAGTTATTTTCAAATGATGTTTTGCTGGGGCACACAGGTAAAAGGATGTTTTGCTGAAACAGACATGTGAAAGAATATTTTGTTGAAGCAGACACAGGTGAAAGGATGTTTTGCTTTAGCAAATATGTGAAAAGACACATGATGTTTAGAAGAAAAATAAATATGAACCCACAAATGAGGAGCTCATCATTGGCTCAGCCTTGCTCTGCCTCACTATTCCACTGATAACGTGCATGCATTGGTTCCCTTTGTACTGCATTGCTGAGCTTCACTTATGGTGACTTCATAGAGAGAAATAGTAAAAAAAGGTTGAGGCTTCTTGCTGCTTCCACAGACTCAAGCAAGTTGGTGAGCCTCACAGTTTCTCCTGGACTGAGCTACCCTTGCTGATTCTTGTGTAGTTTCTGTGGAGTGGACTGGACTGCAAATGCTGATTCATGTTTGGTGTTTGCTAATGAACTGGACTGAGAACAAGGAAGATTGGAATCACCCCCAAAGAATTATTTCTGAACAAGTCTACTTCCCCTGTATCCTAATAACCTTTCTCCAATACCTCTGGTGGGTGGTGGACTACAAGGGAGATTGAACCCTTACTTAAGTAGATTGAGAAGAATATATGCTTACAGGTGGCACCCAACATGGGGCAGCATTGCTCTTGATGTAAGGAAACAATAACATTTGAGCAATTCTACTCCATTTCAATTGGCATCTTCTTTTTCACATTTGCCATGATTTTTATTTCTTCTTTGTTAGCCCCATCTACTGCACTCAATAAATCCTTGAGACTTTAATCCACTTCTTTCTAAGATTATTCCCACTGTCCCTGATGGCCCATGACGATACACATCACTGGTTAACTTGTAACATTCAATTTTCAGGCATAATGTAACACTGGTATCTATGGCCAGATCCAAAGCTGCACTTCCTTCTGTAGCATGTAGAAGATCAGAAATACCTAATTTTGATTTTCATGCCTGTTTGGTAACTCCTAACTGACCCCTCGCTGCCAATGGCTAATATTGTTTTCTGCACGTCCTCCAGCTGATAGACCTAGGCAAAACCCCTTTCCCAATGGCAAGAGGTTACCTCATATGTTTCTCTTGGACCAGCAATCCTTTGACCAATGTTAGCCCTTTCCACAGTGGTAACAATACCCTGAAAGTCTTTATGTCTCATAGCAACCAGAAACTGCTTGTTCTATTATTACCATATTCTCTTGAGTCAATATACCTCTTATTTTGAGCTCTGAATATTTTAGTCTTACAATTTCTTTGGAAATGATCAAATTTACATTGAGAATTTTCATTTCTGATATTTCTAATTATGATTTGCTCTATAATATTGGTATTATGCTCTTGAGAACCAATTCCAGGTGTCTCCCTCTCTGTTATTGTCCTCCCACTGAGTCTTTTTGCTTTCTGAGCATTTTGACCTCTATTTGAAAACTCTTTACATGCATAGTTAACAAAGATAGCCAAGGTTGTACTTCATGTTGCAGCTGGACTTGGTAATGTCTAAGAGTCATCGCAGTGGACTGGTTTTGAAGGCATGAAGGAGTCATGGAGAATAGCTGAGGCTGGTATTGTGAAAGGCCAGGAAAGGCCAATAGTGAAGGTGCAGTCTCAATGGCAGTTGAAGGTCCAGGACCGAAGGGGTCATTAAAAGAAATTGAGAATTGGCACTATAAGGAGCGCATATGAGAGAATTTTGGTGAAAGTGTAGCCTAGTTGCAGCAGAAGACCCAAGGATATTGGGCATTCCAGTACTATGGGATAACCACCAATAACAGCAGCAGCAGTGGAGTTGTGTCAGCCAGGGCCTAGAATGCCACAGAGGGCAGTGCTGAAGAAGTGATCCAAGCCTTTTGGAGGAGGCCAGGACACCATGTGTGGAACCCAGTCATTGGAACAAGAAGCTATTAAGTTGAAGTTACCTTGGAGACATCAAGGTGTTAAAGATGCCAGAGCCATGAAAAACCTGCCAAGGAAAGTCTCTAACAGGGAATGGATCCAGCTAAAGAAAAAGAAGTGTGGTATAGTCAACAAAGATGAAAGGAGATGCAGATCTGAAGAGTGTTTTGACATCAGACATGAAGATACAACTGCTTTTGGTCTAGTATTTTCTCACTATGCTCCCTTCCCTATGTTTTGGAATAGTAATGTATACCTTGTGCCATGACATGTTGGAAGTATATGATCTGCTTTTTGCTTTTGCTTTTATAGGAGATTAGAGTTAAGAGATTGCATGAATGTCAGAAGAGACTTTGAACTTTGGACTTTTAAACATTGTTGAGATTCTGATAAACTATGGGGACTTTTGAAATTGGACTAAATACATTTAGCATTATGTTATAGCTATAAGCCTACGGGGTCCAGGGAGTAGTGGTGGTTTGAATAGGTAAGGCCTCATATACTCATGTGTTTAAATACTTGGCCCTTCGGGAGTGGCACTATTAAGAGGCATGGCCTTATTGGAGGAGGTGTGGCCTTGTTAGAGGAACTGGGTCATTGTGCAGGCAGGGCTTTAAGATGTTCAAAGTCTGCCCAGTATGAAGCACAGTAGTCCTCACTTGGCTGCCTTTAGATCAAGATGTAGAAATCTTGGCTCCTAAAGCACCCAGTCTGTCTGCTTGATGCCATGCTTCCCACTATGATGATAATGGACTGGACCTCTGAAATTGTGAGTCAGCCCCAATTAAATGTTTTCCTTCATAAGAGTTGCCTTAGGATGCTCACAGCTAAACATTAAACTGATCACGGGGTTCCCAATAGAGGAGTTAGAGTGAAGACTGAAGGAGTTGAAAGGATCCATGACCCCATGAGGAGAACAACAATACCAACCAACCAGAGGCCCCAGGGTCTAAACCACCAGCCTGGGAGCGCTTAGGGAGGCACCCATGGCTCCAGCTATATATACAAGGGTGTTATAGGTGGGAGAAGAGATCCTTGATCCCATGAAGGCTGGATGTCATGGGGGGGAATTCGAGGGTGGGGAGGTGAGGTGTGGGGGTGGGGTAGGTGGGGTACACCCTCATAGAAGCAGGAGGAGGGGGGATGGGATAGGAAGTTCCTGGGAGGGAGGAGGGAAAATGTGGGTAAGGGGAGAACATCTGAAATGTAAATGAAATATCAAAAAAAAAAAAAAAAGCCAGGCAGTGGCACACGCCTTTAATCCCAGCACTTGGGAGGCAGAGGCAGGTGGATTTCTGAGTTCGAGGCCAGCCTGGTCTACAGAGTGATTTCCAGGACAGCCAGGGCTATACAGAGAAACCCTGTCTCAAAAAACCAAAAAAAAAAAAAAAAAAAAAAAAAAAATCAGGAAAGTTTGTTGAGCTTCACTAAGTAAGTTTTCAAGAGGTGTAATTTTAAGAGATCACAGTTTATGTTATAGTAACTCATTTAAAAGAACACAGGTTGGTGACTGAAATAAGACTGTATCTTATGTTTTATTGAAATTGAATGTTAAAAAACAAAAACAATCCCAGCACTTGGGAGGCAGAGGCAGGCGGATTTCTGAGTTCAAGGCCAGCCTGGTCTGCAGAGTGAGTTCCAGGACAGCCAGGGCAACACAGAGAAACCCTGTCTTGAAAAACAAAAAACAAACAAACAAACAAAAAACCAAATATACCCAAATAAAAATCTCTGGTCTCTAAAAAAAAAAAAAAAAGAGTTGCCTTAGTCATGGTATCTTTTCATAGCAATAAAGACACCAGGTAAGGAGTAAAAGTTTCAAAAGACTGTTTTGGTTTTTGGTTTTCTAAATTCACACCTACACAATAGAGAAGGCTAGACCCTCTTTTCACTGAATGAAATTTACACACCACATAAAAGTTAGTAAATATTAACTGGATTTTAAGTTGATCAATTATGCTTTTGTTACTCTTTAACTAAGATGAACATGGATTAAAATATGATTTAGTTATACAAGCAAAATGCTTGGCAATAATTATTAAGACTGCCACTTTTGTGTATCATGTATGTGTGTGATGTTCACATGTGTTTATATATCATTTTAATTAAGAAAATAGCTCATATGTAATATATTTATGTGCTACTTTTAAGAATAGAGCTGTGTGAATATGTAACATGTATGGGTGAAATGGATTCATCTAAGATACAATCACAGATCATTTTAAAGATTACTTTCTTTTATAGTTAATTTCATTTAGGACTGAGTATTCTAGGGTCTCTCATTCTCTGAACATTGTCCATTGTGAGTTTCTAGATTTCTACTTCAAAATAAAGTTTCTTTGATGTTGTCTGAGTAAGACACCTAGATATGAGAAAAGCAGAATGTTATTTGGAGTCTTTTCTTTTTTTATTTCTTCTTCTCTTTCTTTCTTTCTTTCTTTCTTTCTTTCTTTCTTTCTTTATTTCTTTCTTTTCTTTCTTTCTCTCTTTTTTTTTCTTTTTTTTTTGCTATGTTTCTTTAGAACTAGTGTTTGGATTCTCCTAATGTCCATGACCTATTTATTCTCATGTTCTTGGCTACCATAGCAATGGCAGGCTCCATCTCCTGGAATGTCCTTAAATGCAATCCAATGATGGCTGGTGACTCCTACAAGCTCTATGCCACATTTGCACCAGCCTGTCAATGCAATTATGCAATTGGGTCACCATTGTAAACTGAAGGGTTTGTAGCTGGGTTGGTGTTTACTATTTTCCTCTGGTAGCATGCAGAGATACCTTTAAGTACCATGAAAAATTGTTAGCAGAGGTGAAGACTTTAGGTAGGCACCACCTCAACTTTGTGTTCAGTGAGTTATAAAGGTGTTGTCTTCAGCAATAGGACCTTACCATCAGCTTGTAGTGAATGACCAATAGCCCTGTCAATAGCCTGGATTGTTAGGTGATTTCCATGTAGCCCATTTAGCCAATTAACTCAATTAAGTGTAATCTATTTGTGGAAATGAAGGATGTATTTGTGGAAAGGTGTCTAATTGGTACCTTGTCTCCCCAATTATTTGGTAATCTATGCAGGAGAGGAGGTAGAAAGATTTTAAGAGCCAGTGGGAATGAAGTCACCAAAGAAACAAGGACTTCTAGACACAACAATGCTGAAACACATATGAACTCAGAGAGGCTTTGGCATCACATACAGAGCCTGCACAGATCTAAACCAGATGATGTCCTGGTGCTGAATGGGGAAGTGAACAGAAGCCCCCATCCCAACCCAGAAGAGATGAAAACTTAGTTTCCTTTAGTGGAGTCTTACTGGGCATACAAACCATATTTAAGGACAGTCCCATGTTTAGCAGTAGATGGCCAACACAAAACGGTATCTTTGAACTCTTTTTTGTCTCAGTAAATGTTCTTTTAGGCACGTATTTTCCATACAGAGCTTATGCTTATATATATAGTATCTAAATTTGTGTTTTTGTGGGATTGCTATGTATGTGAGTGTGTAAATCTGTGCATCTGAATATGTTTCTTGTGTTTTTTCTTTGGCTTTTTTCCCTGTTTCTTTGTCTTGTCATATATTTGTTTATTTTTAATTGCCCATTAGTTTTCTAATGGGGGGGGAAGGGTGTAGATTTTCGTGGGTGGAGATGAAGGGAGGATCTGGGAGGAGTTGAGGGGGAGGGAATCCTTGATCAGAATACATCTAAAGAGAGGTCTATTTTCAAGTGAGAGGGGAGGGAGAGAGAGAGAGAGAGAGAGAGAGAGAGAGAGAGAGAGAGAGAGAGAGAGAGAGAGAGATCAGCCATAGAAATAAGTCATATCATTTAAAAATCCAAATAGGAATCTTAAGTTAAATAAATATGTTCAATGCTATTATTTTGGGGGAGAAAACATACTTGCTTTGAAGTCTTGAGTACTCTGAGTTGGAGGTATTTTCAGCATGATTATCAAGAATGACAGTAAGGTTGTGATTGTAGCCATGTTCTTAAGAATCAGAAAAAGTAAGTTTGGTAACTTTTATTACTGACCACTTTCATCTACTGAGCACACCACACCAGATAAATGATTAGCTTACAAGGAAATAAAAGAGAATCAAGTCTAAGATCTTTGCTTGGGATGGAGATTCATTTCAGTTTTATAATTCTAAAGGTCCCTAGTTTCCCAGGCAGACAGCAAGCCACCACAACCCCTTACAACAACCCTTGCCAGGACTTGGAATAAAGTTAGCAGTACAGAAAAACTTTAATTAAAGATAGATAGTCCTTAGTAATGGTGCTTTACTCCCTGATTTCTCAGAACTAATGTAAATATGCTCATATATCACTTGGCTCTGGAGAGGATATTCCGGCCTGATATTCCCTGCCAAGGTAACTGCTGATTAAGCAGTGTGGCTTGAATTCAATTTCCAAAGAGAATCATCCTGTGTTCCTGCTCTGATTCTAACTTAGCTTAGGAATTTGCTGCTACAAAACAATGAACCACAGGAAAATACATAAAAGTCCACATGGAGTGGTAAAGGAGGATCAAATTTTATAGTTCCATAGTAGAGAAATATATATGTAAGATTCCTATATTGGCAACCTCCTTCACTATTTCTGTCACAGTGGGGTCCTAGGGTGAACAAAATGCATCCTCATTTCATCACCCAGACTCTCTAGGACAAAAGTTCTGCTTTGTCATAATTGGGTCCCCAATGCTCCTAGACTGATGGGCACCCAGGGGTCCACTATTATTATTTACTGGGTGTCTGAATGCCTACTGGACTACATCAATCATTAAGAGCCATCTTGGATTAATGTGAATAAATTAAATAGCTATTCTTCTTAGCACTTTTCTCAGTTTATGTTAACAACACGTAAAGTTATATTAAAATGCTTTATGAATGAAAAGAATGGGTTTGAAGATTCAGTTATGTGCCAGTATTTCTGCACTAAAATCCACTTATGCTAGATTGACTCATGTGTCTCTAGAACTCTGACCATGTTTAGCACAGTGACATTTTTGTTTTAACCTAATATGTTTGCTAAAGTTAAGTACTTAACATGTGTCTCTGACCCATACTTTCCTGAACACTCTACAGAATGGAGGAAGATAGAAACTTAATGCTTTCCTGTTGGAAGCCCAGAGTACTTTCTACATTTTAAAAGCCAATTAAAGCAAAAACAGCATATCACAAATAGATAACAAAAGGTTTTGTCTTTTCTCAATTGCATGAATCGACTAAAACGAAACAGAACTTATGGTCACACTAATGATCACACTTGGGTGTGAGATGCAAGCATACTGATAAGATGTCTTTACGTTATGGAGGAGAGATGTTGCTACGTGTGAATAGTATGCTTGGAACGTGTCTGATTTCCCTGTGTGTAAATCATTTATTAAACATTCTGTCAACTTTTTAAAACCAAATGCAAGTTTCTTTTCATCTTTAGAAAGAAATGTCTGTATGCTGAGCTTTCAGATTCTCATAGGAAAAAAACAGAACTGGTCCTACTTAAAATTACATCACTCAACATCGTCTCAGTTATTCAAGGGTTTGATCCCAATGTTTATTCACTGATATCACTTTTGGAATGTTTTCTTCACCTCCATGCCAGAACTGTTAGATGAACATTCTTTAATGTTATTCCAAGTGGTATGTGAGTAAGTACAAAAACTAAGCAAAACAAATGCCTATGTAAGATGTTACATACTACACTCCCCACCACTCTTTCCCTTTAAGCTTGTATGATTTTTTTTAATCCTTAATAACTCCATTTAAAATCAAATTGTCTTCTACTAATAAGTATCAACTTAGAAGGAAATCAGAATATGTGCTTGGCAAAAACTATCTGGATGAATAATGAAGTATCTTGTTACTGGTTACTGTCACTGTTTATAATAAGAAAACTAACTAACTAAATACACACACACACACACACACACACACACACACACACACATATATATATATATATATATATATATATATATATTAAACATATTTAATATATATATATATTAAACATATTTAATATATATATATATATATATATAATATATATATATATATATATATATAAAAACATTCCTAAATAAGCACAAGGGCAAAAAGTTTACTAAAGCTACACTCTTCCAATTAGAATAAATTGATTAACTGATTCCTGGCTGAAACAATTTTTTTTTGCAAGTAGTCTTATATAGTTTTGCAGGGTATAAAGGTAAAAACAAGAAGTCTCATTTTATCCTTCATTCAAGCTCCATTCAATATCAGGACACTAAACTCAATGCAAGGGACATCAGGAAGTATAAGCAAAAAGACATATGTATATACTTATAAACTCAGTGCAAGTGACATCAGAAAATATAGGAAGAAGACATTGTTATACTTGTTCCTAGGCCACTGCTTAGCTTTGCAAGAATGTATTTTCTTGTCATCACACAAGGACCTTAAGCAACTATGTCATTATGTATCTCTACAACAGACAGCACATGGTAGACTTCAGAACACATTCTTTTGGCATATAGACATGTGTCAAATGTTGGGGACAGCATGTCATCACCTTGGTGGTCTTAAAGGACCACTGGTCCTCACAAAGAATAGCTTTGGCAGTCATTGGATTGGAATAGTAATTCCTGCTGTGAGGACAGGTATGAAGCTTTAAAAATATATCTATGAAGGACCCTGCACACTAATGAGGAAATCATAAATTTTCAATATGTAGATGGGAGCTCTAAGATGCACGATTATTCTTCTTCTATCCATGTCACTAACTTGCATGCTACTTTCTTTTGTTACAGTCCCCAGCACATTCAATACCTTTACTGCGAGGAATGCTCTGCAGACACTACACAGATCTAAAATGCAATTTTCCTTCTTAGGCCATTTAAGTCTCTGCCTGAACTCTGTTTTGAATGCAGTGACCCTAATATCTTTACAAATACCTTTTATGGGTGTTTATGTTGTCATCCGTTTGCTGTTTTAACAAAATCCCCAAAATCAGAATGCTCCAAAATTTCCAAAGATTTTCTCTGACTCATGGCTTCAGAGATTTTATTCTAAGGTCACTTGCCTGCTGTTTCTGGGTCAATGGGAAGGCTGAGAGATCATCATAGTAGAAATCTTGTGGCTGAGCAAAACAGTGAATGTTATGGGGGACTGAAGAGGGAGAGAGTGGAAGCGGGGGATAAAAGAAGGAAGAGGCAGAGGTAGCAGAAGAAGAGGGGAGGGAAAAGGGGAGGCAGTCGGGACAAAATTAACCTTCAAAGGCTACATGCAGTCTTATTTCATCCATCTAGGCCCCAGTTTCCAATAGTTTACTGAATTATCAACTCATTGATTAAGGGATCTGTTACCAGATAAGAGCATCTCAACACCTTACCTCTGGCCTGCTGCCTTAAGGACACATTCAATACAGGAAGCTCTGAGAGCAACTGTAACAGGGTCTAGTATAAAATAGATGTTGCAAGTAGGAAGTAGAGAACTGGAAATGACTTTACTATGTATAATGGGATACATTCTTTCACCAGGGTAAGTAACTGAATCATTTACATGTATCATAGTTACTTGGTTTTATTACTTCTGGGAATTTCCCATGAAGCTTGAATATGTCACAGAAGATTTTATCACATACATAAAATGTATTAATATAATTCATATTGGTTAAAGGTTAAATAGATATTTAAATGTGTCGATGTATTTATGGCCAGCTGGATTTATATGTATACAACATATTTACTTGCTTATTTATATACATAATGATTTCCCAGAGAAACCAGCTTTACCATGGCTTGTCCTCTAAAGTTAGGTATTTTATATATAACTATTTCTAAGTGTATTCTTTCCATTACTGGTTTCGATGTTTATGCCACTAAAATATTTCAGTAAAATAAAATTTCAAAGGTGGAATTTTTAATAGCACCAGCATTTATATCAGCTTAAAATTCCTCCAAATCTCTCTGTGCAAATTATACAGTTTCTGCTGAACTAGATGTGAATTCAGTGTCACCTGGAGAGAGTGCCTGCAAGACTCCTTGCCACTCTAGATTTATTCAAAAGGCAGAGTAAATTGGGTGGGTTGAGTTTACTTAAAGTCTTCTTTGGCCTCCACCTGCTGTTTAACATTCCTCTCCAGATTCTTGAAAGGCCTGTTTACATCAAAAGGGCATTTGTATGCCTTAATAGAAAGTAATTATGAAAGAACATGCTTGTCAACATTACTCCCCGGTAGCAGGTTTTGGCTTCTTTTCTCCACTTTGAGTGAAGGTAGCAATTTAGGATAGCTTCAGAAAAATGTAAAAGTAACACTTTTAGGTTATCCTCTTTCATGTCTAAGGCCATGGTATGTTTTTATTAGTTTATAGTGTGATTTATGAGTTTGGTTTTTCTCATACAACATGTGATCTGTGTATCACTGTAATTTTTAACCAGTTTTCTTAACCAAATGACTGTTGGCATAATTTTTCTCAGTTATTGCCTGCATAAAATTGCTTGATAAAACATGGCACTCAAATGCTAGCCATCAATCAGACATAGGAACTTGCACTGAATGTGGGAGGTTGATTCTCAGAGTTTCCTCCTCTTGAACAGAGCTTAGCTTGCCCCCTAACAGCCACAGGAATGCACTGACACTACTTACTATGGTCTCCATTCCTGGATAAGAACAGAGCATAAAGCAGGAAATATCATATGGGGGCCATGAATGACTGATCAAAGCTATTAGTCAATTTCAACAATATGGAACATGTTATTCACACATCACAATCCTCTTTATCATCTTAGAAACCACATTCCTTAAAGAACAAAAATGTTTTGAAAACATTGTTTATATGACAGGACCTATCTGAGTCACATGTAAATCTCATTATCAAATTTCTAGGGGTCACATAGAGTGTGCCAGGGTGAGTAGCATTGTATTCTTTTCATTTGTAATGTAAAGAACTAGGAAGGTGCAGTGTAGTGATTTCTAAAGCAGTTGGGCACCACAAATTCTAAGACACAAAGGTCAAGTTCAGTGCTTCCCTGAAATTCTATCCTTTGTTTCCATTAGCTCTGCTGCCTTAAAAACAATCATCATACATACAGTCTCCATTGTACAGTTTACTTAATTGCACTCAGTTAAAATAACCAATTATTATACATGGCTAACATCATGCCACATCACCCTTTTCTCCTACAAGGCTTTGAAATGAAGGGAAAGCGCATATTATAAACTTAACATTTATTATCACAGCTGATAAATAATGCCTACTGAGTTCCGTGTTCAGCAGTCACACACATGTTCCTGTGACTAAAGGTGTTCAGTTGTAGAGAACAGCTCACTTTCCTTTCTCTAAGAGAACATGTTTTCAATATTGATGTGCTGTGAGCATATGTGAATTGTCATTCTCTTTTAAGCACTCCATCAAGAACAAAACAATGTACAGTATGGAGTCTCACCAGATGCCATCATTTCAGAAAATAAAACAAACAAACAAATAGCATTCTCTGGTAATTTGAGTGAAAATTAGACCCATATTATATGCAAAAAAAAAAATACCTACAAATTTATGGACACTTTCCTGATTGAAACACAGGCACAATCACAGACAAAGGCACAGGTACATGCATACGCACACACACTAAGAGTTAATTCAAGGAAAACTCTGAGATAAGCATAACATATACAATTAAAATTAAGAAACATTTTTGCGGCCTCGAGCCTGGTCCTTCTGGAGGAGGCAGACACATAGCTGGTCTGCTCCTGTGGAGACACCTGATCCTGAGCCATCCTAGAGGAACCACTGTACTCAGAGCAGAGGGTAAGACACCTTGCCCACTACCCTATGCCCTAGAGTTACAACTGGAAGCCAACTGGGTTAAGAAACCAGCAGGCACCCAACACCCCCCTCTGGAATACCACTTCCCTTCTGCCCCAAGCCTGATCCTTTTGGCTGGGACAGACACCAAGCTGGTCTGCTCCTGTGGAGACACCTGATCCTGAGTCATCCTAGAGGAACCACTGCACTCAGAGCAGAGGCCTGGTCCTTGTGGCTGGGGAAGACACCAAGCTGGTCTGCTCCTGTGGAGACACCTTACCCTGAGCCATTCTAGAGGAGCCACTGCACTGAGAGCAGTGAACACCTAGCTGGTCTGTTCTGGTGGAGACACCTTATCCTGAGCCATCCTAGAGGAGCTGTTGCACACAGGGCAGCAGGAATTCAGGATCCCCGAGTCAGCCTGAGACCCAGGAGTTCTTCCATGCTGGAGCTTAGGATCACAGGAACACAGAGACAACTGGAATCTGAGGAGTTCTGACACAAGCAGGAAAACTGGAAAGACAGACTCCAGTCAGACACAGTGAGCACAGGTAACACTAGAGTCAACCAGATGGTGAAAAGGCAAGTGCAAGAACACAATCAACAGAAACCAAAGTTACTTGGCATCATCAGAACCCAGTTATTCCACCATAGCAATCCCTGGATACCCCATCACACAGGAAAAATGGATTCAGAATTAAAATCACTTCTCATGATGATGATAGAGGATTTTAAGAAGGACATAAGTAACTCCCTTAAAGAAATACAGGAGAACACAGGTAAACACGTAGAAGCCCTTAAAGAGGAAACACAAAAATCCCTTAAAGAATTGCAAGAAAACACAACCAAACATTTGAAGGAATTGAACAAAACCATCCAGGATCTAAAAATGGAAATAGAAACAATAAAGAAATCTCAAAGGGCGACTACCCTGGAGATAGAAAACGTAGGAAAGAGATCAGGAGTCATAGACACAAGCAACACCAACAGAATACAAGAGAGAGAAGAGAGAATCTCAGGTGCAGAAGATACCATGGAAAACATTGACACAACTGACAAAGAAAATGCAAAACGCAAAAAGCTCCTAACCAAGAACATCCAGGAAATCCAGGACACAATGAAAAGACCAAACTTAAGGATAATAGGTATAGATGAGAGTGAAGACTCCCAATTTAAAGGGCCAGTAAATATCTTCAACAAAATTATAGAGGAAAATTTCCCCAACCTAAAGAACGAGATGCCCATAAACATAAAAGAAGCCTACAGAACACCAAACAAACTAGACCAGAAAAGAAATACCTCCCATCACATAATAATCAAAGCACCAAATGCACAAAACAAAGAAAAAATACTAAAAGCAGTAAGGGAAAATGGTCAAGTAACATATAAAGGCAGACCTATAAGAATTATACCAGACTTTTCACCAGAGACTATAAAAGCCAGAAGATCCTGAACTGACATCATACAGACCCTAAGAGAACACAAATGCCAGCCCAGGCTACTATACCCAGCAAAACTCTCAATCACTATAGATGGAGAAACCAAGATATTCCATGACAAAACCAAATTTGCACAATATCTTCCCATAAACCCAGCACTTCAAAGGATAATTGATGGAAAACACCAACACAAGGAAAAAAACTACAACCTAGAAAAAGTATGGAAGTAATCTTCCAACAACCCCAAAAGAAGATAGCTACACAAACATAATTCCACTTCTAATAACAAAAATAATAGGAAGCAAAAATCATTTTTCCTTAATATCTCTTAACAACAATGGACTCAATTCTCCAATAAAAAGACGTAGACTATCAGACTGGATACATAAACAGGACACAGAATTTTGCTGCATACAGGAAACGCACCTCAGTGACAAAGACAGACATTACCTCAGAGTAAAAGGCTGGAAAACAATTTTCCAAGCAAATGGTCCCAAGAAACAAGCTGGAGTAGCCATTCTAATATCAAGTAAAATCAACTTTCAACCAAAAGTAATCAAAAGAGATAAGGAAGGACACTTCATACTCATCAAAGGAAAACTCTATCAAGATGAACTCTCAATTCTGAACATCTATGCTCCAAATGCAAGGGCACCCACATACATAAAAGAAATTTTACTAAAGCTCAAAGCACACATTGCACCTCACACAATAATAGTGGGGGATTTTAACACCCCGCTCTCTGCAATGGACACATCATGAAAACAGAAACTAAACAAAGACACACTGAAATTAACATAAGTTATGAACCAAATGGATTTAACAGATATCTATAGAACATTTCATCCTAAAACAAAAGAATATACCTTTTTCTCAGCACCTCATGGTACCTTCTCCAAAACAGACAATATAATTGGTCACAAAACAGTCCTCAACAGATACAAAATGATTGAAATAATCCCTTGCATCCTATCAGATCACCACGGACTAAGGCTGGTCTTTAATAATGACAAAAACAATGGAAAACCCACATGCATGTGGAAACTGAACAATGCTCTACTTAATGATGACGTAGTCAAGGAAGAAATAAAGAAAGAAATTAAAGGCTTCTTAGAATTTAACAAAAATGGGGACACATCATACCAGAACTTGTGGGACTCCATGAAAGCAGTGCTAAGAGGAAAACTCATAGCTCTAAGTGCCTAGAAAAAGAAATTGGAGAGAGCACACATTAAAAACTTGACAACACACCTGAAAGCTCTAGAACAAAAAGAAGCAAATACACCCAAGAGGAGTAGACAGCAGGAAATAATCAAACTCAGGGCTGAAATAAATCAAGTAGAAACAGAAAAGACTATACAAAATATCAACAAAACCAGGAGTTGGTTCTTTGAGAAAGTCAACAAGATAGATAAACCCTTAGCCAGATTAACCAAAGGGCACAGAGACAGTATCCAAATTAATAAAATCAGATCTGAAAAGGGAGACATAACAACAGAAACTGAGGAAATTCAAAAAATCATCAGAGCCTACTACAAAAGCCTATACTCAACAAAACTGGAAAATCTGAATGATTTTCTAACATATAACATATAACAAGGACATATGCTCCACTATGTTCATAGCAGCTTTATTTATAATAGCCAGAAGCTGGAAAGAACCCAGATGCCCTTCAACAGAGGAATGGATACAAAAAATGTGGTACATTTACACAATGGAATATTACTCAGCTATTAAAAGTAATGAATTCGATAAATTCTTATGTAAATGGATGGAACTAGAAAATATCATCCTGAGTGAAGTAACCCAATCACAAAATAACACACATGGTATTCACTTACTGATTATTGGATTTTAGCCCAGAAGCTTGAAATACCCAAGATTCAACTCACAGACCACATAAAGCTCATGAAGAATGATGACCAAGTAGGCGGGGCTTCAGTCCTTCTTAGAAGGAGTAACAAAATACTCAAGGGAGCAAATATGGAGACAAAGTACAGGACAGAAACTGAAGGAGGGGCTGTCTGCAGACCATTCCACCTAGGTATCCATCCCATGTGCAGTCACCAAAGGTAGACATTGATGTGGATGTCAGGAAGTACATGCTGACAGGAGCCTGATATAGCTGTCTCCTTAGAGGTCTGCAAGAGTCTGACATATTCAGAGGCAGATGCTCACAGCTAACCATTAAACTGATCATGGGGTTCCCAATAGAGGAGTTAGAGTGAAGACTGAAGGAGTTGAAAGGATTTGTGACCCCATGAGGAAAACAACCAACCAGAGCCTCCAGGGTCTAAACCACCAGCCTGGGAGTGCTTAGGGAGGGACCCATGGCTCCAGCTATATATGCAAGGGTGTTTTAGGTGGGAGAAGAGATCCTTGGTCCCATGAAGGCTGGACGTCGTCGGGGGGGGGGGGGATTCGAGGGTGGGGAGGTGAGTTGTGGGGGGGTAGGTGGGCGTATACCCTCATAGAAGCAGGAGGAGGGGGGATGGGATAGGGAGTTCCTGGGAGAGAGGAGTGGAAAATGGGGTAAGGGAGAACAACTGAAATGTAAATAAAATTTCCAATAAAAAAAACACATTTTTGCAATTGTCTGCAGATACACTGTGTAAGAATGGGAGGATTTTTTTCCTACTTTAATTGAATTTGGAAAATTTTAATCATATAATACTCATACAAGTCTGGGGAAAACTCTATGGACATATGGTCCTCAGATACAGGCTGTGGTGTCCCAGCTATGTGTCCCTATCAAAGTTTACCAATGCTGCTCCCAAAGAGGTGACTTGGTAGTCTTTAGGGCAACATCCTGTTTTTTGGTAGGATTGTAATTCTCAGTAGCGTACATATAAAAGCTTAGCAATTAGTTCTCTGGGAACTCTTCAGGCTGTAATTCGTAGATTTTTCTTGATTTTTTTTTTTTGTCATATTACTATACCCAAGGGGTTAAAAAGTTCAAGGTATCAATGTAATGCCCATAAACATTGTTGAGGGGACCAGTGGAACAATGGCCAAGGACTCTACAATGCCTGAGCCAACAGAGCATTCGATGCCACTTCAGACAATCAGAGCAGAGGAAGGAGTGCCCAAATGAGGACTACCCATTATGAGTCTCAACAGGGACTGACTATTAAGAATCCCTTCCCTGAGATGAGGCTCAGAGGGCAAGCAAAGCCTTCCTCTGCTGTGTGTGAATACTGACAACCTATGGAGAAAGTACAAGTTACATTAAAACACAAAGACACCTAACTCTTTATCTTGTGATCTGAAGCAACTTCATGCTATCAATATATGCTTGAACTAACATAAAGAATTTTGATAAGCTTGTTTGTAAATAAGTTTTAATCAGATATAGATCTTGTGTTTTGTAGGTAGCAATCCAGTTAGCCACTGACTTCAGAAACAATCTTCAGATGGAATGATTCAACTATGACATTTAACCTCCTGGTTCATATAGTCAAACTTGGAAATGGAGGTGTGCTTTTGTTTTGTTTTATATTTTCTTGTATACTGTTTTATTTCCTTTAGTATGTTCAAATAGTTCCCAGAGTAATTTCAATGCTTCTCTCAACAATTCCTAGTACACATAAAGTTTGGATATATACTTCTATCTGACTAAGTTGTTTGGAATCTAGTCTTCTAACAATTTAGTGTTCAAGAATTTTAACTTTTAGGGTACCTTACTTAGCCTACATCTATCTATTAACACTCAGCAAGTATTAAGTCCTTTATGGTGTTTTCAAGCATGTTCATGAGCTCATCTACTTGGTCCTCAAAGTAATCTAAGACAATAATCCTCCTCTGAACCTTGTTGCTGTCCTGGCAGTCACCTCTAATCTCTTCCTCCAATATTAAGACATGGTTCTACTTGAAATACCATGTAATTTGAATTACAAGCTTTACGTTCTCCCTGGTAGTAAGCCAAAATACTTGAAATCTGCTTATAGCGAGCACATACTGAGCTCTGTGCTCTTATGTTACAATATGGGATAAATTATGATCATTGTTCTGGTTTACTCAAGACTCCACTGCATTAAACACAATGAGTGGTTCTCCAATATGAATTTATTTCTAGTTTCTTCTGCCTTCTCCAATAACAATGCTTTGTTTGACTGTTCTTTTGTCTGTGGTGCCTTCCAGCTAGTACACTGTCTCACAATTGTCTAACAATTAAGTATAGCATAAAATTTCTATTTTTTTATAGTAAAAGAGAGTCATCTTGACTCTCAGAATTGCTATTAATGGCTTTGTATATAAATATATTAACTTCCTAGTGTTTATATTTTCAGATTTTAAAAATGGGAATATAATACCTTCCTAATTGAAATATTACACAAATTAATGAAAATGTCATTTCTCATTCCTGAATAATCTTCATATGTCTATATTTTATGAATTCATTAATTAATGAGCATAGGTTATATCTTCCATTTGGTTATTGTGAATAGTAAAACTTCCTTCATATAGTCATATAAAAGTTTTTAGGGTTACTTTGTTTACTCCATACTTAGGAGTGGAATTGGTGGGTTATACAGTAATTCTATAGTTTTCTAACTTTAATTTTTATACTAAAAACTGCAAAGTACCTGCAACTAAGCAATTCTACTCCTCAGAAGCTTTCACAAGACAATAAAACCTATGTCCACAGAAAACCACACAAATGACTCTTCATGGCATCATTATATAAAGGAGGCCAGGATGAGACACAGCCTATTGATCAGTCAGCTCATCACTATATCATGGCGCAGTCAGAATTAGAATACTACTATTTATCAGTAAAATCTAATTGCTGATCACAGAATGAAATGTAACCTGGTGAATGTTAATTTGAATCAAAACAAAGAGAGGCACAAAAGATTACATGTTTTGTCATTTCATTTTTATAAATGTTCAAAGTAGGCATATCTGCAAAGAGACTGTATAGAAGACATTTCTAGGAGTAGAAATGAATTATAACCTTACATGGACCTTGAGGTAATAAAAATGTCCTAAAACTAGATAAACTGAAAACACTTTCTAAACCTTTGAATTATGCAGTTAATATGGGTCAGTATTTGTGGTGCTTTGAATAGGAATGGCCCCCATAGGCTTATGTATTTGAATACTTTGTCATGATTAAAGGTGTTCAGTTTGTACAGAATAACTCACTTTTTTTTTTTGTCTAAGAGAACATGTTTTCAATACTGAAAGTGAGCATAAAATACATGGATTGTCATTTTCTTTTAAGTACTCCATCAAGAAGAAAATAATGTAGAACAGTAGGAAGTCTCACCAGATTCCTCATTTAAAAAAAAAAAAACTCAACATTATCTAGTAAATTGAGAGGAAATTAGATCCATACTATCTGCAAAAAGAAGTACCTACAAATTTATGAACACTTTTCTGATTTAAACACACGTGCTTAAAACACACACACAAACAGATGAGGTTGAGAGTTAAAGAAAAACTGAGCTATACATAACATATACAATTAAAATTATGAAACATAAGATAACTATCCCCTGTTCAACTGCAAATGCATGAACAATAAGGTTAGCTGGGTGGATTCTTGCCTGAGGCCACCACTCCCTTAATTGCATTTAATATCCTTGAACACAAGATTTAGCTTCATTTTACTTCCTGGTGCCCCTTTAATCCTAAAACCGTACATTTTGTATGTTTTCCTTTCTAAGTGTACTACCTTCATCAAACTGCTCTTCCTAAGAGTCAACCACAAGACAGGGTCTAAACTAGGTTGTTTTGAGATTTCCTTTGCCAACGCAATTCATTGAAAGCTTTTCACATTAGCCTCAGGCAGACTCTTCAGACAAAGATAAAAAAGCATCTACATTCTTCACCAAAATAGCACAAGAACAGTCTGTAGGCCACATATTAAAATTCTTCTCCCCTAAAGCCTCTTGAGACACCCTCCCACAGTTCAAATCACCCCCAGAACCACTGTCTTCCATGTTTCTAAGTCCACCACAGTTCCAAAGTCCATATTACTTCAAAATGAAAAACATGGTCAGGCCTATCACAGCAATACCCAGTCCCTGATACCAAGTTCTGTCTTAGTTAGGATTTTATTGCTGTGAAGAGACAACATGACTGCAACAACTTTTATAAAGGCAAACATTTAATTCGGGCTGACTCACAGCTTCAGAGGTTCAGTCCATTTATCATCATGGTGGGAAGCATGGCAGCATGCAGGAAGACTTGGTGCTTTAGAAACCAAGAATTTTACATCTTGATCTGAAAACAGTCAGGAAGAGACTACTGTGTTTTACACTGGGAAAAGCTTGAGCATATATATTACCTCGAATCTTCTTCTCCACAGTAACATTTTTTCTCTGACAAGCCTACACCTCCTCCAATAAGGCCACACCTCCTAATAGTGACACTCCTCATGGGCCAAGAATTCAAACACTTGGTCATCAGCAAGTGGTGCTACTTGAGGGGGCTTAGGAGATGCAGATTTTTTTTTAAAATAGGTGTGGCTTTGCTGGTTGAAGTTTGTCTCTGAAGGGTAGGTTTGGAGGTTTCAAAAGCTCAAGTTAGGCCTAGTGTCTCTCGCTTCCTGCTGCCTTCATATTGAGTTGTAGAACTCTCAGCTACTGTTCAGCACCATGTCTCCCTATGTGTCATGCTTCCTACCATAATAATGGCCTGAACCTTTGAACTGAAAGCAAGCCCCAGTAAAAATTTACGTATATAAGAGTTACCACGGCCATAGTGTTTTTCAACACAAATAGAACAGTCACTATTCTAATCTATCAATTACCCCTTTGTAAAGTTATAAAAACAATTTTAAAAGCAGAAATATAAAGTAAAATCCAACTTCTTCATGTTAACCACGACAGCTGTGACTCTATAGGTTCATCATCACACTGAAGGATAACAAAGGTTAACAGATGCTGAAGAGATGCCTCTGCATTGAAGAAAGTTTGTTGTTTTTTTCAAAGGACCTGAGTCCAGTTTCCAGCACCCATGTATGGTAGCCTCAAGTGCCAATCATTCTAGCTCTCAGTAATATGATGTCCTAATCTGATCTCTGTGAGCAGCTCCTCTCATGTCGCCTTACTAATGTTTGTTTTGTTTAAACACATAATGATGCTGAGTCACAGGGTGCTGGTAACCAGATGACTTGAATTTGAATTTTCATGAACTATTCATAAGTTATATCCTCAAGAAATTTTACTTAACCTTTAAATAATCTACTCATCAGTGACACTAACATTATTATGCCATTAGTTTGCTCTGAAAATTGTATATCATGCATGATAACATTGAGTGTAACAACTCACAAGATGAAGAAAAATTCATTAATACTAGCTCCTCTTAAAGTTGCTGATACTGCTATTACAAAATGAAGTCATAATGAATTTTACAGGCAAATGGGTGGATCTTGAGAATATCATCCTGAGTGAGATAACTCAATCCCCAAGGGATATGCATGGTATGTACTCATTTATAAGTGGATATTAGCCATAAAATATAGAATATCCATGCTATACTTCACAGACCCAAAGAAGATAATCAAGAAGGAAGAAACAAGTAAAGATGCTTGAATCTCACTGAGAAGGGGGAATAAAATAGTCATAAGAGACAAATGGATGGAGGGAGCTGATGGAAGAGGGAATGGAGAGGGGAAAGAGAGGATATTCAGGATCAGGTGTGGGGAGGGACAGGAGAGATGGACAGATGGATTTGAGAATGAATGGAGATCTACAATAGACAGGGGTGAGGAGGCAGGGGCATCTCCAGGAAGACACGGAGACCTGGGATAAAGGAGGTACCCAAGAGTCAATGGGAGTGTTCTTAGCTGTGACTCACAGCATTGGGCATATGGAACCTGAGGAGGCCACTTCCTGTAGCCAGGCAGAAATCCCAATGGGCAATAAGGATGCCAACTCATCCACAAAACTTTTGACTCAAAATTAATCCTGTCTACAAGAAATGTAGTGATGAGGGGTGGCACAGAGACTGAGGGAATGGCCAACCAATAACCAACCCAACTTGAGACTCATTCCCTGGGCAAAGAATAATCTCTGACATTATTAAGGATACTTTGTTATGCTTACCATTGGATAGGCTGGTTACTCTGAGTCACAGTTTACCATGACTGTGAAATATGAGTGATATTGTGGTTATGATTTGTTCCCAAAAGGCAAATGTGAACTCATTTTCTAGTGCAGTAGTGTTCCCAGTGTTGGCAAGCCCAGTGAAGGATGATTGGGTCCTAGGGATTCTGCTCTTATGAATAGATTAAGGCTAAGACTGGATTTGTCCGCAATGGAGTTGATTTTCTATTTTAAGAATTCCAAACAAAAGCAAGTTTAATTTCTCTCCCTAGCCCTCTTCACACACACACACACACACACACACACACACACAACACTTCTTTTATCAAAGAAGGTTTCACTATATTTCCAGCCTCTTGACTTTGGACTCCTTTGTCAATAGACCCAAGATTCAGGTAAATTTCTTTTTTTTTTTTTTTTTTTTTGGATTATCTTTTATTGTTTAGAAGTCTAACAACTCTGATATAAATCATAAAGGTCATAATTTTCTGAGTATCAAAGTACAGTTTCAAATCTTTTTACGGCAGAATTTACCACAGTATCCAAAGTTGATGCTCTCTGGTTTTCCTTTCTAGACTCTACAAAGTTGAATTGTTATATGCATGTATGGAGGTAGAGCACACAGAGGTACAGCTATAGAATGCAGTCAGGATAAATACTGCATCCATGGGAAAATGTGTAAAATAGATTATTTGACAAATTTTCTGAGATGTTGCCTCCAAAGCATTAGAGGAGGGTGTGTGTGTGCATGCATGCATGTGTGTGTGCATGAAAGAGACAGAGAGAGAGAGAGAAAGAGAGAAGAGAGAGAGAGAGGAAGAGAGAGAGAGAGAGAGAGAGAGAGAGAGGAGAGAGAGAGAGAGAGAGAGAGAGAGAGAGAGAGAGCAGGTAAATTTCTGTATGTTCTGTATGTTCAAAATTACTTGGAGTATGTTATATATGAAGATAAACACTTCAGTAATATTTTTTAGATAATATAAGTCTCAAAAGAAGAATTAATATTTAAAGTTGAATAACCCAACAGTTGCATGAAGATTTAGCATGAGTGGCAAACTGTCTCATATAATTGTTATGAGAACAAGTATTTCTCAACCATAATTGTTATAAGAATGAGGAAAAATGACCTGTGAACAATACCTGGAAGAGTATTAGTTTTCCTTTATGGACAGAAATGGAGGTGGCAGCAGGTTGGATATAGAGCACTTCAATTTACCTCAAATAAGTTCAAAATGAGATTAATGGGGGGGTTTGTTTGTTTTTGAGGCAAGGTCACACAGTGTAGTCCTCGTTGGCCTTGGAAGTCACTATATGCAGAGCAGGCTGCCTTCAATCTCCCAAGAGTTTTTCCTGCTTCTGCCTCGAGAGTGCTAACAGTGACAGTATACACCACCACATCCAGCAAACATATGATAGTGGTTTTTTTTTAATTCTTCCATAGGAGAGCATTTCAATCTTGTTTTAAAACATTGCCTTCCACATATGTTCTAGAAGCACACTTTTGATGTGTTTTGTAAGTACAGGACTAGAACTTTCCAGTATCATTCAAGTGAAACTAAGCCAAATCGTTCATGCTTACACTAACAGCCGGAGTGACAGCAATGCCGTACCATGCTCAAGCATTCATTGCAGCTGAAAGTTTTTCTATGTAAGCAGAAAAAATAATTCTGCACAGAGTGCAACTTCAAGGGTAGAGATGACAGTGCACCCCTGTAATCCTAGCTAGTTGGGGTGGTGAAGCAGGAAGATTGTGAGTTTGAGACTAGCCTGAGAAGAAATCTCATCTCACAACAAAAAATATTTAGGGCATCTGATTCAGTTGCAGATAATTTGGTAGTGTGTGTAAGAGCCTGAGTTCAGTTCCAAATACCGAAAAAACTAAACAAATCCATAATAGCTGTCATACAGGTTCCCATCATGCTATGCTCCAAAGCCTATACAGGTTCTAGCAATCTGGGATGTGCTTAAGAGACTAGATTTAATGCTTTAAGTGAAGTTAAAGACCTATCATCTGAGTTTTGAAATATACAACACTGTTCCTTTTGGAACAAAGCAACTTGGGAGAAATGCATAAGTAACAGCAATAAACTGGAAGAATGTTGCTCCTTCAGTTCAGCTCACCAAATCTGCCTTCACTGTCCCCAGAGTGTCCAGCACATATTTCCCAATGTGCTAAGTACTGATTATCTTGAGAGCAATGTGACTCCTTACAATTCAACAATCTATTGTTATATTATTGGTTAAAATATTCTAACGTTTATAATCACATCATTGAAATCTCTGGACTGACATCAAGCAGTGCTAACACAATCCAATTGCTTATTCTGCAAGCTACACTGCCATCTATTTGCAAAATTTCAGAACAAGCCTTGAGGAGCTATGCAGTGGCTCTGAGATGTGAAGGGAGGTTCTTTTGGGACTTTTTTTCACATAAAATTTAAAATGGAAACAGCAGTACTTACATGTTTCTTAAACTAATATGAGAGCATCTAATAAGCTGAAATGCACATACTAATCTGAGTTATTGATTTTTGAGAACCGGCCTCAGAGCTGTGGGAAGACAACATTCAACAGTCTGTTTTACTGACTGTAAAATCAGCTATTTACTTGACATTTGTACCTTATGGCTGAGCAAAGTTCTAATAGTCACAGATAAATAAACACATTGTGTTTCCACTTGCAATAGATAAAGAATGCCCTAGTAAAGATTTCTAGTTTCCCTATATATCAACAGTTATATGAAGATGAAGCACATTGTCCTGCAGTGCTCAGGACGCATTTAGTTAGGAATGGGGTCAGAGGGTTTCTTTGCTGTTACTATGCGTTGCTGAGTGAGACCTTGAACTCAGTGTCTCAGGGCACACTCCTCAGCAGCTTCACACACACATACACACACACACACACACACGCGCACGCGCACGCGCACGCGCACGCGCACGCGCACGCGCACGCGCACGCGCACATGCACACAAACGCAGTAAAATTTAGTATTTCACAAATCTAGATTTAAAAGTATTTAGTTAAAAATTAGCATTCCTAGCTCATACTAGCTAGGAGATCTCTTTGAGGAGGAGACAGTTTCTAAAGGTTTCTCTCAATTAATCTTGATTTTTAATAGGTTGACATTTTTTCTCTCTTTCTCTCTTTTTAAGTTGAGGAGCTATTGAAAGAGGCAGTCAAATGTTTTATTAAATGTCCAAGGACTGAATTTATCAGATATGCCTTCAGATTATTTAAAATATAAGAAATTTTAACTGTGGTCTCTTCTATCCAATCTTAATCAGTCTCACAAAAGTTTAATGACTTTCTGTTTAATATACTTGGATATGCTTAATTCTTTTAAAAATATTTATTAATTTACTTATCTTATGTATATGACTGTTCTATCTATGTGTAGACTTGCGTGCCAGAAGAGGGCATCAAATCCTATTACAGATGGCTGTGAGCCACCATGTGGTTGCTGAGAATTGAACTTAGGACCTCTGGAAGAGCAGACAATGCTCTTAACTGCTGAGCCATCTCTCCAGTCTGCTTAATTATTACTTAACCAAAAGAAACAAAATTTTTCAGGCTTTTAAAGGTATTCAAAATTTCCAAGATAAATTTTTCTGAAAAGAAAAAAAATATTTTAGCTATTTAGGGCTTAAGCCATGAGAGTGGTTAATGAGGTAGAAAAATAGTCATGAGGTACAAAAGGATCACGAAGTTTTACATCTTAATAGTACTATATAAGAAAATAAATGCTGAAGTTTAGGACAGGCCGAATTGTAGTATGTTTAAAGTTTTTCTAAAAAATGATAAATTTACTTTTTTTTTTACTTTAAATTCTTAAGTTTTAAGTAAATTCTTTACTTTTAAGGCAAATCATACACACAGGCAACCACCTTGGAGTCACTCTGGGTGACAAAAAGGAGAGGGAAAACCAATATGTCCATGTATAAGTACATACTCCTTTGCAGAACATTGCATGGGAGGGAATTTATGTACAACATTGTAAACAGGTCAGGTACAATGGTTAGGGAGATCACGGGTCCGTATGGAGAATGAACTGATAGTGTTGGTGACCAGACATGTTACCAAACAGCCGTCTAAATGTTTATGTTTATATCCTTGCGTTGTTCTCATCCTTGGTCAGAGAAGCTGCTCCCTGCAGGGCACAGTAGTTAATACACAGGCAGAGCGAGAACGGGCTGCCATCAGTGTTCTGTCGTGGAGGGGCATCAGTACCTTCTTCCCACCCAAGGCACGGAGCAGGTATAAAGACTGTAAGACCCAGAAGGAGTGTTGTGACATGTTGACCTCTGGATATGACATGCCTCCTGCACACGGAGATTCACAGCAGTTATGTTCACCTGCACAATGTTGCCCCAGCAAGGCAGTGGAAGGAAGTAGTATTAGGACTGCTATTGCTTGTGCTCTCCTGGGTCCACATACCTTTTCTCTTCTTTAGATCCCTTTAGCTGCAAACATGTGGGCTGAGATGTGCTTAGCTTTGTTTTTGAAGGATGAATTCTACGTGACTCCTCAACTTTTGTGATCTCCACATTTCTTGACAACATTCAATATTCTTCTCTTCAGGTATTAAACACTTTTTTTAAATTTCCATCACCGATAAAGTAATCTTTCCAGAATGTTTCTTTCCAGAAATGTCTCACTATTGAAATGTAAATACTTTCCTAATAAACATTTTCAAAACATGCACAAAAATCTTAGAGGAAATGCGGAATTTCCAGAAATTCTGACTTAAGTAAATACAGACATCCGTTTTAGAATTCTTATGAAATACAAGGTTTTTTTTTTTTTTTTTTTTTTTGAGTTGTGACATCATGGAAAAATACTTGCTTACAAATTATCCAGCTTACTTTTTACCCCAAAACAGTTTGTGTTATTTCTGGATCAAGATTTCCCAATGGGCTGACCAAAATAACTAGAAGCTAAGATTTTGATCACACCTCTAATTCTTGAGATTCTTGTGAATACTATTTAAGCTTTACTGCTGAAATTATACAAAAATCACTAGACAAAATACTTTTTAATAGACTCAAATTAAGTTCAAAACGGATTAATATGTTTCAGTAGGCAAACAAAACAAAAACAAAAAACTTAACCAGACTTCTATAGAAAAAGGAAGATTTTCAATGTTACCTGGCATGATAGTGTATAGTTGTCATTTCAGCACCTGAGAAACAGTGACAGGAATTTTTTGTGTTTGATACCAGCTTAGGCCATATAAAGAGACTACAGTACACACATACTCACACACACAACACACACACACACACACATAGCATTAAACAGAAATGATCATATATTTTTAAAACTATATTACAGAAAGATTACAAGGAACAATTAGTTATTATATGATAGCTTATTTCTTTGACTTTGTAAAATAAAATTAGAATGGAACTCTGCCTCCTTTACATTAAACACATAACATTATAATGACTAAGACCTGAGTAGCACAAAACCTTCACTGCTAAGTTGTTAGAGTGAATCCATTATCAGAATACAGATGTGGATCATCTTGGGGTAGGGCTCCAAGCTAGCTTCATTATTTATGAACAGAGAAAAATCAATGCACTTCCATTTATAAATCATATAAGATCATTGGTAAAAGGGGGGATTTTTCTAACACAAAATTTAAAATTCAGTAAATGCTGTGCCATTATTCTCCAGAATGTATTAATATGCAAAGAAAAATCTCAAACTAATAAGAAAGGAATGCTGTAATAATGTGGACAGAAGGTGAGGGTTTCCAATCCACTGTACTGAGGGTGGGTAATGGGAAGAGGGAAGCTTGGCTGAGTTAGAGAGAGTAACATAGCAAATGAGTTTTGGAAACATTACTAGTTTCTTGACTCACAATAGCATGGAAAGAACTGAAGTTTGACTGGAAAGTTCAAAAGAAAACTGCAAAGAACAAAAAGGTACATGGTTATCTAATAATTGAAAAGGACAGTAAGTGTATAAAGAATGAAAAAACTTACATGAAAAAATATGGTTTGTGTATAATTAAACTTTTATAATATTTACTGCTAAACTGAAAGTTATTGAAAATACTTGGGGAAAGGGGATGACATCTGTATTGTAAATAAATAAAATATTCAATAAAAAAATTAAAAAAAAGAAAATACTTGTAACAAATGTGAGTTGGAATGAGTTACCATAGTAATATAATGAATGCTAGTAAAGTCAATCGGGGAAAACTATCTCAAGAAGGACAAGACCTTTCCAAGTGGAACAGAAAAAAGCACTGAAAATCCAAATTTAATAAATAATATGTCAATGTATTGTTAATGTGGTCAGCAAGATGATCATGCAAACCATAGAACCTGATTAAATTCCCAGAAACTACATGAAGGGGACAGGAAAGAACTAACTCTACAAAGGTGTTCTCTGATCTCCCCATGCATTCCATGGTACATATATCTCTACATACATCATACACATACACAGTGAAAATAAATATGTTTTATAAAAAGATCAACATAAGGCCTCTTGTCACCAAACATGCCAACCTGAGTTCAATCTCAGAAACCCACATGATAGAAAGAGAAAAACAAATCCACAAGTTGTCCTCTGACCAACACACAAACCCCCATTGCATTCCTATGCATGTACACATGTATGTACTCACACACACTAAACAAACAAACAAATAAATAAACATAAAGATTAATGTTTACATGTTCATTAGTAATCAAAGAAATGCAGTTAACTAAGACATTAAAAGACAAAACATTTCATTTTATAATTATAGGCATGAGAAAATAATTTTATGAGATTTTATGTTTATTTTCATTTATATATGTTAAAAGACTGTTTAATCCTGGAAAGTGAATTTAATGCTGGGCAAACAAGCCAAATGGACTTTTTTTGGAACAGATCAAGAATTTTAAAGTACCAGAGGCTTTGACCTTTTTAAAGAATTTAGTCTACATGAAGTGCTCAGACACGATCTATAATTTATATGTAGTGTTTCCTCTAAAGAATTGCATCCATGAATAAAATACCAAGCAAATTAAGTCAGTGTTTGCAGTCCTTTTTACATCAAAACAAACAGAGAAAATTAATATTTGTGCAACACATCAAGGGACTCAGAATTATCTGTTTGCCAGGAAATGAGACATAAATAATTACCCACGAGGCTGCAAAGCTTAGTTCTTAGTAATCCATCACCTACGCTTATGGCCCTTGACCATAATGATAGCATGGGACAACCTGGTAGGAAAATACAACTTTAAACCCTGACATTTGCCCAAATATGACAGTAGTATCTTCTTGTTTCACACTGAAGTGTAAATCCAAATTTCAAAAATGAATAAGACATTAACACACCATAAGACAAGGCTATACTAATATACACATTCTTCAGCTAGCTCTAAAAAATTCTGTGAGAATATGCTCATTGTTTTATTTAAAATGAAAAAAAAAATAAGGGCCTGGAGAGATGGCTCAGTTATCAAGGCCACTAGCTGCTCTTCCCAAGGACCTGGGTTCAGTTTAAAGCAGCCACAGTGCAACTCACATGTCTGTAACTCCAACCACAGATCTAAGGCGTCTTCTAGTCCCAAGGGCATTAGACACACAGTTGGTGCAATGATGTATGTGCAAAACACTCATTCATGTAGAGTTTTTGAAATTAAATAATTTAAAAATCCTATAAGAATAATAAAAGGAATTTTTATAATATGTATCATGTTAGATCAACATACAGAAAGGATACTTTTTTCAATTTATTTGAATAAGCACATTCCTGAGACTCTAGTTATGTATGTAATTATTTTCTATAATGAGAAAAAATTTATGTAAATGATTGTGGTTAGAAGATGAAATCTACAAATGTGTAAGGTTCTATAGGAAAGTACTCTATATCTGGTTGATTTAGATCTACAGAGTTTTCTTAGTTTAAAAGAAAAGACAAGAGTATAGGGAAACCCCCTTTATAGGGACCACAATGCTTTTCCATATCCATTAAAGGAGTCAGTATTAATTTGATCCATGAAGCTCACCTGTTATACAAGTTATAATCAGACATAGTAGGCTTTCTATCTCAGCACAAGTGTAATTCACATGACCTTCCTACGGCTTCAGCTCAGTACATAAAACCAAATAAAAAAAAGTCATAAAAGTCAAATTTGAAGGAACCAAAACTAACTTCAAAATATTGAAAATATCAAAAGTTGTTTCCTTTTTTGCTTGTCATCTTTGCAAAAATCCATGAACCATGATATGATCCCTAGACAAGAACACAATGTCCCACATCTTCTTGGGTTTCATCTACGCAAGATCAATCATATACTTTTGCACCTGTACACATTTTCTCATTCTCCTGTCACATTACCTTAAAACCATAAGTGAAAAATTTAACTAATCTCAATAAATACATGTCATATTTTCACTCAGATTTACTAAAATGACATAGACAGCTTGAATTGCTTGCCAAAGCCACATCAATGTCAAAATATTTAATATGTCATATTTTAACATGTTAGGCCATTTTTCATTGGTGAATATATCATTTAGAATTTATATTTTTCAAAACTTATATGTTTTAAAAATTAATATTTGCATAGATTTGGTTCAATATCTCCACCCTTGATGTTTTGGAAATCAATGTTCCTGAAACTTAAAAAGGAAAAAAATCCCACTCTGTCCCAAAACTTGCTTAGATAAACTTGTCCACTGTAGGACCTCATTGCCAGCAGCTTGATTGGCATCCTGGAACTGTCATAGAAGCCAAGTAAAATTCCATGAAGAAAATGATAAAAAATAAGAAATAAAAAATAAATTAAAAAATCTGCAGTGCTGAACCAAGCAGGCACTCATCATTGCTCTGTAGAGAAAATTCATTGCTACCAATACCTGCCAGCACTATTTCAACTCATTGTTTCAGGACACAAAATTTGCTATATTTAAGACTTTTACCTGGTGAGTAGTAATGAACATTCATTTCTTTTGCTTTTCATTTTGCAAGAGAAAAGTCAAATAAAATATGCTTAGACCTAGTTCCTAAATGCTGATTATATGCTTTCCATGCAAGCTATCTAGTGCAAGGAAAACATTGCAACTTCTTCAACAAGCTATTCAATGTCTTCATCAAGCAATACATGTATTGATGTATACATTGTATCAATGAATACATTGATACAATGCAAAATGTATCAACTTGCATAGAATTATATACCCTATAAAATATGGAAAATGATTTACTTATCATGATACTATACTTCAGTGTGGAAAGGTATTTGCAGAGTGTCTCAAAAATATCGACTTGTAAAGATGATAATGCAGAAAGAATGTTAAAGGTAGATTTGTTGGGGTAGTTAATAACCACTTTAGTAAGAAACAAGGAAGAGAGCAGAGATAGCAAAATCCATGGTTAGGTAAATATCTAATGGTCATTCATATATATTGAAGGTATATGATCATATTATGCTGCTTTAAATGTACACATGTGTGACTTAAAAAAGAAGAGATAAAGATCTGAGAGGTGGGAAGAAACAGAAAAATTAATCTCCAGGTGAGCCATACGGCTTGGTCTGAACATAACAGCCAGGCAACTGAGAAGAGGCTTGAAGGTATGTCATCACCTTGCATATTGTAAGGGTCATATGACTACAGCAGATTACAGATCTCCTCCAGCCTTAGCAACCAGTGTTCACTGTGCAATGGATTCCTCTTTTAATATAATTCCCTAAAGCATCCAGGATTTAATATAAGAAGATTTTATTCTGCATATTAACATTCAGGGAGGAAAAAGATATACAGCAGCGACATAGCTGACCTATGCACTGCATTTGAGGATTAATTTTTAAATGAACAAAAACCAATTCATCAAATTCTCCCCAGGATAAAGAGCTCATTACGGAACAATGCCCTTGCTGTCAAAGCTTTCTGAAGTGACTGGGCACTTGTTTGTATTACAGATGCTGTGAATACATTTTTTTTTAACTTTCAACCTTTGAATTATCAAAAAAAAAAAAAAAACTACTTTATTTGGACTTTACAAAATCTTGCATTTTAAAGTTCATATGCATATAGGGTTGTTGGCAAATGAACCAAGCATACAAATTTCTGATTCCAGGAAGGTACAAGTCTCAGTACTAAATAGAAGTTAAAAAACCAGCAAAGAACAAAAGCCAAAGCCATCCACTGTGTAGTAAAGGGTTAAATAAAGCAATGCTTTATTTACTAATTCACAAAACACAATATCACACAGTCTTAAAACTACCAAACTTGGCATCTAATTAAGCTAAGTGGAATTTTACTGAGATAATTTCTGGAATCTCCAGAACACTTAGGTGGCCAAGGGAACATGTGTGGAGTGTCTTGTTTCTCTTCTCACTGTTGGGGTTCTTTGGTCCTGACACCCAGTCTCTCCGACCTCTTCAACTGTGGAAGATCTAAGCAAAGCTAAACTATAAAACCTCTTCCTTTCATAAAAAGCTACCTCTTAGAAATCAACCTTCAAACTGTAGTTTCACTGTGTTTAATCTAATGATGATTCTTTGGTAGTAGCCAGTTGGGATGGCCTAGATTGTGTGTGTTTTATGCTTCAGGCAGCTATTTAACAAGGACTTAGGATGAAAAGGTTTACATTGAGAAATATGAGTTGTCTGTGCCCTGTCCCAGGATGCATTCTAAAATGTTGTGAGACCTCAGTTTGTTCACTTAAAAGTAAATGCAACTTAGTTCTTAGGATGGATATTGCATTCAAAGTGATAATGTCACAGAAAGACAAAAGTCCAAGAATATTAATGTCCAGTGCGTGAAATGCTTCATGACGTAACAGTGCTCTACACATTTGTGCTATTGTTAACATTATCCCACTGTAGACAAACTTTTTACATAATTTTCTTCAGAAGGAAAATAAACTTACAATAACTTCTGGGCATTTGGGAAACCTCAACAGAAGTCCTCTTAATTTTCATTCTATTGTCAATAAGCCTTAGTAACCAGGAAGTCTTATGGGAGTCACTGGATAAAATAAGTATTTATAAAGGAAGAAGTCAATAAGACATTGAAGGTCAAATGTCTTTCCTGATCACCTTTCATCTTTGCTCTGTGTTCATGTATTTAATTAGTATCTTGAAAACAAAATTGAAAAAAATTAAGATGAAGTGAGCTATAGGAATTGGGAAATTTGGAAAACCTTTAGGTAAATCTTAATCAATCATTTACCTCAAACATCTGTCTATGACACTCCTGAAGCTAAGCCACAGTGGTCAATACTGCTGCTAGGTATTTTCCTTTTGAATATTTTTTTTCCTTTTGTTCACCCATTTTTAATAAAGGGATTTACCTGACAAATCCAGTTTTAATCTGCATGGATTATGTGTATGCTAAAAAGCTTTCCAGAACAGAAAAAAAAGAAAAATTCCAGAATGACTTGTTTTGAGGGTATAAAAGGATTAAAATAAAATTTAAATCTAATCATTGCCTTTCTAATACTAAAATACTCAAGAAATATTGAAAGCACAGATTCATTCATGAGGAAAAATGTCTAAAGGCTGAGTTCACTTATGCATGCACATACCAACAGGGAGGCTAGTGAATAAAAAATATGGATGTATAGATGAAATGACTTCATTATTTGTGACATAATTATACTTTTGCAGAATATCACTAAAATTTGCTTTGACACATTTTAGATTTATAAATAATAGAAAGTCATTTTGATTCAGTTCCCTATTAACTACTAGAAAATATTACAAGCTTATCTTTGGCTTACTGAAGAATAATGTCCAAAAATACTACAAATGCACACTTTAGGCAATTTATATGTAAACTATAATCATCTTAAAATAATTAACTTTTAAAAATCTACATTGTCTTTATATTAAAAGGAGCTACCACCTAAAATTATCATGTTTATAACAAAAATTTATTGTTTTATTTTTAATATTACTCATTGCCAAAAGAGATTTACATGGATTACTAATGCTAAATGGAATCAAAGAAGTTTTAGGAATTCTAAATCTAATAGAAGAATGATAAAATATTCTTATGCAAGAAAATTTTTCATTAAAAAAGCATTGCTCAATCATTGTGGGAAAAAGTAAACTCTCTAAGTGCCAACAGAAAGTCATTTACAAATCATTTGATTTGAAATCAAAAAAGCTAATTTTTTCCACTGGTATATCAGAAGTTCTAAAGTAAGCCAAACATTGTAGGCAGAGATTAATTTGAAAAGGCTATTAGAAAAATGAATCTTTTAGTAGTATCATTTTTTATTAAAAAATAGTTTTTGTTTTAACCAAACAGGTTAATCATCTAGCTCAGACTGACCTCCAACTAGATATATACTTAATGAAATCTTGTTCTTTCTGCCTCAACCACTTAAGTAGTAGAATTATAGGCATAAACAACTTAGCCTAGTCTAATAGTATCCTTTTAGAAATGCAAGGAGAAATATAAACTTTTTCAATGTTCTTAACCACTGAACCATCTCTCCAGTCCCTTAAAGGTTTATTGTTATCATCTGCTCTTCCAGAGGTACTGAGTTCAATTCCCAGCAACGACTGGTGGCTCACAACCATCAGTAACAGGATTCAGTGCCCTCTTCTGGTGTGTCTGACGAGAATGACACTGTACACACATACATAAAATAAATACATAAATCCTTAAAAAAAACTTTAAGAAAATCATAAGTGACAAGTTATTACAGCCTGAACAGCAATCTAGCTCTACTATCATCCATGATGGATATGCACTGACGTTTATAAGTGAGAAAATGTTCTTTTAAATAAAAGTTGATGAAATTCTCATTTAACATTAAAAAATAATATTGGGTTTGGGACAAATGTATTTGTGTCTTTATAGGAAGTATGAAAAGTATATATTTGAAATTATACAATGTAAGAATTGGTTGAAAGTATAGATTGCCTGTTGTGTGAATAATTTGGCTTAGATGGGCATGCTGGAAGATTGTGTCATAGATTAAACTGTTGACTGTACATGGTCTAGAATTCATGGAATGGGGTCTCAGTTGAGATTGCCCATATCAGATTGACCTGTGGGCATGAGTGATTGTCTTTACTGCCATTGATATAAGAGGGCTTTGTCCTCTGTGAGTAGTATCATTCCCTGGGCAGGCAGTCCTGCGTTGTATGCGAAAGCTAACTAAGAATGAACCACCAACCCAGCAGACAGCATCCCTCCATAGTTTTTATGTCAGGTTCTTCTTGAGTTTTTGGCCTGATTTCCTTCTGTTGTGTGATCTAGAGGCATAAGCCAAATAAGCTTCATCCTCCCCTAAGCTGTTTTGGTAAAGATTATTTTAGGATAATAACAGAAAGGAAGCTAAAGTAGCTACTCATATTTGAGTATTAATTAGAAGAAAAGCACTGGTTTTAAGCCGTCACTCTATGAGTAGAACTAAGACCAACAGTTACAAAACAATTGTAAGGTACACAAGAATTTTAGTAGGAATACGGTGTTCCAAAATGGTCTAGTGACTAGGCTTCTTATTTTCTCACCTATGGGTATCCATAGTGAGGACAAGAGGTAGGATAATAGCTGGGAATGCAAGGGTAAGAGAAAGAAGTAACCCTTTGCTTACAGAAAATTAAGATGACTCTACCTGTTTTTAGGGCTCTAACGTGCTTAACTCAATGCTTGGGAATTATTGCGAGTCATGCCATTAGTGTAACAGACATGTATTATGGACCTATTATGTGCAGAAAAGAGAAGTAAAAAATAGAACATGTCTGCCTTTAATAATCTTGTATTATGGTAGAAAGATATGGATAATAAACAAAGTAGTAGGTTTTAGATCATGATGCAGGGACAAGTAATACATGAGAAGCATCACAAAAATGTACATGTTTAATAAAGATCAGGAATGCTACAGTGAGAAAGTAATATTTTAGAAAAAATGGCATTGATTTATTTAGATTTTTAGAATTAACTTTACTATGGCATCCAATAGTAGAGATGATAACCTTAAAGAAGTACTGAATAGTTGAGTGACATTTGATCATAGTTAGTGGCATGGCTTATCGTGTATACCCTAAATTTCATGATTATTTCAAAATGTGTTTGTAAATAGGTTTTAAAAGAACTGATTCTTTGAAATACAGTTACTACGGCATATTGAACCTAGTGTCGGCGGGATTCTGGCGACTCATCTTGGGTAAAGGAAGGAACCGAACCTGAACAACAGCAGCAATGAAAGGGAATAAGAGGGTGATGTGGGCAGATGACAAACATCGATGGAAGAACAGGGTGACGTGGGAAGAACAGGGGGATGTGGGAAGAACAGGGTGAGGTGGGAAGAACAGGGTGACGTGGGAGGAACAGGGGGATGTGGGCAGACAGACATCGATCGATAGCCACAGGTCAGTAGAAATTAACACTGCCTCACACTTCCATCTCCAGAACCAGGAGGAAGTGCACTGTGCTGTTCACACCACTTGCCCTGGGGCACCTTGTTGTGGAAACAAAGCTCATACACAGAATAGATGAACCTTATGAACACTGTATAAAAGAAAAACACTGTATTAGTCAGAGCGATAGAATAATTCAGAATTTACATAGAGACTTCTGGTTTTTCTGTGTTTATTCTTTTAACCCAGAATTTCATTAAAAGTCAAAAACCAAATCCCATTATACCCTAGTGAAGAGGTAGCAAAAGTCACAAGGACTCCACATGATGATAGCATGCATTGAGGAATATGTCAGCATAGAAGATAGAACACTTACTTTTCCGTTAGGATGCATATAGCTCAGTTGGTTGAAGTTTGATATGGTAACTCACAAGCTCTGAGAATGCACCCAAGTTCTAGCTACAGCTAATCTCTCAGCAGCTACACTCGGTCTTAGTAAAGCTTCCCACAACTGCTAAAGGAGCTTGACACAGCCCTGCTGTGTGTTCAGTAAAGTGGTCCCCTGTTGTTGTTAGAGATCTACCACTTATAGAGAACAGTGAATGCCATTCAAGTGTCCTTTATAAATGAATGCTTATTTCTGTTCTGTGTTCTTTGGGGATGTTCTCCTAGTGCTCTCTCTCTGTTTCTCTCTGTCTCTCTCTGTCTCCCTCTGTCTCTGTCTCTATTTCTCTCTCTCTCTCTCTCTCTCTCTCTCTCTCTCTCTCTCTCTCTCTTTCTCTGTGTGTGTGTGCTGTTTCTGTATATGTTACAGATTTAACAAAAACAAATAAATGAATATACTTACTGGTTCTGTTAAACTAGATGTTTTCTCAAAATCTTCACCTTCCTCCACCAGAGTTTCTTCCGTCCCAGGGAGAGAATCTATCCCAGGGAGAGAATCTATTTTAATTTTTAAAAATAAAAGTCACACATTGACTATGCATAAATTATATATATGTATATGTATATATGTATATATATTATATGTATATATATATGTATATATATGCATATATATTCTCAATATATGCCTCATGATAAGAATGATATTAACATAATGGATTACTAATTCAAAGAATCGTAGAGTTTATGAGTAGATTTTTGAATGGCATTTATTCAGCTTACAGATAAATATAAAAATGAACATATTTCTAATTCAGAAGTGTGAAATAAAATCAGTAAAGTACAAGAGCTAGTAACCTTACCTTTACATATAAAACAATGGTTCAGGTTGGAGAAATGACACAGTGGTTTAGAGTGTGTACTCCAGCTGAACTCAAAGAGACTATGGCAGCATACACAGAACCTGCACAGGTCTAAGCCAGATAGGGCTCCAGTGCTGCTGCAAAGAGAAGTGGATACAAGCCCATATTCCCAGCTCAGAAGCTACCTTCAGTAACTGCTTACAATGAAAAACATACTTTTCTCAAACAGAGTCTGCCTGGTTGTATAAACCACATTTAAAGGCTAGGCCTTATGCCTACCAGTAGATGGCCAGCACAAAATGAACTCTGTGGTATTTTTGAAGGTTTCTTTGTTTCATAATGCTTTGTCTGGGCATTTTTTAAAAAGAAAACATACAGGTATTCTACTTGTATATTGTTTCTGGTTTTGTGTCTTAATGGGATTTCTGTGTGTGTTTCTCTGTGTCTATATTGTGTTTCTTGTATACTTTCTTTGATCCTCTTTTTTCTATTTGTTTGTTTTGTCCTATCCAGTTAAGATTTGTCTTCAACTTATTTTGTTTCTTTTGGATGTTTGTCTTATTTCTAATGAGAGAGAACAAGATACGGAACAGGGAATTGAATCTGTGGGGAGCTGGGGGGTAGAACTGTAATCAGAATACTCTGTGGGAAAAAAATCTAATTTTAATCTTAAAAACATAAAAGTTAAATGAATATATACTACTATAGTAGAGGACCTGTGCTTGGTTCCCAGTACCTATATCAAATGGCTCACATCTACCTATAACTACAGCCCCAGGGGAACCAGCAATCTATTCTGGCCTCTGTGGACAACCACACTCATGTGCACACACCCACACACAAACACATACAATACAAGCATAATTAAAAGTAAAAATAAATCTAAAAATGAAGTAACTTTTTTGATGTTTAGTCAGCTATATTTTGGTATATATTTACCTTTAATGTCTTTTTTTCTGTTCTGTAATATTATACTTCATGTTTTTTTAATACCTTCTTTTAGATGGTGAGGCGGTTATACAATTTAAGTCTTAATTCTATCAAGTGTTATTCTCTCCTCTAAATCAGATGTCAAAATGTGAAGGAGTTACTAAGAAAACAAATTATTAAATGGTTGTAGGTTTTCCTCCCAAACACATCAAGCAAGAAGTTGTTGACTGGTCTAAATCTTAGAGAAGAAGGTAGTGGCACTTTCATTATATTAATACAGTGATGGGAAACACTTCCATATGGCTGCCAAGTTAGGTTAACTAGTGCAGTGTACATAGATATTTATATTTGCTAGAGAATTCTGTAATAATGATGATTATCATCTGTAAATAATATATACCAGATACTGTCAACTTCCATAGTTAACTTTAACTTCGTATATTAAAATTTAAAAATCCATTTAGAGGGAAACATTTTAGATCATTGGGTTTTGTGAACTTGACTTCTTATGTTTATTAATAATAAAAGAGCCCTTATCAAAGAAGCTTCTCTTTATAGCAAATGGAGACCAACACAGTAGATTAAAACTAGACTCAATGCAAAGATCAACAGCTCATAAAAAGCCTGAACTTAATGTATGCACCCACACCATAGCTCCTGCATGTGTGGCTCAGGGAACACAGCAGAAGAGATAGCTGAGTAAATTTAGAAGCCAGTTTGCAAGGAAGTCTGCTAAAAACAGTCACAGCTAGAAATAGCTCCATAAACAAGACTGAAAAGAGCAATATCAAGGTAACACTAATGAGTAAGGGGGAAGTCTCCATGGATCCCACCCCTAGACAAAGAACCATAGGCAACTATTGACAGCTGGAGAGGGAGACAATTAGCTTCTCTGAGAGATGAGTTCTCTTATTGGTTTTCACAAAGTGGTCAGCCCTGAAGCCATATATATATATATATATAATATATATATATATACACACACACACAAACAACAAAAGAAGAGTTAACGATGTATATTTATATATCTGTGCTTACACACCCATATATATGTAGATAATAAAGAAAGAATAAATTTCAGGGGAGGACATGAGAAAAGATTTGTAAGGGTACAATGGAAGGAGGTGGAGGGAGAAAAAAACAAAAATATATTTCCATTTTAATTTACTTTTTAAAAATGCCATATAATTGCATAAAGAAAAATTTATTGAGATTTGTGTGCAAATGAAGGCAAAATTTTCTAATGTATGACATAAGTACTCTGGGCAAGAAATTAGAATGTTGAAGTCTAGCTGCTTATGGTCAAGGAATAAGGAAACAGTGAAAAACGTGGAATAAGCCCATGGTTGTGGTTCATGGCATCTCCATCTCTGATAATTCATAGTGCTTCATTCAAGAAGAAAAGCTAGCAAATCTCTTGGGCACAAGCTTATTTCTATATAAACACAGATACAGAACACAGAATGCCTTCCACTATGATACAACTCTGGAGAAGCCATAAATGAAGATAACTTACTTACTACCCTTCTAAACAGAGCAGAATCATTAAAGGTAGCAAATTTTAGTTGATAAAATTAAGTTGTGTAAGGGGAAAATGTATCACGTTAAAAAATAGTCATTCAATTGAAAAGAGGAACTCAGCATCTATTTACTAAAACCAACTTGTACCAGCTTATAAGCTAGCATAGACAGACCCATTAAACCAGGAGGCAAGTTGTATTTTATTTACATCTACTAAAATGAAGTTACAACTTTGACCAGGGAAATAGGTAGGGTAACACAAGATCTTCACCTCTTCATCCAGTCCTCCAAGTCCAGCCCTGCAGTCTCATCCCCAGATCTGTAGCAAACCTCCTTGCTCTCTGTTCCGATTCCCAGGAAACTAACTAAGCAGATACTGGTGTAATAAAATACCCTGTTTTCCTCCCATCTGTGAAGCCCCTGTCCCCATTCAAGCTCATTCATGTCACTTCCCAATACCCAGGAATTCATAATTCATTTTACTTGGGGTCCCAACTGGCCACATTTAACAACAACAACAAAAAAAAACAAAAGAATTTTCCACAAAACAACATACAGACATCATACTCTCCTAAGAACCAGAGAGAAACAGAATCTAAGTTGCAAAAGCATACAGCTAACAAAGACAAGGTCAGAAATCAGCACCTGGAATTAATTACAGTCTTCCAATCTTAGATGCCCAGATGTCAGTATAAAAACCACATAATCAGTAGTACCTAGGATAGTATGTCCTCCACTATAACCCTGCAGCCCTACCAAAATAGGCCCTAAATATCCCAACATAATTGAAGCACAAATAAAAGATTTTCCTTTCTGCATATGTCAGAGGAGTTGAAAGAGGAAGTAATTAAACTCCTTAAAGAAATAATGAAAACACAAACAGTGGAAGGCAATGAAAAAAAAATGTTCAAAACATGAAAGTTGATGTAGGATCATTAAACTGAATCGATGGAAAACCCAAACTGAGGGAGGTGTGGAAATGAAAAACATAGGAATTAGAACAGGAACCTCAGAGACTAGCCTCACCAACAGAATACAGGAAATGGACGAGAGAATCTCAGGCACTGAAGACATGATAGAACAAATGAATACATCAGTCACAGAGAATGATAAATCTAAAAATTTTATCTGTCCAGGCAATCTGAAAAACTATGAAAAGACCAAATCTAAATAGAATAGGATTAGAGGAAGGAGAAGAAACCCAGGTAAAAGACACCAAAAATATTTTCAACAAAAATCATAGAAGAAAATTTTCCTAACCTAAAGAAAGAGGTGCCTATTGAATTATAGGAAGCATACAGAATTCCAAACAGAGTGTAAATGAAAAGAAATTTCCATTGAAATATAATAATCAAAATTAAATCTACAAATTAAAAATAGAATAACAAAATTCATAAAGGAAAAAAAACATGTAACATATAAATGCAGACATATTATAATCTTATCTAACTTCTTTATGGAGACTCTGAAAGACACAAGTGCCCAGATAAGTGTGCTGCAGATGCTAAGGGACCACAGATGCCAGCTCAAAATACTCAGCAAATATTTTAATCACCATAAATGAAGAAAATAAGACATTCCATGATAAACTCAAATTTCTACTGTATCTGTCTATACATCCACACCTATGAAGGTTGCTAGAAAACTCTAACCTAAAGAGGTTAACTATGTCCAAAAAAATTGGATGGGATAAATAATCAGATGAGCAAAATCAAATAGGGGAAAAATGTGAACACACACATATACACACACTTGAAAGATCTAACACAAAAAATAAATAAATAAATAAACCACATCAAAAAGTAGTAGAAGATGAAGAATAAATAATCTCAGGATTGAAATAGAAGCAAACAAACAAAAAATAAATAATACAAAGAATCATTAGAACAAAGAGTTGATTCTTTTAGTAAATCAATAAAATTGACAAAGACTTATGTAAACTTACTAAAAGGTAGACAAAGAATATCTAAATCAAGAAAATTAGAAATCAAAAAGGGGACATAACAACAGATATCAAGGAAATCTAGAGAACCATAAGGAGTCCTTTAATAACCTGTACTTCAACAAATTGGAAAATCTAAAAGAATGGAACTTTTTTTGGTACATACCATTTACCAAAGTTAAATCAAGATCAGATAAACAACATAACCAGACTTACAACCCTTGGTGTAATAAAAATAATCATTAGAAGCTTCACAACAACAACAAAAATGAACCCAGGGACAGATAATTTTAGCCTAGAATTCTACCAAACTTTCAAAAATAGTTAATGCCAATATCCCTATAATTATTATACAAAATACAAACAGAAGTAAGATTTCCCAATTCATTTTACTAACAGTTACTCTGATATCCAAATCACATAATGACACACAAAGAAAGAGAATTACAGACTAATTTTCCTTATATGAAATAGAAAATTTCTTAATAAACTACTTGTAAATCAAATTCAAAAACCATTTAAAACATTCATCAACCATGATCAAGTAGTCTTTATCCCAGAGAAGAAGGGATATTTCAACATGCATAAATCCACTGTATAAAAAACTGCAAGACAAAAACCACATGATCATCTCATTAAATGCAGAAAAGGTCTGTGATAAAATCTAACACCCTTTCATGATAAAAGTCCTGGAGAGATTAGAGATACAAGGGACATACCTGAACATAATAAAAGCAGGGAAATCTTATCTAGAGCAATAAGACAAATGAAGAAGATCAAAGGCATATAAAGTGGAAAGGGAGAACTCAAAGTATCTTTATTTGCAAATGATATTATAATATACATTAAAGACTTGAAAATTTCACCAGGAAACCCTATACCTGATAAACACTTTCAGCATAGTAGCTGGATACAAAATTAACTCACAAAACCAGTAGCACTCTATCCATATGTGTGTGTGTGTGTGTGTGTGTGTGTGTTGTGTGTGTGTGTACATACACACACACACACACTTTGGGGTAACTGTACCAATTAAGCAAAAAACTTCTAGCCTTTGAAGAAAGAAATAAAAGAGGATATCATTAGATGGAAATATCTCCCATGCTCATGGATCAGTAGGATTAATATAGCAAAAATGGTCATCCTACCAAAAGCCATCTACAGATTCACTGTAATAGCCTAAAATTCCAAAACAAAATTTCAAAGACCTTGAAAAGGTAGTTTTAAGTCTTATACAGAAACACAAAAATCCTAAAATAGTTGGAATAATCCAAAATAATAAAGAAATGCTAGATATATCACCTTCCATGATTTAAAGTTATATATAAAGATATAGTAATAAAAACAGCATGGTATTGGCAGAAAAAAGACATAGTGATCAATAGAGTCAGATTGAAGACCTATACATAAGTCTACACACTTTATTTTAATAAAGAAACCAGAAATATATACTGGAAAAGGATAACATCTTCAACAAATGGAGTTGGTCATACTGGATGGCTGCATATAGAAGAATCCAAATAGACCTATAATTATCACGCCAACCAAAACTCAACTTCACATGGATCACAGACCGTAACATAAAAAGATAGACTGAAGCTCATAGAAGAAATGGTGTGGCAATTCACAGGGAAATGGATGAACTAGAAGCAAAAATAATTCCAAGTGAAGTATCCCAGACTCAGAAGGACAAATATGTATTCACTTATATGTGGGTGGATGCACCAATGGTAACCAAGCTAGAATTCATAGAACCACAGATGTTAGGGATAGAGTAAGGGACTTGAGGATGCAAATAGCTCTGACTAGGAAAGAGAACTATAATAGATAATTAGGATGGATAAAGCTGAAATGGGAGGCTCAAGTTGGGAGGGAAGGAGACAGGAGTTTGTTGAACGGAATACAGGAAGAGAGAGCTGAAATTAAGGGCCATTTGAAAGGTAGTATGGAAACTTAAAACAGTAGACACCTCCTAAAATATGTACATATATGAAGCCAATCTAAATGAAATTGTCAAACAATGGAGGAGACAGAGACCCGACTGACCTTTTCCTGTCTTCAAATGAAAGTTCCAGGACTAGGTTTAGGCTACATCTAATTGAATTGTTGGGCAATGTGGCCCCATGGAAATTCCTAAGCATTCCAAGCTACTGCCAGGACTTCATGTAGCTCTCCACAAACCAACAGCAAGGCCTCACTGCTGAAGACAACACCAGCACAGCTCCTTGAACATGGAGCCTTCACCTCTGTCTTAGTGTCTTCAGTACTGGAAGGTATTCAATGCGCTACCAAAAGAGAACGGTTATCCCTTCCAGCATCTAATATTTTCATCCACAATATTGTCCTGCCTGCAAGATAGATGAGGGAAATGGTAACACAAAACTTTTGGGAATGACCAACCAATATCGGATCGGACCTACGGCCCACTCCACAAGACGGATTCCAGAACCAACACTGCACTAGTTACCAAGAACCTGAGACTAGGTAACCAAGGGTCCTAAGGTAAAACCAAATACTACTTACTGGTCTAAAATAACCAAACCAAACCAACCTAACAAGCAAAACATAAGAGTGATAAAATGACTCCTAATGATATTTTGACATACTCATAGATCAGTACCTTGCTCAACCATCATCAAAGAAGTGTTTCCTGCAGCAGATAGGAGAGACTGAGGTAGCATGCAAAGACCTGTGTCTATACCAGGTCCTCTGAAAATATATTATGGGATTCAATTTAGTGTGTTTATGGGATTCTTAAGTGTGAGAATGTGTTGGTCTCTGGTTCTTGTGCCTTCTCTTGGGCTCTTCTTCTTTTGTCTTGTCTAACTCAGATGTGATAGTTTTTGTTTTATCTTTTTATTTTATAATATATATACTATATGCAATATAGTATATATACTATATGCATATATATTATATATGTATATATATGTAATGTTTCTCTTAGAAACCTATTCTTTTTAAATTAAGAAACAGAAAGGGAGTGGTTCCAGATGGGAAGGAAGATGGAAAGAAACTAAGAGGACAGAGGGAAGAGAAATTATAAAACTGTAAGCAGAATTTACTATGGGAGAAAAATCTAATTTCAATAAAAGAAAAAAGAAACAACTTATAAACAAAATTAAGTTACATTTCATCAAACTGTGCAAACACTGTGTGATTTTCTAACTTGTATATTTTTTTATTTTGTGAGTTGAGATTCTTGAGTAAGACATTTACTTAATAATAAAATTTTATTTTCCACAGTAAAAATATTTATAGAGATATACATATATATAGATCAGAAACACTTAAAAGTTTTCATGGCTTTCCTGACTATGTAAAATTAGAAGTATGGGTGTATTCTCCATTTCCTCTCAGGGAATATGTGACAGCTTCAGGTGGATGCCTTTCTGCTTGATTTATTCATTCATTCATCCATTTATGTACATTCATTTATTCAAAAAACATGGTTCCACAGGCTATGTGGTTTCAAATTATGTTAAACAAAGCAGTTTTCTATTGCTGTTTCATGGAATTCACTTGAATACATACACACAGTATTAATTTTTTAACAAAAAAATGAAGATTTACAAGGTGGCAATATTAGTAGCATTTTAGTTTATGCTCTGCTAGGTGCTTGTTTTGAGTACTCTGTAATTACGGGTGGTCAGACCTGCTGAAGTCTATGAGATCATAGCAATTCTAGAGTCTAGCAGAGCACTTCTGTGATGGGCTTCTCAAAGCAGTTGAGAATTTTGATGTCTTACCTTAATTGAAATTTACAAGAGCAAATAGAGCCAGTGAAAGAGACAAAAACTGAGATGGAACATCAATCTAAGAAGTTGAGCAAAGAGACATGATAAAAATAAAAATTCAGTGTCTCATGCTTGGAGGAACAAACTTTGTAAGGTGTACGAGGTACATTTCTTGGCTAGTGTTCATTAGAACATGCAGATATGGACCAACTGTGTTCTTTTTTCTGCAGAGAAATTTGTCTTACAAGCAAGCATATTTTCAAGAAACATGCTATAGTTGTTTGATTCTTTTAATCACATAAGGAATAGTAGAAATTGTGTCTTTAGTGAAATAGTACAAAAGCGTGGAATAATTAAGTGATTTTATTCTTTAAAAGGTGTCTGAACTCTGGGATACAATTTTCATCTATTGGATGAGCATGTTAACAGGATCTAGAAATCTTGAATGTTTGTCACAATGTTTAGTTTCAATCAGCTTCCTCTTGTCATCATTTTTACAATGGCTGCTTGTGTTCCAAGAACTTCTCTGCACAAAATTAGGCCTATTTATAGAAACACGTATTTTGAGCCAAGTTCAATATGGATGCCCAGTTGACATGTAAATCACATTGGAGATTTTTGGATGATGCTAGTGATTCTAAACTTTGGGGTCCCATGATTTGACTAACTTCAGAAGAAAGGAATGTACTGAAGCAGAAACTCCTGCTTTGCAATTTCCTAATTAGGTATTCTAATATTTGAGTGTGGAAAGAGCAGGATATAAATATTTCAAGAAAAGAGCTTAAACTTAATGAATGCATTTTTCCAGCAGATCTAGATGTAATCAAAAACATATGTATTATTTAATTTCTCAGGATATTTAAGTCCCTACAGTTTTCAGCAAATATGTACATGTAAATTGCTAGAAAGTATAAATCTATTAACAGATTGATTGATTAGACTAGTTTTGATTGAATTTAAATAGTTAATGGCCAAGTTGTTACACAGAATCTGTGTTGTGTTACTTTTTTATTGCACATGAAAGCCTTATGAAGCATGAAATCATTTGAAATGAGAACAAATGCTGAGTAATTCAGAAACAATTAGGTGTTTATACAGAGGAAACATTACTGTGAGCTGAACATCAGAGACAATGTGACCTTAGAGTGGATGCTCTGAGTACTGCAGGCAGTAAAAGGAAGCTGCTACCACTGAGGAAAGAGTGAAAATCATGCAATATACACAAGATGAGATGGTCAGGCTAAATCCACAAGATAAATAAGAGTTGATAGCTAGCTAGCATGAGCCTCCATGTTGCTACTCATCCAAGACTCTGCTTTCATTGTCAGGGTTTACGAACTATCTTGAGCATGTTCATGTCTTAGTTCTATAACAGATCTGAACAGATATAAAATATCGTGCTCTCTCTGTAGGTCATCATTGGTATTGGTTTATATTCCTATATCGTTTTATTTTTAAATATTATTAGGTGATAGTCAACATGTGAAATTATATGTATATATAAAATTTCAAATAAAGTACAAAAACTGTGTTATATGGATAAGATGTATAGTAAATTTAACTTATAAAGTGCAATAATTAAACACACCAAGCTTGGGACAGACCTTAAAAATCAGAGAATTTCCATCAGTCTTCACTTTGCTGTGGGCTCCTTCTTTATCAGATCTCTAAGCTTCCTAATATCCTTAAGAGAATTGATATTTTGAGTCTATCATCCTTTTCCTGTAGTATGGTTTCTTCACTGAGGTATGTTTTCCTAGTGAACACTCTCTAGAAATCTCATTTTAAACTTTATGAAAATGGCATCCTGTGACTTCTGTTTGTCCAATCAACATTTATGATCTTAAGGCCAGATCAGTGGGGAGCTCTTACATGCTCACAGCAGCATCAGAGAACCAGCTGGCCATTTAGAGTTGATTGAAATCGGCTCAGTGGCTGGGCTATATTACATCAGAGGAACCATCCATTCTGCACAACATTTTTGCTAAACATTTACCAGCAGGCTGTTGACTTTATCCATCCCGTGTGTACAGTTGAAATGCACTTGAGAGTCCCTGCAGTGTAACAATTCCACAGCTCGTTGGTTTCATTACCCATGAACATCCTAACAAGGCTTCTTGGCATTCCCTGGTACATAAAGCTGGGTTTTCTAAGATGTTTAACTAGATATTCAGTTTTTGGGCTTTCCATCATATAAATGCTCAAATTTTACTATAGTAGAAACATTTTCTCAAATTGTTTAGACACTACTGAGTAAATCCGTGCCTTTACTAGGTTTTTTCAGCTTTAATAATTAATACCAAACAAATATTTATAAAACAATACTTCATTATCATCTCCATTTAATTTTTCCTGGTTTCTAAGGTAATGAGGCTTATTTAATATATTTACTTGACATTTGAAACTCCTCATCTGTGACAGGTCTGTTTAATCTGTTGATTATTTCTCAATGGATTTGTTGACCTTATTAAATTATAAGTGATTATCATATTTGAATACTCATCTTTTAGCAATGGAAACTATACTGCAAATATTATTTTCTCATTTTGTGGCTTTTTCCTTGGAATTTTTGATAGTTTTAAAATTCCTAATAAAACTAAACTCTATTTGTATGAATGTGGCACATGTGTTGGTATGTATGTATTGGTATGTATGCGAGCAGGTACATGCACTGTGTGGGTGTTTATAAAGGCCAGAGTCTTTTCGTCTATCATTTTCCATCTTATTTTTATTTCAGACTGGATTTCTCACTGACTCTAAAGCTCACTGATTAGCTTGACAGGCTGGCCAGTGAATCATTAGGATTTTCCTGTCTGTACTCCACCAACATAGGTGTTCCACAGGTCGGTTTACAGGTATGTGCTACTATGTTTAACACATGTATGGCCAGGATCTGAACTCAGCTTCATAAAGTGCAACAAGCATTTTCCTTGCTGAGCAATCACCTCAGCTCCATAGCTCTTCATTTTCTATAGTTTGTTTTCACTATCTTTTAACCTCATTTTAAAATTTAAGTAATTAAAGTGATAAATTATAGCAATAGAAATTGTACATATTAGTAGGGCAACCTGGAATGTTTTGTTTTAATACATATAAGCTTTTGTATAAAATTAAAATATTTATAAACACTCATTATTTCATTTGTTTCTGATAAAATTATTCAAACATCCTTTTTCTAGATTTTGGGATGTATAGTACATTATTATTATATTGCATATCTAATGTTTATGAACTTTTCTGTCTGCTTTAAGATAATCTCCATTCAGACATAGGGGAATATCTTCCCAATGTGATTCCTCTGATGATCCTGATCCCATGTGCTGTGGAATACTATACAATAAATAGTAATGCATCTTAGACGGCATTGGAGTAGCATTACAATTGCCACTTCTGCTCCAAGAATTTTGAAATTTAACTTCATATGCTGTTCAGTCATGGAGTTTGTGCTTCATCATATAGAAATGGGAATGCACTAAATACTATTAATTTAGAGTGATAATAAAATAGACAGCTGTGGTGCTGGGTGTCAACCTGAAGCAAAGTCTAGACATACCTGGTTAGTTTTGGTCAACTTGATACAAACTAGAATCATCTAGGAGAAGGAAATCTCAACTGAGCAATTTTTACCATCAGATTTTTCAGGGGGCATGTCTGTAGAGCATGGTTACTGTTTTATGGGAGACGGATCAGCACACCTTTGGAGGTACTACCCCTGGGCACATGATGTTGGGCAAACTGAGGATACTATGTGAAGAAAAAGAGCAAGAGACATTTCTTCCATGATCTCTGCTTCAGTACCTACCTGCAGGTTTCTGCCTTGGCTTTCCTGGATGAGGGACTGTGACTTAGACATTTAAACCGAAATACTACACCCTAACACAAGGTAGTTTTGGTCAGTGACTTATAACAGCAGCATATACTAAATTAGAACACCTAAGCATAGGGAATCTATACTAAGACATGGCTTCCATCACATTGGCCTGTGTGCATCTCTGTGGACCATGTTTTTGATTAGCAATTGATGTAGGTGGGGGCAGCCCACTGTAGGTGATACCATGCCTAGATAAGCAGGCCTGGGTTGTATCAGAGATGCAGCTGTGCAAGCCAGGGAAGCAATCAAGGAAGCAGTATTTCTTCCTCCCTGGTCTCTGCTTCAGTACCTGCCTCCAGGTTCATGCCTTGAGGCTTGGCTTCTCGAGATAACAAACTGTATCTTGGAAAATGAGATAAACTCTCTCCTCTCCACATTACCTTTGGTCCTGGAATTTTATCATAGCAACAGAAAAGCAAGCTATGATACAATACAGTAGGAAAAGGAAGCATAGATGAGACTCTCAGAAAGAAAATGACGTCTATTTTAGAGAAGGAAACAATATTTACAGTCTTAACATCACCTTAACACACAGCTGAGAGAAAAGTTGTATGATATCTCCAATAAGATATGACTGTTTTCCTCCAAGAAGACTAACTCAATCAATGGCACAAGATGAGACTAAAAGACATGCCAACTGTCAATGAACTCATAATGACCTACACTTTCTATAGAACCACAGTGGAAAATTGAATTCTAAAATGTTAGAATTAGTAGCATGACTATACCAGTAGCCAACATACAGTTCCCTGTTCAGAATCTACCCTTCCTGATTCCCTTCCTCATTTGCTTTTCCCAGCCTAGATGGGTAGGATAAGCTTGTGACTGGAGGTTTCGGGTATTTGGTTCAGGGGAGTTATTTTTGAAAATCACTAAGAGTTACTAAAACTTCAATAAATACTTCTGAATTTAAAACTTACCCAATGAGTCTGGGATTATCTCATCTGGAGAATGAAATATTTGTAGTGTGTCTTCTGTCCTTTCCATCAGGTTGTCTCCTTGAAGCCTAAATAATTAAAAATCATCATAGGAAACTGTAATGGTGCTAAATGGTAAACTACAACATATATGCCAGACTTCTAGACTCTGAAATCAAACATGCTTCTTCAACGTAAACATAATCATTTGTGCTTATCGTAATAAGCATAAATAATATCCTTTCTTAATTTCAGGTTGTTGCTTTTTCTAGCTATAAAGGAAAGGTCTTCTATATGTTGCTACAGATGCAGTATGATTACTGTAGACCAGCAATTCTCAACCTATGTGTTGTGCCCATTTGAGGTTTAAATGACCTTTTCACGGGGGTCGTATTTCAGATATCCTACGTGTCACATATATACATTAGGTTTCTTAACAGTAGCAAAATTACAGTTATGAAGTAGCAACGAAAATAATTTTATGTCTGGAGACTGCCACAACATGAGGAACTGCATTAAAGGGTCATACCATAAGGAAGGTTGAGAAGCACTGCTCTAGACTCCAGAGTCTAGAGGCAAACTCCTTTACATCTTAGCCTGGGCAAATAAAATAGTTATAGCAAAATGTTCTTACTAAGCCACAAAGTCTGGTTGAGCAGAGAGAAAACAAGCCTGATACTACATGTTCAGCTGACTTCCAGGTCCTGGACTCATAAGACAGTTTTTATAACTGCGTAGAGTTTTGACACATACACACTTGTTCACATCAAATCAGTCTGAACAGAAAGACCAGTGATCAGAATCTGTCAGCAGTGGGAGGGAGGATCCTATTGTGAACAACACACCCAGGGTTGGCAGAGATGCTAGAGAAGCCTGGAGAGTGGAAGACTGTGTAGATCCTTTACAATGCATATCTTCCAAGTGTTGTATCCTCATGTCTCCACTGAGAAATGATACCTGGCAGTATCAAATTCAACTTTGTTTTGATGGAACATTGTGTAACTGTCTTCTCTGAAGAAGGTGGGTCTCAGATTTCTTCCCTAAATAAGTGCAGCTCTGTAAATATTGAAGATTATGAAACAGTCCCAAGACCAGAAGTTTCCACCAATGTCTTCACATATTCTGTACACTGAGAAAATGACAAATGATTTCCTAGGGAAATACTAATAAATGTATTGCATGTAACATTAAGTTTTATTAAAATAAAAAGTATAATTAGTAACTATACTGGGCTGCAGTGTTAAAATTCTCAGTAATATCTTTGCTTTTAGCACCATGGTGGAATCATACAGCAACTTGTTCTCTTTATGCTTTGTAAAATTATAAATATTTGGAAATTATACTTGCTTTTTGTAATATTTCTTTCTCTGTATTTCTCTATATGCCAAAATGTGTACTATATTAGCCTTCTGTAAATAAAATCATGTTTTCTGAATTGTGTAAGCTAGCTAGGATGGTCATCAGGTATTAGGTGCTTGCTGCCAAGACTGATGTTTGATCCCTTAGACTCACATATAAAAAAGCAGAGAATTGATACTTGAAAGCTGTCCTCTGACCTCGACATGAGTGCTATGGCATGGGAAAACCCACACCCACAAAATAAATAAATAAATAAATAATGAAGTAGAAAAACTAAAGATTTGTCAAGGATAATTTTCTTGTAATACTTTTTAGTCAGCTAACTATGCATTTTATACCTCAATAATTTTTACCACAGGAAAAGAAAACAGTACTTTAAAATAACAGTGAGCTATACTTTTCTCCAAACCTTTCCTACCTCTTTCTCCTTTTCAATTAATGTAAACAAATTAGGAAAACTATTTTGGTAACGCATAATATCAAATATTGGTTTTTTGAGTTTTCTTTTCCATGAGCATTCTATCAAAATTCTTAAGAGAAAATTCCAAAGAAAGTTTAAAGTTATAATTAATAATTGTTATTAGAATATAACCAGGGGATAGAGAGATAGCTCAATGGTTAAGAGTGCTTACTGCTCTTGCAGAGAACCCAAGGTCTGAGAACATACAATGGCTGCGTGCAAATATCATAACTGCAGATTCAGGTTATGCCCACTTCTGGCCACTAAAATCAACCTACATATGTGCGCGCGCACACACACACACAACAGACACACATAAACAAAAATTTTAAAATTGACCTTTTAAAATATTCACAAATGTCTCAACATACTTGCATAATTAACAGTAGATTAAAGTGCAAAAAGAAATAAACTAAATTCTCCACAAAGATACAAAGAATTAGGACATAAAAGCTATGCCTCACTTTCTGCTGGGGCAGACTGCTATCTGGTCTGCTCCCCTGAACACACCATATCCTGACCCATCCTAGAGGAACCACCTTACTCAGGGAAGCAGGTAAGAACCCTCCCCCACAATCCTATGCCCCAGAGCTGCAGCTGGACCTATCACCCACCCAAACCCTGCCCTCTAGAATACCATTCCCCTTCTGTCCCTCGCTTGATCCTTTCTGCTGGGGCAGACTCCTAAATGTTTTGATCCTGTGAAGACACCATATACTGACCCATTCAAGAAGAACCACTGTACTCAGAGAAGCAGAGGAGCCACTGCACCCAGAGCAGTGGAGGAACCTCTGCACTCAGAGAAGTGGAGAATCCACTGCACTCAGAGCAGTTGAGGAAGCTGGATTCTCAGGAACTCTAACACACACAGGATCATAGGATTTCAGGATCACAGAGGCAGCCTGAGTCCCAGGAGCTCTTCCACCCAGGATCACAGGATCACAGAAACAGCTGGATTCTGAGGAATTCTGACACAATCAAGATAACAGGACATTAGGCACCAGTCAGAGAATAAGCACAGGTAACACTAGAGATAACCAGATGGTGAAAGGCAAGCTCAAGAACATAAGCAACAGAAACCAAGGTAACCTGGCAACATCAGAACCCAGTTCTCCCACTATAGCAAGTCCTGGACACCCATCACACCAGAAAAGCAGGATTCATATTTAAAATCACTTCTCATGATGATGATAGAGGACTTTAAGAAGGACATACATAACACTCTCAAAGAGTTTGAGGAGAACACAGGTAAACAGGTAGAAGCCCTTAAAGAGGAAATACAAAAATCCCTTAAAGAATTGCAAGAAAACACAACCAAACAGGTGAAAGAATTAAACAAAACCATCCAAGATCCAAAAATGGAAGTAGAAACAATAAAGAAATCCCAAAGGGAGACTACCTGGAGATAGAAAACAAAGAAAAGATACCAGAAGTCAAAAATGCAAGCATCACCAACAGAATACAATAGATAGAAGAGAGAATCTCATGTGCAGAAGATACGATAGAAAACATTGACACAAGAGCCAAAGAAAATGTGAAATGCAAAAAGCTCATAACCCAAAACATCCAAGAAATCGAGGACACAATGAGAAGACCAAACCTAAGGATAATAGGTATAGATGAGAGTGAAGATTCCTAAGTTAAAGGGCCAGTAAATGTCCTTCTAAAAATTATAGAAGAAAACTTCCCTAACCTAAAGAAAGAGATGCCCATGACACACAAGAAGCCTACAGAACTCTGAATAGTCTAGACCATAAAAGAAATTCCTCCTGTCACATAATAATCAAAATATCAAATGGTCAAAACAAAGAACAATATTAAAAGCAGTAAGGGAAAAAGGTAAAGTAACAAATAAAGGCAGGCCTGTAAGAATTATACCAGACTTCTCATCAGAGACAGTAAAAGTCAGAAGATCCTGGACTGATATCAAATAGACTCTGAGAGAACACAAATGCCAGCCCAGACAACTATACCCAGCAAAACTCTCAATCACTATAGATGGAGAAACTAAGATATTCCATGACAAAACCAAGTTTACACAATATCTTTCCACAAATCCAGTATTACAAAGAATCATAAATGGAAAACTCCAACACAAGGAGGGAAACTACAACTTAGAAAAAGCAAGAAAGTAATTTTCCAACAAACTTAAAAGAAGATAGCTACACGAAAATAATTCCACCTCTAATAACAAAAATAACAGGAAGCAACAGTGATTTTTCCTTAATATCTGTTAACATCAATGGACTCAATTCCCTAATAAAAGTAGACTAACAGACTGGATAAGTAAACAGGACCCAGAATTTTGCTGCACCACAGTGGAAAAGACAGACACTACCTCAGAGTAAAAGGACAGAAAACAATTTTCCAAGCAAATGGTCCTAAGAAACAAGCTGGAGTAGCCATTCTAATATCAAATAAAATAGACTTTCAACTAAAAGTCGTCAAAAAAGATAAGGAAGAACACTTCATACTCGTCAAAGGAAAAATATACCAAGATGAACTCTCAACTCTGAACATCTATGTTCCAAATGCAAGGGCGCCCACATGCATAAAGGAAACTTTACTTAATGCTCAAAGCACACATTGCACCTCACACAATCATAGTGGGGGACTTCAACACCCCACTCTCAGCAATGGACAGATCATGGAAACAGAAACTAAACAGAGACACAGTGAAACTAACAGAAATTATAAACCAAATGGATTTAACAGATATGTATAGAGCATTTCCTTGCATCCTATCAGATCACCACAGACTAAGGCTGGTCTTCAATAATAACAAAAACAATGGAAAGCCCACATACACTTGGAAACTGAACAATGCTCTACTCAATGATAACTTGGTCAAGGAGGAAATAAAGAAAGAAATTAAAGGCTTTTTAGAATTTAATGAAAATGAAGGCTCATCATACCAAAACTTATGAGACACAATGAAAGCAGTGCTAAAAGGAAAACTTATAGCTGTATAAGTGCCTGCAAAAAGAAACTGGAGAGAGCATACACTAGCAACTTGACAGCACACCAGAAAGTTCTAGAACAAAAAGATGCAAATACTCCCAAGAGGAGTAGATGGCAAGAAATAATCAAACTCAGGGCTGAAATCAACCAAGTAGAAACAAAAAGAACTATACAAAGAATCAACAAAACCAGGAGCTTGTTGTTTGAGAAAATCAACAAGATAGATAAATTCTTAGCCACATTCAACTGGAAGTCACCATGTAGAAGAATGCAATTTTATCCATTCTTATATCCTTGTACAGAGCTGAAGTCTAAGTGGATCAAGGACATCCACATAAAACAGATACACTGAAACTAATAGAAGAGAAGGTGAGGAGGAACCTTGAATACTTGGGCACAGGGGAAAAGTTCCTGAACTTGCTCTAAGATCAAGAATTGACAAATGGGACCTCATAAAATTGCAGAGCTTCTGTAAAGCAAAGGACAGTGTCAATAGAACAAAACAACAAACAGCAGATTGGGGAAAGATCTTTACCAATCCTACATCTGATAGAGTGCTAATATCCAATGTATACAAAGAACTCAAGAAATTAGACTCCAAACAACAAAATAACCCTATTAAAAATGGGGTACAGAGCTAAACAAAGACTTCTCAACGGAGGAAACTTGAATGGTTGAGAAGCACCTAAAGAAATGTTCAACTTCCTTAGTCATCAGGGAAATGCAAATCAAAACAACCCTGAGATTCTACCCCACACCAGTCAGAATGGCTAAGATCGAAAGCTCAGGTGATAGCAGATTCTGGAGAGGATGTGGAGAAAGACGAACACTCCTCCATTGTTGGTGAGATTGCAAGCTGATACAACCACTCTGGAAATCAATTTGGCAGTTCCTGAGAAAATTGGAGATAGTATTACCTGAGGACCCAACTATACCACTCCTGGCCATATATCCAGAAGATGCTCCAACATATAACAAGGACATATGCTCCACTATGTTCATACCAGCCTTATTTATAATAGCCAGAAGCTAGAAAGAACCCAGATGTCCTTCAACAGAGGAATGGATACAAAAAATATGGTACATTTACACAATGGAATATTATTCAGCTATTAAAAACAATGAATTCATGAAATTCTTAGACAAGTGGGTTAAACTAGAAAATATCATCCTGAGTGAGGTAACCCAATCACCAAAGAACACACATGATATACACTCACTGATAAATGGATATTAGCCCAAAAGCTCACAATACTCAAGATGCAACTCACAGACCACATGAAGCTCTTGAAGAAGGAAGACCAAAAGGAGGGTGCTTCAGGTTTCTTAAAAGGAGTAACAAAATACTCATTGGAGCAAATATGGAGACAAAGTACAGGACAGAAACTGAAGGAGGGGCTGTCGGGAGACTGTTCCAGCTTGGTATCCATCCCAGGTGCAGTCATCAAAGGCGGAGTCTGATGTGGAGCCAAGAAGTGCATGCTGACAGGAGCCTGATATAGCTGTCTCCTTAGAGGTCAGCCAGAGCCTGACATTTACAGAAGCAGATGCTCACAGATAACCATTGACTGATCATGGCGTTCCCAATGGAGAAATTATAGAGAAGACTGAAGGAGCTGAAATGGTTTGCTGCCCCATGGGGAGAGCAACAATACCAACCAACCAGAGCTCCAAGGGTCTAAACCACCAGCCTGGGAGCACATAGGGAGGGACCCATGGCTCCAGCTGTATATGTAGGGGAGGGTGGCCTTGTAGGGCATAGGTGGGAGAGGAGGTCCTTGGTCTTGTGAAGGCTGGATGCCGAGTGTGGGGAATTCAAGTGTGGGGAGGTGGGAGTGGGTGGGTCGGTTGGGGAACATCGTCCTAGGATGGGGGGATGGGATAGGAGGTTTCTGGGTGTGTGGGGGGGAATGAGGAAAGGGGATAACATCTGAGATGTAAATAAGATATCCAATAATGAATTAATTTAAAAACCCAAACAATCAACTATGCCTTTCTGATGTGACAGCATGCATTTATGAGCTTGCCAGCACATAGGATGTGAAGGCAGAAAGTCTCTAGTTCAACACAAGTCTGGTAAGAACTGTCTGAGGAATTGAGAAATGAACAGTAAATTCCCTTTTTGTTGTTTTTTATGTTTATTTCGGATTTTTTCTCATCTCATGAATCAGTAGAGGCAAATGTTTGCTTAGCATTTAATAATTTGATCAGTGCTGGGCCAAGTGTTTCAAGGATCAAAGGAAATCCTAATTGTCTGCTTTCAGTGTCATTGGTGTAACTGAGCTGAACAGACAAATAGTCCTGAATACATCCCAGTGAATTGGGTGTCCTTGAAGCTGGTTCGTCTTCCAAGCACTGCCCTCCAGATGCTCAAGAAGATGTTTGCTGTGACTTGGCACCTTTTTCCTGGGGGCAGTGTGCTCGACTGCTCTGCCAGTATCCCAGGCTGCAAGCCACAGAGCCCCACTGTTGTAGGAGGTTAGTGGTTGCTCTACAGACAAGGCTTGGGAGGGAATGTCCGGAAATACAGCCTTTAAAAACTTAAACTGTTTTGATTTTACTTTTTACCACAAGCCATTTCCAAGCCTTTTCTATTTGCTTTCTAAAACCACTCTTTCATAATTTTTAACTCCAATGCTGAATGCCTCTGCTCCTCATTGTCACACTGAATCAGCCCCTGCATACTCTGCCCCTACCCTTGCTCGTCCGTCACACTGAAGCTATTCTCCTAGGGAGTGAGATGGACTCACTGGTAGATTATGTGCTTAGTGTGAACATGAAGAAGAAAAGCATTACTACTACTTTACTCCTCTCAAAGAGCTCTGCCTGCCTCTCATCCCCCACTTGCTTGGGATTGTGTGGATAACCCTTTCTTCTCTCTGGTAACAAAGGCTGCTCCAGTCTCTTTCTTCAGTTCATGGATCCCTAGTATTTGGAGTGCTTTTGTGTTCATATTCATACATATGTGATAACCTCATAATCCTTTGACTGCTTCTGCTTCATCATCCCTAAGCCAATGACAGAGTTCGCACAGTCACTTGGTGAAATGCCTATGCCCATGTTCCCTGGAAGTACTTCCTTCCTTTATGCCTTTTCATAATGTCATTCCTGATAACACTTTTTGGGAACGATTTTAATTGTGTGTCCCTGTTTCCCCTTGTTCATTCAGGTTTCTGCTTCCTTCCTCTCTTAGCATTCATGTGTCCTCAGTTTCTTCCCATGCCATCTTTTCACTGATACCACCAAGAATCTAACCCCACATGATGCTTGTGTGAAACAGTAATGGTGTTGCTTGTGTTATGCTATGTTACTACTGACCCGACTACTAGGGAGTACAGAGTGATAGATTGCAACCTTAAAGTGAGATTTCTTGGTTTTCTCTCTTCCATTTTTGTCAAGGACTTTCCAAATACAACACCTTCCTTCTGTACCACTCAGAAAAATTATTTCATTGTTAATAAAGATCTTCAATTCTACCTCACACATGAGCTCCATAATTATCTGCCTTATTGTTCTGTTTCCTAACTTGCAGAAGATGAATATATCAATTGGTGATGGAGGTCCAGGGTCTCATGTCTCTCTTTCTCTTCAGTTTGTTTTATCCACTTCAGTCCCACCATTGCTATTCATTCTGTGCATTTGCCCTATTATTTACTTCTCTTGCAGCTATAGTCTCTCTCTCTCTCTCTCTCTCTCTCTCTCTCTCTCTCTCTCTCTCCACACACACACACACACACACACACACACACACACACACACGGACTCCACATTGTCTAATAGATGTTGTTGTTGTCATTTCTTGTGTACTGTACTTAGCCAAGCTCTTGAAATACTCTTCATTCAATACCTTTGCTCTCAGTTTCCATTCAGTGTGCTTCAGTTTGGACTGTGCCTCAACTACCCTGGGATAACTGCTCACACTAGGACTTCTTCATCTGCTGTGAACAATGGAATATTTCAGCAGAACACCCTTGCCATCAGCATTTTTAGTGGTGCCATAGTCAGGTTTTAGGGGATTCAGAATAAATTATAGTGAAGAAAATGAGGAGTTTCAAGTGTTCATAACCTCTTTCTTTGGAAGGAGGGAAAGACTATAATTTTAGTTGGTTTCTCAAAATAATCTTTGACTCAAAGGGACTTAAGAACTCCCATTTGTATTGGCTTCTTGACTCCTACAAGATGAGTTACGATTTCCTCAGCAAATTACGTGATTCCCTCCGTTGGACAATCTCTACTTGTGTCTGCAAATCCATCTTCTTGGATATTCTCCTGGGGTTGAATAGTCTATAAACTCAGAACTGCTTTCACTTTCTCAAAGCTATTTTGTTGTGAGTCCTCTGTTGCTATACTGTTGCCTCGGGCTGAATTCCTCTGTCCTCTTTTATACCATACCATCAGCTTATTCAGTTTTTCATTCTGGATCCTCCTCCCCTTTCAAAACTCTTCCTTCTGGGAATCTTAGCATCTGTGCAAATCCTTACCATATCTCTGCTTCACTGTGTCTCGCCTGTTTATTTAGATGTCTGTTTCTCAGCTCGGAGAAAGATTTTTGTCCCTCAAATCTATGTTAAAAGATTAAGGGTTAGTTGACTTTGGTATATTATGGGCTCTAAGGAGATGTTTGATTTTTTTTTCAATGATTAGTTCAATTTGGAAGTCAGGAAATATGTGATCCAGATGACAGGTAAGAAACTCAACAGACTCTTTATTTATAACAATATGCCCTTGAGAAATCCTAAATATTATCCTGCATGTGTCCTACTTTGGTCAAGTAGTCCTCTGCCTGGTCCACGTTGATGCAGAGAATGAGTAGGGGCTAATGTGTAATCCAGGAAACAGGAAAGAAGGACATGGGTATGTAAAGTAGAAAAACAAATCCATATGATGATGGATTACTGGGTCAACCACTGTAATTAGCAGATGGCTGCTGTTTAATCCTATCGAAAGCTTTTAAGAACCTAATGAGATGTGACTTCAAGACTGAAGGGGCAAAGCATTTATTCACTGATATCTAGTCAAGGTTGACTCTTGGACAATGTTTTTTCTTAACCCATGATTTGCACATAGACTACTATTACACAATTGCTGATTGTTATTCCTGAGTTGGAAATACGATATAACAGAACCAAGAGAAGTGAGACATTGAACTTTGTCCCTACATAAATCTAGTTACCACCCCTTTAAAGCACCTCAACCAGAGATGTGTCAAAGAATGTCACAATGGGGGACATAGAAGTCTAAGAAAAGCTATGGATATATTTGTTTAAAACAAATTAAAATCAGATTTAATTTATAGTAGCCAATAAATAGTGAAAAATGGTATCCAAATTTTTTGAGATCTTTATTGGCATAGTCTTAACAATGACAGACAGATATGCCCACGGGAATTATTGTGTCTATCACAGAACCTGGTAAATATGCATGATTAAGAAAGACTTGTTACATAAATTTAGTGAGAAATTACCCAAATCTTACAAAATATAGACACAAGAAAAAGGGATTTGTCAGGGAAAAGGTCAGAGCTCATTCAGGACTTTGGCTGTGACAGTGTGGGTAATATGTGGGTGGTGTTGGCTGGATTTCACGAATTCACTATGGAAGGCACAGAAGGAACGTCCAAAGTCTCATCCAAAAGAATCAAGAGTAGCACAGAACTGACTCCTGAGGGAGGAGTTTGAACAATGTAAGCAGTGATGGAGTAGAGGAGGTAATTTGTACCATTTGGTCACTTTGTTCCTTTTTAAGAACCCAAAAGATTCAATGAAAATATTTTTTAATATTTCTTAAATCTATTCTGTTGTCTTAGGAAGCAGCTCAATGGTAGTGCTTGTCAAGCATGCACAGTACCCAAGGTTTGAAGCCTAGCGAAGGACAAAATCCCTGACATTGTTGATCTAGTTAAACCAAGGCATGGGCAATGAAACATCCAATCGAATATCGTTCTTAACATTATAGTAGAAGACTTACCAAGTCTGTATAGATAAATAATCACTTTTCTGTACACATTCATTATTTTGTCTGAAGACTTTCTAGAAGAAGTAGTATCTAACTTAAGAGTAGATAGAATTTCATCAAATGCTTCTTTGTCACTGAATACTTAGTTGAATGCTTAACTAACGCTTCTAATACATGCAGGAACTCATAAAGATACACCAACTGGGGAAGCTTTAGCAAGTGGGCAGTACTTGAGCAGGGTACGGAGATAATCCTAGGATCTTGCTACGTGGAGGGAGAGAGTAGGAGCAAATGTTAGACAGATGAGGATGGGGTTAAGAGGAAGAGAACACGAGAATCCCACACCAGCTGACAGCTTCTGCAAGAGCAGGGGTAGCAGACCTACACTGGATGGAAAGTCCCAACAGTCTGCTATGCCTAATGTGATAAAGTTGTAATAATGATCACAGCAACAACAGCACACAACAGACTTCTGAAATACATGAGCTCCTCTGGAAGCCTTGAACAGTAATTCAGAAACAGAGGAACAAAGCATGGATAATGGTTTCTGTGGACACTTGATGTCACAGGCACTGGAGCGACTGGGGAAAAGTCACTGTAAATCCAACTTTGTGGAGTTTGGATTACATAAGCAGAAATGAAGATCAGACAAGTAAAATGCACACAACTGAGGGTCTACAAGAAATCCAGTTTATATTAAAGAAAGGAAAAGTTAAGCCAATATGGAGGAGTGTATATAGCTTCACAGGGGGTGTACAGGGAAGGCTTCTTTCAAATGTAGTATTTGAACTGAAATATGAAGTGATAGACTGTTCTAGAACCCTGGAAAAATGGTACTTGAGAATGCAGAAATTGCATATTAAAGCATCTTCAAGCCAATGACTTCAGTCAAGTGGAAGACAGTTTGAATAGGATGGTACATTATCAGAGAAAGAGGACACACACACAGAGAGAGAGAGAGAGAGAGAGAGAGAGAGAGAGAGAGAGAGAAAGAGAGAAAGAGAGAGAGAGGAGTGAACATTCCTGCCTCTGTGACCATAGTGAGGGTAATCAAGATTGATTCTGATAACCTTGGAGTGGTAACTGTACATCTGATAACTAGAATATCAAAGTGATATCACTTCTCTCCCTAAACAAGGATACTCACGGTTCCCAAAGCCATCTTTATGACAGTGAACCTAGGGCCAATTCTAATTCTTTCTAATTGTTAATTTGCAACTGCAGGATTCTAGTATAGTTACCTGGGTTTTGTTTTCAAAGGAAATCTTTAAAACTTATTGTCATTCATTCAATCTTGATGCTTTTAAATGAATCAAAATTGCCATCAACAGCAAAACAAAAACAAACAAACAAACAAACCCGATGAGAAATTTAAGGGTGGAGTTCTATTCTACATCTGGGGTTGTGATCTGGTATGATCTGTGTGTGGTTTACATGTTTGCCCATCAACATCACAGATTTCCTAAGATCAGAGGCCAGGTTCTGTGTTCTCCACACAGCATCCAAAACTTACAGGGGAGCTGACTAATTTTGTGACTCTCAGAGTGCTAGATTTATTCTGCATTTTGACTATCTCTTTCCTACCCTATAAAATAAACAAACAAACAAAACAAAACAAAAGCCCTCACTGCTGCCCTAGGAACTATCAGCACATCCTAGCAGTACTTCAGACACAACTTAAATGTCCTTTTCCCCTCCCATTTTCCAAACCTGCTTCTCCATTATGCTTGCAGCTTTTCTTCATCTACTCAGGTTCCATCTGTTTGTGGCAGATTTTTTGCATTGACTTTAGCCTTTTAGCACAGTCTCTCAGATCTCCTGGATAGCATTTCTAGACCCTAGACCCTTGCTCTCACTCTTGACAGAACAGAAAATAATTGCTTGTAGACAAAGCTCCTTCCTGAGGAACAGAGCAAGAAAAGCAATAGTCCCATTTACCCCAAAGATTTTATAAAGTTTTTCTTCTAAAGTCCACATGAGGCTCTGAACATTAGCCTCTAAAACATAATGATTAACAAAGACAAAACAAAAACCATGCTCCTTCCTCTTAAGTTTCCCTCTTAGTGACCTATCTCTTAAAACGAGATATGGGTCTGTACTCCTGTAATTCTCTAATAAATTTATGTTTCTCTCAGATATGCAGGATGGGAGGCATGAAGTTGTCATGGTTGTCTCTCATCTGGGCTGCTAATTATTTTTTTGGCAGAAGCTTAAGAATTTTAAAAATCAAAATCTGAGAAATCGACATGGAGAATAGATGTTTTGTTGCTGGTCTCTTCTGCTTCTCCTCAGATTAAACATAAAACTTTTGTCAATACAAGATGATGAGGCATGGACCAGGATGACTGAACGTACCTAAGAAATCCAACACCAGATTTTCCAGGTAGATAGGGCCAGAATGTCAGCCACTAATTTAATCCATACACTATAGCTATGTGTACAAAAGAGATCCCTGGGGTCATTCCAAATTTCCTGAACACAAAGTAACCATGAGAATGGATAATCTCTCAATGCCCAGGTGCTCTGGAGTTAGAGGAACTGGAAAAAACAGCCAAGATAAGTGAGTCTCTGACAGCCTAGACACTGGAATCAGCAAACATTCTTCAAAACTATCTCCCAGCTTCATTTTTACCTAGATTTCATATTCATAAAAGCATCCTTCAAAGTGTCAATGTGCTTTTGGCCTCTGTCATACCTAGAGCAGAAGGATAAAGTCACAAGCCTTATTTGGAACTGTGGGCCAGATGGTGAGATTAAGGACAGAAAACACCAAAGAAGATCCTCTCAGATACCAGAAACAGCCAGATTGCACGGTTGTTGCCTAAGGCTGTGGCACTGATGTACAACCACATCAAAAAAGAAAGGCTCCTTCAGTAGGAACCTGAGGATGTGGCCCCAAAAGGTTTACAGCCATAATGTATAGTTATCACAGTGCGAAATTGCAGGAAACCTCCCATAATCCAGAGCAGTGAGGCCTGAAAATGACGATAGTCTGTGCTGGTAACCTCTTCACTTGGAACCATTTGCACTGTAAATATCACACATTACAGTAGATATGGCTAAGTAGCTCCCATAATACCCAGAAAGAAAAGTTGTGATGTTCTACCCAAGTTCTCAACCAGTTGAAAGACATTCTTGGATAGCGACAAGTTCAGAATTCTATATCCTCCAGCTTCCCTGAATGACCTTCCCTGGGTTTTGTAAAGAGGAAGAAGCAGAGTGGAGAACTTATTCATAAGCATGATATGTAATTAGAAGATAAATGGTCAGCTCTGAAATCGTCTGAAGAATGGAAATAAGCTTAAATATTCCTAGTATTCTAAGATCAGAATGCACATGGTATGATCCTCAGACAAAAAGATATATATACGAGGGAGTGTAGTAGTGATTCAGCCCTAATCAACAAGTGTAAAAAACAAAAAAAAGATTAGAGCTAATAATTCCACACTTTACAAGAGAAGCAAAAGATATTTTCTGATAATTCGATAATCATAAAATTACTTATGTTAGATTTTAACTAAACATAGAAATAGGATACATACATCCATAGACAATAATAATGGTACTACGCATTTTAAATTTTGAAATATTTTCAGTATAAGAAATGATAAATATTTGGATATGCTTACTTCAATTTAAAAATTATACACTGTACACGGACACCAAAACATCACTTGGTACTCTATAAATATGTACAACTTACATCTGTATTCACAGCAGGGGAAGGCTAAGGCAAAAAGATTTCACATTTGAAGCAAGCCTGGACTGGTAAGGAAACCCTGTGTAAAAAAAAAAAACAGACAAACAAACAAAAAACTCACAAAAAAACAACCCAAACAAAACAAAAACAAAAAAATTAAGAAAAATAATAAAAGAAAAGGGAGGGACAAGAAAGAAGAAAACAGGATGCATGTTTTATAAATTACTGAAGAAGAAATCTAACATATTGTTTGGAAGGGCAATAATTACACATCTAACCTCTCACAGTTCTGTAGTTGGCACACTGTGAGTTTCTATTGGTTGAATCATGTAGCATTAAAGTATGTAAAGTAATTTGAAATAAAAAGTTTTGCATCACTCAGATAGAAATGGATTCACTAGATTTTACATATTTTTGAGTCACCATTTCTCTTGATAAATTTATCTTAAGAAAGTGATTTAAGGAAGTCAGAAAACTACTCATCACTAGATAAGAAATAAATTGCATCTAAAGAGGAGAGAGTTATTAAAAATAAGAACATAATTATAAGTGTCTTAAGTGACAAGAAAACTCAATGCAGATACTCATTAATGTGACAGCTGAGCTACATAAAAATTAATGGATAATTATAGATGTATGATCTCTGTTTTATAAAACAATAGAGAAATATAACAGAAATAAAATAAAGATATATGATAGGTAAACAGATGATAGGTAGGTAGATAGATAGATAGATAGATAGATAGATAGATAGATGATAGATAGATAGATAGATAGATGATAGATAAATAGATAGATGGATAGATGGATGGGTGGATAGATGGATGGATGGATGGACAGATGGACAGATAGAATAATGATTGATAGATAGATAGATAGATAGATAGATAGTATAAAAGAAAAATATTGAGTTCATTGTAAAGGATAACTCTCAAACTCAGCAAAAGTCTCATGAGTTTTGCTTCATAATACACAACAGAAATACTGATAGGAAATCTGTACCAAGTGTCCATTGTGAGATATTTTCCTCCATGTGGCCTTCCCACATGCTAGAATACTAGAGGATATTCATGCCTACACATAGAATCTTTTCTGTCTTCCCTACGCATTAGATAGCCCTGGTGTACTCTTATCTTACTGGGTAACAGGAACTTGCCACTGGTGAACGTCTTACTGGAGTATTTCTTTTGAGCTTTACATACTTTTGAAATATCAAGTTTGTTGTAGGCCAGTAAACTTGGCCTGATCATGTTTGTGTTTGACATAACCCTGCACAATAAGTGCAAATGTGGATGAGAAATAGTTTTTCATTTTAACGAAATCCTTAAATTTCCTGCTTACTTGTATTTGATAGAATCCTGAAAGAGACTGATAATTTCCTTGAGAAGGAAGAGAAGATTTGTTTCATGAAATGTGAAGTATGTGTAGTCTGGAAGTGATGTAATGGAAAGATAGAGTTCTTTCAGTCTATCAATAATGCTTTTGAAATTCTTAGTCAGGATGATACTGTATACATATGTCTGCATAACCAGACAAGCAAAAGCCCACCAGACATGAGGATATGAGAGTGACTCATCTTTTGCTGATGCTTATGCTGCTGGGTTAAATTGTAACTGCCATTGTCTTCACTGTATGTTTTCTGCTGTCCATGTCAAATGCCCTCTAGAAGGCTTATATGATTTACTTGCAGTGGAATATTTTTCCCATGACTTCTGCTTTCAGAAACTAAAAATGGTATAGGTAACCAAACACAGTCTGTGAATAAACAATGATTTCTGGGGAGGGGGTCTTGGTTATTTAATTTTCTTTATTTTATATAATTATCATATTCAAAACTTAATTCTTTTCTTCAATTTCATCAAATTTTCTGACCAATATATATGATTTAGATATAACAGATTATCAGATTGTTTGAGAATGGATGACTATGTTTAAAATTATGGAGAACATCTCTAATTTAAAGGCAGGCACCAGTGGGTGTCATGAACACACAGGCTTAAGAAAGCACAATGCATTTGTACTAATATTATTTTCTGCTCAAGTATTTCATTATTCATTGAAAGTACTAAGTATTGTGAATGAAATGCATCTTCCGAGAATCCTACTTCTTAGGAAATGTTATTAAACATTCAGTATATTTTGATAATTATAAAACCACCATCCCACTTTGATTCTAAAAGACTTCTTCTGATTAGTAAAGCTAACTTCCCACGGATGATGGAGAGAGTAGAAAGTATTCATGTAGATAAACAAACTCTTTTGTTTGGTCCATGCTATGCAAAGCAAGTATGCCATTGTAAGTAGCTGAAGTAATTTCAGTTTGACTACAAAGTGTAACAGGGAAGAATATCACACAGTGAATCATCAATAAGAAGTCTCCAGTCGTAGGTGAAAAGCAAGATCTACAGCTTCTTGGTTTTTGTTTCAGTCTTTCACAGAATGGCTCACTCTCTGCCTGTAGGAGCCATCTTAGTCAATACCTCATCATGACAACAAAATAAACTTCAATAGGGTTGTGGCAACACTTAAAGTACATATCAGCAGAAGTCAATATTAGAGCTGGAACATTCAAAGCTACTACTTCATACCAAGATTGATATTTTGCTCAAAACTGAAATATTGTTCTCTGTCATAACAATTTCTATGATCATTTTATCAATTGACATATATAAGGTAAATCCCTTCTGAAATTGTCATCTCCCAACCCACAGACACAGCATGTCTTTATTGTATGTTATTCTGGAAAAATCTTTAATAACCTGAAAGGGGCATGGAAATCAAAGGCATTTAAGGTCTATTCTTTTCTTTCCATAGGTTTGGGGGATTAATTAATTAATTAATTCACTTGTGGACTTGGTGCCCTTGTGCTTCAACAGCCATAGCTCTCAGAAAGCATTCCACACACTCTTAATTAAACGTGCTTAAAGGGGAGCTTATCAGAATTCCACTTTTAGGGACTCCTAAGAGGCAAAAAAGCAGTCATGGTGTGACATTGCTCTAACCAAGAAACGCTAGGCAGATTGTGCATTGCAGCAGCCCTATTATTCTTGGGTGCCCCTTTCCTGGTTTTCTCAGCCTCTTACTGTGTTATTTGAAACCATCTACAGCAGCACGAGAGCTGCAACCTGTTTGGGGTTAGCTCTTAGGCCAGACACTGAGATAGTAGACAACCAACTGAAGGACAATCTACTTGGAAGTAACAGAACATTGTCACTGCTAGAAACTCAGGTTAAAGTTGTGTTTGTGTGAAGTCGCAACTCCTGAGGGTTGGGAGGATCTTTATAAAAAATTTGTTTTGAGGGCTGTTGAGATGGCTCAGTGGTTAAGAACACTGGCAGCTCTTCCAGAGGTCCTGAGTTCAATTCTCAGCAACCACATGGTGGCTTTACAAACCTGTTCACCCTGGTCCTCTTTGCTCACAAAGGATGAGCTTTCACATCTGAGTTGCTTTATTTCATTTTCCCAAGGACCACTTTTCTGATCTGTGAAGGAGGCAGAGGATTTTCACAGTGTCGCTAAACAGTGAACAGTAAATCAATACTGCAAACACTTGCCTTTCCACCTCTGATCTACTAACCGCCTATACTGAGAACACAGGAAGAAGATTTTCTCAGAATCCTTTCAGTTACTTTCTACTATCACCATCCAACTCACTACAACAGGCTCTGGATGCAGAGGCTGTGACCTCCCATGGCCGAATGACGCCTTCTCAGAGCCTAAGGCCCTTTATCGTCACATTAGAGTGTAAGACTCCTTAATCAGACTTGAGAAGGCAGAATTCATACATTCTTGGAAAATCTAGCAATGCAAAAATTGGGAAAACAATTACAAACTGTATTATTGTTATTATTGTTGTTATCATTATAATTTTATGTGTGGATGTTAGCTCCTTATTTAGGAAAAACTTTAATTTATTTTATCAATGGGACTACATAGAACTGCTGGAGAACGTGTACTAAAGACTGAGCATAGTTTGTGTCTTGTTTTTCTTTTCAACAGGGTTCGTGTCAAGCCCTCTGACCCCACACACTCTATGTAACTTCAAGCCTTATCCTCCTCCCTAGATTACTAGATTGCTGAGATTACTGACACAGTCCACCACTCTACCTGGACAAGGATTTTAGATAAACGGTTTCCTTAAGCTTTTTCTCTGTTTCTTCCCATCCACCTGGTATGATTCATTAACTTTAAATTATGTACTGATAGTTTTATTATATTAGTAAAATTTTCCTCTTAGCCCATTGTAGAAGACCAACAAATTCTAACACCAGAAGTAAAGGATGGTCGAGCTGAAGATAAATTGGAATAAATGAGTGTGGGTCTCTCGACTTTTTTCTGTCTGCCTAAAAGCAGGAATGGGTTTTCCAGGATAGAAGGAAACTCCCTCCATGCCTCTCGATTCTTCCCAGGAAAGGAGGGTTTAACCAGTGAAGACAGCTTTAGATCCTTATTGGTTGGGGTTGAACACGAAGACATCTATTGAGAGCTACATTAGCTAGCCTTGATCTGCCATGTGTTTATTTCCCACAGGCTGCCAGTCTACAGATCAAAGTCCTTGATCTCTCTACTTGTCTAAAAATATACTGTTATATGTTGAAGAAGCTACAGAAACTAAAATTCAGGAAGTACACACACTGCTGATGTCTCTTTACATATGGGGCATGTGCACATTAATTAGCTCATATTTGTGTTTCTATTGTTAGCCTGTCTTTAGTTATATAGGTTCATTTCAATAAAGAACTCTGTTGAAAACAAATTATTTATTTTCCTCTATGTCACTGTGGTATTTTTCTAGCACCATAACAACGTTTCTGAGACATTCATTTTATAGAAAGGAAAGGTTATGATTTTGGAGATCTTAGTGTGTGATTGGCTAGCTCTGTTGCCTTGGACCTGTAATGTAACAGTCTATCATGGTGTAGTGTGAAGCCCGTGGTACAGGAAGCTGTTCACCTTGTGAGACCCAGGATGCAAATGGGAAAACAAGCTAGTGCCACTGAAGAGTTAACAATTAACATCTTCACAGTAGATCAAACTTCTTAAAGGTTCCACTACCCCCAAATATCACCATAGGTTTCTATATGGGCCTTATTCAGAGAGCAGTAACTTGAATGTGACTGTGAGCTACCTGCCTAGTCCCATAACATCATCCTAGCTGCTTCTCACCTTAGGTTTCTGTACTTTGTGATCATCTTGAATCTATCTCTTCTGCTGCTGCATATGACAAGAAAATTTCATCTGACTTCCTCTAGTATTCTTCTGTCACATTTCATATACTCAATGTTTTCCAGTGGATGCCCCATTCTCTACTTGTCTGGCATTCTGTGGTCTAGCTTCTATACACCATATTCATCCCAGATGTCAATGACACTCCAGACATGAGTGCCGTTAGCTCATGTTTGCTAGCTCGTCCTCCTCCAAAGTTTTCTGTATTCTGTCACATTGTCACTCTGAATTCCCACCCAAAGGAAGAAAACACTCTCGTCCTATTGCTCCAAGAATTTCTCAATTGTCCCCTAACTATTAATACTTATCACCATTATTTTTTGAAACCCAACTGAGCTCAGACAACTTATGTTTCCTTCTGATTGGGGTTAGTTTAGAGAAATAATCAAAAGGCATGCACAGCACCATTACAGAGAAAATGAGAAATAGAGTTTCTCTGTAACTTGACACTCTTTTGATGCCTAGGGGTAGTGAGAAATCTGACCAAGTTTCTGGACATCATTGCTCAACTGAAAATAAGACTTAAAAAGTATACCTTGAAATCACTGTTTGAGAAGTTACAGGTGGTGAATGTTGGTGCCCAACTTAGTGTTTGGCATACACTTGTTACTTTGTAACAGCTGCAAAATGCTATGTGGGAAAGGATTCTTTCATTGTACAAAATTTAGAAAAACGAAGTCTTTTATTTTTGAAATCATAATATAATTATATCACTTCTTACTTCCACTCCCTCTAATTCCTCCCATATAACTCTCTCTCTCTTTAAAAATCATAATCTCTTTTAAATTAATTATACATATATATTTCAGATATATAAACACAATCTGCTCAGTTTGTATAATATACTTGTGTGTTATCCATTCAGGGTAGACTATTCCCTGTTGGACAAACAATTGCTGTTCTCTTCTATGGGGAAGACAATGTCTCCTACTACCTTGGGCTAGCGAAGTCACGGATTTTGGAAGAACACTTACAATAGCCTCTTCACTGAACCATCATAGTGCCTAAGTATGCTCTAAATATTTGTACTTATATCCACAGATAAGATCATCCTTCATCAAGAACACTTTTCTTTGCAACAGATGGAGGCCATTACAGAAAATCACTGTACTTTTAGAAATAGTTTACTGGAGTTAGACAGACAGCTCAGTGGTTAAAAGCATGTATTGTTTTTTTAGGGGTCTAGAATTTGGTTCTCAGTACCCATGTCTGCTTGCTCCCAGCTACATTGAATTCTAGCTACAGGATACAGAAGAAGGTACCCTCTTCTGGCCTGAAGGGACCTGAACTTATGTACAAACACACACACACACACAAAAACTTAAAAATACTAAAAATTTATTTTGAAACTGTAGTTGCTTTCTGCAAGTTAATTCGTAAATAGTCCCGATATTCCATGCAATGTCAATGAAGCGTGTAGTTCACTAGACACCGTAACTGAGTTGGTATCTGGTTGAGGGTTCCATGGCTGTACATATGAAACTTACTTGTTTACCATGTCTCAAGTATTAACTTGGGTCCTGCATTTTCACACCCTTTATATTCCATTCTCTAGGGTCTTTTTTGGGTGGTGGTAGGGGAAAGTGGTTAAGAAAATCATTTTATACTAAAATATGCACAACTGTTGAATTAACTTGTTACATCCATGTCCCTGAATGGTGAATCTGATCAGAGATTATGAGAAGAGTTGTCAAGAACCAGCCATGATAAAGAAGGAGAGGTCTGGATTCTCTGCACTCCCGTGCTGAACAGAGTCTTTCCTACTTCTGAAAGTATATACTGTACGGCTTATATGATACCCCAATTTGAGATACAGTGACTGGTACAATTTTCTGATGTTCTTCAGATTTTCTAAAATAAAATATTTGAAATTCACATAACTATTTACATAAGAAGTTTATTTTACCTACTCTATATTAATAAAATAACATTACAGAACTTAAGTCCTAAGCATTCTGTTTTAATCATTTATTTATCTAAAGGTAACACTAACCCTGCTCTTCTTTTACTATATAAAAATACCAGCTTTTATATAAGCAGACTGTTACATTTTTTTTTTAAGAAAACTAAGCAGGGAAGAAGGGGGATGTGATTAGTTTGAAAACTAACTTAACACAATTTTATTAGTTAGTTCTTATGACTATTGGTCCCACATGGTTACTGTTTAAATATTGTGCTACTTTTATATTATCTTAGAAATAATATGTAAATTTTGAAATTAGAGTTTTACATTCTATCATAGTTCATAATAACTTCCAAACCTTTGCTACAAAGACCAAAGTCTGGAGCTTAGAGAAAAGACTAGCCAGCCTTCTCAAGGGCTCTTGTTTCCTCAAAGCAGTATGTCTCCTAACAAGTTCATAACTGTTTCTTAAAACCAAGATTTGCTAAACTCCCAGTTTCCCTCTAAATTGTCTCTTAACTCTGACTTCTTTACACTTTTAAACTTTCTGTGTGTGATGTGGAATCAGACCACATAGAAAACATTTGGATTCCATTCTAATTTCCCATCCTTCCTGGATTTTCATTTTCTTTTTCCCTTGAAACAGACACACTCAGAACCAACAGTGACTGCCATGGATCTCAGAGAAAAGCCCCAATATATTCTGTAATTTTATGAGTGTACGGAACGTGTAAAAATAAACAGTGTCCAGCTGGCCACACAAGGCCTCATTCAGACGGTGAAAGAAAAGGGAAGTGGGCAACAGGCTCCAGGAGATGAAAGACACAGGGGGCGCGGGTGCGGGGAAACCAGAGGCACAATGCCCTTCTGCGGTCCTTACTGTTTTCACTGGATTTTCATTTCAAATGTTGATGTAAAAATGTTAGCCAGTATTCAAAACAGTTAGAAGGAAAGTTCACAATGCCCCTCCTCTTTATCCTTACTGTTGCTATTTTCATAATCCCAACATGAGAAAGAAATCCCGGGAAGCCACGTGTCAGGAAATAGAAAGTGTATCATTTTCATTGTCTCTGGTCGTCACCTGGATTTTTGTTTTGAATGTTTGCATTCTGTTTGTCCTCTATCATACATATTTAATTATTCAAATATACACTTTCCTTCTGAACTATTTCCAGATTATCTAAATCTGTCCTTTAACTTCTTACCACATTTTAAATGCTCATAGCTCACAGTTCTTATTGGTATCTGTTTCTCTTTGTCTGTCATCAAGAGACAAAAAATTTATGTCACTTTCAAGTTCTCTTGTGTTACACTTTCTCCAAGCACTCTAGAAATAGGTGCTGATGGTAGAAGTGGATCAGTTCCTGCCACAAGGTGGAGGTAAGGTTGGCTTTTGTTTCTTTTTAATGAGTCTAACCTAATGCTTCATTATTGAACATAGCTTAAAAGCTCTGTGGGCAACAATGAGGCTTTAAGTCACCAGTTTGACTGAATCTCACAAAGCTCGCTTTAAACAAAAATTGAATCTCTAAAGCAATACTCTTTATGACAAAGGAAATTTATTTGGCAGTTGTCATCTGCATGAGCTAGTGGTATAAGGGCTTGGGAGTCCAGTAGTCTCTCTGTTCTCAAATTTAACTTCAAATCATCACATTCTTTTCTGTTCAATATGACAAGACTATAAAAAAGCTACTCAAGGCAAAACAACTATTAATTTTCCACCACAGACCAAGGCATTCCATCTCCTTGCCATCTTGAGTACAGTGAATCCATGAGATAGGAGAATCTCTAAAGTCACTGTGCCAAGCCTAGCTGATGAAAGGTTTTCCTTCCTGCTAAGAACTCAGTGGAAATACTAAGATTTCTTTCCTAATTTAAAAAAAAAAAGCAAGGATAGCCTGAAATTTAATTTGATGAATCTATCATAAAATTAATGTAGATAAAATACACTAGGAGTAATCTTGGTTCAGTGCCAGTTTCTTCTCAGTCCGTTTCCTGCTGGTTTAACAGAATGCCATATCACAAGAGTATCATATCATAGAGAAAAGAATTTCTCTCAGCTCCGGAGGCCAAGAAACGCAGGATGTAGCTGCCAGAATCTTGACAGTGCCATTTTGCTCTGTTAAAACAGGATCGAATGAGTTGTGCAGAGAAATAGTGTTAGCTCTACTTTCCTCTTTACTTAAAAAAAGTGTATTTGTCTTTTTATGCACATATGTGATTTGCCTGCATGTATATGTGTGCACCACGTTTCATGCAGTGCCTATGGAGGTGAGAAAATGATCTCAGATTCTCTGGGACTGGAGTCACAGACAGTTGTGAACCCACCACATAGATGTTGAGAATTGAACCCCAGTCTCTGGAAGAACAAACAGTGCTCTTATCCACTGACTTATCTCTCAAGACCCTCTCTTCTTATAAAGCCACCCAAGGAAAGTTCCAATTCCTATTCCCTCATTAACCATTATTATCCTTCAAAATCCTCCTCCAAAGTCCATCAACCCATAAACTTGAGGATGACATTCCCAAGACACCCATCATGACAAACGATTTAAACCCTTATACCTATGGAATTCAACAACTGGTGGTGATGGCATAATACTGCAGAAGATCTTCCCAAAATATATTTATAGGGATCAGAAGGCTTCACCCCCAAATATGCTCTTTGAGTGTAGGATTATTTTAGAAATAACAGAAAGGAGAATTCTGAAAACAGTGTAGAAATGACCCTTCTGTAAGGGAAACTTACATTAATAAAAGGAATGTCCATTTCTGACTTTGTCTCCATCCTTGTCAAGCAAGGGAAGAGGAAGTTAATCAGCCGAAATCTTGGTGATGAGAAGGGATCCATAGAAGTTCAAATAACTACCTTTGCCCTTACTTACTAACCCTTTCCTGTCTCCAGTATGGTTTAACTTTTCGGTGCTAAAGTCATGTGACAGTCCCCAGCACTCCCAGGGTCATCCACAATATAAAATATGTTTGTATTTCTTTAAAATTGAAACACAGTCATTGTTTGAGATGTAATATGTTGGTGCATAAAGTAAAGCTTAGTTTGAAACGTGCTGGATGAGTCCATGAAGTTGGGTGTCTGTCATATGATTCACCTTTAACCAATTATAATTTATGGTTTTAGAGGTTGGACCAGCTCTAGACATAGCAACTCAATTCTGGGAAGAGTCAACATAATTATCCACTTTACTATTCAAAACATTGTTGAGCATGTGGTATTTGTTCTACAGTTGTGTTTCAGGAATGGAAACTGAGTTAGAGTATAAGACTCTTAATCTACGTTCCTCTACAAAAAGACACAACAGTCTACTAAACCACAAAAAGGGCAAACCATGATATTTACAGGTACATTCTGAACCATCTAATTTAGCTACAGCACTTAGTAAAAAAAAAAAAAATGAAAAGAAAGAGTAGAGGCACAGAAGCCTTCTAGGGTGAAGGAAAAATATTGTTCATACAGAATCTGCAAATCATGACTGAAGAGCAAGCCTCACACCCTGCCAGCACAGTTACTGAGTGGGTCCAGGCAGGTCTGTTGTTAAGCTGATGCTACTGTCCTCAACTCTGAAAATATCTTTCTTGATCCTTCAGAAAGCTATCCCAGATGTGGCCTGAAATGACATTTCCCTAAGTTGATCATTTACTTTTGCTAAACTCTGTTGGTCCAATGACTTATTTCATCTCTTCATCCTCAAAGCACCCCACTGAGACATCCAATGGTTTGACTGAAAGAACCATACTGTATAATAGATGTATAAATCCGTTTGTCATTTTAAAGCTTTCTTCATAGCCCAAAGAATGGATAGGACAGTATTGCAGTTACCTTTCCTGTTGCTATACCAAATGCTTGACCTGAAGCAATTTAAAAGACGGATGACTTAGTTCAGATTCTTGTTTGAGGGAATAGTTATCATGGATAGAAAGATGTAGTAGTAGCACATTGAGGACAGCAAGTCCCATTGCCCATATAATTATAAGTAGAGAGTAGACTGGAAAAAGAGTGGCTATAAAACCTCAAAGCCCACTCCTAGAGGCCTTCCCTTCCTCCAGGAAGGTTCTACTTCTTAAGTGGATTCCTTATCATTGCAAAACATCACCATCTGGGGACCACATGTTCAAACACAAAGGGCCTACAGAGGACATTTTGTATTTAAACAACAATAAATAAAACAATGTAAACCTTAAAACAATTTTATAAATAAAGCAGCTAACATCAGTCCCAATGTGGTATTCCCAGTAGTTTCTCATTCATTCACTTTACACACAGTAGCATCCTTGCCAACCACTTTAATTTTCAAATAAGGTATAAATAAGTTTAACCATTTTTGCTGTGAATTTTTAAGACTTTTTTAGTGTTTTGTAAAACAGTTTTAGATTTAAGTAAAACCAAGACTATACAGAAGATGATTTCTGTATACACTTTGTCCACCACAAACACATATAAACACAACACACAAGAACACACACAGAGTCTCCTCCACTGTCTATAACAAATGGTACACTTGATATACGGGAATCCTACAAGATACTTCATCATCACCAACAGCATGACAGAATTTTTAATGTTTGAGATATGGAATGTATATTTTAGGCAAGTTTTTAAATTATTTTCCAGTTGCATAACAAATTACTATTATCATGGTTGTTTAATATAGAGCCATTTTGTATATCATAAGTCTCGGGTCATGAGCTAAGACATCGAGTCAGTAGTTAGGAGTGCTTGATGCAATTTCAAAATGCCCAAGATTAGTTTTCAGCACCAACATTGATTGACTGTAAGTTCAAGACAAAGGGATCAAATGACCTCCTCTGGCCTTCATACATGCATCCACACACATACAAAAGGAAGTACTTTCTGTGTCTGTGTGGTGTGTGTGGTGTGTCTGTGTGTTGTGTGTGTGTGTGTGTGTGTGTGTGTATGTGTGTGTGTATTTTAAATATGTCTCAGGCTAGCAAGATGGCTAAGCAGACAAAAGTACTTCATTTCAAGCCTGGGAACCTGAATCCCCAGGAAGTGCATAGTAGAAAAAGAGAACCAATTCCTTTAAATTGTCATCTGACCTTTCCACATACACTGTGGCATATGCACGCACAAATAAAATATGTTTTTTTAAAGCAAGCCTAGAAAAATGTTGGCTACACTTACAGGCTCTCACAAAAACAAAATTAAGGTGTCAGATGTGTAGACTTTTAATCTGGAGACACTAAAGATTTATTTCCAAGCTCATTCAAATTATTGGCCGAATCCAGCTCCATCTGGTTACTATTCTTGCAGTTTCTTTTACTGGAGAGCTTTCAGTCACATGGCTGTTCACAGAACATACCTATCTCCCAAAATTCTGCTCCTTCATGCAATGACACATTGAACCTGTCCTGTCTATCCCTTTTGTTTTCTTCAGCAGCAGAAATATGTCTGCCCTGAGTGGCTTATAGGATGGTTAATGGGTTTGGCCATTGGCCATTCTGTGTTCCCCTCTCTCTCTCTCTCTCTCTCTCTCTCCTCTCCTCTTTATGCACATACACACACACACACAAAATCAGAAGTGGCACACAACATACATTGAAGACATGCTTAGAAATTACCTCTGTAAGTCACTTTATCTAATTCCTTAGACAACATCTTCTTCAAAACAATATTTAGCGAATACTTTGAAGAGGTCATAAAGTTGGCCTTTCCATTCTGCTACACCTCACTTGTCCACTGTCTTCCAGAAGCAGAGTAAAACCTGCATGTCTGGCTTTAATGCCAGTACTTCTTGTCAGAATAACAAAAATAAGTATATTTTTTCTTCCATGGATTTGCCCTTCAAATATGCATAGCTTCTATTTATTCTTGTCCAGTATAAACTATAAAATCTTCCTAATTTTTAAAAATGTTTGGGCTAAGGAAAATTTTTATATTTCTCCTGTGTTGTACAAATCAATAGTAGGGCTCCAAGAAAAAAATTAATGGCAGTTTAATAGACACATATATACACTTACACAAACACACCTTTAAGAATAAATACAGAGGCTATGTAATCTCACTTTTAAATGAAATGAACGCATATTTAATAAAATTTCTTGATTATTCAATGTCTGAATAATTTCTTAGGTCTTCTGAACTTACACTTATTTCTGAATGACTAGATCTCTTCTGCCTAAAATTTCTGCTTTCTTTACTCCATGTGTCACACAAGAAACTCATTTTCTTCTCTAAGTTTGTCTTGCTCAATGAAGCTGACAGAAAGTGATTCCATTATATATTTTTAGGAAATGTTTTTTTTCAAAGTGTGCTGATGAACTGTGATCAAGAACTCAGATCAAAGCCTCCCACCCAGGACTGTTTTCCTAGTACCAGGAGGTGTTATCCAAGTTTCCAAAGGAGGGAAGCAAACAATAGTCTTACCCAGCTGAGATTCACAACAATGACAAAAGGTGTAAGAGATCCCTAGGAGTGTAATAGTGGCACACATATCTTAGTAGTAACCAACTGCTGTCTAACTGGACTTGAGCCTGTTTGACAGCAGGGAAATCAAGCTGTGTATTGGAAATCTAGTCAACTACCAGGGCTAGTGAGGTCATGGATCTTAGAGAAGAACTTCACACTGCTACTTTACTAAACCAGCATAATTCCTGACTGTTTCTAAATACTTATCTTTAGATCCACAGATAAGTGTAGCTTTCCTACTTTATCAAAGAGAAGTTCTCTTTGCAGCAGTTGAAAACCATTACAGAACATCATAACGGGTCAAAGTGCAGAGAACAACTGATCATTGTATCTCCCACTGATAGATCTACAATACAACTCTGGTTAATATATCCCCCATTGATACATCTACAACTCTCCCTGCCATATACAACTCAGAGAACATCATAGAAGAGGAATGAAAGATTACAAAAGAGGACAAGAAAATCGACTATGAAATTTTGCCTCACAGAAATGACAGGGAACCTTCAGCCCAATACCTCAACAATATGGCTGCCTAAACAGGACACTAACAAGGAGACATGCTGTAATAGTTTGAATGAGATGCTTCACATATGAGAATGTTCCGCAGAAGGTCATGTATTTGAATACTTGTACCCAGCTGGTAGAACTGTTTGGGAAGAATTAGGAGGTGTGGCCTTGGAAGAGGTGTATCATGGTGTTGGTTTGAGATGTCAAAAGACTCCTGAGATATTCTCTCTCTCTCTCTCTCTGTCTCTCTCTCTCTCTCTCTCTCTCTCTCTCTCTCTCTCTCTCTTCTTCTACTATTGTAGATGAAGAAGTAAGTGTTCAGCTGTTATTTCTGCCCTGCCATTATGGACTCTAATCCTCTTCTTTAAGGGAGGTATATTTGAGGGGTAGAAGGGGAGAAAGCACAACAGGGAAATGAAATATTTAATTTTTAAAGAGAAAAATATAATATCAATAAATCAAAAAAATTACTATTGATTTTATCATTAAATAAGCTTAACAAAAAGACAGAATGAAGAAGGAAAGAGTAACTTTATGTAGCAACTAACAATTTTGCTTTTAGACAGAAGTTTACATTCTTGGTTCATATGTAGCCATCTTTAAAAGTAGTTATTATCATAGTGTTTACTAATGCTGATATCAGCTTCTTTCACTTATTGTGAAAAGCCCTTTTTCTGGCTGCTATACCTCTTTGTAATTAGTATTATTAATGGCCTCATGAGCCAGGCAAGCAGAGGGAAAGTTCAGCAACTTGGTACTCTGCTGGGTTAGGACACATCCTTGTCCTAACAATATACCTGGCATACTAGAACCCTCACTCAGACAGACAGGCTGCACACATGCTTCAAACAATCGAAATAAGTTACTCCCATCTAATGTCCATGCATAGCACATAAATAGGACTAAAATCAGATGCATTATGGGAAAGGACATACTCAGTAAGCAAAGGCCTATATAATCGAAGCCTGACAAGAAAATGCGACTTAACCATGTTATGCTACTTAGCAATCAAGCTCCTTCTCTTGAACCCCATAAAAAGAAGCTAGAAATGATAACAAAGGTCCTTGAATGTTTCTCATTGAAGTGGTCTACTGCCATTCTCAACAATGTATTTTTGATTTGTACTATCAATGGGTAAAACCTCCTTGTTACAAATAAACAAACAACAAAACCCCACAACTCTGATTCCTTTATTCCTAAATATTGAAACTTTCAAATAGTTTCATTTTTAGTCAGTAGCTACAAATTTGCTTTAGTATAACCACATATTCATTTGTTAGAATAACTTACTAAATGTTTAAATAAAATGCTTTGTAGTAATAATTAAGGTGAGTTAAAATTGATCAAGAATGTGAAATATCAGACCTGTTTTTGAGCCAGGGTCATGGGTATCAGGAATCAACCCAACCCAGGAGCTGCAGTCTGCCTGGCATATCATGCTTTCTTTTGCCCACTAGTTTTGGGGCTTCCCAGGAAGATTGAATTTAGCCAAGTTGCTGCTGGATATAGCTTAACGGGAAGAGCAGATACAGAAGAGAAAGGATTCAACCCTTCAGTAATACTGAGCTGTTGATGTTAATCCTCTGGTACAATTATGTCCAAAAATGGAAATTTAAGATCTGTAAATTGGAAAGAAAGATGTCTAATTTGGAAAACTTTGTACCTCCTTTGGTTTGATTCATCTTAAGGAAAGCTATAAAGCATTTTCATGAGTTTGTTTCAACCTTTCGGGCACAAAGGAATTAAGTCCATTCTATCTACCCACATTTGATTGACCAAAAGATATAAGCCTATGATACTAGTAGTAACATGCATTTTTATATAGTCTAATTAAAAACAAACCCAGATAAATAATGTATAAATAATATATAGATTAGATACATAGAGTATATTCATAGACTAAAAGGAAGGAGTGCTCTTATAGTTCTATTTGTAAAAAACATTGGAAAATTAGCAATATTTCCTATTCTCTGCTAAGGACTTGTATGACTATATTCATTTCTTTCTTTTCCCCATTAGCATTTTGTTCTGCATTCAAAACATCCCATCAATCTGGGCAAAGTGGTGAGAGCCTATAATCATAGTTCTTGTAAGAAGTGGGAAGGTATCTCTTCAAGGACAGCCTAGGAGAGATAGCAAGTTTAAAACAAAACAATACAAAATGAAACAAATAAAAAAAAATGAACAACTTTAACCAAATAGATTGTAGATTGGTATACTATAGTGACTTAGTAATTAACACATAAAAATAATGCATGTATTTTATCATACAATTTATACAAAAATAGTATTAAGAATAAAAATGAAATTTTATTAAGCTGATCTGAAGACCTAATAGTTAAGATTTTTAAATGGAAACTAATCTTATCAAAAACAAAGAATTACTACTCAATTATTTCTAAATTTGCTTATTTTTCTATTAATAGAAAACATAGTTCAGAACACTTCTGTACAAGCAGCAGCATGTATGCAAATGATTCTATTAGAGATCGACACAAAAATAAACAAATCCTTAAATAGGATCCATTTGTCATGATTTCCACATCAACAAATAGAAAGGAGGATGGATCCCCATGAGTCCTTGCTCCCAATACAATGTCTAACAGTCAGTTTGAAGATCCAAGAGTCTTTGGTTTTGTTTTCAAATGAGCATCCTCTATGAAGCAATTGCTGTGAGGGGTACTCTGAAAGAATATCTGGCTTCGATAACTGAGAAGTCCTCCATTCTATTCAAGTAGCTGGCAATGTCCATTTTGATACATACAACAAAGAGATAGGACCAAGCACCAATTTATTCTCATTGATTGTTAGAAAGTCATGGGTACCTCATTATGAAAATCTGACTGTTATTTTTTAGAAAGTAATATGCACACCCTCTTGCCACTAATTTATGCCACTGTTCAGTATTTGAATGAGTTCCAGACACTTTTTTTTTATGCTGTGGGTCCAGCAATATTTATAATACATAAAAGTGTGCTTACAGATGAGGGAACCCCATTCACCAGCCTGTTTCTGTAGCTTTGGCCCTCATGCTAATACCATTTCTTGAAGTTCCCAGCTGTCTAAAAATATCCTGTGTTTCTTTCTTTATTATCCTGTCCTGGATAGTCTGTTAGAGAACTGAAAACAAACTAAGATAACATCCTCACAAGAAGAGGCCAGAGGAAAGACCACATGAGAACTCAGTAGACTAGAGCCTAGAAGACACCTTTCACCAGAATATTGGCCCCTGACCTTGTATTTCCAGATTGTAGACTAGTGAGGAGTAAGTTTCTATTGTTTGTTATCTACCTGTTCTGTGATACTTGGTTGGAGCAGCTGGACAAACTAAGGTAGTATCTGAAATCTGAAGCTTTGGGGGTTTGTTAATAGTTCTCAGACTGACCGCAAGTTGAAAATTATAGAAGCAATAACTCATCAGATAAGTGGGGAAACCATATAGCCACGAGAGTTTCATGTCATAAATGACTCCAGAATCTCTAAAATACATACTATGATCTATCTAAATATTCACTGTAATCTGAAACAAAGAGCCACATAGACTTTTAAGCATCAATGTAATGATTTCTGACATCATTATATATAGAATATTTCAAATGTCTTTATTTTAAAGTAATTTTAAGAATCTTGAACTGCACTAAAATGTGAAATAATGTGATTCATACATTTTTCTTAATAATTATTAAGTTGTCAATCAAGTAAATAAACATTTGATTTATAAAAATAGTGGTCCTCATTAATGAATGATTTAATACTATAGAAGCAAGAATTTAAATAGGAACTGTCATAATGGGATTCAAAATAGGAATAGCTCTATGTCCTACAAAATGGCTAGAGAATACCACCACACAATGGGGACATGGTTGCTGACATGATTGCTTCCAGGCTCACGTTCAAATCCTTTGCTATAGAACCTGAGACCACCTTCCAAGAGTGGCACTGTATGCAGTGAGCTAGGCTCTGCTTCATCAATTAGCAATCTAGACATGACCACCAGCTAATCTGATAGAGGCAGTTCCTGGGTTGAGATTCCCTCAATTCAGGTGTCTCTAGTTTGTGTCAAATTTCTAACAAACTTACCCATACAGTCAGAAACTGAAGTAAATGCTCTTTCCACTACAATACAAGAGAAATCTCTACTCCCATATCCACGTAGGAAACTGAGTTTATAGAAATTACCTGATGCCTAAAAGTTTGCAGTGGCGAAACGAATATTACCATTGTGAATCTTTTTCTGAACTTTTGCTTTTCAAGATACAGCATAAAATTGCCTATTATAATGTATGCATGTGTATATATATGTACATCTAAGTACACCCCTACCATGAATCAAGGACAATTGCCAAAGTTAGAGAGAACATTGCATTGATTTATAAATAAAATGAACCATGGAATTGGTTTAAGAATTGAAGAGAACTGCTTCCCGCTTCATGCAGATCTGACATGAACAATGAAAGCCATATAGCAATATTTCCCATGCTGTGAGTGTATTCCATAGCAACACTCTCCATAAAATTGCACCAGTCCCATCTAGCAGGGAGTAGCCATTATGCCATGCTGCACTCCTTTTCGTAGCTCAGTCACCATCTACTCCAGCTTGGATCTTGAATGTTCCAGAACACATCTGTCAAAAGCGTTGGTTTTCCAGGAATCACTATCACAAGATTACAGGACTTTGACTATGTAGAGCTCAAATGAGTATAGCTTAGATCATTGGGGATGTACTGCAAAAGCAGATAGCAAAACTGATCAACTTCCTTTTTCTCTCATTTCTTCTTTGGCTAGAAAGTGAGCAGTTTAGCTCCACCATACAGGAGTATATAAAGTATGGCTTTGCCACAGGTTTAAGGCATGGGCTCAATGCTCATGGACAGATATCTTCTAAACCGTAAGCACAAGCAAATCTTTTGTCTTACCAAAATGAATGTCTCGGCTATTTTGTTATAGTTAGTGAGAAATTGACAAATATATACATGTCATTTGTTAGCATGCCTGATTTCTAATAACAAGTCCCTGTGGTCATGAATGCTAATTTTTATTCTTAAAGGTTACAATAGTGTCTCATCCAGAGTTTGTATGATTGCAATCACTTTCAAACTAAATATTACTGCCACTTGAATATGAGTGAATTTTTATTATATACATGCCAGTAGTTGAATCCTTTACCCCTTTGGTCAAAAAAGTCAATTTTAGGAAGTAAATGACAAATAAATAAATAAATGCATAAATAAATAAGTAAATTACAATACATACATACATACATCATTATAAGCCAGTGAAAAGTAATTTTTTCATTTTTTGGTTCATGCCTGTTTAGCTCACCATTTCCTCTGATGGACATTTGGTGAAATAAACCTTATGAAAGCAATGGACAATATGTACACACAAGTGAACTGAACATAACGTGTTATTAATTATGCAGATACTCTGTACAGCTAATAACTCCTAATATGGACAGTTTATAGTTAATTCACACAACCTTTGGCATTGGTTTTCCTCATAGTCCTGTGACCCAACATAATCTATTTCTGTTTTATCAATTCAGCTTACAACTAGTCTCAAAAGCTTAATACATGGAGCTAAAGAGAAACAACAGTGAACTTTCAGTTGCATAGAGGATAAGTTTTTTGTTTTTGTTTTTGTTTTTTTAATCATCAAAATACTTGGAAACAAACTTCTACTTAGTTCTGAGGTTGCCTTTTGAGCCAGCTTCCTGTAGGTCCTCTCTAATCCAATCTCTCTCAAGATGACTTTCGGTTTCCCAGCACTGGATGACTGGAAGGAATGCAAACACTCTCACCATCAAAAGCAAATGGCAGCTTACCACAGGGAACTCCCTGGCATGGGTTCACAAACTGAGACTTAACTCCTCAGAGCAGCACAGGATAGAGAGAAAGAACTAAGGGGTAGACTTTGTAGAATGACATGTCACTGAAAACATCAACGACTGCCCCACACCAGCATGTCTCTGCTTATCTTGACATCAAGCATTTTTGCTGTTACTTTGAAACAAGACTCAAGACAATCAGTAGAAATGTTTCAAGTAAAGCTTAGAGTTTGCTTGTGGTTTGGTTTTTTTTTTTTTTTTTTTTTTTTTTTGCTTTTTGGTTGGTTATTGTTGTTGTTCTTTTAAACAGAAAAGCAGAACACTGTTTCTTTAAACTGCTGAGGGTTTGCTGGTAATTTCCAGAAACTTGGATTGTCATCCTATCAACATTTTACATATGTTTCCCAGACAAGTTAGTCAGTTCCTGTGACTCCTTTGTTTGCTATATGATTTCAAAACTATACCAGTCCAAAAAAAACCAAGATGGCCAATATCTGATTTGAAAAATCCACCTAAAACAGATAGTACCAGCAATTATAAGGACAATGCTATATTCCACAAAGACAATATTTTGTCTGATGGCTTCATCATGACCTCTTCCCTTCATTATCAGAGGGAGAAGGCAATGAGATGTTCTAGACTGGAATATTTATATATTTTGGATGTCACTCATCTATAACTATGCATCCTTTCAGTTGTCAGATGTCATCATCTCTGTTCAAGTTGCACAGATTATGTCAAAGGGGCACTGAGAAGTGAGCTAGGCTCTGCTTTCATCAATTGAATGGGGGAATGACCACCAGCTAATCGAAGAGGCGGGTTGGGGGGTTGGGGGTTTCCCCCTAAATTTTCAGGTGTCTTATTTGGGAAATTTTCTAAAAAACTTACCCATACAGTCAGAAACTGAAGTAAATGTTTTTTCCCCCACTCCCAATAAAAAAAATTTCTCTCCCCCAATCCACGTAGGAAACTGAGTTTATAGAAATTCCCTGATGCCAAAAAGTTTGCGTGGTGAAACGTTTTTTCCCAAAAGTGAATCCTTTTTAAACTTTTGCTTTTCAAGATACAAAAAAAATTGCCTATTATAATGTATCATGTGTTTTAAAAAAAGTACAATCAAATTTGCCCCCCCCCCCAAAAAGGGGCAAGGACTTTTCCCAAATTTAAAGGGGAAAATTTTTGCTTTTTTTTTATAAATAAAATGAACTAGGGAAAATTTTTTAAAAATTTGAAGAGAACTGTTCCCTTTATGCAATCTGACTGAACAATGAAAGCCTATAGAAATTTTTTCCCCCAGCTGGGGTGTATTCCAAGGAAACACTCCCATAAAATTGCAACCAGTCCCATTTTACGGGAGTAGCCATTTGCCATGCTGCCCCTTTTTTCGTAGTCAGTCCCATCTCCCCCTTTTTGGATCAAAAAATGTTCCAAACACATTTTGTAAAAAGGGTTTTGGTTTTCCCCAGAATCATATAAAAAAATTTTACAGGTTTTGACTATGTAGACCAAATGGTATAGCTTGACCTTGGGGTGTGCTGCAAAGCAATAGCAAAACTGATCAATTTCCCTTTTTTCTCAGTTTCTCTTTGGCTAGAAAGGGAAGTTTACCCCCCCCAAAAACAGGGTATATAAAGTATGGTTTTCCCGGGGGTTTTTAAGGGGGCAGGGGTTCAATGACCATAAAAAAACTTTAAACCGTAACACAACAAATCTTTTGAAAAACCCAAAAAAAATGTGGGGGTTTTTTTTTGGGTTTTAGTTAGAAAAATTTGACAAATAAACAGCATTTGTTACATGCCTAAATTTTTTAAAAAAAGGCCCGGGTGGTAAAAGAATGCTAATTTTTTTTTTTAAAAGGTTAAAATAGTGTCTCATCCGATTTGTATGTTTGCAAACATTTAAAAAAACTAAAAAATTGCGGGCCAAAAAAATATGAGTGAATTTCTCATTAAGCATGCAATAGGAAAATTCCTTTCCCCCTTTGGTCAAAAAAAGTCAATTTTTAGGAAGTAAATGACAAATAAATAAATAAATGCAAAATAAATAAGTAAATACAACATACATACATACAACATACAAACATAGCATACTTTTACATTAACCAGGAAAAGTAATTGTTTTTTTTTTGGTCCATGCCTGTTTTAGCTCACCATTTCCTCTGATGGACAATTGGTGAAAAAACCTTAGAAAGAACTGGCAATATGTACACACAAGTGAACTGAACATAGCGTGTTATTAATATGCAATACTCTGTACAGCTAATAACTCCAATAGGACAGGTTTTATATTAATTCACACAACCTTTGGCATTGGTTTTTCCTATAGTCCTGGACCCAACATAACTATTTCTGTTTTTATAATTCAACTTAAAATCAAAAAAGTTAAAATTTTAAACAGGGCAAAGAGAAACAACAGTGAAATTTTCAGTTTGCAAGAGGATAAGTTTTTTGTTTTTTGTTTTTGTTTTTTTAATCATCAAAAACTGGAAACAAACTTCTACTTATTTCTGAGGCTGCCTTTTGAGCCACTTCCTGTATGTCCTCTCTAAACCAATCTCTCTCAAATGACTTTCGGTTCCCAGCCTTTTGGTGACTCTGATCGTGAAGGAATGCAAACCTCTCCCATAAAAAGCAAATGGCAGTTTAACCACGGGGAACTCCCTGGCGGGTTCACAAACGAGATTTAAACCTCCTCAGAGCAGCCGGGATAGAGGAAAGAACTAAGGGGTAACTTGGGTAGAATGACATGTCAAGAAAACATCAACGACTGCCCCACACCAAGCATTCTCTGCTTATCTTGACATCTAGCATTTTTGGCTGTTACTTTGAAACAAGACCAAGACAATCAGAAAAATGTTTCAAGTAAGCTTAGAGTTTGCTTGTGGTTTTTTTTTTTTTTTTTTTTTTTTTTTTTTGCTTTTTGGTTTGTTATTTTTGTTGTTCTTTTAAACAAAAAAGCAAAACCGTTTCTTTAAACTGCTGAGGGTTTGCGGTAATTTCCAGAAATTTGGATTGCATCCTATCAAACATTTCATATGTTTCCCAGACAATTTAGTCAGTTCCGGACCCTTTGTTTGCTATATGATTTCAAACTATTACCATCCAAAAAAACCCAAGATGGCCAATATCGATTTAAAAATCCACCTAAAACAGATAGTACCAGCAATTATAAGGACAATGCTATTTTCCCACAAAGACAATTTTGTCTTGGCTTCATCATGACCTTTTCCCTTCAGATCAGAGGGAGAAGGGGCAATGAGATGTTCAGACTGGAATATTTATATATTTTGGAGTCTCATCTAAACTATGCATCCTTTTCAGTTGTCAGAAACCTTTCTCTGTTCAAGTTGCACAGATTATTCAATAATCCCAAAAGAAAGAAACTGAGCAGTTCTGATTTTACAATAACTTGGCCTAAAACACTTCATCTTCTTTTAATTTCCTAACCATACAGGAAATATTTACCAACAAGCCTAAAAGCCTTTGATTTATTACAAATATGCTAATCAACAAACTTTAAAAATTGTTTTTAATCTTTTAAACACTTTGAAGTAAGTAACACTGCAGGAACGTTTTAATATGTGAAGATTTATTTCCTCTAGACGTCTTGAAAACCCGAAGTCAGAGCAGTGGTTGGGGGTCCTTGAAGGCTTCAGTTGATGGCAACAAATTGTCGGCAGTATCATTACTAAGCATGTCTTCCAACATTCTGCTGGGAAAGGGTTCTATGCAGATGTGTCTTTTGTGTAAGGATTTTAATTGCTTTGGCTATGCACCAAGAACAGGAATTGTTGGAATGTGTGTTGTTTCTAGATTCGTCCTAAGGTAGCTCGCTGATGTTTTCCATAAAAGTGTATTAATAACATTATCACAGTGTCCTAGCCAGCCCAGCCATTTACCGTTGCAGGTTAGCTGCAGATTGCTGGAGCTTCATTTCATAGATGAGGACTTAGCTTCTGTGAATGTTTCCTCAAATCATTGGCCACTGTCTAATAGTGTGGCGGTAAGAACACTACTGTCCAACTTTAAATCAAGTTGACTTTCTAATCTACTTTTTCTTGTAATTTCTGAAGTTTATGAATGCTATTTAACATTCATATTCCTATATTTTCTAATCCATCACCTTTATATGGGTCCAGTTTAGTGAAATTTAAATAAGGCTGGATCCTTTGTCTCCTTTCCTGATAAGAACAAATGCCTAGAAAGAGATTAATTCTTGTTACCTTTTTATTTTATTATCATTATTTAATTTTTTTAAATTTATATTGGTATTTTGCTTCCATGTGTGTCTGTGTGAGGGTGTCAGATCTCCTGGAACTGGAGTTACAGTCTTGAACCTGGAAAGCATCTAGGCCTCCTAACCACTGAGCAATCTTTCCAGTCCCCTGTGTGCTGTGATCTTAAGTGAAAGAGTCATTTTCTCCATGCTGGTTTAATTGGTAACAATAGATCTCTGACTTGCTCACTCCATCTTAATTAGGAGCAGTTACCTTGTGATTGTTTGAATGAGAAATGTTGCCCATCGACTCATGCATTTGAGTGTCTGGTCCCTAGTTAGTGGTACTGTTGGGTAATTAAGGAAGTGAGGCCTTCCTGGAGGAAGTACATCACTGGGGGCTGCCATTGAGGTTGAAAGCCTCTCACACCCTTCCCAGTGCTCTTTCTCTGATTTGTGCTTGCAGTTTAGCACATGAGCTTTTCAGCATCCTGCTCCACTCAAATGCTGTCTCCTGCAATACCTCCCCACCATGGTGGTGATAGATTCTTATCCCTGTAGAATCAAAACCCCAAATAAACCTTCGTGTGTTTTATCACAGCCACACAAAAGTAACTAATCCACCTTGGTTCTTTGTATTTTGCAAAAAATTGAGGCCCATACTGGTGTATTGATTTACTTTCCTTTTTTTTTTAATTTGCTGTGATAAATACCTGACAAAAGATATATTTTGTCTTATAGTTTCAGAATGCTCAACTCATAACTTCTTAGCCTTGTGTCATTGGGCAGAACATCATGGAAGTAAGAACCTACACAGGGGGGTTACTCATCTCATATCTAAAAGAAGCAGAGAATAAAGAATTTTTGTGCTCGATGGCCTCACCTCTTTGATTCCCTCCTGACTCCAAGATTAATCCCAGTGCTGTCTGCATTCAGAGTAGATTTTTCCTCCCAGTTAATCCTTTCTGGAAACACTGTCATAGACATATCTACAGCCCCAATGGTCCAAATGACTCTAAAGCTAGTCAAGCTGACAGTTAACACAAAACACTACCACCCTTGGTCATCCCTGAGACATTTAGGATCTTGTCTTATTCTTGCCCTGAATCATTTCTCCAGTGTCTTGGCTAGGGTTTTTTTCAGACTCCTCCCTTCCTACAGGGTTCTGGCTAGGGTCTATCTGTGGACTTCCTCCAGTCACTACACATTCCTGTAGTTTCAACTGAAGGATCACAGGACATACAATCCCCAAAATATGCTATATACTATTTGTTATTTGCATGTTAGTTACTTTGACTTAAAGCCTTTGAGAAATAGAAATCTTAATGGTAGCCTTTGGCAGTTAATATTGATTGTCAACTTGACAAGATCTTGAAGCATCATCAAATATCTGGCATGTCTATAAGGGATTGTCTAGGTTAGGTTAATTTAGCTATTTAGTCCTGGGCTGCATGGAATGCTTTAAAGTTAGAACTAGAGCTGAGACCAGCTTTCCTGTCTCTCTATTTCCTGACTATAGATTAATGTGACCGTCTGCCTCACACTGCTCCAGTTATGACTCCTTTGCCAGGATGGACTCAAGGTCTGAGCAAAATAAACTTTTCCTTTATTAAATTGCTTTTGTTAAGTATTTTGTTATGAAAGCAAGAAAAGCAACAAATACAGAAACTATCTTCCCTTATCAGCTTACAGACAGATCCACCAAAATGATCTCAGTTTCCTTCAACTAGGGAAGATGAATTCTATTCATTCTATAGCAAAGCATACTAGAAGGCGCCTGGGAGTCCACCAGAGGAAAGCACACACAGGCAACTCTGTCACAGTTCTGTGGTTCTTCTTTGCCAAAGGTTGCTTCTCTCTCCAAGTTACCTGCATCTTTCCTGTTTTTTCTCCAATAAAGAAGGTATGGAAACTTTCCAATCTTACTAGAATTTGGACTCTTCCATTTTTGTCCCTGTGACTTCTTTGTGAACATTAATTACATGTGTACCTTTCCTTCTTCTGGCCATGAGAAGCCTGTTGACTATTTCATACACTAAATGATCAAATATTCAAGTGACAAAGGGAAAATGATCTTCCTCTTTGGGCACAGCATTCCTATAAATCAAAGGTTATAAAGGAGTAAGACTGACCCAGTAAACAAAGGCACTCTGCAGTATGACTGCAGGTCTTAATAATCCAGAAGAACACCTGTTACTATGAATATGGACCCAATGTTATTAGCAACATTGATTTTTAAGAGAACTTAGCTTTATTATATATATATGAAATGAAATCTTGGTAACTGAACAGGATGTGATATTTTCACACTAATGAAGTTCATGTTGAGACCCTGCATGAAGCTATATGAAGGTATGAGAATATAGGAGTTTGGGGAGGTGGTTATATCATGAGATTACAGCTCCCATTTATGGGTTAATGCCATATTAGAAGATAATCCATATATAGCACAGTGAATGCAAAGCCTTGGATTTGGACACCAGTACTGCAGAAAAAGAGGAGGAAGAGAACGAGGAGCAGCAGGAGGAGAAGGAGGAAGAGGAGGAAGAGAAAGAGGAAGAGGGGGAAGAAGCAGAGGGAGGAGGAAGCTCATCTCTTAGGTAGTTAAACATTAGCTGACTTGGAGGCAATGGAAGATAGACTGCTTGAAATCAGCTCTGTTTCCCACTCCTGTGTCTAGTTACATACTAATTTCAGGGGCGGTGGGTATCACAATTGCCTGAGTCAGAATCTCTAACACCATGGTGAAGGAGGCTGGAAGCATCACAATTACCCCCAACAATAGGACACGATTCCACATGAAAGGGAAAGGTGAAGTACAAGGGCTTTGCTGAAGACCATTTCTCAAGGTTTTATAGTGACTATCTTTGTTAGGGTTTTCATTGCTGTGAATAAACACCAGAACAACAGCAACCCTTATAATGAGTTTAATTGGTGCTGGCTTATAGTTTCAGAGATTCAGCCCATTATTGTCATGGTTAGAAGCATGGCAACATTTAGGCGAAATGGTGTTGGATATGGAACTGAGAAGTCTGTATCTTGATCCACAGGTAGCTAGCAGGAGACTATGTCTACACTGGGTGTAACTCGAGCATAGGAGACCTCAAAGCTAGCCCCCACAGTGACATAGTTCCTCCAACAAGGCTACACCTCCTTATAGTGCCACTTTCTATGTAATTGGATTATAGGGGCCAATTACGTTCAAACTACTACAGATAAATGATAATTTTTTCTTGATCTTTTCATGTGTTCCGTTCCTTATTATTTTGGATCTGAGTAGTGACTCTAGTCCTCAGTAGAGACTTGGTATTCTAAACTATTCCAAAGATTATAAGATTACTAATACATGCTATTACTATTTACTCTTCACTGAAGAGTCATCCAAATGGGCTTATAAATCACTGAGTCAGAGAACCACATTGTAGCAAAGTTGTTTATTCCAGAAACTGCAAAATAACATGATAGAATGAAGACATCTTAAAAAGACAAGAGGACAACAACTTCTTCAGTCAGATATGAATGTATATACTGCAAAACTCTCTCCCAAATCCAGTTCCTCAGAGATATTTACCACTAACTATGAAAGTAAATTTTTTTTCCTCTCCTCTTTTTCAGTCTCCCTTCTATATACTGGCCAAAACCTAAATCTTCTTACTTTGACATTCTAGGGTTTCTCTCTCTCTCTCTCTCTCTCTCTCTCCTCTCTCTCTCTCTCTTCTCTCTCTGTCTTTTTTCCTTTTTCTTTATGTTCATTGCTCCTCTATTCATAATAACTAGAAAGTTACAACCTAGATGTCCCTCAATAGAAGACTGAATAAAGAAAATGTATTGCATTTACACAATGGAGTATTACTCAGCTATTTAAAAAATAAAAATGAAAACTCATAATATTTTCAGGTAAAGGACTGGAACTAGGGAAAAAATCATCTTGATTGAAGTAGTCTAGACACAGGAAGACAAATATAGTATGTGTTTGCTTATGTGTGGATCTTGGCTGTTAAGCCAATGTTAACCAAGGTACAATTCATAGAACCACAGAGGGTAGGCATAGGGTAAGGGACTAGGTAGGCAGATAGAGTTAGGAAAGGGAAATGAAATAATTACAGTTGATTGTAAATAGAAGGATAAAGATGACACAGGAAGGGGGAATAAGGGAAGAAAGAGGCAACTAAAATTAATGGCTGTTTGAGGGGCGTTATGAAACCTAATAGAGTAGAACTTTTAAAAATATATCCATTTGTATATACATACACACACACACACACACACACACACACACACACATACACACACACACACAAATAAAATCACCAAATAATGGGACAGACAGAGCCCCAGTTGGACAGTTCTTTTCACCAAATGAAGTTTCCAGTACTGGAATTGGGTTACATCTAATGAACTTGTTGGCCAAAGAAGTCCCATGGAATTCCCAAACAACGCAGGCTATTGCCAAGACTATAGTCTCTGCTTACCACACATCAACAACAAGTTCCCATTGCTGAAGACACCACCTACACAACTCATTGAACATGGAGATATCAGGCTGGTACCTACACAGAGCTTTTACCCTTAAGTCCTAGTGTCTTTGATACAGGAAAGTACTTGCCAATTTACCAAAAGAGAAGCATAAATACCAAGCCAGCTGCAAACCCTTTCTTTGATTTACAGTGGTGTCCTACCTGCTAGGCAATGGAGATACAATGCTTGAGTAACCAAGCAATGTCTGATTTGAGTTAAGGCCCACACCAGGAGATTGAGCCTATCCATACCAGTCACTGCTTTATAACCAAAAAACCCAAGAGTATATAGCCCAGAGACTTAGGGTAAAAACTAAATACTACTGTTCTAAAAAAAGAAAATGACATTCTACATTCTACTATACTCATAGATTAATTCCTTCCTCAACCACTATCAGAGAAACATGGAAACAAATACAGAGACCCACAGCCAGACATTATGCAAAGAATAAGATACCTTAGAACACACAGCCTTAAATGGAATGTCTCCATCAAATCCCTTCTCTCAGGGTTCTAGGAACCCCCATGCAAGAGAAGGCAGAAAGAACGTAAGAGCCAGAAGGGATGGAGAACACCAGGAGAACAAAGGCTCTCTAAATCAACTGAGCAAAGCTCACATGAACTCAAAAACACTGAAGTTGAAAGCATGGATACTATAGGGGTCTGCACCAGGTCCTCTGTGTACATATTATGATTTCCAGTTTGGTGAGTTTATGGGATGCCTGAGTATGTGAACAAGTGAGTTTCTATTTCTTGTGCCTTGTCTTGGGCTCTTTTCCTTCTGTTTGTTTTGCTCAGTTTGATCCATTAGTTTTTGTTTTACCTTTATCTTTTTTGTCTGTTTTATTTTATTATTATCCCCTAGAAGCCTGTTATTTTCCAATGAGAGGTAGAAAGTGAGTGAATCCAGATCAGAGGGGAGGGGAGGGAAGAGCTGGGAGAAGCCGAGTGAAGAGAAACTGTAAATGGGACGCTTTATGCAAGGGGAACAAAATCTATTTTCAATAAATTTCAAAAGGAAGCAAGAAAGGAAAAGGGGAAAAAGGAAGAGGAAGAAAGATGATACACAAGAATGCTTTTGGATGCTACAAAGTTTTAGCTGAAAAAAGAAAGAATACTACAAAAATTCAAAAAGAAAACTGCACCTAAAATTAAGTGCTTTTCTCAATGATAAATACTATTTTAACAAGTTACTTGATCAACTTGTGCCTCATCGTCCTTATCTATGAAGCTGAGACAGTAATATTAACTCAGAATTTCCTGAAAAATACAAGTTAAGATGTGTGATGTCCTTATACAATTATATAATGGATACTTGTGGGTGCAAAAATGTAACTATTGAGACACACAAAAGACAGAAATCTCCCAGTCTTTAGCAATTGGACCCTGACTGCTTGGAACCTGAACCAGGAGTTTGCGCTACTTCTGGGAACAGAAGAAAGAGGCTGGTCTGGAAGTGTGGGATGGGAACTCCAGAAAGGAGCCAGTCTGCTTCTCGTCCTTGACAACCAGTTCTGTGTTGGCTAGACACTGAAAATGTCACTTCTATGAGCAGCTCTGTCCTGGCTAGAGGCCAGAAACACTAAAACTGTTTAAAGGAACGGCTTCATGTTCTGATTTCTTGTCTTTAACCTTTATTCTCTTTTTACATAGGAACAAGTGAGCCCAGCAGCTTGGGAGCTGCATATGATCAGATATTTTCCTAGCCCCTGAGAGTGTGCCCAGAACTCCAGTCCAGATCAGACACCATGGTAGAGGTACCATGAAGACATTCTTGGTGGGACAATGAACTGACCAGGTCACCCTGGCACACCGCAAGCTGGTAAAACATTATTAACCCTTAAATAGAACGGTTAGTGGCAGAAAACACAAATTAAATGTTTGTTTTTTATGTTAAACATTGTAAAAGGTTTATTTTTTTATAATAACCAACTTAATTTTTTATCTCCCCAACTTTGTAAACTCTTTTTGCAAATGTTTTAATTCCTGTGCCTTGTTAAACTTATTTTCACAAAGTCCTTCCTGAATTCTCAGATTTTAAGTGTCTTAATTTTTCTTTCTTTTTTTGTGCTGATTCTTTTAAGACTAACCGATCACAGAAGACTATGAAGTGAGACCCTAGCCAATAGGGAACAACCACCTACATTAGCATAAAAAGCACTTGAACTTTCTTTCTGTGTGTGCTTGGTATTTGGTCTTCTGCCTCTGTGAGTAAACATGTAAAAAGTAAACCTTATTTCTTGTTGGGGTTTCTTTCTAAGAAATTCCAACTTTACTTCCAACAATGGCAGTACTTTCTCGGAACCCACTCTGTTATGCATGAGCTCCTCTTGCCCCCTTTCTATTATGTGCTCTCCTGTAATAAAATTCTTTTCTCAAACTCACCTAACTTGTCTGTGAAAGTGTATTCTATCTCCTTGGGAGATGAAGAATCCAGAAGCCATTGCCACAAGATGGCTTTAGAGGACAAGACAAGTCTTAGATGCTGGTACACCCCACCCTTAAGTATGCTCACTTGTGGCAAGAAAGTGTCTGTCTCAAGGACTTCCTGTCCTCTTCCAGTTCCAAATGCCTTATACAAACAATTCGGTCCTAACTTCTAATTACACTTTCAGCTGAGTCCTGAATGAAGACATTTACTATCTAAGAAGATAGTGAGGTGTCTACTTCTTACTTTCCCACAGAGGACCCCACACAAAAGACTCCTGAGGTAAGACTGAATAAGTTCTTAACAGTTAAAATAGGTCCTCCATTTCTTCTCAGGAGGCGGTTCTCTTTAGAATTCACCCTCTATGTGTCTGTCTCTCAAGCAACACATATCATTATTAAAATGCTTGTAATGATTCTGACCTTCTAAGTACTTCCTTCTGTATTCTGTTCCTGACACATTCATTACCAAATATTACTAGGTTGAGTGTTTCTGTGATTACAATCCAACTCTATCATTTTGAACGTGGAGTGATAAAGAGTTAAGTGTGTGCTGGTGTTTTTTCAGCTTAATCTTTAATAGTTTGGCAAGATTTGAACAGGCATCCTCTCTAAGTATACCCAACAGGCTTATAATTGTTATGAAAAGCCAAGCATCAACTAAATCTAGTCAAATTGTACTTATACAAACATACTACAAAGTTTAAAACAAAAAGCCAAGACCACTTCCATAGATGACCTATAATGACAGAAAGGTCATTTATATAAAAATTAATTGTTTTCTTCACAGTGCTAATAAAAACATAAAACCAAGCATTCCATGCCCCAAGCAATATTCCCACTCCTGTTTGTACTGCACTGTGCTTTGCTATTTTGCTTGATGTCTTCAAACAACTTCCCCTGATTTTCTGAAGGTTTTCCTTTAGGTTTTTCTAAGCCAGTGACAATTAAAATAAAAATTCCGAAGGAGTAAAAAGCAAGAGGAAAAGCTACAAGAATAGGATTTGATTTTCCTACCCTCACCCTTTCCTTATTTCCATGCAACTAATCCCCTCTCACAGAGCACAATAGACCAGCGGGACAGAAAGAAGGAAAAGTAAAATTGGCCAGCTACTACAATGTCCTTGCTAATCTGAGCCATTTACATAAGGGTTAGGAGGCTTGTTTTATCATTTAAACAGACTTAAAAGCCCTTTGCAAATGAGATTTAGTTCCTACAAAAGAATGAATTGGTGCTATTTGGTGCGTTGCCTCTAGCCCAGAACTGACTTGGCAGTAACCAAGCTGCTCCTTGGGCCACATGCAGTGTTGGCAAAGATTGATTCCAGCTGCCCAAACTGGGAAGCCTCAAGCTGATTAAATTCTTACCAGGAGGTGGACAGGATGAGGCCAGGCTAAAAAGTCAATCATACCAGAATTTGAACTATGCCTGAACAAACTCTTTTTAGAGAAGTGTTTTAATGGTGGCTCTGAATGTTCAGAAATTGCTGAATGTCTCTGAAAGAGAAATGAAGAGCAGACAGGGAAGAAGCCACAGAGACTAAAAGACTCAACACACTCTCAAACTGTGAAGACCAAATCTAAACTCTTTAATTCATTGTTGGTCAAAGTAGCCTTGCCTAGAAGGGTAAACTGCAAAACTAACTCAATGTCAGAACAAAAGAAATTAGGAAGACTGTGTTCTCCCCAGAGTGCCCTCTTTGCATCAGAATCTTAGGTATACCACACACCAAGTACAAGTTTTACCTGGCACACCTTGAACAGATGTTCAGTGTGACTTTGGCTTGTGGCTCGGCAGCGTGAGTAGGACGACCTTGGTTAAATTTGCTCCCCGAAAGTACCAGGGTGGTTACACCCTCCATCCTTAAGTCATCCAGATCTTCTGCAACAACACAAACAGTGACAGAATTAACTCCTGTGGAATTCAACAAAGAACAGTGTTTAAGGTACCTGTCAATAATCTGTGAAGTAAACCATTTTTTAATATTCTTTCAAAAAACCAACCAACAAAACAACAACCAAACCTCACATGTAAATTATATTTTCCAATTTTCTCTAGTGTACTTATGTCAACTATAACTCTACAGCCTGGCACATTCACCTACAGTTTGAGGGGCTTGTCCACTCAGATAAAGCCAGATTTTGCCTATACCTAAGTATCAGGATCAGTCGGTGTGAAGCAACATTAGGTTTATTTTCCTCCTCCTCCTCCTCCTCCTCCTCCTCCTCCTCCTCCTCCTCCTCCTCTCTCTTCTTCTTCTTCTTCTCTTCGTCTTGGTTTTTCAAGACAGAGTTTCTCTGTGTAGCCACTGGACATACTCTCTTTATCTTTTTATAAACACATCATTGCTGACCACCATCTACCTCAACCACACACTATCTCCTGTCCACTGACTGTCAACCATTGGATAACAAGTCCTTCTCTCCCCTCCAGATCATCAGCCCTCACCCCTCTCTCTCCAAATGGCAGGGCCCTTTTAAGGTAATTCTTGTGACCCCTACAGCTGCTAAACTCAAGGGACTTTCTCATTGGGTCCACCAGTCTCATTTCAAGTCTTTCATACCTCCACCTAAAATCGACTTTTCTTCATACACATCAACGTTAACAGGACCATGCTCTGTTAAGCTCCAGAGGATGTCGCGATCATCCACTTTGTCCCCAATCCCAGAAAATGAGACTTCACTCCAGCAGCCAAGCTCAACCTCACTGGATTAAACATGAGTTTCTCATCCTCCCCCTGCTGCTTGTTTCCATCCAGAGAAGCCCTTACATCTGGAGATTCGAAGTTCAAGAAACCCCCACAGACAACAAATAGTCTTTCCAAACAGGGTCAGGAAACTGATCCATAGCCAGATGCCAAGAAGCAATCCAAATTGCTATCATCCTTATATCTGTTATCCCATCTAAATATTATGTTCTCTATACTTACTTTCTCTTTGACCAGATAAAAGATTATTATAGAAACTGACCAGATGATTATGGGGGCTGCCCATATTGGTTTTGTCGGATACATATGCTAGGATCACAGACCAACCATTTCTTCTACCAACACCGCAAGACACTCTTTTCTACATACAAGACCCATGGGATTCCAGCTGTGATGTTTCAGAACTGATGGGGGCTAGAGACAGCTAATGAAGGTGGTCTCTGCTGGTTCCTCCAAGAAGAATGCTGTTTTTATGGAAAGTGAGACCTCCAGTTCTGAAATTTTTAAAAACCCTATATGGAAGTAGATACTCCCTTTTGTAACACCCTTTCTAGTTATCCTCCTGGTGTTATTATTTCTAATCAAAAGCTACTAATCAGTTCCTGTTACAGGATTACCAGCTGCTGTCTACAGAGGAACTTGATGCACACATCTACCAAGTGGACCCTGATGGTAAAAGCCAGCTATACCCCAAAATGGACTATGTCCTACACAGCAGGAAGCAGTTTAAGAGACACAACACCCTGACTCCCCTTTCACCATCAGCTTCCCCTCCTCTTTTTTCTTCTCTTTATAAGAAAAAGGGAGGTATGTTGGTATCAGGCTCCAAACCAGTAACATCCCATCTATGCGACCCCCACATCATTGCCAAGGCAACCACCATACATTCCAAGAATCCACCTGGCTACCTCCCACCTTTACCTGCAAGAGGCTACATCACAGCCCATATAAATAGGCAGAGCCCCCTGACCCTCCCTCTTCTTCCTCTTCTCCTTCTCCCATCTTCTTACTCCCACCTTTGCCCTATCTCCTGAATAAACCTCACTTGAAACTATTTAGTCTGGTGTGGTCTGCCCTGAGCTGAATGTAAACAACAACAATTATCCCCTAAGCAGGCATTGGAAACATTGTCTCCAACAAACAAACATGAAAAAAGTGAAATTACTTGGACAAGGAAATTTCTTTTGGCAAAAAGCGTAAACTGGGCTAGCAAGCACATCAGGACATAAAGTTCACTTCAATTTTTTTTTTCCAACACTGATGGCTCAAGGCTGCTTTTTCCCTTCATTTGGGGACTGACCTTCACAGTCATTCCCAGCTGGCTAATTTTTAAAAAAACAGTGTAAGTTAAATAAAGGATAGTGGGGTAGAAGGAGAAGAGCACAGTTGCTCCAGGCTAGAATGTTGGTGACGGGAGCTTTTGGGTCACAAGTTTCACCAGGTGAGACAGATTAAAGATTTAAATTCCTTTACATAAAACTTTACAAGGTGAGAAGATTTATGGAATGTTTGGCCTTTGGTGGGCTACTAATCTTTGATATTAGAAAGCATTTCTCACACAGGATGGCTTCAAGCATTACTAGAAACAAACCCAAAACACTGTTCCTGGGATCCATTGCAACTTTACTGTGGTCAACATACAACTAGTCTCATTTGTCTATCCGGTATCTCTGTGACTACTGTCACAGAGTCTAACTCACATGTGACCCAACTCACAGATCACTTATTTATACCTGATTGTTTAGCATTCTGTCTAAACAGTATCCTAACAGTTACTGAACAGCAGGTATGTTCCACCAAGTTACCTTCATGACTAGGTTAGGTCTCACCCACTATAAGGGGGTCTTGCTTGACACCTCCTTCTCACAGGTTTCTTGCATTCTTGGTCTCTTGTTCCTGGTCCTTCCCCCCCAATTCTCTTTCATCCCTTCTCTTTCTACAGTCATGCTGGCATCTCTCCAGTCTCTCCATTCCTCTCCAGTCCTTCTCATTTTTTTCTTCTCTCTTCTTTCTTTTTTGCTTTCTGCGTTTCTCTAGCTCAGTGCCTATTAACTTCCCCCCCACCATGGCCCTGATAACTTATATATTCCTACTACTGTCTGTGGCTTGTCCCTGGTTGGGAGGATGACTGGCATGGGCCCCCTAAGACATCCCTTTTCCCCACACCTCACCACACCCATATAGAAATATTCCTTTGTAGGCTGCCGAAGAGCAGCGCCCGGTTTCACATGTCCGGTGCATCCTCTGCATGCATACAGGGCTCAAGCCCCTCCCGAGAGGGCTCTATGCAAATGGGCTTGAGCCTACCAATTCATGGGGCCTCTCAGAGACATGGCCCCTAGCCAATTCTGGCTTCATAATGGTATTGGCCCTAACCAATTGTCCTGAGAAACAGGCCACCAGGTCCGCCCCCTTGGAAGGATATAACAACTTGCAGTTAAAGCTGCTGGAGTCAGTGAGGAAGATTGTTCAGAATAAAAGAGCTGTAGGAAAGAATCAGGCAAGCGTTCCTTTTCTTGCCCCTGAGAAGACACGACAATTCTTCTCTTTTATCTTTTTATAAACACATCACTCATTCCCTGCAATGTAAAACCAACTTCCTCTCTACCTTCTGTAAAGAGATCTTAAAAGAGTGTCTCTTTTTGTCTTTGTCTCTCAGGCCTGAAGTTCTCCCTTCAGCCTCACTGTGCCCAACGAAATTAATGAACTTTTGTCTGAGAAGGATGATACATCTTTGATGTCTTTCAAACCCACCCACCTCTCTACTCTTAATTTATGTGGGAATCAAATATTTAAGAGGTAAGTCTAGCTGTGTTGCCTCCGGAACATGAACATTCCACCACAAGGATTTCCTGTCATACCAGGGCTATGTCATTCATAATTAAATACAGTTTTTCTAATGTCCAGACCTCGTGATCCCCAAAGGTCTTGATCACGGTTGAGTAATAACTTTAAATGCTAACCAAATAACAATTTGGCTGACATGTTGTGTGGCTAAGAACACTCACTCTAAGACGGGTAAATTCATTACCAGACAGTGTTATTTCCCATGCCAAAAGGAACCTGGGATTCTTCCAAGGTATCTTCTTTTTTTGTTTAGTTTACTGGCTTTGTCTATGCCATACTCAAAATCCCTAGTTCTGATTCTGTCTTTGTTGGCTTGACCTACTGAATTCTTAAAGGTTCAATTCAGTTATGCTCAGCTTGTGTTTGCCATCTGTCCCAAGGACATGGATTCTCAGGTATCTCTTCTGCTCTTCTCCTGCTCCTCTCCTTTCTCCCTTCTCCCTCTCCTCTCCTCCTCCTCCTCCTCCTCCTCCTCCTCCTCCCTTTCCTTCCTCTCTTCTCCTCTCTCCTTCCTTCCTCTCTTCTTCTTCTTCTTCTTCTGGGACATAGGAAAAGAAAGGATTTCCTCCAGAATTTGAGAGAAACAAAAACATTTTCTGCTGATATAGAGTTCATGTTCTTCTCATATATAAACATTTTATGTTAAAGAAGCAATAAAGCAGGGTTAACTCCTAAATGAATATGACATTGGGTAGAGTTTCTTTCCTTCTTGCAGACATCTCTGAGCCTGACAGGAAGGGTTGGTGGTTGGTGATTGATTGTTCAGGAACATTGACTATTGTTTGGTTAGTAGTCATGATCAGAAAAGAAACAAAAAAAGAAATTAGATTCAGGGATCTCTATTCTTTCTCTCCCCTCTGTTCTTCTTTCTCTCCTATCTACGTGATAGAGGATGAAACCAGTGGAGTAGTGGAGGGATAAAGGATGAGAAAGAGAAGAGCCCTCAAAGTAGCAAAGACAGTCTACACATATCCTTCACAGCTGAGGCAACCAAGCTTGTTTATAGAAGTGAAAACATACAGCTTATTAATCTTACATAGCTACAGCCCCCAAATTCTGTGAAGTTATTCTATTCTTGGTAAAGTGGGGCTTACAGGTTAGAGCTGTTTTTTGTTTTATAGATCTCTTAAGCACAATAATTTAGACTTAAAACATAATATTATTCATCACAAAGCTGGAGTCATCAGTGTGTGTATTAACTCTGAGGCCTATAAGACAGGAGAAGTAGCTAGATGGAAAAAGCATATTAGAAAGCAGAGTAGGTCAACAAATGGGAAGACTAACTGAAGGGTTGAAGGTGAAATCTGAGCAGGCTCCTCCACAGTCTACCTCTCAGGGAGACCTGAAGGCAGTACGTTTGACACAGGCTCTCTACATGATACCTGCATGGATGACCCCAGAGAGACTGGGGAAGTGTTGAGAATGGAGCTATAAACCAGATGGCCATGGAAACCTGACAGTTCGAATCCCAGAGTTACCCAGGCAGGAAAACTTTGTTCATTTAACTTTCACCATAAGAAAAAAGCACCACATTATATGAATGCTGGATTTTAAACTTTTGAAAAAACACTAGTCCTCTTCTTTCCAACAGAAATCCCAATGGACTTATTTTTAAAGGTGGCTTATAAAATTATGAAACATCTTTGGAGTTGCAAGAATGCTACTGAGAAGAATGAAACTAATTTACTACTGAAGGCACAGGAATTTTATCTTTATTCACTGGCAAATAACCAAGAACTAATCAAGCAAAATAGTGTTTTGATGTCAGAAAATAGCATCTGCTTAGATATAATAATCCCAGGCTTTCATTTCAGTCAAGTGTAATCCATGAAATAATTACAGCTGTTTGAACTAGACAGGCTGGAAGACGAGTGAATTTTCACATCTGTTTCAAGGAACTTTATAGAAAAATTAAAAGCCTTTCAAGTGTAAGTCTCTTCACAGTGATTCATTGATGAGTTGAAGAATTATATGGTGGTTTTCCCTGCATTAGAATTGGTTTGTTGATTTATAATCAATAAAACTGATTCATTCAAATGTTTTGAACAGATGTTACATATTCAGAGTGAATTATTAAAATTAAAGCAAATGTTAAGATTTGCTTTAATTTTAATAAAAATCAGAGTTAGACAAGATCAAATATAATATGTATAAAATATTTCTGTTATGCAAGCCAGTTACATTTCCAAAAAAGGAAGAGGAGAATGGCTCATAACTCACTTTGCTGACACAAACCATGGTAGAGACAAGGGCAGTGGTTGGGAGACAAAGAGGAGCTATGAGCAACTGAGGCTTCTCCATTCTCATAGGTATACTTTAATAGGACTTCACATTTGTCTCTGTGCATCAGAGTAGTATGACTTTAATTTCACAAAAAAAAAGTTTATAAAAACAATAAAACCCATAAACCATTAGAACAAGTTGGTAGTGAGCAGAAATCACAGGTTTCAAGTTTTAGACTAATAGTACACTAAGGAATGTAAAATAGATTTTATTTGAGAAATAAGTTTTGTGGAATTTTAAGGATGTATTGAGCCTTTCCATTTTAATGCTATAGAAGGAAACAGATTCCAAAATATTTAATTTCCTTGTCTCTATGAATCAATAAGCAGAAGAAAAAGATTTAGCTGATAAGACAAAGGAAATATTTATATTGATTTAATTTATACATATTCTGTCTATGTTAACTGGAAAGATGCTAGAAATATACTAGCACTTTTAGCTACCAATCCTTGTATGATTGCTAGAAATGGAAATGTCTGTAGAACAACCTAATTTTTATAAGGTTGTATAGGCTGGAATTTGTTTGTTTAGATTGCAAGTGAATCACAAGCCTTGGTTTAATTGACCCGATCATTAGATAAATTGTGAAGGTTCTTCATTTAGTCAGAAAAAAAAGTAAGACATCTGGGAATAGTTTTCTTCTTCCAATCAGGAAGAAAATGCTGGTTCTTCTAACAAACTCAAAGCTAAACACTATTCAAAGCAGGGTTTCTGCATTAGAAAAAAAAATCATCATTTCCCTTAACTTTCAGCAACCACAAGTTCAAGAGATTATGTTTTGTACACTAAAAGGTTGTCTGGTGTCTCCTGAAATATGGATTACTTTCTGAAAGTGTGACAAATGATTTTACAAATGTGTAAACTTCTCTACAATAAGAGTACTGGCATGTGGATTTAGCTCAGCACAGAAGACATGAGCAAGCTGCCCTTTTATAATGGAAAACGCAGTTATTGCCCCCATTCAAGTCATGATATGTTATATCCCAAACAAAAACTTAAAGACAAGGGCAGCTAAGAGTTATCAAAGATCTGATCATGGAGGGGGAACTATAGGTAAAGGACTTAGGAGGAAGAAATAGAGAGTGAGGAACATTAGGCAAAATGCTCAAAGTTTATGTTTATAGTGCGAAATGAAAGTGAAAAAGAGAAAAGAAAGATTTCTGAAGTATACTATCTCTGCAGGAAATGAGCTACTTGAAAGTTGTAGACAAGGAGGGTATAGTTATTAAGGAGACTAACACCATTAAAGTGAATATAAGTACTTTTCACTAAGAAAATAAAATTTGGATAGACCCTGTCAATCACAAGCTTTGGGACATAAAACAAAATACTCGCTTGTAATATTTTCTGTTGATATGTTAGAATAAGGATGTTACAGGATTTTTGATTATACTATGAACCCTGAGATTTGTGTTATTTACTAAGAAAACCTGTTTTTAGTCGTGGTGTGTCTCAGCCTTAGCATACCTTTCATTGAAGAGCTTTCTGCTTGAATATTGTAAACAGGATTAAGTAAAGTCAACCATAGGTCAAGAGGCAGAGCAAGCAACCAGTTGGCAGGAAGTGAATGTAGTATATTAAGAAAAATTATAGTGAGGAAGAGAATGGAGAATGGCTAGAAAGATGCACAGGAAGTAGAAAGGAGGGACTTTTTTGAGAAGGTGTGAGAGAGGGGCATTCCTTCTGAGATGCTGGCTAAGGAGAAAGGTCGACGGGGTACTTTCTCTGCCTCTCTGAGTTAACAGGCTTTCACCCCAGCACCCAAGTCTTCACTGGTAAAATCAAATGATTGAGATCTTGTTAAAAAATAACAACAGGACACTGCTTACATATGCTTGGAGAAATATTTTCCAGTGTAATCTGATGGGTGCCCAATTATGCTCAAACTTGTAGCAACCTGGCATGATTCATGTGGCACTGGTACTGGAGGCATCAGAGTACAAGGATCATGAAGCCTTCTACTCAACTTTTAAGGATGGCTTGATAAGTCAAACCATCTTGTGTAATATAATGGAAACCATGTACAGCATGATGAAGCTGTAAAGGTAAAGTCTAAGCCATAATGGAAATTTCTGGACATGGGAGACAATAAGAATTTGAAATGTTTCCAAGAAAAGCTACATCCAATACAAACTCATAAGGCTTCCATACACCAAGGTAGTAGGGGCAGGACTTCCCGATCTCATTGGAGTTCACTTCAAATCATGTGCTCCAGGTATCCAATATGTAACTATAGTATGTAATATTTGCCTGTACTATTTTTGTTTTGATTTGGTCTGATTATTTCTATGCCCATATTTGTCCTATTTGTATTGGGAATTGACTTTCCCTGTGACACTATATTGGAAGCATATGACTTGCTTTTGATTAGTACATGTGCATGTATGGGGATGAGGGTGGTTACAGAATCTCACAGTTAACAGTTTTTCTTGAGTCTCAATTGAAGACAGACTAAATGCCTTTTGCATTAGGAGACAGAGTTGAGAGTTTAAAGATAACAGAGGTAGAATGTTACAATCTATAGTGAAGTATTTGGTGGATTGTTGAAGGTAGTCTGTATTGTCAAAGTAACTGAAGTTTAGAATCCCCAGGAGATGGTAAGATATATCTGTGTGTTTGGGGGATATTACTAGAAATTAATGACAGACAAGGAAAGAACTGTCATAAATATGAACATTATCATCATGTGAGCTGGAGTCTCAGAAAGGATAAAAGAAGAAAAGTAAGAAAGTACTCTTGCCACTCTCCATTTGTCTGCTTTCCAGCTTGCTGTGCCACAGACTGTTCCCTCTCTACTAGGACGAGCTGAGTTCTCTGACACTGTGAGCTAATATAAACCTGTCCTCATTAATTTGGTTCTGTCAAGTATTTTCTTACAGGGACATGAAAATAACCAATGTATTTCCTAAGTTGAAATTTTCTGGGTGTGTTCTATTGATAGGTTGATTGCAGATGAACATGGACCATAAACTTAATCATTTTGCCTTATACTATGTTTAATTATATTTTATCATTACTACAGATATCAATCGGGATTATTTTAACAAATATTTCTGCATGTGGTTATGTGATATGCTACCTCTTAAGTTATTGCTTTGGGAAGAGTATGATATATTCATATTCATCACTTCAGTCCACACCACAGCAGTGAAGTTTTGTTTGAATGCTCTAAGGTTACCTGTGATTACATTGACTCTGTCTGAAGTAGAAAGACTTCAAATGCAAACACAAACCTACTAGTGGGTATTCAGCTAGGATTTAATGTCAGTGTGTTTTTTCATTAATTAAACTGTACTGAGACTTAAATGGGTGACATCAGCATCCACTTGGTTGAAAGTCTCTTTTCTTGCATTCAGTCCTTACATTTTCTTAAGCTCTAGCTTTTGCCAATATTCTAGCATCAATAAACCCTTGAAGGTGTGTGCTTCTTTTGCTTTAACTGCCTTCCCATCTATTTACTTCTCCATCCTTCCTCTATTTCACCTTTATGTGTTTTATTTTTTAAAAAAACACATGACTTCCTTATGAATGCTTTAAGTCAACATTTGAATAAACTATATCAGACTTTGTTGTTGTTGTTACTGTTCTTAGGATTTTTCAGCCCTTTATGGAATACTTTTAGTAAAGCAAAAATTAATTACATGTCTATAGAAAATGAGGGGAAGTTTTATTATACGAGTCATACTTTGGAGGATTTAAATCCAATGTGGTTAATCTAAAAATAATGCTAAATGTCATAGCTATCTCTTCTCTCGTACTTCTTTTCTTTTTCTCACATACTGAGTCCTTTGAAACAATAAAAAGGAGTCACATTTAGAGGAAAATATAAAAGATCTTAAAATTGCTGTTGATGTGTAGTGACCCTCTCATGCTTCCTGATGGTATGCACACGTGAAAAGCAGTTCACGGCATACCTTTCCAAATATAGAGAAGCAAGCCCATGCTTCCCCCTGCTGCCACCACGTCTGACACATTGCAAATTCATTTTTCATTTTGCAGTTCTCAGAATCCATGTGCTGTTCTCATCCCTTACACTTCAAGTCACAGAACACTGTCACCCAAAATGAAATCTCACAAAACCATTTCCAATTCTGTTCCACTTTCTTGAATAGCTGCCTCCATAGAACTGGATCTTACTAAGATGTGATGAGGCCTGGTGTTACCTGTGATATCATTTCACTTCCTGCAATCAATATAGTCTCTATTAGTTTTTTTAGTTTTTGAGATTATAATGTAACTACAGCATCCCCCTTCCTTCCCTTTTCTCCTTCCATGCTCTTCTTGATCTCTTTTAAATTCATGACCTTGTAAATTATTCATTGTTGTTACATCCATTCAGTGTATTTATGTGTATGTATATTTATGTCTCTTCTCAAATATAAACTGATTAATCTGTTTAATGTAGCAAGATACATTTTTAGTTTCCTAAAAATGAGTATTTTGTCATAAAAGAATAAAATTATAAAGTATATCAATGCCAACTGATTGTATAGCATATTGTCTCTATAAACTAGCCATGCCCCTTCTTCATCAACTTAAGAGTTTTGTTATGTGAAGTCTGTACTTTCTCCACTCCCACCCTGGGACATCCTCTCCCCAGATATTCTACAATATGTTTTCTCCATCCATTCAATCTTTTTGTCCAGTCACTGCCTTTTAATAGGGATGTTTGAGGATTCTAAGACAAAATCTTCTATATTCCTATTTTTATCTCTGTAACATTCATTATCTTCTGGAATCATATTATACAGTCACTGCTCATTGCTTATGTTGTTCACTAATCAAATTACAACAAATGTCTCACAGTGACTACAGTGTTTTTATTTTCCAGAACTGTCCTCAGAATATAAATGCTTGCTGGTTATATATCAATTGCACAAAAAATTTAATCATCCAAACACCATGATTTGCAGGCCACAATTACCTCCACTTTATAGATGATGCATATTATAGGTAAAGTCCCTTAGAAAGTCTGTTGGGCTTCCCAATGCAGGAATTAACTGGAGAATAAGAACGGAAATGATTTGTCTAGCCTGCAGCTAAGGGTCAGCTTTGTATGGATGTAAGTTCAAGAAGGTTTTCTTGAATCTGTGTTGTATAAACTATTATATTACTTAACTCCTATATTTAGTAAATGTATATTTAGTCAACTTCATGCATTAGATAACTTTATTCAAAGTAAAAATTTTAAAGTAAAAGTATCATTTGTTGAATATCTTTTATATTTTAAGCAAGTAGTGAAATAGCCAGCTAGGAACTCAGACCCAGATGCTGGAAGCCAAATCCAGGAAATTACCCGCTGTTCTGGAAAACCTAGTCACTTAAAGTACAAGGTCAAGAAAGGACGTTCACAAATAAAATATCCAATAAAAAAATGAAAAAAAATAAAGCACAAAAAAAAGAAAGAAAAAAAGAAAGGACATTCACAGTCTCAGGCCCCAGGAACTTAACGAACGTCCGGTATTTCCCGGAAGCCAGTTACAATAGTGGGATGGTCTTAGACAATGAGTATATGATAGTGGGATATCCTTAAGCAATGATCCTTGCCTAAACTTCCCATTTTTCTATGCCTTTATAACCTGCTGCTTTTAATTAAAATTTGAGACCTTGATCAAAACCCTTGACTTGCACTCCTTCGTGTCTCTTGTCCCTTCATTCTTTTGCCCCACCCCCCACCCCCCAGGTCCTCATTGAATTCCCCACGGGTCGGGTCGGGGCACACAGAGTCCAAGGAGTTTTGAGATACTGAACTTTACCAACAATGTGAGGTTGGTCCCAGCCTCTGCCGTGCTTGCCTGGATTGACACTCAGGTTATAGTCATATGAAACATAGGACTTCACCAGACTATCCAAGAAAGTGGAACGGAATTGGAAATGGTTTTTGTGAGATTTCATTTTAGGTGACAGTGTTCCACGACTTGAAGTGTAAGGGATGAGAACAGCACATGGATTCGGAGAAAAGTAAAATGTAAATTGGATTTGCAATGTGTCAAATATGGTGGCAGCAACAGAGGCATGGGCTTGCTTCTCTATACCCAGATTCTCCACCCATAAAAGACATGAGGCTGTTTTAATCTGCTGAGTACATGGTAATTTGTCATACAGTCATCACTGACATAGGCAATATTAATTTTATTTTCTCAAACTTACTAAGATTAAAATTCTTAGTGACACCTTCAAGAATTATTTGCCACTGAATAGCTTAAACTGACAATCACTTGAGAAATTTCAATAAATATAAAAATGAAATAATTAAAATTCAGACTATAATATTTTCAGACATTGGCTATTCAAGGTATATATACCATTATTTACCTTGTTTTCAAAATGTCAAGGAAAATTATACATTTAAGATTAGTAGAGGCTAGGAATGTAGACAATGGGAGAATCCCTTCCCATCATTGTGAAATAAAACAATTAAACAAGGAATAGTTATCAAAATTTAACGTTTGGTTAACTTTGTAATATACCCGTTAGTCCATTGGAGATTTAATAGAGATTCTGCATTTTTCAGCTGATTTAACAACTATCTTTGAGTGCTGACTTTCCCTTTCCCTTGTATTACAGTCTTAATTACATCTATGGTTTCTTATGTGCTGTGTCTTAAATTCTAACCACACTTGTTAAGATCATTTGGTAAGGAAAATATGGCTTACTTTATGAGTTTCAAATTCAATAATGTGGTTTTCACAAACACATTTTAACAAAAAGTGGAGTCATCCTTTAGCAGCTTTTCAAGGAACACATACACACACTGAGAGAGAGAGGGAGAGAGAGAGAGAGAGAGGAGAGAGAGAGAGAGAGAGAGAGAGGAGAGAGAGAGAGAGAGAGAGAGATTGAATATCGAGTGGTACATGGTCCACTTTGTCCTGTGCTATCCTAGTTCACCATCTCCTGATGGGTTCCATCCCTATCTTAGATAAAGTGACATGAGATAGAGCACTTCCCACACATCCAGCATCATTTTGAGAGCTGTCTTAGGGAGGAGCCTTTGCAATTATTAGCTACACTTTTTCATATAAAGCATTTGACACCATTTCCAGACATAATACCAATTCATTAGTGTTGCTCACATCCAGAAACAAATGCTAATGAATTTTGAAATCTATGGAACACTATTTCCTAATATGAGTTTCTTGTTAGAAGGCAAGATTTATCCAGTCTCCAAAATACTGTGGTGTGTCCCAAAACTAAATAAATCTGGGGACGGCAAGCAATGTAATATCCTCCAACACTTGGCCTCTGTTCTCAAACTCTTTACTGCTCAACAAGAGGAAAGCACTAAAAACCTAAAAAAATGAATAATGATGATGAGCCCCTAAAGTTGCTATAAATGGGTGTTTTGTTCCCTGGCTTAAACTGTTTCTTTTATTAAGCTTAGCCTCTTTTTGACAGACACCAGTGAGGATGCCATTTTTTCCAAATTTTGTTGTCTAACCGTTTCTTCTGAAGGTGGCATCAGGACTGCATGATGAAGAAAAGCCAGCAGAAAGTCAGGCTGAGACTGTCTTTTGAACTACTCACATCTGCTAGAGAAAAGCTTTCCCCAGAGGAGTAAATGGGCATAGCTGGCTCTCACCACAGCTAAGAGATTTCTGATCCTTCTTATCATGGATTCAAACTCACATTTTTTTTCTCCAACTCTCAACAACCACCTCTGGCCTCAGGCCCAGGCTGGGACAACTTATTCTGTCGTGGCTCACTTTCCCCTCATTACAATGGGCCCAATACTTTGAGTTCCTTTTGATGTTGCATGCTCCTCACAAGATATACAGTAGCTGCTAGGCCACCTCTATGTCACATGGGAGCTTGGACAGCTTGGGGTACTCAATGAGTCACCCAAATGATTACCACATCCATTCTAATCTTTGGGTTTCTATGGGTGTAGGGTGGAAATTCATAACTGAATGATCTCTGTTTTATAGCAATCAAAATGAGGCATTACTGTTTATTTACTTCCCATGCTTGTTTGTGAGCATGTACAAGGGTGCCATTATGCCCACATGGAGGTCAGAAGACCCCCGTAGGAATTGTTTGTCTCCTTCACTACATGGATCCTAGGAATCAAATTCAAGTCATAAACTTAACAGTAAGCACTTTTGTCCCTTGAGGCATTGCTCCAGATGTCAAGCCAGCTTTTAAGAAAAGATTTTGTCATCTTCTTATTGCCTTTAATATATCTGGACATCTATTAGGATGTCTACCCTGAGGTATAACCAACAATTGTTTCTGACTCAATTTTATTTCTCAATCTCTCTTTCCACTGTTGTCAACTGGATACTTTCCTTAAAACTGCATTTCACTCTGACTGTGGTGTGTGATTAAACCTTGGAGGAGTTTCTCCTTCCAAGATTCAATGTGCAACTTCTGGAATTTAGAATGTCCTTAGTACTTTCCACAGGTCATGCTGTAAGATGGTTGTATTTTTCTCTTTACAGCAGTTATCTGAGGAGCACGAGGCTGGTAAGTTTGTACTCTCTCTATTTCAAGCAATGTCTCATTCAGGATGTGATACCATCCTTGTAGTTAGACATAGCATGAAAGAATAACAAAATTAAAAGATAATTATTGTGGATTGATTTAAAAATGTTCCCCAGGGGATCATATGCTTGGACACTTGGATCCTGTTTTGAAAATTGCAGAACCTTAGAAAAATGGATTATTTCTATAGGAATTACTGGGGACAACTCTGGAGTTTTGGCAGCACAACCAGACTTTTTGTTTGCTTTCTCTACTTCCTGATTATCAGCACAATGTGACCAGGAATTTCATTCTTCTGTACCTATATCTGTCCTGCAGTGATAGACCATATCCTCTCAAACTTGAAGCTTAAATAAACCCTTCTTTGTTTGAATTTCTTCTTGTTAGGTATGAGGTCATGATAACAAGAAAAATAATCAATATGATAATTTTCATTAAAAAAACACATTGGTCTGGTAGAAAATATTCTTCATATCTTAATGATGAACTTGTTCTGAAACTCTTTGCTTTCTAGAACTTCATGTTCTTCTTAAGTTGTCTGATACCTGCAAAGACCTCTCATAATCTCTCCTCTAACAAACATCTCATATTTCCTTAAAATTCAACTCAATGTTATTGTTCTTGAAGTCTTCATCATTGCCTTCACTTCTAATATCAGAACTATGACTTAAAAGCATATCATTTTGAATCAATGTCTGATTTTAAATATTTATATATTTCCCATTGGCTTGTGCATCTATTATTGAGAGAGACCATATTGTCTATGTTACCTTTTGTCTCTCAAAGGGTTTTCCAGCTATTGGCTGATTTTACTTATGAATTTTATCTGCACTGATGTGGTTTGGATCATAAATGCTACTTAAATATATACACCAAAAAACATGCAATATTTTTTTGGTGTTTGGTTGTGGAGCTTTGAGGAAGTGATTGGATCATGATTGCTGACTTCATCAATGTATAAATCACCTGATGAGCTTATAGCCAAGTGGACAGATCGAGGTGAGTGTCTTCTTGTTGATATTTCCTTCTCTGTTTCCTGGCTACAGAAAGATTAACAGCTTTCTTACATAATACCTTTCAGCCATGATGTTTCTCTGTCTTGCCAGGTGTAAAGGCAATGGAATCTGTCAACTATGGACTGAAATTCCTGAACTGAAATAAACCTTTCTTTCTTTAAATTGCTTATCTCTGATAGTTTTTCATAGCAATGAAAAAAGCTGGTAATACTAGTTACTAGTGTTACCAGTTGTGTGAAGTGATGACACTGGATTAGAACATCACATACAGTACCACATCGGAGCATTGTCTCCTTAAAGCTATGCAATAGGACATCGTCTCATCCACTCTTCATTTCACAGTTACAGATAGTTACACACAGTTCAGTGTGTTTCACATTCAAAGGGACCTGATATAACTTTAATTTATTGAACTCAGAAAAAGGCAAAAAAATACTAAACCTGATATTATAGGGTTCAATAACCAAACCACATGAGTCTGAAATTCATGTGAAAAATAAAGCACATATTTGTTCTTAGTATCAATCATTGAAGTATAAAATTTCACTGTTGGTGTTCTTCTTTTGGGTCCTCTACTTACTGGTCATTACTTGTAAGTAAGCTCATTACTTGCTCATTATTTGAAGTTGGAGACTTAACTAACATTCTTTCATTACACTCATCCTCTACTCAAACCTATTAATAGATCCCAAATCTATATATAATTAGTGGGTAAAAAATAATATATGGTGATATATCTCAGAAGTGGAAAATATAATAAATTAGTTAATGTTAACTAAAGTTTGGGTCACTAAAAACAATGAAAGTTTGTAAACTTTAGAAAAAGAGTTAAATTTAAAGAGCAATGAAAACTAAATCAAAGTAGTAGTTTAGCTTTGGTTCTGACCCAAATAAAACTTAACACTATACATTGACTTCAGTTATTTGAGTACTCTTAACAGACTCTAAATGTTTAAAGATCTTTGCTAATAACATAAATCCAGAAGAGATATACTGATATTTCTTTAGATGTAGGAGTCTCCTGGTTTCCTTTTATCTTTAAGAAGTATAGCTGAACCTGGTTCACATGAAGGAAAGCAAACATAATAGCCAGTACTTGTCTCAAGCATGCCAAGGAATCACTATACCACTGAGCCTTAATATCCACAGCCCCAATAGTTACTTCTTGCTTGTGAAAACCTCATCAATTGGCTGGGAGATACTTAGGGCAGTAGAATAGTTGCTTTTCAAGAGTGAATATATCCTTTCAGCATTTAGCATCTACTTTTAAAATGTCCAGCATAGTGACATACAGTTGTTGTTTTGTTTGTTTGTTTGTTTTTTAAAACAAGTTTGCATTTAATAAGTATGAAATCATTCTCAGCATATGGCATTGTACACGGGCATCTGTGGAAACAGATTCATTTTAACATGTCATAGTTTTAAAACATCATAGATACTGAGATTTCTGTATAATTCAGTGGGCAGTAAATTAGTTCCTTTTTTTAATAAGCCTCAATGTCACCACAGAATAAAGAGTGTAGCCAAAGGAAGTATTGCTGGTCGCAAGTGACATGCACTTGTAATCTTTGCATTGCTGAGACAGAGACAGATGAACTCTTGAAACAGCAATTTATTTATGTAATAATCTTTGGATAACAGACACAGCCAACCTCCCACACAACTCCCCGCAAAGCAACAAGGTGGTCAGCATCTGAGGAAAAGTAGCTCTTCCTTCTTTGGCCTCCACATGTATGTGCATACACACACACACACACACACACACACACACACACACACACACACACACTGAAAACTCATTAAGTTTTGTATCTCCATGCAAACATTTCACATTTACTTTCATCTCTGTGTCTCAGCTCTTGTGGTTTCATTGATTTCTCTTTATCAGTCATTGCTTTAAAAACCTGTTATTGTATGAATATGAAGTGACCCCTGTAATGTATTAAAAGTTTGGTTATTAGCTTAGGGCTTTGGGAAATAACTAGACCTTGGAGTCTCCAACTTCATTGGATGAATGTATTATGGCCTTTATTTGATGCCTTTATTGAGAGGTGATAAAAACTAGGAAGACGGTTGTGATTGAATAAGGGGGTTGCTACAGGCGTCTTTTAAGGGTATATTTTACCCCTTTCATCTTCCTTTCTTTATCACTATGGCTTTGTGAGTATCACTAGATAAATAGCTTCCCTGCCACAGACTCCCACCTATGTGTTGTCCTCCTTTAGCACAGGATCGATAAAATTGAGCCAGCTGATTATGGATGGCACTCAGAAACCACGAGGCAGAATACATCTTTTCTTCTTCATAGGTCTACCTAGATATTTTGTTCAAGCAACAGAGAGTGACTGATACATTGTTTCTAATTCACTATAACAGAAAATGTCAATCTAATGTCTCTTTATTACTAATTTTATCATCATTGAAATACAAAAATGAAATGTATACTACACTAATACAGCCTTGTCAATTACCTTTACCTAATTCTTTTTTTTTTTTTTACATAATTTTCAGATGTTAAGAACTAAGTTAAAATTTTAAGACAAGCTAATGATATCTTTTACCTTATCCTATAGAGGTCGATTAGTAGCTACTAAGCTTTAAAAAATTAATAATGGAAATAAAAATGTAACTAAAACTGAAGTTTCTGGCAAACTCCCCCCATACCCACTATTGCTTGTCTTTCACCAATCCTCAAACTTGACCTTGCTTGCCCCCAAACCTGTGTTTCATAACTCCGTCTCTGAAGACATTCTTCTTAATAACAGTTTGATCCAAGGGATTATCCACAGAGTATCTTGTTGGCATGAGGTAATTATAACTATATACTTCCACAAAGTTACTACAAGATATCTTTGCTATCTTGGTGGTTTTCTTCTTGTCCATGGCAGCTATCATTTTTGGGGATAGCAGTCAGTTCTAGCCACCAGAGCATGGTTCTAAAAGTGAACTGAGATACCATTACCTTCATCTGCACAATGACAGTTTCGTGTCTGAAGTAGCATCCATCTAGGACCAGTAGCCTTTCTCAGGTTTCAGGAACTTGCCCAGTTCAACACAGGCAGCAAGCACCCAGCAGAGAGAAGCAGCTACCTAACTGGAGGTTTTCTAGACTCTCTAAAACATGCTGGATGTGCAATGAAATCAAAAAGGCATAAAAGTTTGCCTAATTATTTTTGTTTAAGTTCAACTGGGATTGCATTACACTTTAATATCATGAATACTTCTGAGGTCTTAATATAAGTTTGCTACAGTAACCTGCATTTGATTGTGCTCTACAAATGAATCAGAGAACTTTTGGACAGTACTTCATTAAAGAGAATCAATTAAAAAACCATACCATTGTTTATATAAAATGTCAGCAATAAGTCTCCATGCATGTAATGTCATACACAGCATGTTCCTTGATGCGTTCGTAGTTATTTCCATAGCCAATCAGTTCCTACTCACATCTCTTTCTCATGTATCTGCTGTCTGGGAAACCTTAAAAGTAACTAAATTATGTATTGTGAATTCACACAAAAATTTGGTTGAGAATTATTTTGTTAACTAAAAAGAAATCTGTGCTGCATATCTATCAAATGCTAAATCACTATGATTACCATAAACATTAGGCATCCATGCATGATACCCTCTTCAAGTTCACGTCCATACTTTTCCTTAAGCGAATATGAGAGCAGATTGCATCGATCCAGGCTCATCCTTTCAGCCTTAACACATCTTCTTTGTAAGGATCTTGGAAATGGCAGAGATTCTTTTCCTGTTGAATGCTTTGTAGAGATCAACTCTTTTTCTCTACTGGCTCCACTTCTCAGCTTTGTGCTAGATGATCTAATCACCTCCCCTATCTTCCAGGAAACCAGTGGTTGGACCCAAACTGTTGTTATCCAGCATTCTTTTTCCTTGAGACCTACAGTACTTTAAAGCTGAAAGAATATCAACAGTACATAAAGAACTCAGCCCCTTTCCCTGGAAGAGTCATCCAGACTACCAAGAGTTCTTTATCCACTTTTATACCAACAATTGACTTTTCCATCTAGTCAAAACTCAATGGCACCATGACCATAACACTTCTCAGTACCGACATTGAGTTCCCATGTGTCAAACCTAAAATGACTACTTGATCTCTCTACTAGTCTGACACCATTGACAACTTTACTATTTAAATTAAAACCTGTTTTTTTCCATTGTAGCTTTGCCAACTCTTCCTTTAATGGCCTTTGTTTTAGGGATCTTCAAGTTTGTAACATAGTTAATCTACTCTTCTCTATTCTCTCTTTGAAGTTTACTTCATTCCTGAACATGGTACTGCTAGCAGCTCCGAGGTATGCAATCAGGTTCAGTGAACCTAGCCCACTAAAGTCTTTAGAAACTTGAACTTATAACATAAAACAATTGTGACTTTTATGTTACCTTCAAATCTCTCCTTCAGCACTTCCAATCATATCAAATCAGCCAATGTATTTCCCACCTATTTCTCATGCACATTTCTTTCACTTCAGCATCACTTATTGCTGATGCTGAAGCACTCACTTTGGAAATGCTTGCAAATTCACCTTGGAAACGTTCATCTATTGGAAATAAGAAAAAGCCTTCAGTTCTCATTTTTCTGCTGTCACTTCTGATCTACTTTTGGCTCCATGTATCTGTACATCACATTGTGCTACACTCAAACCTTCTGGCTTGCAGAGCTCCTTTTGATTTTCTGTTTCTTTCCAGTCTGACGATCACCAGATGACTACTTCCAGTTTTCACTCACATACCATAATTCTTAGCCCTACATCTTTGATCATATTTTTCTCTCAGTATTAGAACCCTCACTGCATCCATCATCACCCTCATCTTTGAGAGGGAAAGAAATTCCTACCATAAGTTTAGACTCTGCACCTCCTCCTTTGTGCACCACAGTGCTTTACCACTTGATGTGCCCACTAAAATCCTTTCTTCACCATGTGGCATTACAGTTTTTGCTTAATAGATCTCTTTCTCCTACAATGCATAAAATGTGTAGGCTGTGTTTGTTGTTTTTTGTTCAATGTCTACCTCATTATGTAATATGTAGTATACTCTTATTGAATGTGATAATGAATTAAGTTTTACAAAACTCACTGCACAATTCTGCACCATTTATTCATTTTCTTGTGCAGAAAGTTTGTTTACTTTGCTCTTGAGAATTTCACTGGTTATCTGACCATATATCTTACTGGAATTGTCTGATAGTTCATCTTAGTTAGAGGCTTATTGTTGATCAGGTTTGTACCCTTCAATACAGGTATAAGAAAGATCTTGCCAAACTGTGGTGAACATGAGACTTAAACACAACTTTCTAAATGATACCATTCACTGTTATTTGCTCTTCTTGATGCAAAACTAAGTTAAGAAGTAAGTGATCATATTCTTAATACTTTGTTAGTCCACAGACTTTAAGGCTTTTTATATAGTACCAGGAATGATTCCTAATTATTTCAATAAAATCTGGCTCTTTGAGCATCACGATGACTTTCCAGTGATGAGATGAGCTAAACTGCACTTCAAAAATTCAAATGCTGAAATTCTAACTCTTTGTGTCCCAAAATGTGACTCATTCTAGAGGTAAGTTCTCTCAGGAAATATTCAAGAGTGGTGGTTAATATTGGTTGTCAACTTGACATACCAAGGAAGAAAGAAGCTCAGTTGAGGAATTACCATATTGTCTTGTGGACATGTCTATGGGGTGTTTTCTTGTTTGTTAATTGATATAGGAGGGCTAGCCTGCTTTAGGGAGCCACTCTTCAGCTGGTGGGACTGGATTGCCTCAGAAAGCTAACTGAGCAAAATCCAATAAGCAGGGTTCCTTCACGGTTTCTTCTTTAAGCTCCTGTGTTGATTTATTGCCTTGGCTTCAGTCAGTGGTGAACTGTATCCCTTCCCTTCTCCAAGTTACTTTCAGTAAGTATTTGATCCAGTAGTAGAGAAGTAAAGGAAGATATCAAGTTAAGCTGAATTTATTAGGATGGGCCTTAAGGCAGCATGGCTTCTGTCTTCAGCAGAAGAAATGTAGAGACAAGAGATTTCTCAGTGACTGTGGGCTCTTTTCATCAAGCTTGAGGAATTGACTTTAATATCCAGAACCCACAAAATAGAAAAAGACAATCAAATCTAGCAGGTTGTCCTCTGACCTCCATGCTGATGCCATGGGATGTATGCAGACCTTCCTTCCCCAGAATAAATGTAAAAACTTTGTTGTGGGAAATATTAAAAAGGACACCAAGTTCCCGTGCTACACCCTGTTACTCTTTACCTGTGGTCTCTCCATTGCAGTTCTCTTGCTGCGGATTCTACTCACATTCCCAGCCATCTACCCACTGTGGTCAGTTTTCCCGAATCCCCTTAACCCAGTAAATCAAAACTCTAGAAGCTTATAATTAATCAGTCAGATTTATATATCAATAAATTCTCAATACACAAGATGCCCACACAATAACTTCAGAGCCAATTGATAATGATATAATTTGCCGATCTAGATAAGGCATAGCTACCTGTGAATAATTAAAGCCACACAGAATCTGGATCATCCTGTTCATCCTCCATCTTCCTTCCTTCTCTCCTTCTTTCTCCTCTGTCCCTGTCTCTGAAGCTCTTTGGTCCACCTCCCTTTTCCCTATCCAATCACAGATTTCTTGTTGTATTAATATTTAAAGTGATTAGACAGGAAAAATTCTGCTACAAAACTTTAAAGTAGAAATTTAGCTAGAAACACCTACAAAAGAGTTATGCTACAAAGATAATAGACAGGGAAGGTGCTCAGATACAAATGAGAGGGAGAGGGAGAAAGAGAGAAATTTATCTTATAAGAAACCAGCCCTGCTGACATTATAGACCCTAGACCTATTGTTAAGTCACTAAGTCTATGGTATGTATCACAACAGCTCTAGGGAAGTGCTACAATAAGTAGGTTTATATATTTTATAACACTGAGAGAATTCAGCAAATCTTACTGTTAATGAAACAAGAAAGATAAAAAGTTAATATCATTTTTCCCCTTCTCTTTCCTTTTGATGAAAGTGCCTTTGGACAAGCCTGGGGAACCCTTCAGTTGCTAGGGACACTGACTAGGATTGTGGAACACATGTGGTTGTTTCTATTCTTAAAGACATTCACAAATGGTAAACATCTGGAGATACAGAGTGTAGGGGAATGTTTCCTGAAAGATGCAACTGAACAAACCTTTTTTTTCCTTTGGCTAAAAGGGCTCTGAGGGTAGACACATGGAGATAATAAATTAGTTCCATGAGTTTATTAGTGTTTCAAAATATCCAAGAAACAACTAAACTCAAGCAAAGGTCTACCTTCATGCCAGATGCTAACTAAAGTCTGTGGTGCCAGGGATGCTTCAGTTAAACAGATTCCTATGTGATCTTCATCTATGCCCACACCACCCCTCTCTATGCTGCAGCCTACAATAAATTCCAATGGCTGTAGCCTGTTTATTACCACATTTTTCCAACAGTGAAGGTTAGAAGACAACCTATCACACTGGCTATGCTGACCCAACTATCAATTTATTGTAAGTCATTAATCTTGCTACATCCAACCTAAGGACCAACAAATACAATTAGTCATCTCTTGAAAAGTCTTCAATCTAACATCAAAGCTCTCTACTTCACCATCTTTTAATCATTTAAAAAACGAATTTGTGGTTTTAAAATCCTCTATTCTCTTACCTGACTAATGATCCTTGACCCATAATGTTTATCCCTGAATATTTTGTTCATTCATGATTTTCTCAGTTTCTTGTTAGAATATATAAGAAATTGTTTTTTCTAAAAACATTAGATGTATACTTTAATTAAGACCTAGAGGTAGGAAATACTTCATTCAGTAAAGCTTTTTATTTTCTTCATGGGTAACCATGTTACTAACTAGTAGCAGTAATAGTTTTTTCACATTTTTTTGAAATACAAGAAATAATTTTACATAAGCATAAATTGATTTCCCCACTTTGTTAGTTATGTTTCATATTAACTTGGCTAAAAACTACAAAAATATCCAACTTATGATCATTTATTTCTTTATAGTTTATTTTTAATGACATTTTAAAGCATAACTGAGTAAAAGCAATGAATTCTCTCAAGCACCTCCTCCACCTATGTAAGGCCTCTTCTACTATGGTCAAAGTGCTTTAGTTGTAACAGCAAACCCAAACGTTTACATCATTATCACTCAAGTTCATAATTTGTATTTTATGAGCTCTAAAATGGATAATAACATCTGTTGCAGCACACCAGCAAGAATATTATCAAGTATGCAAAATCTCTCAGTTATTCATCCCTCTCCCTACCAATGCTGACAAGCACTAATAATTTCATGGTCTTCAAATTTTCTCTTTTACCATGTCATGTCTGGAATCTGCAATAAGTAGCCTTGCCTGATAGACTTTCACATAGTAACATGCAACCTAAGTTCCTATGTGTCTTCTTGTGGTTTGATAGCACGAGCATTTCTAGTGCTGCATTCTGTGCCACTATCAGGACATACCACTGTTTATTTGTTCATTAGCTGCTGAAGGACATGTTAGTTGCTTCTGAGTTTTAACAGTTGGAGGAAGTTTGAGTACAACTGCTATAAACCTCCCTCTATAGGTTTGGTAGAAGTAAACTTTTGTTCATTTGAGTAAGTAATAGAATAAAAAATTTGTGCTCTATGATAAGAGTATGTTAAATTTTTAATAAACTGTCAAACTCTCATTCAGTGTGGTAGTCGTGTCTCTGCACCATTCAACAGCATGCAATTTTGCCAATGTTGTAGATGTTGGCCACTCTGGTAAGTATGTAACAATAGCTTGTTGCTATTTTAATTGACAATTTCCTAATGAGATATGATGTGAAACAACTTTTCAAATACTATTTTCAGTAGGTATATCTTCCTAGATTAGGAATAAGCTAATCTTCAGCTTAATTTTAAATAATTTATTTGTTTACTTATTGTTGAATTTTAAGGTACTTTGTACACTTTTGATAACCATCTATAATTAATTCCGTATTTGCAAATATTATCACATAGCCTGTGCCTTGTCTGTCCATTCTCCATTTGCAGAGTGGTTAATTTTAATGACACCTAGCTCAATTCTTTTGTTAATAAATCTTGCTTTGGATATTGAATCAAAAAAGTCTGCATTATCTAAAGATCACTTCTATTTTTTTCCTGTGCTATCATCTAGAAGCTTTATAGTTTTAGAGTTAGGTATAGGATCTATTTTTATTTTTGATCAGGATGGAAGAACTCTTCAAATTCAGTTTTAATATACTCCATGTTTCTAAGTGTAGAAAATGAAGAGCACACATCTGAAGTTCATCTCTCTCCCATACAGTCAATCTTTTCAGTGCGTCAGGCTAAAGTCTTCCACGTTTTTATTTTCTGCACAAATAAATATATGGGCATTTTCTAAGTCTGATTTTTTTTTCCTTGAAGTAGACTGATAAGTAGCCATTGAATATTTTCATTGTCTCCACTTGATTACTATTAAGTATCTCTAAAATATGACAGGGGAGGCTTTACAGATGAAATATATTGCACATTGTTCAATGAACAGTGTACTTAGAATTGGAGGGAGGTGGAGCTTTTGGTAGCCACAGAAGAGGAATCTCATTTTCATCTATCTGGCTTCCAGTTTTGCTTTCTCATTTGTTGATAGCCTACAACCACTTTCCTGATTCCTATATACACTTCAGCAAGGTCAACTGTGTCATAGCTTCTTCCAGCTGAAGCTTTTCTGCTAGTTGGGCAATTAGCCTTGCTACATCAGCATAACATACACGTGGGGTCCCCCAAGCCCTTGATCTTAAGTAGGAAAAGTAGTGCCAGATGGTGCCCTACTAGACCATCCCACACTTGTCAGCCACTGGGTACTTGGGGGATATTACTAGATATTTTATTGCTAAGGAAGAGGCTTGGTGTTACCTTGAGGAGTCTCATTTTAACCTCTGGTGTTGTGTTTCAAGGATTATGAAGACTAGTGAATATCTTTGTCATTCGAAATCTGCTATTAATTTTGAGCACTGTGTGTAGGCAAGAGAAAGGAGGAAGATATTCAAATACACTCAAGCAAACACCTTAATATCTTTTATTTTCAGAAACAGTGACTGTGGCAGCAATTTCCTGCCCTGTCATTAGACAGGGAAGAGGGAGGAAGAGGAGAGAGGCAAGATGGTGGCAGATATACCTGTCTCTACAGTCTCCTGTAGTTATTCATATCAACTGGTTAGATAATTGGGATAACAATGCTAATTGTGTGGGCATCTTGTGTATTGAGTATTTACTGATATATAAATCTGTTGGTTAACTTTAAGCATCTAGAGTTTTGGTTTACTTGCTGTGGCGGCTGACCTTGGGGTAGACTACTATGGCGTGGGTCTAGCATGGCCCCACTGTAGAGCCTGCTGAGATGAGAACAACCGGCTGGGCCAGGTAGCCCACGGTAATGCTCAATTCTGTCAACATGGTGCCAGAACTTGGAGCCAGTGGTCATCTTTATGCTGCGGGGTGCCACCATTAGTGAGAGAACTTAGAGCCGGCAGCCAGGGCTGCCACTTTTTCTAATACCTCCCGTTACAAATGAGTAAGATTTTTAATTATTAATTTAACACATTATTATCAAAATGTTCTTTCCTTAAACACCACAAGGAAAACTGAGAGTTCATATTCAAAAGTATTTAAAACTAGCTGGTTAAAAGAAGGAAGATTTCTATGGTTTTAAAATATTCACCACCTTAAAAAAGTCAGCATAGTCAAACTTCGATCTAAGACATATGAGTAACTGGCTATCAGACTCTGACAAGAAACAGGAAGAAAAATTCCTCCTTTCTGATAATGACATTTCTTTTAGGCTTAAAGTAGATTTAAAAGTCTTATCTGCAACATGAGAAAACTCATTCTTATAGCTTCTGGTTTCTAGCAGAGCTCTTTTGGGGTTTCTTTGGACACCAAATTAACTAAGGCAAGAATCTGTTTCCTTCAGAGTGAGGGGGTATTTAGCATGTATATGATCTGGAAGAATAATTAATTTACTTCTTTAAATTTCTAGGATTTATCCTTTAAAATTAGATGGGTGCTCACTCTAAGGCCATGTGCTTATAACTCTTAACTCTTCCAAGGCAACATGGATGAGATTTGGAAAAAGACTCCTAATAATGTCTTTCTAAAAAACAAAGCACTCTTTCAGTTCATTCGTATGAAAACAATCAACAACATTAACCTAGCCATAGGCATGTAGGTGGAGGGCAGTGCATGGACTGCATGACAGAGCAAGAAGTGGCTTTGCATATGTGACCAAGGGCCTGACACTTGGCCACATGGCAAGCTCACAGGACACAGTCTTCCATCTGAGACCAGAAGTCCTGCCACATTACTGACAATGTCTTTATCATCCTCGCTGACAAAGACTCAGTTCCTACAAACAAGGGCAAGTTTCCCCCTAAAGCCCTGCTCCGGTTCCTCCCAGAAACCTGGAGTTCTTGGACCCGGTCCTAACCCTGAGCCAAGCCTCAGTTTCTGAGGATTTTTTTATAATGCAAAATTCTTTCTGAATGATTATGATTTTGTTTCATTTAGCTTTTGCATTAATGACTTTTTTCCAGTGTTAGAGAATAAGATGAGGTATACTTTAAGAAGGCTGGTAGCCCATTAAGAATACTTAGCAAAACCAAAACTTCCCACTGCCATGAGAAGTGTGTCTGGGAAAGTCACATGATTCTAAGGATTGATATAACTATAATAATAGTATTGGAATATGAAATATAGCCGGGCAGTGGTGGCGCACGCCTTTAATCCCAGCATTTGGGAGGCAGAGGCAGAGGCAGGAGGATTTCTGAGTTCGAGGCCAGCCTGGTCTACAGAGTGAGTTCTAGGACAGCCAGGGCTACACAGAGAAACCCTGTCTCGAAAAAAAAAAAAATACATTATGACTCCTAGCTAAAAAGCAGTTAAATATTAAAGGCTGCCATGATCTACAGGACCTACATGTATATTAAAAAATCTAAAACTATTGTGTATCGTCTGTTCCCACATGCCTTGATGGCTTTTGCTGCACAGGAATTCAGAGATGTTTGCATAATACAGAACTAAGTAGTACAGCAGTACCTCTGTAAGGCTCAAAAGAAAAGACTCGTTGGAGATCATATCTCACTTTGGATAAAACCTGGGAGGCTACTTGATATCACATACGAAAATCTGGAGTTTCTAAGGCTTGGGAATAATTTTTATATGAAACTCACATATGTATGGGCATCATCTAGTCATGTTGGTTATGAGATAAACATGAAGAACTGGCATATGAACTGTTGGTGATCTGCCTACTGGTAATGCTATAGTTATTCAACTTTGCTCTTCTACAGCTTCTTCATGTGTTCTGTCAGGTTGACTATGCAGGCTACCTTATTTGTTTAAAAATAAGATGCAGGGTTGAATGTTTAGATCTTTCTTAATAATTGATGATCGCAGATGCATTTTATGAACATTATGCTTATTTCCAAAATTAAATGTGTTCAGAGTGAGCGTTATAATCCTTAAATGTAGCAGGAAAGAAATCTTAGAAAATGAAGTGTTCTACCCAGCTAATGAGGAGGGAGAAAGTCGTAGGTGAGCTCACACAATTCTTTCTTCCTCCTGTGACTCCAGCTCCCTACACCTCATGGGCAGAATGAGGCCTTTTCTCTTTGTCCACATATTCCTTACATTGGACAATAGATTTGTCCAGACAGAAAGCTATGTTGCAGAATTGAAGAGTGTACGCACAATAAAAAGAGAAACACAAACACATCAGCAAGGTTGGCTTGACAGATCCAAAAGAAGCAATGTTCGTATATTCAGAAAGAGGAAGGATGAGAGTAGAAACTGATGGCAAAATCACTGTTATAAAAATGACTTGGAGATGTTTAAGATGAAAGCAAAACAAGTAATATTTAAGATAACTGAACTTAGTAATTCAAAGCATAGACACAAATAAAGAGATGAAACTAATGTCCTAGAAAATAATTTTTACTCTATCTGGTTAAACATTTAAAATAGTGAGGCATAGGGAATTAACTTCTTCATGATGGAAGTACTAAAGCAGTAAGAAGGGTGCTACTTTTTTTGAAGAAATAATGCCTGAAAGTTTCCTTAACTGTAATTGCTCAGATGCAAGCAATTTATCAGGGTAATATCTAAAGAAATGATAAAAAGAAATAATTACCAGTTGCACTGAAGCATGAAGACATCTTAAAGAGATGTAAAGAAAGAACGATGCACTGTGAAGAAAGATTGTACTGTGCCCATTTTAACATTTATATATGAAAGACAGTGTAGAAATACACCCTGGGAAAACAGGATCACATCAACAATAGAGAACAGGTTGGCAGATACAGTTATCATCCTTATGTACATATTAAGCTTGTATGCTTAGCTGTTAAGGATGGAGGACATCTGACAAGTTACAGGAACAGATGGGAAAATGCAGACATTCTTGTGTCAAGAGAATGACAAATTAGAGTCTTGGAGAGTGTATTAAACTATACTCAACACACACCAACACTCACACACATGCACACACACGCACACATGGACACACACACAGTACACTACATTCATATAAGCAGTTATACCCTGCCAAGCATAGAATATATACAATATAAACAATCTGAAAAATCTTCTAAAACCACCAGCTACTCAATAACTTCAATTCAAAAGCAGTAAGACACTGTTTCCTGAACTAGCAACTTTAAGAAAAAAGAATGATCCTAATTCTTAATTAAGTCTTTAATTAAAATAAGTCAGTATTAAATAACTGCTACGTTATTGGGATATTTTTACAACAACTGAAAAATATCTAATATTAAATTACAATGAAAAACTTCTATTTAAAAATTTGTAGGCCATAAACAAATCAGAACAAATGTAGAGTTGTGCATACTACTAAAACCAAGGAAGAAGACTTGTAGAACTATGTAGCGGGATATATTCCCACTACATTTGTATACAGCTTGGCAATTGGGCTATATGAAAGGTAGGCAGAGTGAGGAGTTGGGAGGAGGAAAGAGAAAGGAAAGGAAGAGGAGGAGCTAGCAAGAGAGAGGAGAGAGGTAGCAGCCATGAAGAACTACAGATGGATCAAGGCAGTCCTGAGTAACAATTTATATCTAAGGTTAGGTATTAGGTAACAACCCTAATTGTGTGGGCATCTTGTTAATTGAGCATTTCCAAATATTAAATATTGGATAATCATTAGCATTAAGGATCTCATTTCTACTAGGTACTGTGGTTATAGCAGGTAGTCTAGACCCAGCCAAGCATTGTGGAAGCTTGGCAGATGGCAGAGCCAGCCACCATGCTGGTGTCTTGTGGTGCCAGGGCCAGTGCTTCTGGCGGCTGGCTGAGCCGAGCAGTGGTGGGACCATGGTGCTGCTCTTAGCTTCTGGCTGCTTCTAGTTGGGAACAGGACAGGGCGCCCCTTTTTAATTATTACCCAACAGAACTACTCATAGAACTAATATAAGTAATAAACCTAGGGGCACCAGAATGGACAGAATGATAAAGGCTGATGCAGAAATCAATGGAAAGAAAAATCAAATACGCAATAATAACAAGGTGGTTGATATTGCTGAAAGAGATGCCTTTGAAAGGACTAGGAAATAATAACGCATTGGCAAATAGAGGTGAAGGAAGAAAGATATAGGGAAGAGAATCCAAATGGAAGCAGGAAAACACATGGAATGAAATATAGTCAAAACCTTACAGGAAAACTTGTTGTTTTTTTTTTTTTGTAAACTTAAAAGATTAATGACAAATAAAAAGTTAAAAATGCACTTGTGTCTGTGTTTATATGGAGACTATGAAGTAACAAAATGTAAAAAGATGAGAAATACAAAATATATCTATAACATGAGCAGAGACTAGAAACATTGTAACTTGAGGCACAGGATCAGGGCAGGCACATACAGGCTAAGTGTGTTTGTTTGTTGTTTGTTTGTTTGTAGGTAAGTTTAAAGTAATTTTACTTTGAACAGAATTCATATTTTTTTCAGTTTTTTATTATTATTTAAAACAGTGATCTTGACTGGGACTTTTACACATATTGTAATTTAAGAAAGTGTCAATACAAAGAAAACTTCCAACCAGAAATTCTGTGTTTCTGGGCTACCTGCTAAAGGCACCTTTGACATAATCATAAACTGTCCTCTGAAAGGACAGTTCACTTGTGGTCTTGGCTCTTTAATTCCAGCTATGTCCATCTGAGAGATGCAAGTAACACCATGAACCTTATATATCTGTGAACTAACAACACGAAAGTCACCCAGCACATATATTTGAGAAATGTCACTTTTTATAGATGATGGGTGTCACCTGTGTTATCTAGTCAAACAGGGCTTTTAGTTAACTCTGGATTCACTGATGGAACATGTATGTAAAGACATGATGTATAAGAAAAAATATTTTGCAAGAGGCTATTGCTGACCTCTTTCCCTACTAGAGCGTTCACTAGTTATAGCCTGCCAGGGTCCTTTACGCATTTCATTTTCTCTGTCTGTTTTCTATCCTATGAAATAGAAAACAATTCTGAATAAGCTACCCTGAAAACTATCCTGAATAAGCTGTTCAGTTAAGGTCAGAACTGCATGTGAATGTTGTTAAAAATACTTAATCATGTTGGGTGGTGACTTTGTACCAAGGGTGCAAAACCAAAACAGTTTGTTTTCTTTTGAATTTAATCCTGTAATGGTCTCTACTTTGCTGGGTAATGGAGAAGCAAAGCAACAAAAATAGCATTTATCTTATTTATCTTATCTTATTTATCAAAATGATTGTAGGTTAGTATGTGTTCTGTTGTGAATGATTACACTTTTGTTTGTTATTTCTCATATTATCAGATTTTTCTGTCTCCTTGTAATAGCTGGTAGAATCACTCAGCAGGAGTAATAGATAAGGGGTCCTTACACCCACCCAGCCCTGCTATGGATCTCTTGTCTGTGGAGGGTGTGAGTCTTGCCTTCTCTCTTCCATATTTTGGTGCTAGGGAAATTTCCTTTGCGGGTTTTAATGTGCTATTCTCACTCACACTCACTGCCTCCCACAAAGGTTCTCATACCCTTCCATATTACCTCTGGCTTTGCCAATCCCTCAGCCTCCCCACACCACCCCAGCTATCTGAGACTCATCTCATATGCTAAGAAAATCTCAGAGCTGCTGCCTCAGGCCTGTGATTAGTCATCCTCTTCTGCCACCAAAGTCCTGCAGCCCCCTTAGTGTATTCATGAAGCTTGGAGCTAAGGGCTCAGTGCCTCTCAGAAACCTCAAGCTTGACTGTGCTTTGTATAATATTTTCAGACTTAGATCACTGGGGCCTCCCATGTGAAGTTGAGTGTTTTAATGATTTCCATGTTAATGGTATAATGATTTCAGTCCTTTGATATTGACTTTCAGAAGGGATAAAAATTAGTACTCTTTCATCTGTCCGTTCTTCCCTTCAATCCTCTCTTGCAATTCCAGCAGGAATGCACTGCATCCCTGTTCCTGAACAGCAAGAATTAGTTACTTAACTAATTAATTAGGACTTCAAGTTCTTTCTGCCTTGAGCATACAATAGAAAACCTCTGAGTTGCTTCAGAGGCTTCACACCTCAGGTTAATGAAAATGAAAGGGGGCCAGAATCATTTCCTTTTTTATAAAATGGCTTTTGAGTAATTTGAAGGTCAGACTCCCTCCTCGCCTCCTGCTATTCCCTCCTTTCATTTCTCCATTCCTCTTCCCTTCCTTCTTCCTTCCCTCCCTCCCTCCCTCCCTCCCTCCCTCTCCCTCCCTCTTCCCTCCCTCCTCCCTCCCTTCTTCCCTCCTTCCCTCCCTTCTTCCCTCCCTGGCTCTCTCGCTTGCCTTTTCCTTCCTCTTTCTTCCTGAGCATTGTGTGAGCTTTTTGACCTTCCTTTCCTATCTCCCTTTCTACTTTTTAAAGCAGCCATGTTATCTGAGTGCCTTCTCATCCAGCCATGCCATTGCATGGTGGTTCTTCGACACATGAATAACTCTGTTAAGAGGAACATGCCAGCTCATAGTTGTTCTTAAATACATGTCAGGGTTTTTTTTTTTAAAAAAAACATATTTGTAGAATTTAATTTTTTAAATAAAAAATTCTATTTTTATTTTTGATTTTAGTGGGTTTTTTAAGGGGTGGTAGACAACGTGTTATATAGTTTAGATAGGCCTTGAACTTGCAATCCTCCTGTTTCAGCCTCCTGAGTATTGGGGTTACAGGCCTGAGCCACTATGGACAACTACACAGTGGTTTCTTACTTTTCAAACATGTGTGTTGCTCAACTTGGTGCCTGTTATCATTCAAGTTTTGGCAAAAATGTTTATTAGGACAAATAGAGAAAATTCAAGAGAATTTTCCCTGAGGTTGAGTTTAGAATAGCTTACCCAATAAAGGTAACACCATAATGGAAAAGCAGAAAATATTCTTACATTCAAAGGTATTTGCATTTACTTTCTCTAATTTTATCACTGATTGATCATCTATTCAATAATGGTTCCAAAAATGAATTAGAGCCTGTACTGAATTAAGTACTTAGATAATATTTCACCCACAAAAATTGCCTAGACAGTGTGAGTCTAAGGAATTAGGTAATCATGCTGATCTCATAAGTCTATAAAAGTGATAGCTAGTTCAGAGAGAGATACGATTAATTCAAGTTAGCATCTTTAATCACTAGTTGGTTTGTGCTCAAATTTCCTTCAGTTGGGTCATAATTTATAACACCTGTAGCAGGGGTGGTACACCTCCCCTGGAAAAGGAATTATTCTCACTTTTTAGCCACAGATCCATCACAGCTTTTCCACACTGCCACAGTAGCTCACAAGTGTGCAGAGACCTTACATGGAGTTCTTGCCAGTTACCTTGGAACCTTATGTGTAAATGTAAGTGAAGAGCTGAGTTGGGGGGCCATAGGTTGTGCAAATGGCCTGAGCATCCTAGTGACATGCTCTGATTCCTTTATTTATCAAAATCACATGCATTTTGAGAAATTCTTTAGCCACAAAATGGACCTAAGAAGCAAAGAGAATCTATGAAAACATGCTACTCTCCCTATGTCCACCCCGAGATGAAGAAGTCAATCCTAGTTTTGTTACACATCAATCCCGTTGTTTGTTCGCCGATCTAACTTACAGGCTCATTTTACAGAAAGAGCATGAGGTTCTTTGGGGATTGGGTGGGATGTCAACTGATCAGAGCAGGCAGAAGTCTCATGTCTGTTCTCAGTAAGTAACAAGGTAAAATGATTTTTCTCAGCTAGAGAACTGATCGACAAATTTTATTATCTAGTTTTACCAAGTAACCCTTACAACAAGTAGAAAGGAAAGATGGTTTGAAAGGTTTCTGATTACTAGTTGCAGGTTAAAGATAAGCAAGTGCAAAAATGTCAGAATGGACCTTTCATATAGCACAAAGTCTTTGCCAACAACAATACAAAGAAATGAATAAGCAATCTAAATCATACCTAACAGCAAATGCAGACTTTTTAAGTAATTGAATATTTACATTTGAGATATTACCAGTGATAGAGGATGAGGTAATTTGTAACAGCATATCAAATAAATATATATGAACTAAGAATTTCTCTTTCCTCTTCCATGTAGACAAATGCATATCCCAATATACCTGTGGCCCTTGTTTCCTCTTTCCTTTCTGATTCACAAGCGCAAACTGAAAATGTACTTTGCTCCCACACTCAATTCAGTCTGTAAGATGATCTCTAAGTATCCCAGATCCTATTATTCTCATCTTCCTGTCATTCCTTGAATACTCTATCAGGGTTGAATTTGGTTAGGCAAAAATGGCATGGAGTGAGTGTATAGCACAGACACTGTGACTTTCATCATTTCCTCCCTCCAGGTCTTGTCTCTGAATTTTGTACTGGCCCCTTTGACCTGGAGGGAGATAGATACCATGTTATGAGTACTTCTCAACTGCTTGTGATGAGGGCCATGCAGAGATGAGCTAAGTTCTCTTTTAACACAAATGTGCATAAGTTTTCTTCCCAAAGTCTTCAGCCCAACACTGACTATGGTCTGCGAAAAGGGCCTAAGCCAAAACCACCCAGGTGTGCTCTTCTCAGATCCTGACCCACACAAACTGAAATAATAAGTGTTTATTGTTGTTTAGCCACTAGGTTTACCATAGACTGTTATGCAACATAGAAAGCTAATATAATATTCCAACTTATAGCAAAACAAAACAAGATATCAAATTAATGGGCTGCAGACCAACTGTCTCCTCAACGTTTCACTTAATATGTTCCTTTATCCAAGACTAGAATCCATTTTTCATTTAACAATGTACCAAAATGTTGTATTCTTGACCCAAAGTGTATTTACAAACCATTCCATAGCATTTCTCTGAATTCTTCCAAAAGTTCCACTGTCACTTGACTTTTAAGAAGCCACATTGTGGTTTCCTCTCTCATCTCCGGATCTTCTCCCAACTCAGTCATTTTCCTGTTTTGCTCAATGAACAAAAATGGAAGCATCCTTTGGGCAATTGAAGTTCACTTCTCTATTCTTTTAAGATTCTGTACTCTGCAGATGCTGATGCTAGGCCAGGAGGCTCAAACCAAGGACCTCAGGGCAAAGTTTCTCTTTGACCTTCTGTCCTCTTGTGTCCCTCCCCACCACCACCTCCACTCCCAAAAGCAGGCCTTAGACATTAGCATTCTTCTCCCTAATACGACTCATAGAAACAAGAATGTTTCCTTAAATCCTGCTTTGAGACCTAAAACATTCTGCATTACCCTCTCTCCTCTCTGGAACTGAACATGAAGAAATTCTTAGGTCTGTTTTGATAGACTATACATTACACTGTTCCCATTCCAGAAAGGATCCTCCATTTTATTTAGTAGGAGAACGTCCTACAACTAAGGTTCCAAGAAGAATCAGAACAAAACACTTTGCTGGGTGCTTCTCTCTGTCTGTTATTAAGATAAAAACCTTGTATCCAATCATATTTGTACATGGCCACCCATATCTATATTTCATCCAACTTGAATATTAAAGTGGAAAGGTCAGCCTAAGTCTGTAGGTGAAGCCTTTGTGTCATGTAAAACCATTTTGTATGGTCACAAAGCTTTTCTCTTGATAAATGTTTTGCTGTTTTAGGATTGTTCTCATGACCTTTTTGAAAGAGAATCACCCCACAGTAAATTTTCCAACAAAAGCCTCAGTTGAGACATCCTCCTATTTGAGGCATAAAGAGAGTAAGTAATGTCCTGAAGACTACACAAGAACAAGTCTGTATTAGAGTCAAGCAATGTGAATTCTCCATCTAACCTGATTTCCACAATCCATTTTAGAACAAACAAAATCGTGTTTGTAAGACACCTAGTGAGCTGCAGAGCCATGGGGACAGGAGAAAAGCCAGACCAAAATCTGTATTCTTCGTGAAATCCTTTAAGCCCATAACAATTCAATTCATGTTTATTATTTTTAGCATGCCAAATATTCCATTTTTAAGCAGCACCAGCTAGATTTTAAACAAAAGGGAAGAGAAAAGAGAAAAATGTCAAGATTGGAGGAAGTTGCAGCCATGATTTATTTTAAGAACTATGTTTTAAACAGTATCTTTCTTTCCAGAGTTCTGTATAACTTTGTCCAGTAGAACACTTCACCTGCCAGGCCTGTGTCCTTGATCCCAGCTGTGGTTATGCCTAATGAGTTCCAGTTGTTCCCTTTGTCATGCATTAGTTTTTGCTATGTGCTTAGTACCTAAGGGAAGGGGCATGGAAGAAATAGACATGTGTGGGTTTAAATACTCTTAATATACCTATGGGCATGTGAGTTTATGCGTATACAGACATACTTCCCTGAGAAAGATATCCATCTTCATTATTGGAACAAAACAGTAAAAACAGTTGCCCTTCTGAGGAGAGTAGACACCCACCAGTATGGTATACATTCTCATTTCTTCTTATTTGGATTTAATCTTTAATCAAGCTCCACCCAACATTATTTTTTCTCTAAACTCAGATTGAGGGAGGGGTCTTTGTAATAGTCCAGGATGGCTTTGTGAAGCAAAATAGAAATCTATTAAGGAGCTATCATTTGTGAACCATTCATCTGAGCCAGGCAATGCAAACAGTAGGCACTTAATAAAAATGCTATTAATAACAATAAAATGGTTACCAAATTATAACTCATGAATCAAGTAAGAAAATAATCTTGAATATTTGACATCAGAAATTTTCAAGCTATTTTGCCACATTAAAAATATCCTATGATATTTTTATCATATGCTACACACACACACACACAACACACACCACACACGCACACACACAAACACATATGATGGACTTAAATCTGTATTCTCCATGAAGTCCTTTAAGATCCACAACATAGCATACTTTAACACTTATAACCACAGTTGAAAGCTATGTAGATATGTAGATGAGTATTGTTGTGGTAGTAATTCTTGTTAATTGACTACATCTGGAATTCTGGAATTAACTAAAAATCAAGCAGCTAGGTATACCTGTGAGGGATTTTATTTTAATTAAAAAAAAAATCATTAGAAGTTGGAGGACTCACTTCTAACCTAGATCTCTTGAGGTGGGAAAAAGATCCACCTTTAATCTGAGCCACACCTTCTGCTGGCAGCATGTATAAAGGGCATGGAAAAGGAAGATTTTGCTCTTTGTTAGTGTACTGCCTGGTTTTTTGTCAACTTGACACAAGCTGGAGTTATCACAGATAAAATGCCTCCATGAGATCTAGCTGTAAGGCATTTTCTCAATTAGTGATCAAGGTGGGGAGGGCCCTTGTAGGTGGTACCATCCCTGGGCTGGTAGTCTGGGTTCTATAAGAAAGCAAGACAGAAGTAACACCCCTCCATGGCCTCTGCATCAGTTCCTACTTCCTGAATATGCTTGAGTTCCAGTCCTGACTTCCTTTGGTGATGAACAGCAGTGTGAAGTGTAAGCTAATAAAACCCCTTTCCTCCCCAATGTGCTTCTTGGTCATGATGCTTGTTCAGGAATACAAACCCTGACTGACACAGTCAGCTTGCTCTCACTTACTCTTATTCTCACTGGCAAATTCATTTCTTCACTAGCATTAATGCCTACTTCTTCAGGATTCAGCATATAGTGAAGAATAGCTGAGATATCCAGACTTGTAGATTGAATAACTACTGGGATCTTGAACCTTAGATTGGTAGAGAGTCATTGTTGGATTAGCTGGACCACAGCCTATAAGCCATTCTAATAAATAATGATAACCTAATATAATAATAACCCATATATGTATATAACAATAACCCATATATTTATTTATATGCATATATCTATATGTGTGTATGAATTACTATTAATTCTATAGTTTCTATTTCTCTAGCAAACCCTAACTAGTTCAGTGGGGCTGGTTAAGGAGAAGGCAAAATGTTAGACTTTGTTCTCAAGGTGTTCATGTTATCTTTTCCTCTTCTGAATGCAAATTCAAATGAAAGTGAAGTAATAAAATAATACTGGTTTAGAAAACCACTTGTTCTAACTTGTCGCATGTTCTAACTTGAGAAACAGCATCCATCCTGAATCTTTTATCCTTTACATATTAGTAATTAAAAATTCCACAAACTTTCACAACTGAAAACATTAAAGGATATTGACTTATTCTCTTGGGAAGAACTATTTTCAAGCATGACTTATTGGCTTTAAAAGAAATGGCATTAGAGTTATTACAGTGGCAAACCCCTCAGTGGGCATTTGAGAATGAGTAAAAATATAATATTGGTCACCCTTTTGAGAGCTGTTCTTTATAAATGTCCTTTCTCTCCCTTGGAAATTGTAAAGAAAATATAATAGCCAAGTGATTGAGATATCAAATGTTAAACCATTTTCATATATATATATATATGACTTGTACTTGTGCTACACTTTAGGGTATGTCTGTGAGTACAAGAGGACACATAATTTACAGAAAAATAATGTGCTTACCTAAAATTTTAAGAATGGGCTCCAAGATATCAATGTCAATGGTGATATCCCAGCTGAGGGCTGGGGGAAAACCTGCCCAGGATGATGAAGACCATGCTCACCCCACGCAGCCACTCTGTTCCCTGATCCACTTCCTCTTTCGATTTGTAAAAGCCCTTTTCATTTTCTGAGTTCTCAGACATGGCTATTTTAGGAAATGAAAGTCCCCTGCCACTTTCTCAGGATGTTATCCTTTGGATAAATATAATCTTCTAACCAGCAATCCTCATTCTCCACATACTGGCTTTCAAGCTTATTCAAAGAATTAGTAAAGTTGCGAGTAAAGCATAAGAGATAACTTCAGATTAAGAAAGACCAAGTTAAAATATTACAAGTAATATGAAGTTTGACAAATTACTTAAATTTAAACTTTTTCTTTGAAGTAGAGAAAACTAATTGAAGAGTTGTCAGAAATGCTGTGCTAGGCAATGTACATAGAACACAGTTCAGATTCTCACCCCTCACATCTGTGTGTTCTGGATTATGAATCCAACCAACTGCTGAATGAAAATATTGTGGGTCATCCTGCCTTTTTGTGTTTATAACCCCTGTGTAAATAAGTAAATTATGATGTGATTTAAATAACTAAATAAATTTTTAAAGAATGTTGTCAAAAAGAGAAGGGGAGATGGGATAGGGGGCTTCTAGGGAGGTGAAAGGGAGAAAAGGGATGGCATCTGAAATACAAATAAATAAAATATCCAATAAAAAAAGTCCCCTGGGGAAAAAAATGGAGGTATTTTCAAAAAAAAAAAAAAAAAAAAAGAAAGAAAGAAAATATTGTGGGTAATTATATCTATACCACACATAAACAGATTATTAGTCTTGTTATTTTTTCCTAACATATACAACATAACAACTATTGATTGCATTTACATTGTATTAGTATAAGTAATCTGGGATGATTAAAGTGAACAGAAAGATATCCATAGGCTATGTACAAATATTTCATAACTTTCTATAAGGGACTTTGGCTTCTGTGGCACTTCACGCCCATGAGATTACTGCAGCCAATCCCCTGTGAGCAACAAGGGGCAATTATTATCTTTCTGAGAGACATGGCTTTTCTCTCTGACAGCTGGCTATTGTATACCTCTCTTATAGGATATGACAGCATAGACACCAAAGAATGACTGTAGGAGTCTAGACCATGAAGCCCTAAATTCTGCTTGTAAATCCTACCACCTCCTTTTTGATATCTGCAAAGAGAAAAAATAAATCCCAAAAGATTTATCCAATGAGAAATTACAAACGTCAACTTTTGTACAAAACTTCACTCTCCTTCACCATGATTGCCTGGTCACTTCTGCACTTTTGCCATCTCTGTGCTCATTGTTGCTGAAGGTCCAGGTCCACTCAAGACATTTACTCAGTTCTATGCTTGCTTTTCATACTTGAGATGTACCTGCATAATGGGTGTGCACTTTTTGTCATTGCTGTTATTTGTCTTTTCTTGGAAGGATTGCATCAATGACATAATGATAGAGGGAAATTATTTTGTCTTCCCTTTTTCTTCTTAGCAACAGTTATTTAATCACATTTTTATGTTTGTAATTTAAAAAAATCATAGAAACTGGAAGACTGAAAAGTGTTGTGCTGGGAATTGCTTGTAGACAGCTGGATAAAATTTGTTCTGCTAGGGATAGACACAGGCAAGGAATTAGAAGGCAGGGAGTGATGAATATGGTGCCCAGTAGAAATAAGCATAGGCCTCAGGAAGGTAAACACCTAGAATGGATGTCTTTGCTGTTGCTTACAACAATCAGATAGCATGTCGGCAACTGCAGAAGACCAAAATACATAGATTTAGTAAGTTGTCTTGGTCACAGTGTGCCTTCTATTGTTGTGAAAAGATACTATGACCTGAGCTACATAAAAGTCAATATAAATAAATGTAGCCCTTTGGTGACAGCTGCCAACTCTGCCATCTGTTCTTCTATGAAAACTATTGTTATGTAGTTTTCTTCTACTTCTATGAAAGCCCCTAAAAAACAGCTGTTTGTGAAGTATTTAGTTGCTGGGAGCTAAATCCATAAAATTACCTGCTGTTCTGGAAAAACCTAGTCAGTTAAAGTACAAGGTTAAGAAAGGACTTTCATAATCTCAGGCCTCAGGAATTAAAGAATGTCTGGTATTTTCTGGAAGCTGATTATGATAGTGGGATGGCCTTAGGCAATGAGGATATGATAGTGGGATAGCCTTAAGCAATGGTCCTTGCCTAAACATCCTGTTTTGCTCTGTCTTTATAACCTGCCACCTGAAATTAAAATTTGAGTTTCTTTGTGTCTCTTGCTCTTTCATTCATCCACCCCCCCACCCCCAGGTCCTCATTGAATTCCCGAGGGTTTGGGCATTTGGTGCCCAACGTTTTGGGGCTTGGGGTATGGGATACCTGATGAACGTTGCTCCAACACAGACGTCTGTCACCCATAGGATCACTCGCTTCACTGTGAATGCGAGAGAAGATCCACATTATGATCTCCACAGAGCCACCCACCTGTGAGACTGATCCGTTTAAAGTAAGATAGAGCAATGCAATCTTGGGACAAGCATTAAGTAAGCATGATTTATTTTTAAAGGATCTCAAGGAGTCTCTCAAGACACAAGGATTGCAGGTTTAGAAAAAAAGATCTTAAAAAATTCTTTGACTTCATGGGGGATGTTTGTCCATGGATTCCCCAAGAGGGGACTATTGATGAGAAAAAGAAGGAAAAAGGCTATTTCAGAGCTCTCCTAGGAGCAGGAGAAAATCAAGAGACGTCCTCCTTTCTCTCTGGCTCCTACTGGAGAAATCCTTAGTTCTGCTTTCTCTGTCTATTGTCTGCCCTTGGTGTGCGAATCTGTCCATGTATGTCGATTGTCTGGTTTTGTTTCATTGGTTGCATGATTGTTGTTCTATGTTTCATATTCAAAGGAAAAAATGGTTAAAACTTTACCCTTTGATTTAGTTTAACTTGTTTAAAAGGCAGTCTTAATGTGCACCTGTAACTAGGGGTCAACCTCAGCTGGAAAAGCCTTTCCAGGAGCTGATTGCCTGCATAAGCTGCTCTTAAAGGGGCCAGCAACTTGTTGGCTTCTATGATAAGGAAGCTGTTTTTCCTAGAAAAATCTCTGTGATAGTGTTTATTGGGCTCAACAAGTGACAAGGTGCTTTTCTCTTGAAATTTCAGTTAGAAAAAATAACTTGCTTGGATAAAATATATAAGTTGTACATCTACTTCAGTTTTGTTTCTGACTGGTTTTAAAAGTATAAATATGTTCTGCATGTCTTGGTTATAGATCATTGCCCTATAAGTTATTGGGTATGATTAAAACTTTGCAACTTTGGTAACAGAAAACTGGCTTAAAACTGTTAAACTCAGGGTTGGAGTCATCCATAAACTAGATGTATAAAGGATAGGATTTTAAACAATGTCTATTTAATGTGATATTAAAACCTGCACTATCATGTATTCATATGTAAGAATTGGCAGCCAAACTTTGTAAGATGAAAGTAATGCACTTGGTGTTGATTTTAGAGAAAATGGATTGTTTGCATTGTTAAAAATTGCTTTTGTTTCCTAAAATTATGGTTATACTTTAATATTACAAAAAGAAACTTAAAAATATAGATAAACTGCCAATGTTCCATTGGCTGCAGTTGGCAGTTCAATGATGAGCTCGAGATTTTTTACTCACCCATATTTATGGTTGAGAAGAGGATCAAGCAGGTGGAGATGATTACAAGAGTAATAAAAGAGTTAAAAACAGTTGTAGCATGTCAGGAGCAGCCCTGCAGATACACTAAAGGCCTACAATCAGCCATAGGCCTAAAATCAGCAATAGGCCTGACATACATGCATGCTAACACCAAGTCTTGTGTCTCTGTGGAAAAACACTGAAACAGAAGGCTATAAGCTATTGTAAACAGGCAACTTCTGTGGAAATTTACCAGCCCGAGGAGTCATAGGTCTTATAAATAGGCAGCCTCGGTGGACAGTACCAACTTAGATAAGGACAAGTGAATTATAGGCAGAGTCATAGTGACCTGTCCCCTGAACCTACACTCAGCTGATACCCTGTTCTGAAAGGTATCTGTAGTCTCCCTGAACACCTATGCTCTGGTGCCATTCCCTTCCCCACATCCTGCCTTTTTGTGTTTATAACCCCTGTGTAAATAAGTAACTTACAATGTGATTTAAATAACTAAGTTAAATATAAATAAATAAATAAATAAATAAATAAACAGCTGTAGCATAGTACAGCCCTTCTGCTACTTTTACAGCTTTATTAGATACAGTGGTGGAGGTAATGTTAGCCCCCCAAGATTGAAAAGGAGATATCAGTGGAAGTTTTATCTGGGATCAAACAAGGCCCTGATGAACCGTTTCTTGTATTTGTGAATAGGCTGCTAAAAGCAGCTGGTAGAAATTTTAGAGACCCTCAGTAGGAGTTCCTTTTGTTATATAATTGGCTTATGAGAATTCTTTCTACAGTCCAAGCCATGCTTTCATAGTGCTGAAGTGATAAGGAATGCTCTAAGTATGGGGGCATGGTCATTACAATTGATACTGGAAGGGTCAGGCCAATGCTTCCCCTCTCTGGTTAATGCCCACTCATCTGTCGATGAGATCTCCTAATGTTCACTTTCACTTGCCAGCTTCATTAAATATTGTTAAAAGGGAGGAGATAATGGGAGCCAAACCCATGAAATTACCTGCTATTCTGGAAAAACCTAGTCAGTTAAAGTACAAGGCTAAGAAAGGACTTTCATGGCCTCAGACCCCAGGAACTTAAAGAATGTCTGGTATTTCCTGGGGTTAAGACAGGGGGATGGTCTTGGGCAATGAGGATATGATTGTAGGATAGCCTTAAGCAATGATCCTTCCCCAAACTTCCCGTTTTGCTGTGTCTTTATAACCTGCCACCTGAAATTAAACTTTGAGCACTTGATCAGACTTTTAAAATTTTTTGTATCTCTTGTGGTTTCATTCATCCTCCCCCCCACCCCCAGGTCCTCACTGGATTCCCCACAGGTCAGGGCACTTAATCTTAGATTTCTGTAAATGTAAACAATATAAACAGCCCAAGCTTGATTGGCTTCAACAGAGTATAATGCACAGACTTTGACTGAATCCTATACGAGAAGCTGAGAGCTTATTCTGGGCAATACATAGGAATTAAGGAGAAGAAAACTGACATGCTTACTCAGTGGCAACTGTTGGAACCCCAAGGTCCAGGATAGGAAGCTGGAAGCACCTACAACAAGTACTTACCATCTCCTGAAACTCACTAGTTGAATCAGCCTTTAGAAGTTTCTCCTGACCCAGACTGGTCTATGACCATGAGCAGAAAGGGGAACAGTGTGTATGTTAGCAAGCTGGACGCTGCTGCTGCTCTGCAGAGCACTCTACAGATGCAAGCTGAAAAATGCTTGGTTTCATTAAAATAAATGAAGTAAAGACATTTGCCTTCCCAACCTGTCATTAAAAGAGTCAGGTAAACAGTTTAGACTAACCTTGAAGGGAAGAGAAGCCAGACCAGTAGCCAAAGTTTAGCTATTGAGTAGAGAGAGGCAAAGCCAGAAAGAATGTACATAAAAAAGTATCAAGTCCTATTCCTTGTTTCTATTTCTAGTTTGAAAGATGGAAGAACTATTATCTGCTTCCACAACATTTGCTTATTGATCCTTGCAGCCTTCATCTCCTCCTCAAGATGCACCAAAGAAAAGCCATGCTGTTACCAGAGAGCAGCAGGGAAGCATGCTTTGTTATGAGCACAATACTAAAGTGGAGAGAACTCCTGAGGTTGATGGTCAGAGCCCAAAGTAGCAGCCATTTAACTATGAGTTAGCCTTTGACAGTGAGGAATTTTTTGATCATTTGACATTGATGAAATCTGTTTTTATGCAATTTTGGAAGACACCCTGTATTTTAATGAGGTCAGCATCATCTGTGAACATCTGAGCTTTCTGAAACTTAACCCACAGTAGCCTTTGTTATTTTCATGTCAACTCACTGTGACTTGACATGGATACAGCTCAAACAGGATAGGAAACATATACATTTAGGAGCTATGGACATTTGTTTAATTTTAGCAGCTCCAAGAAAGGTCCCTCCCCATAATGAGAAAACAATGAATCAAATTTAGATTATGTATGCAACTGTGCTGAATTTACATGTACTGTGTCATTCAAGTATCAATAAAAAGTAAAAGCCTACTAGTAAGTTAAATGCTTCCGACTTGATTTATATGTATTTGTATCAATGACAATCTCTCTGTCTCTCTGTCACTCTGTCTCTCTCAGTCTGCCTCTCCCTCTCCCTCTCCTCTCCTCTCCCTCTCCCTCTCCCTCCCCCTCCCTTCCCCTCCCCTCCCTCTCCCTTCCCCTTCCCCTCCCCTCCCCCTCCCCCTCCCCCTCCCCCTCCCCCTCCGTCTCCCTCTCTTTCTTCCTCTCTCTTTCTCTCTCCTAGCTCTTACTTCTAAGAAAGTTAACAAGGAAAGCTGCCTGTACTGGTTTGTTCTAAACACTCTAAACCTTATTAGAACTACCACATCATGTCAACTCTCTGATTTCAAAGACTCCACATCTCCTGCATGAAGAATATTTACAGCAGTTGAGGTTTCATGTCTGCCAATCACTTAAAGGATATCTAATGTTAAACATGCATATCAGGAGCCTGACTTGAGTCCTGTCTCTTCCCTTAGTAAGCTCCTTACAAAGGCAGGAGAGTAGAGAGCCTATCTCAACATTGTAAACAATGTTTGATCATTCACAAGATTTCAAACCTTTTGTTTTTATGTCCTAAATATTCTTTACATTTTTGTCTCAAATAAAATTTAAAATCAGAATAACCTAGCAAATGAGCCAGAGTCATTCTCCTTCCTCGTATTCCCTGACTTTACTCCTTCCTTCTCTTTTCACTTCTAAAGTTATTTTTAAGATGATTTTAGATGCAATCTCACCGTGACCATGTTGAGAAACAAAACAGGAAATATACAGAAGCACATAGACAATGGTGTCCATCTCTTACACTATTCACCTCACAAGACAAAACTGCAGCATCTTTTCTTCAATATTTATATGTTCTCTAAATATTTATATGTTCTCTAAACTTTACAAAAAGTTAAATAAAAACATTTTCAGAAATTTATTTTAATTATACATTTTGCATAAAGGCATATTGTGTGACACTTTTAATTTATAAAGCAGGTTTCCATGTTAACAATCTATGAGGGGTTTCGTGAAAGTGTTTGAAAAGTGTAAATCAAAAGCATTAGCACCCCCTCGTGGTGCAATGAACTTATAGCACAAAGTAGTATCAGTCAATTTGCCTCCATTTTCTCTTTCATCTCACTTTTAAAGTGCAAGGCTATTATTAAGTCAATTTGTAACATGCATTTTAAAAGACACTTTGGTTGGTTATTTGCATATGTGAGTGGATAATAAAATGACTCAAAATGTACAAAGTAATACATGAATTCATAGAGAAATTTAATACTTTGTCATACTGTTACAGAACTCTGCTATGCTCTTTATAGTATTAGCATATGCTTAATTTAGCGTAGTTAGTAGATTATTTGTATTTCCTTGGCTTTTAATTCTTATTATGGCCATTTGATTACCATTGGGTATATGTCCCACTAGTGCTTAGATTTTTTTTAGGACTGGTTTGTAATTGAAAATTATATGTAGCGTTGGCTTGATACGAAGTACAGGGCTTTTTGTATACCCGGGCTGCCTGAACTCACTCTTATACCAGGCTGACTCAGAAATCCCCATGCTTCAATGCCTCTTGAAAATTAGATTCATTTAACTGTGCTCACCAAACGCTGGATAGTAAATTAATAATTTAAAGAGTATGTGTGGGACCTCAGAGTCTATGCTTGAGGCTGCTGATATTGGCGACTCTGAAGAGGAGACTGAGAGTAAGCACCATTTAGTACAAAGAATGTTTAAATTTTATATAAAGCAGTAGAAGCATTTACAAATATTTCATATGACTACTTAAACAGTAGAAAAGATATATTGTTTTAGAAATTAATTACACTTTTCTAACATAATGTTGTATTGTGCTGTTCAGAATAACCTGAGATTTTCCTGCCTCTGCCTCCTGCAAGGTGAGATTGAAGGCAGCCTGTGCCACCATTCCTGGCAAATAACTGTAACTTTAAAAAGAGCAATGCCAGCCGGGCGGTGGTGGCGCACGCCTTTAATCCCAGCACTTGGGAGGCAGAGGCAGGCGGATTTCTGAGTTCGAGGCCAGCCTGGTCTACAGAGTGAGTTCCAGGACAACCCGAGCTACACAGAGAAACCCTGTCTCGAAAAACCAAAAAAAAAAAAAAAAAAAAAAAAAGAGCAATGCCTTAAGAAATGAATAAATTAACTACATAATCATGTGTAATAAGCAATTTTTTTACTTGAATGACAAATCAGAAGAATGCATTTTGACCACAGGGCTTTTGTCAACACCAGTTATCAAGGGAACGGTGCATTTAGTACAGTAGCTGATACGCAGTCAACTCTTTAATCATTAGTTTACTTAGCTATTCGCACGACAATGTGTTCAATACAACATTTGGCAGCATCTCCAGACATTAGTTTCTCAGAACTTTATGACAATAATAGTGACTAAAAGACTAAGTAAGAAGGTGTCCTTCCTCTGCTAGTGAGGGAGTTCTGTATGGGACTGTCGCATCAAATGGGCGGCTGAACTGTATGTGTGGCACACATGCCACTCTGCCTGCGAGTTGGGAAGACGATCACCAACAGGATTTGGTTCTCTGCTTTGACCATTCGGGGCCCAGGAATCAAACTCAGGTCATCAGGGTGGGTGGCAAGTGCCTTTATCCAATGAACAATCCAATCAGCCATTAAATGAGCATTTTAAAGAATCTTAGTTTCAACAATTTCCATCTCTAAATTTGTACCATATTTAGCAAAAGAAAAATAAAACTTTGAATATTAAATGCATATAAATATATAATAAAATATATTTATTATAATTATAACTAACATATTTTATTTTTAATTTTTATTAAAATAATTATTTTAAATGATAATTATAGATAAATTATTATATAAAATAAATATGTAATAAAAGATATATGATATATCTGTTATATATTATGTATAATTATATATTTATATTATATATGTATGTTGGATTTAGCCTTTATTACACAGTATAAGTATCCTTAAATTTTTGGCAAAAAGTTGTAATTTCTTTTAAAATATCTCCATGTGGTTATAATATTATTGTAATAATAATTATTTCTTCAGGAGAAAGTAAACAGTGTGAAAACTGTATGTATTTGCTTGTATGTCAATATAAAAATATTACTTAAAAGGCACTAATCAATAGTATAATATAAAGTATAAAATAAAAGTAATTAAAAATTTAAGAGATGATAACTATTTTGATGTATAAATAACACAATTTTATTTATTAAAAAGTAGAAAAGAAAAATATCTATTAGCATTGTGTCTGTCGGGTCCACCATACCCAAAGGGAGCATGCATTGTTCATCAAGAATTTCAAAGTAAAAGTCAAAATGGAAAGAGTTTAATAACTGACCTCAGAACTACAGATCTATTAAACCGAATTAAGTCCCCACAAAGTGACAGAATTACAGTTCTTCAAAGCAAGTAAACCTCTAAAGATCAGGGCAAGTGGAAAGTCATGTTCCATGGGACTTAACCAGGAGACCACCATTGGGTGCTGTCCCTAGCAGGAGTGAGTGCTTCAGTCCCAACTTTTCCATGAGACCTCTTGAAATCAATCACACCCATCTCTTTTGACAAAAGTATCTGTTTCCCACTTCAATGATCTGATAAGTGAGAAGTGAGACTCCATCTCTCATGTCCAATGCATAGAGCTACAGTCGGCAACTCAAACGGTGCTGGAACTATGAGCCGGCAGAAACATAACCGAAGCACTTGAGGAAAGGACAGCTTGAGTGACTAGAAAGTACTATGGTCATAGTGACAGAGGTCACAGGGTACATCTGCCTGACAGGAAGAGTGGATGGAGAGCAACTGCTGTACATCACTTTTAGCTGTAGATGTTTATTTTATGCTGACTTAAGAGGGTATACCATTTTGATGGCATTTTAATATGATTACCAAGAACAAGAATATATCATGTTAGCTGTCTATAAGTATTCATATGTGTAGAATTAGAAACTCATGACACTGTGGCTGCATCTCTTCTAGGGATATTTCCAACTTACAATGGTGTGTTTTTCTTCATTTGTAGACATTAAGCTAATATACACAGGCCATGTTGAGTTTAGATTTTATATAAACTTATTATTTTACCTAAAATAGCTTCCAGATGCCAAGCTAATAAATATTAAAATTTTTATACACAAGAAAGTAAAGAATTTGCCCTCTACTTGCTTGATTGAAACTCTAACAAGCACAGAAAAATCTTCCAGTGTTGGCTCATTTGGAATGTATTCTACTTTTGAATAAATTACCACTGCTGTTAGGTTTTGACAAGTAAAACGGTGAAATCTGGGGTAGGGTGCAACTCAGGGGTAAGATATTTGCCTAGTATTCATGGTGCCTGTGTTTGATCCTCAGTACTAGGGAAAGAAATTAAAACATGTACACGAAATGGAGTAGAACTGAAAATCAGATCTCCTCGTAGGTAGAATAGTAGCTCTCATGCATCTGTTTTGAGTTTATGTGAAATGAGAGACAAATGCATGCGTTCAGTTCTTACATGTAAGACAAAACAGTAACCATGACTCACACTGGGGCTCCCTCGCTGCAAAAAACAAAAAACAAAACAAAACAAAAAAAACAAAACAAACAAAAATCCTTTTGTTTTTATGCAGTTTCAAAAGCTTCAGGCCATACTTGGTTAGCTTTATTACTTTTGAGGGGTTGGAGAAAAACAGTATGTCACATCAGGGAGCACATGGTGGAGAAAAGCTTGGAGCGGCTGAGGAAAAAAAAAAGAGACGAGGCCAGGGCACCGACATCTCCATCCTAGCTGTGTTCTGATGACTTTCAACTCATTTGGCTAGACTTATTTCCTAAGGTTCCCACTACCCATCAATAGCACCACCGGCTGGCAGCAAAACCTCAATGCATAGGCATTTGAGGGATAGTTAAGTTCCAACCTAATAGTCGGCAAGAAACATAATCTGTTCTCAAAAGCTTAAAGCATAATAAATTGCAACAGGGAGGGTCTTTACTGTATGCCATAGTGAGAAATAAATAGAGGAACTGTCTTAATTTGAAAGATTGTAATGTATTCTTTTCCTAATTTTGCAATCCAAATGAAGTAAAGTGGCATGCAGAATATCAGGCAGGTGAGTAATTTCTGACAGAAGACTGATAGAGAATATTACATAATGGGGAAGGTAAGGAGCTAAAGTAGCATTTCTCTTAGTTTGCCATGGCACCACTTTTCAGTTCTTTTCCTATTACTTTGGATAAAGATAGATATATTCTTGACTTGACTGTGCAAATGTGGAACAGCTGATTATATGGGAAAATTGAATTAACATTTAAAAAATATTATAAACCATGGTGAACAACTCACAATGCACATTAAGGAAAATATCAGCTTACAAAATTCCAATGGCATTAACTAAAATATAACTCAGTGGTTAAATAAGCCTGAGGAATTACTGGTAATGAGATTTAATTTTATTTAGTAACTGTAGACCTTCTCAGAACTTTTAATCACCTAATGTTTATTGACAACCTGCTAGACAGTAATATGATATTAAGAGTTTAAAATCCTTGTTTGATTACAGGTTTCTGCTCCCCTTAAGGAATATCACAGAGGACTATTTCCTGAGATGAACTTTCTATGTAATAACAGCTAATCCCAATAGCTAAACTTAAGTTTACTTAGAATCATTGTAAAACTATATGTTTACAGTATATTTTAAAATGCCGCTGCAATGAGTAGTGAATGAGAAGGAATCTCTACTATAGAGATTCTATATTAGCCAAGAATAGAAACTGAACATGGAGGTGAGGGTAAAGTAGTACTAAATAATGTGCAAGGTAAGTGTTCTCCAGCCCTGTTGTCCTCAGAGCCACGATCCATAGTGTCACTGTCTATGGAGAAGCATGTTCGGTGGTGTAATGTAATAGAATTACACACTACCAGTCTTACTTGTCCAAAACCGAAAAAGAGATACACTGTTTTGGTCAGATCATTATATTTTAACGAGGACACTATTTTAGAGAATTCTGTAGCAGTCAACACATGCATCAAGCAGCTACAAAATAGCATCTATACATGTTCATAATTGTTCATATACCTGCAGCTACATTGGAACAATGATGCTAGTCCTAGTCAGGTACAGATGGGAGTCTGGCTCTTAGCTGAAGATTAGATGTTTAGGGTTCTTTCTATCTATTTCTCACTATTCTTGGATCAACAATTAGCCAGTGCACACTGTGCCTATGGGAGTAAAGACACACAAGACAGAGGTGTTAATCTGGTGGTTTCTACTCGCCTCATCTACAACGTGCACATTTCATTTCCATCCACTTTTCCTTTCTAAGGCAAAGGTCACACATGGTGTACACTCAGGAGTTGGAGAGAACAGTATGTTCTGAGTATTGTAAAAAAGATGAATATATATATATCATATATATATAATACACAGGTAAGTGTGAGAATAAAAAAAGGAGAAATAGTTTAACTTAGTATAAAAGTACATTAAACTGGAGAAAGTCATGAAGAGAGTCTTGGGGTAGTACAAGTTCCTGTGAATTAGGGCACTGCAGTTGCAAAATATTAGAATTTTGGCAGAATGTAAGACTGTTTGGGGGAGGCATGATCATTGTACTAAAGTATCTGAGGCCTTGTAGGAAAAAAGAGCCATGAATTATTAAGAGTTGCCTCAGGAGACCTAAACAATAGAAAATGCTCTATAAAATATAATCAGGCAATGCACTGAAATTATCCACATTGTTATGAAACACACGAAACCTATTCTAAGCAGAAATCATCACATTGCAATTCCTCAGAGCTGTGTGCATTCACAACCCAGGCAGCAGCATACACGGACAGCAGACCTACAACCCAACAAGACAGCAGGCATACAACCCACAGATAGCAGGCATACAACTCAACCAGACAGCAGGCATATAACCCACTCAGACGCGGGCATACAACCCACCCAAACCACAGGTATACAACCCACAGACAATAGGCATATAACCCACCCAGACAACAGGCATACAATCCACAGACAGCAGCATACAACTAAACATATTGTTCATAGTGAATTCAAGCATAGTAATAAAATTTGGGCCAATAAGTGTAAAATACTTTTAAAAGTACCCCCAGCATAGCTTCAGGAGATGCAATATTTCTATGAAATGATAAATTATCATGAGGTGATCAAAATATAGATTAATGAAGTGGAGTTTGTTCCTGAATCATAGATGTCAAGATTATATGTTTTTTTCACTTTCTGGAAATTACAGTATGAATTGTTTTTTTTTTCTCTCTCTCCCTCCTTCCTTCCCTCCTTCCCTCCTTCCCTCCCTCCTTCTCCCTCTTCCTCTCTCTCTCAGTGTGTGTGTGCGTGTGTGCGTTTTTCTGAGAATAGTGATTACAATAATACTGTAACACAAAACCTACAAATGTAACTAATGTTTGTATTTATATGGTGAAACTGTGAGCTGTAGTATAATATAACCTCTAGAGCTGGTACTATTTTAATGACATCAACTAGATATAGTTATGGACATCAATTAATATAAAAAATATTTAATAATTTGCTTAATTAAAGCAATATATATAATGATTGTTAATATCCAAAACTCCTTTTATTTATTTTTATAGTAGATAGAAACCTTAGTAAAATATGTATATATGTAAATCTGTGTGAGCAACAAAAGTGAATACCTTGGTATCCTTAGCATTACAGTATTGAAAAGGCCATTTGGCAATTTCCCTATGCTTCTTCATGATATGTAAGTGTTAGTTAGTTACCATGATATATGAGCCTGTCAGAGAAAGCATTTTTCCTTTTTCTTTGTCTTTGTGTATATAGGTATAGGTGTGTATGTAATCTCCTGTGTGGGGAGAGCAGTATGCCCATCCATGTGTGCATGGTAAGCTGATAAGCCAGAGGAACACACTGAGCTCCTATTTAGCTGAAAGAATAATAGATAGCATTTTTACAGTGGTCTTCAGCTTCAGGGCAAAAAAAAAAAAAAGTGCATGGAGTGATTCTTGCCTTAAAGGGTCCTTATAAGGAGATTGAGCAAGGCTTCTACAATGCATCCTGATGCTATTATGAGACAACCAACAAACAAATCTGTCCTGGAGCTGAGAGGTTTCTGTGTAGACAAGGGCACAGGCTTTCCCTTCAGGTGGAGGATGAGGCTAACTGATCTAGTGCTGTCAACCTTGTCTTATGTGTGCATTTGTGCTCTCAAAGCTTTTGCCCCAAGAACCAACAAAATCCCTGCTCTAAGGTTATTGTTAAAGCTTTTTCTATCTGCCTTGTGACCAGTTGGAGGACAGCAAAAGCAGGATGTATAGCACTCTTTTGGGTAAAAGGAACTCTTGCCTGCATATCTGAAGCCAGATGCCACATGTCATCTCATTTAATACTTTTGGCCATAGTATATCCTATTATATTATAATTTCAGTTTAACAGGAACATCACAGGAGTTAAATGGCACTTAGATACTGAATATGTATGTCACACACACACACACACACAACACACACGCACACACACACACACACACACACACACACACGGCAAAACACTCTTCTTGAAATGTAGGTTATGACCAAGCAGCTGTGGCTAGAATCACAGAGACTGCTTGTCAGGCTCCTGACTGATGGCTACATGGCTGGCATAGGGACACCCTTTGTATAACAAGAGGTTAATGGCATATCATCAGGATTACACTAGGAGGGCAACATAAAAAGCAAATGCTAACTTTGGAGTTTGTGCTGTGTTTTAATTCCATCACAATGAGAGAAGACATTAGAAAATCAACTTCAAGGTGGAAACACATAGCAGTTTTGGAAGTTTCCATCAAAGCTGAGTGCTCTGTTAATTTCACACTTGTATCTACACAGAAACATCATGATTAATTGTCATGGCAGAGAAAAGGTGCTTTGTTGGTAGCTAGGAAGTAGAGGGAGAAAGACACAGAGAATCCAGGGATGAGATAGACTCTTGAAAAGCGTATCTTCACTGACCTAAGTCCTCCAACTGGGCCCTACCTTTTAATATCTCATTTGACTAGTAACTTATCTGTAGATTAACCACTAAATTAACCTTTTAAAATCACATTTGTGCTCTCTTGATCCAATATCTTATAGTAATACCAGCAGCTGGGAACTAAGCTTTCAATCTGGAGTCTTTTGGAGTAATATTCAATAACCCTTATAACATGTAACAAGGGTTACTATTGCAAGATGTGTAGCATACCAAGAGAAGTGCAAACAATTGAAGCCAATTCAAGTATTACAATGAACTTTATTTGCATTGTTCTGTTGTATGAAGATTGCATTCCTAACCCGAAGAGTGCACAGAGATGTTGCTGCAGACTGGAAGTTCATTGTGCCATCTTTCTACATGGGGCATGCATCTCCTTTTATTGTCCACATGTTTAAGTATGTTCTGTTTAGAGTCAGCAGCATGGCTAGGAACACACATTTGATGAGTTTTTTTTTAGAGATGAACAACAGAAAGAAGGTACAAGAAAAGAAATAGTGAAGCTAAGGGAAACCATGAAGATTAGCCCCAAACTTACATTTTCATAAGCCAGATGCATCTTCACAACTTTATCTGTTGACCATATCCAGTGATTCTGCATTTATCTTATGATATTTGTCTTCTGTTAATATTTCTGCTTGCTTCCAAGGAGAAAATTGTCTTTGATAAAAGAAATTCAGGTTTCCAGATAGCTATTTTCAGAGCTTAGTAGCCAGGAGAGAAGGAGCTAAGGTGTGGGGGCGGGGTCATCAGTTGGGGGAGATGGAAATGAAAGCCCCCATTAAGTCATTGTTGTTAGAGGCAGCACTGATAATCTCCACTCTTCTTCATGGAGCTTCCTTCAGTTATCCAGCTTGGTTGTAAGAGAGAAGGGAAGATATCTGTTCTGCAGAAACAGCTTCCAGATACTTAAGTTAGTAGTTCTATACTCCAGGTATGTCAGGTGAAGCAATATAATAATGTGTTTAACCTTTTATAAAAACAATAGCTGCCACCATCTTCATGATTCTTTAGCAGCTACTGAATTTAGCGACAGAATTAATACTTCATCCATCCAGCTGAGTACAGGCTGAATTTCCCCTAGATTTCATTCTTGTACAGATCAAGGTTATAAATGGTAAAAGAAGCCCATGCAGGGGTTCTGGGAAAAGTAAGTGAAGCAGTGGGCATGGTGTTCCTGCCAGGAGGTCAGGAAACACGGCTCCCCAAAGCCTAGAGTTCTTGCCTGATGTCAGCTCTGGTCTAGGAAAGAAGATGGCTTATCTGGGTCATTCGTGAATTACCAAAATGAGGTTGTGCTCCAGAGGGTCTTTTTGGGCTCTTATTTGTCTTTGCCCTGTCCCCATCTCATACATTTTTCTTCCTCTGTGCCTCATTTGTGATTATTAGCCCAATAGAAGTGGAAGTAGCAGCCTCTTGGACTGCACAGCGAGTCTACATGTGGGTGAGGAGCAGCCTCTCAAACTGCTTCACATCCACCTGTGTGTGATCACAGGCTGTGATTAATCTTGTATTCTGTCTATCCTACTTAAAGGACTTCTATTCCTTTCAGAACATAAGTGCAGGGGGTGTGTGTCCTTAATAAGGCCAAGTAGACCATGACTGAAGGACTTAATGTATTTTTATGATTCAATAAACCTATTGGCTATGTGTCTGAAAAGATAACTGGTCAACCTAGAATACAGAGTGAGATCCTATCTCTCAATCAATGAACCCCTAAGCCCTCAAAGTCTACTATTTTCTTTAACCTCATAGTATCTCCTAGCAATTTTTTTTTGAGATATATCAACAAATTTACTCTTAAACAAAACATTACATAGGTATATCTTACATTGATAGAAATCTTTATAATAGATACAAAATTAAAGTTATAATTTTTTTACATTGGTACAGAATTTATTTTGTACAAATTTAAAGTTTTCATTGGTATGAATTTCTTATTGATATAAAATTTTAATATTTAATATTTGGGTAATTCTTACTACCAACTAAAGCTCCAAATACAAACATCTCACAAAAATAAATTTTGAAATACTATATGCAAACTTTTAAACAGAGAAGTAAAACAAACTACTTATAAATGAACTTGACAATGAAAATCCACAGGTCAAACTTTACCCACTGTATGTCTTTTAAAATGAAATTTTATTAGAACACAGTCATGGTTAATTTTCACATGCAATGGTAGAATTAAATGTTTATTTAGCTCTTTAGAAAACTCTTTTTCTTTATCCCTATTCTGGAACTTATATAATCCCTTGGAAATTTTTTATTGATTTTTATTTTATTTGCTTTGATGTTTTGCCTACATGTGTGTCTGTTTAAGGGCATCAGATGTCCTGAAACTAGAGTTATAGACCAATATGAGCTACCACATGGGGACTAAGATCTGAACCTGTGTCTTCTGGAAGAGCAGTAGTGCTCTTAACCACTGAACCATCTCTCCAGCCCCTACATTGTCACCTTTTAAAAAGTAAATCTAATATTAATAAATTATTGTTTTCTATTTTAGAAATATTTTAGAATTTCTTATATAAAAGTAGGACATAAATAACAAAAGACTGAACTTCCATAGAATCTCATATATCTTTAATGTTAATTCCTATGTACCAATCATAAACTTGATAGTGAATATTGTGTGATACAAATAATTACTTCACATTTAAAGTAGACTAATACGTTTTACTGAAAAGAAACTTTTCCATTATTACATAACTAAAGTGAACACAACAATTTAAAACCCACACTCTAAGGCAGTGCCAAGGAACCCAGTACTCTGGAATCTGAGACAGAAGGATCTTCATGAATTTAAGGTCAGACTGTTCTGCATAATGAGATCCAGGCCAACCTGGAACACAGATTTAAATTATTTCTCAAAAAAATACCTCTCATATTTCCAAATTCTCATCATTAACTCAGAAGCTCTCTGAAATATTTACTAGACTTTCAGCAATAACTAAAGTAGACAAATATTTCACCATAGCAGTACTCAATGTAATTCTACATAGAATTAAAAACACAACCTTGCAAATAGCTGTGCATAAAAAGTTGAAAACTTCTTGAAAATTCTTGTAGAAAAAATTTAATTACAATAAAAGTAGTTTTTCTTCTTCTTTTTTTTTAATGTACTATAATGCTTAAGAATAGAATATTGAGTAAGAGTCCTATATAGACAGCATTAACCTGACCTATTCATGTGTAATTTGAAATTTCCTTCTAAGCTGTTCTCTACTCCACTTTACTCCCCTTCTCCCCTCTCTTTGTCTTCCCTTCTCTCCCTTTCCTCTTGATCTTAGACACAAGTTGTCGAAGACCTGGTTTGTAGCAGATGCTCAGAAGCTGTTTGGAGAGTGAAGACAATGCTTCCGTGTGGCTTTGGCCTGATCTCTAAGACACTGGGAGAGCAGCCTTGTCATTGCCAGGTTTGATTTGCCTCTGAGAATGTAATTGGATCCAACTCAGAAAGCAGTGGGACTGTATGCTAGAGATGAGCTAAATGGATGTCCATGATGCAGCCACATAGCAGGCAAGGACACAATAGTAAAAGGGATACTATGGAGCAAAGAAAAGAAAACACAACCAGAAGTAGTGGAAACAGCAAAGTGACGGGACAATTTTCTGTAGATATTTCTACCTTCTCAGTCACACTAAGGAAATGCATGGATGACTTACAATGCTTTCCTGGGAGTTTTCTGCTGTCTGGTGAGGTTCAGGCCCCAAGAGGAAGGCCACCAAGGCAGCTGGAAACCCTTGCCTCTCTGTTCCTGTTCACTGCTTTGGTAGCAATGTTTCACAGAGTAGAAATGTAAACCAGTATCAGACTTCTGCTATTTATTCTTGCAGAGATATCAGGATCAAAATTAGAAACATTCAGAGAAAAAAGATGACTGTCCAACTCCTCATTCTTTATGTCTACACACCTCAAAATTCAAGAAACAAACAAGCATACGACTCAGAAAAACTTGCCAATGTAAACCAACTCCTATTCAACGTCCCTTGCAGCCTTGCCCCAACTAACCATGTCAGTCAGATTGCTGGAAATTTAATATAGTGGAAAAACATGCAAATGGAAAATCTTCCAGTGGACAAAATGTAATCTGTTCTTAACCAATATAGTCACTTCAATTCTTAAAAAGGTTTGCTCATTTAATTTTATATATATAATTTGCAATGCAGGTATGAGAAGGCCAGACTAGAGTCTTTGGAGTCTTCTGATTCTTTGGAGCTGGAGATACAGGTGACTGTGCATCACCTAATGTGGGTGCTGGCAGCTGAAAACAGGTCTTCTAGAATAACAGCAAGCACCCTTAATCACTGAGCCAGCATTCTAGCTCCTAGTTGTTTTAATTTTTAGGAAACAACCTCATCAAACTTCTCCAAAATTAGCTAGGAAATTGTGACGTTACTTTAAAAAAACTCATTTCAAACTTTGTTTTGTAATACACCAACATGTCTCTGATAACAAGATTCTCTTCTACAGCCAAAGAATAGTTGGAACAACAGGCTATTCTCTTACTTTAGAGAGAGAAGAAACCCACATCTTGTACCTGAGGAGATGACTTGTCTGACGTCAAGGGAACCCAAGTTGAGAGCTTAGCTGACCATGAGCCCACTGCCTGACATCATACTGTTCTCCCCTCACTTGTAGACCTATTCCAGTTTAAAACCATTTCCATTGTTAGAGCTAGCCTACAAAACATACAGGATAGGTGGTATGCTTTTATTTATCTTACAAACCTGCTACATTCCCCAGGTCTAATTCCGAGTCAATAGTTTTACAACCACTTTAGGAATAGTCTCTAATTTCAGTTGTATTGTCTTTAAATGGAAAGCTAAAAAATTGTGTGATTAAATTGTCATCCTTTCGATGGCTAGAGTTTTGATAATCAAGCATATATTATTTCATATTTGTTCCTTTGAAATGAACATATCTTTTTTGAGAAAAAATATCACTAGCAAATGCTTATTTTAAAGTTTATTAAAATTGGAGGTTTTGTTCATTTTTAAAGTAAGAAAAATATAAATGAAAAGTATTTACATGTGAAGTTTCTTTATGTGAACAAAGAATATGTATAAAGATTTGCCTCATGAAGAACTATCCAAAGCAAGCTGTCCTAGCTAAGGAAACACACACTCAGCAGTTATAGACGGTTTATTTGAGATATTAAATAAAGTTGGGTATTTCTTTTCAGATGTCATCTTGTCTTAGTCAATGCTAAACATGGCCCCTTTCAGATTTTTTTGAAGCTAAACATGTTTATCCTTTGCTCTACCTGTTTAATTTTTCTCTAATAATCCTGTTGGCTCCTTCCTCAGTGTCTTCTAAAGCTTTGTCCACTTATTTTGTTCTGTCTTTCATCAGTTACTTTATTATCCAAGCTAATATCGATATCTTCACTCATCTGAGAAGGCTTTTTTTGTGTTATGTGTTTAATTTTTTAAATTTATTCATTAATCTTTTTTTTTACAGTCCAAACTTTATCCTCCTCCCAGTCCATGCTCTGACTGTTCCACATCCCATACCTCCTTCCCCATTTCCAAGAAGATGCTCCCACCCCTACCCCACCACTCCCTGGAGCCCCACATCTCTCTAGGGTTAGGTGCATCTTCTCTGATTGAGTCCAAGCCTGGCAGTCCTCTGTTGTATAGGTATTGGGGCCTCATATCAGCTGGTGTATGCTGCCTGTTTGGTAGCTCAGTGTTTGAGCGATTCCATGGACCAGGTTAGTTGAGACTCCTGGTCCTCCTACAGGGTTGCCCTCCTCCTCAGCTTCTTCCAGCTTTTTCCTAATTCAACCACAGGGGTCAACAACTTCTGTCCATTGGTTGGGTGTGAATATCTGCATCTGACTCATTCAGCTGCTTGTTGGGCAGTCATGGTAGGCCTTTCCCACTTTTTCTTCTTTATATTCAGTGTATCTGTTTTATTTTGAGGTACTCGATCCACTTGGACTTGAGCTTTGTGCAAAGTGACAAATATGGATCTATTTTCATTTTTCTACATACAGATTGTCAGTTAGATGACCACCATTTATTGAAGATGCTTTCTTTTTTCCATTGTATATTTTTGGCTTCTTCATCAAAGATCAAGTGTCCATAAGTGTATGACACCAAAAATTCTACCAAAGAACTTCTACAGCTGATAAACAACTTCAACAATGTGGCTGGATATAAAATTAACTCAAAAAATCAGTAGCCTTCCTTTATACAAATGATAAATGGGCTGAGAAAGAAAATAGGGAAACAACACCCTTCACAATAGTGACAAATAATATAAAATATCTTGGGGTAACTCTAACCAAACAAGGAAAGCTCTGTATGACAAGAACTTCAAGTCTCTCAAGAAAGAAACTGAAGATCTCAGAAAATGGAGAGATTTCCCATGATCATGTATTGGCAGAATTAACATTGTAAAAATGGTCATCCTACCAAAAGCAATCTACAGATTCAATGCAATCCCCATTAAAATCCCAACACATTTCTTCAAAGACATGGAAAGATCAATTCTCAAATTCATCTGGAAAGGCAAAATACCCAGAATAGGGAAAATAATTTGTAACAATAAAAGAACTTCTGGGGGAATCACCATCCCTGAACTCAAACTATACTATACAGCAATGTGATAAAAGCTGCAAGGTATTGGTACAGAGACAATGGAATAGAATTGAAGAGAAGGGTTTTTTTTTTTTTTTTTAAACTAGAATATGTTTTACTTAAGTACAAGTGAAGCAGAATACATCACAGACACATACTGAGCATTAGAAATGCCCTCTTTCCTTGTCCAATTTTAACTCTCTCAAACAAATAATCTAAGATATGAAACACAAGCCTCCTAAAATCTTCTAGCTGGATTTCATTTGAGTTATCTTTAACTCTCTGAGAGACCTGAAGTTAATGTATTTAAGGAAACAAGAAAACACTTTAAAAAAATAAAAGTCTCATGCTTTTACTGTAAACTTCTACAGATTTTGGATATGGTCCCTGACATCTTCTTACAATGCTTCTAATAAACAGCATATATACATATATAATAATATAGTCTCATATCTTCTCTCCAATTAGAGTTGGACATATTTAGAGATATTTCAGCCCTAAAATTATCTATGGTCAGAGTATATTGCTTCCTATATCTTGGTATATACTTCCTTATTTAGAGTGTAAATGGAATCCTAATTATATTTCTTGTTTCTTAAGAATTGTCTGGCTACTTATCAGATTAGATGGCTTTTTTGATAGTTTGTGAACTAATGTAACTAAGAGTAAAAGGCAAGGTGAGGCTGCATTAGAAGTAGATCAATATTGTTGGAATGAGAAAGTGTCCCTAGAGACAGTCAGTGGTGCCCTACAAACAACATATTTATATGTCTTTGAAAGTTATTAATTTACTAATCTGTAATAGGAACTCAAAGTGTAAAATGTTATCCAGGACATTTACCTTTTAAATTTTATAGTAACTAATGAAAATATATTAATTAGTTACTTTCCATTGCTATAGTAAAATACCATGACCAAAATCAACTTAAAAAAGAAAAAGTTTATTCTGGTTTCTGTCATACAGAAATACAGTGACTGTAGTGGGAGGAGCTATTATATGGCGACAGGAGCAGGGAACAGACAGATCACACTTCATCTGCCCACAGGAACACACAGCAAGAGTAGTGATCTTTAAACCCTGAGCAAATGACATATGTCCTCCAGAAACACCCTACCTCCTAAGGGTCCATAACCTCTCAAACAGCTCAACCAACGCAGGGGCCAAATGTTTAAAAAAATGAACCTAGTGGGAACATTTCTCATTCAAACCACCTTAGTAACATGCCACGTTTGGATGCAGGGTTAGTAATCACGTATATCTATGAAGGTTGGGATATAAATGGGAACCCTAATTTTATTCTATAAGATTCAAGTTATAACATTCTCCAGATCTTTGGCCTGCCAGCCCCATTCCTGACACATGCTCAGTAATTAGGTATAAAGACAGAAAACCCAAATCTTATCCCTTAAGCAGTTCCAATTTGCTGAAAGGACCACACACAGGGGCAGGTTCCAAGACACTGTGGTCTACACAAAACACGTTTACTTTCTTATTACCAACATTATGTGATAAAGCTTTCCACAAGAAACTGGACATGCAATATTGCTGGTCACTTGGTGCATACCATGTCATGTCCTTTTCTTTCAGTGCCTTCCGGTGCACTTCAAAGCCCTCTGGTAGGCTTCCAAGTAAATATGCATATAAATTACTCCGAGTTTCCTTTCCACTTCCAAACAACCAGAAGCTCAGAATTTGGTAAATTGTGCTGACCTTTATCTCTGCCAAGGGATAAGATGGAAATGACTTTTTTTGTAACTGTTGGATGAAAACAAATGCTTTTGTTTGTTTAAAAGAGCAGCAGAGTCACAAGAAGCCTCGCAAGAGAATGGGCTGCCCAAGTCTCTGACTCACTTTGAAATCTTGCTTCCTCTTTTCCTAGTGATTAGGGGAGACAAATCCTTTATTTTGTTGTTGCTTTTTAATTTCAAATTATTCTTTTTAAAAATTGATATTTTCTTTATTGACATTTCAAATGTTATTCTCTTTCCCAGTCCACAACCCCCATACCCCCTAAACCCTCATCCCATTCTCCCTCCCCTGCTTCTATGAGGGTGTCCCCCCACCCAGCCACCCACAGATGAATTCTTTGTATTAATTTTGATTCTGGTCTCAGAGCTACAAATAGCAGGAAAGAATGGAAGGTGAATATTTGAGTAAAATTTTCATAACATGAAACTGTAAAACTTGATGTCTTTTTAAAATAAAGCTTAGTGAATTGAATGGCCAGAAATAAAATTCCTATTTCTTCCCCCTAATGCCTCTTGAAAAGTTTTTCATGTATTTGTCTATACAGCTTTTCTGTTTTTCTTATCATAACATTGTCTACACTGCCATAAGAGTAATATTTCACATGCAAAAAAGCACATTGTAGCTCCCTTGCTGTGATTTTCCTCTCACTGTAACAGAAAATTAGTAAATATAATGGAAATAGCAAAACCTTCCATATATGAGCTCTTTGAGTCTGTTGGGAGTTCATCAGTTTTGAGGCGAACCCCCTCATAAGAATGATTCCATGATCTCTATTGGCCGTATAGGAATCCAGATTTTGTTGTATATCCCTATGCTTCATTAGCATTTCAATGCATTCTTCTACCCACAAGTCTATAGCTACAAAGAGCAATCCAGATGCCTAGGGTAGTGTACTGCAGTCTGTCATTGTCAGGTCACTCTCTGTGTTTTAATTACTCATAGAGGACATTCCTTTATGAAAACTTTGATGCATCTGGATGTGTGCTTGTTTTATGCCTATATCATACTTAGATTTAATTTTTGAAGTTGAGCATCTGTAGGTACCTGAGAATGTTGTGAAAACAGATGTAGGTATTTTTTCACATAAATGGGTTTCTGTATTAACAAAGGTCCTACATTTTTCTCATGACAGCTAAAGGAGAACAGTTCTTTATTATGTGACTAACACACATTTATCGAGTTCCTGCATGTATTTGTCTTTTTTTTTCATACTCTCTGGACAGTTTTAATCTTCAGGACCGAATTTCCTACCTCCTTATCAGTCCCACCACAGTTTACAGACTTGCCCATTTATGCTGTAATTTAGAGGACACATCAGAATACCATTAAACTTTCTTAATGTGAAATTCTCATTACAAGATCAAAAATTAATCTTTCACTGCATTCCTTTTCTGTGTCAGTGACAGCACCCCCACAAGGCTAGACACAGTAATCACCTTAAGTCTCCTCCACCCTCCTCACCTTGCTGGTATAACCTCATTAATCTGGATTCCTACACTCTCAGTTTGGACTCCAGATCTAAAGATCCAAAGATGACCCCTGCTTTCAGCACTGTGCAACCAGTGGAAACATTTCAAAAGATGCAAATCTGATCACAATGCGTTTCAAATTTGTGCCCACTTTCATTGCTACATCCTCTGCACTCAGTGTCCTCAGAAGACAGTCAGTTCCATCAGTCAGTCTCCCAGGAAGCTGCCTCTTCTTCTGTGAAGACTTCCATCCTCTCCTCTGGGTGCTGTATCACTCCTGATACTACTATATCATAAGGGTGTGTATTTGATTATTTTTTTGTCTCTTTCTACTCTATTTTAGCAGGATCCTGTTTTCAATCTTGGATTCATATGCACGTGTGTGGTAGTTCCTCATTTGGCTGTGTAGTTGTCTATGTACAACAAGATGTAGTATAACTAAAGACCTCAACGGGTAACTGGAAATAAGATCAAATGCTCCAGTACCACTGTTTCCTAAGTGTAATTATACTTTTGAGTAACTGTCTTTTCCTTCCTTTCCCAGTGTTTGCCCATTCCCTCCCCTTTCGACCCCTGTCTTTTCATCATCATCTTACCACTCACCTTTCCAACAATTGTGAGCATTTCCTGCTAATTAAGTTGTCCATTCTGCTATATTCTACGATGAGGGGACTATTAGATTGGCAACTTTCTTTCCCATGTGTTTGGTGGAAATTTTAAATTATTTTATGACAGACATATTTTAGTTTTTGCCAAAATGAATGCAACACATATTTGCTTTCTCAGATTTAAAAGAAGATATTAAATTGGTTATATTTCAGGCCATCAAAGTTATAGTTGAAGCGCCAAATAAAGTGAAGAATAAGCAACCATCTCATTCCACCCCATTAGATGAGGAGCCAAACATGGCGCCTGAAGAGACAGCGTCATCCTGCTCTATGTTAACTCAGAACAAGAGTGTTCAGGACTCATGCAGCGCTTTCATTGTTTTCCAGAACTCATAATTTTTCTTTACAGTATTAGTATTCAGAAATCATGAATGACAACAGAGATGATGGCATCCAGAGTCAGAGGATGGCCTTCTGACCCTCGAGCTTGGTAAGCTTCAGTCCCTACTTCACGTAGACATCTCCCACTTGCTTTTTCTCTAATTATGTGATCAGTTTTATTCAAGTGGCCAAAATATAAAGGCTGAGAATATTTAAAAATATTTCATTACCATCTGTTCCCATTCTTTGTCTTGCATTTCTGGCTGCCATACTCCATGCCTCACAATTCCTGTCCTGCCTAAGCCATAGTCACCTGGTTAGAAGGCTCCAGCATTCAAACCTCTTAGTAGAAAACAGCATGTGAGGGATAGCGATCTGTTTTTGGACCACAAGAGAAAAAGAGATCTGTTACTGTGGACCATGAGTAGGAAAGGGATCGACTACTGTAGACTGAATGTTAAAAGTCAAAACCACTAGGCGAAAGTCTCAGTGCTCCCGCAGAACATAGGCCTCTCAACTGGTCTTGAGAAGCTGATTACCAAATTCCCACATTTGTCCAGAGTTTGTTGGGTAGCAGGCAGCATGTAAGGAAATTAAGCACAGTCTAGTGGTCCTTGAAAGCAAGGTAGGGGTGATCTGTTTGCCTGCAGGATCTGAGTGGCACATGCAATAAGGAAGCACCAACAAACAAACATCAAAAGAAAAACATAAAACCAGCTCCTCCCACCTGAAACAAACAAACAAACTTCAGCTTTGTCCTGATAAAACACATATTTCTTGAAATAAGCAGTTTTATTACAGGTCTGATTTACAATAATTTGAACAGAGCACCCTTATGATGTATCTCCAAGTCATTTCTTTTAACTGTATAGCATTTTGGTCCAATTTTTTCCCTATCAATCTTAGAACTGGCTTTTTGAGGGAATCTGCTAATTAGGCAATTTAGTTTACAAGAAAATGATTCATGCACATAGAAAGTTAGTAGATTCTTCTTCAGTATAAAATTATATGCCTAAAATCTAAGTGCTGGTTTAAAAAAATCCAGCTATAAATAGTAACAAGGTAATTAGAAAACACAGAACATAGCAAACTTTATTTTACCATTCTAGGGAAGAAAGTACTTTCAGAAGTAAAATTCTTCCTCACACCAAGAATTTATTGATGCAGTAGAATTCAATAAAATAAACACTTTTCCATTTATATTTGCAGCTTTTTAAATGTAGAGATGACATAAGCATAGTCAACAAATAATATTAACAAGTTGGGTTTAAGAAAATTTATTGTAAGTATTCTTATTTTAAGAAAAATCAAGTCTGGCATCTGAACAATCTAATGGGAGTAAACTTGTGTGGATGGGCATGTGTGGAGGGGTCTGACAAAGGTGGGGTGTGTCCCCACAGAGGGAGGAGCTGACACAGGTGGAGTGTGTGCCCACAGAGGAGGGGCAGCACAGGTGAAGTCTGTACCCACAGAGGGAGGGGCTAGCACAGGTGGAGTGTGTGCCCACAGAGGGAGGGGCTGACACAGGTGGAGCTGGTGTTAGCTGGGACAGGAATGTTGACTTTCACAGGTCATGTGGGGATGGAATACATTCTACCTACAAATTACATTAGAATCCACAGAATTTGTGATTTTCTATAAAAAGTTTAAATATAAGATTGATGGACAGAAAGAACAGAAGCAGCTGACTGGCTACTTGTAGAGCCTTGTGGTCATGGTCTGCTTGTGTGGTCCTCATCTTCGGTGAGCCTCAGAGATGCTGGATGCTCTTTCAGACTCCACCATGTGCTCCTTTGCAGGATCCTGGGCTTGTCAAGACACACTGTCATGTCTTTCCTTGATTCATGTGCTACATACAATCTATACAACAAGATTACAGACTTCCTTTCAAGTTCACAAAGTTTGCATTGTTAGTAAGTCTCAAGATGATAATCAGGAAGTTATAAAATCATTTCTCTTTACAGGGTCAGTAGCCCTAGTATCTTTTTCTCTTTACAAGTTGCTTGTATATAAAATCAAACACTAAGGACCCACGTACAGTAGAAAATGAATGATCATCAGATGTGGGGGTTCACATCTTTAATCTCAAGCCCCCAGAAAGCAGACACAAATGGATATTTGTGAGTTTGAGGCCATGCTAGTCTACAAAGAAAGCTGCTGGACAGCCACAGTCACACAGAAAGACCTCATCTCAAGACAACAGAAACAAAGATCATGCTGAAGGGAGTGAGTGTGCTGACAGACTTGGGTGGATGATGACCAGTGCAGCTGCAGCTGTGCTGGGTGTGAGAGGAAAGTCAACTGACCTTTGGAGGTTATTTGGAGATGGATCCAATATTAATATAATACACATATAATGACTAGATCAAATGCTTAAATAGACGAACAAGGGGCTATCCATAAACTAGAATGGAATATAGAAAATAGCAACAGATGAGTTTGAGTACAAATACAGCATGTGACTAGACATTAAAGTAAAAAATTGGAATAAAAAGCATCAATGGACAATATCACTACATGTCAGGGTTAAAGGAAGAACCACAGAATGGAATGGGAATTTTTAACAAACCATAATCAAATTGTCAAAGGTTTAGTTGTTTGAAAAATAAAAAACTGCTACCATCATGCATGAGTCAAAGTGATAGTAAGACAGAAACTGTCACCCACTGAGGCATCAGGGTCATTTGGTTCAATGACTCTAGTGACCCATGGCAATTTGAAATATTTGTGTTTTTACTCTGTAAGTCAGCAAACGCACATCTGTGTTTTTTCTCTTTAAGAATTGTGTTATGGGGGCTGGAGAGACTGCTCAGCAGTTAACAGCACTTTGTGCTTTTATAGAGGACCCGGGTTTTATTTCTAACACACACATGAGAGTTCACAACCTTTTTAAACTCCACTTCGAGGGAATTCAGACACTTTTCCTACCCTCTAAAGGCACGGTTTGCACATGATGCACATGCATATGCAGTGTCAAACACCAAAGCACATAAAAATAAGAAATACTTAAATAAAAATGTGTGTACAAGAATATCACTTACAACTCAAATATGGATTTAGAAACATCTACAATTATTTTGCACACTGCAGGAAAGTTAGCATCCCTGGCACCTGTATAGTAGAAATGAGGACTAACCTGTATCTTTGAGCAGGTGAGGACGCCTTCTCTTATATACAGGTCACCTGGGCTCGATGGCACTTCTCTTGGTTGAGAAACTTACACACTTATCAACCTATAAAAATGGAAGAAGATAAATGTACTTTATAATGCTCATTCTGGAGAATGTGGAGTACCACCCCTTCTGAATGTACTATAATTCATTGTAGAAGAGACTACTGTAAGGCTATGTACAATATATTACTGTGTGCATACATTTTTTAATGTGAATTATTAGAGGTATATCCTCTACCACCTAAAACAATGAAATTAAAGAGCAACCAAGTTGGTGCTGTCATTTTTCCCTCAGAAGGGACTATGGAAAGCTTTTGGGGCACTTCTAGGAATTTGGCAGGAATTTGTCATTAGCCTAGGACATGGAAGAAGGTTCAAGATGAATACAGATGAAGAATGTATTCTTTGTATCTTGATAGGTTTTGTTAAGACTCTGAATACAGTAATCATGGGACCCTTGTTTATGCTTTGTTTGTTCCTTTATTACTCTTTTTATGCCTTAGGACTGACTACAGTCTTTGTATGTACTTAGAATGATATAAAAGCAGACTGGAAAAAATAAACCTGCTTCAGCCTCAGCATGGCTGGAGTCATGTTATAGTGTTGTCTAATTGTCTTTGTCTTTTCAATCCTCACTCCCTTACTTGAGACTCAGTTGACTGACTGAGCTGGCTTGGTCAAGGGACTGGGCCAGGACCCTGGAATTAGGACAATAAGAGACCTGACTGAAGGTTTTTTTAAATTACTTACAAAAAACAAAATCTTGGTATTTGTAATTCTACCAGTGAGTACACTAGACTAGTTGACCATTTTTCTACAACCTTTTCTATGTTGAAGTATTTAATGATTACATTTTACTTAGAAGTGTTTGACAAAATTATTAAGATGCACAGTGACTAATTACAGGGAAAAGGGTCACGCTAAGTGAAGAGTCCTTTTCACAAACAGATTCTTTGAACTAATATCTCCTAATTCCTGATGAGAAATGGCCACCTATCTGGAATAATAGGACTAATTGTAGTGTCTTCTGAGGATAACTGAGAGTTAGAACAAAGTCCATGGGAAAAAAGTCAGGAAAATGAATCCAGAAAGAAGAAATGGAATTGGAGAAGCAATTTTTATACTGTGTCTGTTAACAGGAGGGTATGTTAGTAAATCTTAAGAAAGTCTGACTTTAAACATGATGTGAAGTTCTTATAATTTAAATACAAGGTCAGATTAAACTTCTAGAAAGCAGGCAAGCAAAATGGAATGAAATGGGTTATTCTTATTATGAAGAAGGTTAGAACTGGAGATTAAACTGGACTTTGTTAAGCCATGTTAAAAACTAAAACCAACAAATTAAATACACGAATTCTACACAGTAAAATGTATAAGGGAAAAAAGAGAAAATAACAGTCACTAAATGTTTCCCGAGTACCATGCACCAAGTGCTGTTCTATACATCTTCAGTCTTTCAAACTGCACAATGGTGCTCTGAGTGGTGGCCCTGTATTGCCACCACTCAGGGAAATAGATTAAACATGTATTTGTGTGTCTGTGTGCATGCACAGTACTATTGCACTGTGTTATATATAGTGTACCTGTTACATAAATGATTGGTACATAGCTTGTAGCTTGTACTATCTATGCAACAAGACTATGATAGTACTGTATAACAGCCCTGTAAAACACTGCTCTCCTTCAATATCTTATCATTGCGTGTTTGCATGCATACACAGTAGTAAAGTATGCTTGCTACACAGATTAGTCCTGTGCACATATGCCCGTGTGCATGCACAGTTCCATGGTGTGTTTGTTACACAATATTTGGATCTTATACCTGTCAAGATCTATTACCTTTCCCAAGTTACTAGATCTCTCTGAACTTCAACTGTAATGGGATGATGTCATCATTGTAAAAATTAAATATCATGCATCATGTAAACATTTAATATCATGGCCAGCCTTTATTAAAATATATAAATACATAAATGTTCATATATAAACATTTACATTCACAAAATTACAAAATCTCTAATGCATTAATGTTTTATTTATATAGCTCTCTCTCTCTCTCTGTGTGTGACTGTGTGTGTGTATGTTATGTGTGTGTGTGTTCACATATGTAGTGTATGGGTCACTGTAAAGGCAGATGAAGGCATCAGATTCTGCAGTGTGTGGAGTTACAACAGACTTGGGTGCCAGGAACCAAACTCAGGTCTTCTGCAAGAATAGCAAGGACTCTGAACCACGAGCATTTCCTCAGTACCTGATCTACCAGCATTTACATTATAGGTGTGTAGATACTTCCTTGTGTTTTTTGTATTCTTCTGCTCTTTTATCCTGTGGCACGCACAGAAAATAAAAAATATATGGTTTTTATCAAGGCACAGATTCTCCCTATTTAGGATTAACTCTCCTGGAACTCATTCTGTAGAGTAAGTTGATGTCAAATTCATAGAGATCCACCTACCTACCTCTGCTTCTCAAGTGCTAAGATTAAAGGTGAGTGGTACCATCTCCCAGATAAAAAATGTTTAAGACCAAAGTGTGGATGTTTCAGTCCTTCTTAAAAGGGGGGACAAAATACTCAAGGGAGGAAATAAGGAGACAAAGTGTGGAGCAGAGACTGAAGGAAAGGCCATCCAGAGACTGCCCAACCTGGGGATCTATCCCACATAGAGTTACCAAACCCAGACACTATTGCATGGCAAGAAGTGCTTACTGACTGGAGCCTGATATAGCTGTCTCCTGAGAGGCTCTGCCAGAGCCTGACAAATACAGAGGTAGAGGGTCCCCAATGGAGTTAGAGAAAGGACTGAAGGAGCTGAAGGGTTCTGCAACCCACAGGAAGAACAACAATGTCAACCAACCTGACCCTCCCTCCAGAGCTCCCAGGGACTAAACCACCAACCAAAGAGTACACCATGGCTACAGCTGCATATGTAGCAGAGGATGGCCTTGTCAGACATCAACGGGAGGAGAAGCCCTTAATCCTATGAAGGTTTGATGCCTCAGTGTAGGGAAATTCGATGGTGGGGATGCAGGGGATGGGGGATGGGGTAGAAGGTTTGTGGAGGGGAAACCAGGAAAGGGGATAACATTCAAAATGTAAATAAATAAAATATCCTATTTTAAAAAGAGCTACTTAAAATGTGGTGTTACTGTGTATATAAACCTTTGTCTTTGCTTTTGAGTGAACTTAAATTTTCTCAATTATTTCAACTATCTCAAAGTTGAACTCAGAAAAGTTTCTATAAACTTTAAACTTCTCATCTTATTCACAGAACTTCTGCTGCACTATCAAATTGACATGTTTATAATTTTGTATAAGAATATGGACAAAAAAGGCCAGTCAAACAGAAAAGGTTTTATATACATATGTACAAAACAAGAGAGAGAGAGGAGAGGAGAGAGAGAGAGAGAGTGTTTTAGCTAACTACCAAGGAAAATGTGAGAAAGCCTTAATCATTAAATTGAGGAACAGGAATGACAAGATGGATCAGCCAGAATGAAGGCTTGCAACTAAGTCTGATGCCTGAATTTGATCCCTAGAATCCACATGGTGGAAGGAAAGAACCCTCTCCTCAAAGCTGTCATCAGACTTCCACATATACTCCCTGGTTCATGTGCATTCCCTGACAAAAGAAGTGTAAAAAATATTTTGTTCAAAAAATCTGTAATGAAAATGGGCTCTTACTACTACCCATGGAAACATAAAAAGTTGTCTTAGAAGGAAAACTCAGGACCATCACATAACAGAAGGAAGACTCAGGATTGTCACAAGACGGTGGGTTATATAACTTTGAAGAACTGATATGTTCATAATAAAACACAAGTCACCAAAACTAATGTATGAAAACCTGAACAGATCTATAAAGAGATTAAGTTAGTAATTTACTAGTTAGTGTACATCAAGTGGCTTTCCTGAAATATTTTGCTAATGATTAAATATGAATGCTTCACAGACTTCTAAAATAAAAGAGTGGAAGAAATGTTTCCCAATTCATGCTATAAAATCAGTATTGCATGACCCCTATGCCAGATGTAGACATTAAAATGTATAAGCCTGGTATCCCTTTTGGATATAGACACAAAAATTAAAATATGAGCAAACAGATTCCAGCAATATATACAAAATTTTAGACTTGTCAAAGAAAGATTCATTTTAAGAAGACACAGTTAATAAAACACATAAATGTCAACGATGCCACAGTAATGGTCTAACGATGATTAATATGTGCAATAAACATCAAAGTTTAACAAGTTTCACAATTTTAACTTAGCTTTGAAAGAAATGATGAAAGGAAAACCAATGAGAATGAATTTTCAAAGAAATAATGTTGGAGGCCGCTATGAACATTTGTATGTGACAGCCAGAAGCTGAAAACAACCCAGATGTCCCACCACAGAAGAATGGATACAGAAAATATGGTTCATTTAGACAATGGAATATTACTCAGCTATTAAGAATGAGGACATCCTGAGTTTTGCAGGCAAATGGATGGAACTAGAAAATATCATCCTAGTGAGATAATTAAGACCCAAAAGGATATGCATGGTATTTACTCACTAATAAGTGGGGTTTAGCAAAAAAAAATACAGAATACCCAAGATACAGCCCACAGAACTCAAAAAGGTCAACAAGCCGACGGGCCCAAGTGAGGATGCCTCAGTCCCAGTTGGGAGGGAGAAGAAAGCAATCACAAGTGGGGAGGGAGGGACATGGAAGAGAAAGTGGACAGGGTGGCAGGGAGAGGGGAACCTGATCTGGTATTGGGTGAGGGAAAAGGACTGAAGCCCTGAGGGCCAGCAGAAAGAATGGAAACAGGTAACCTCAGGAGGTAGGAGGTTGGGGGACCCTCCAGAATGTACTCAGAGACCTGGGAGGTGAGAGACTCTCAGGAATCAAAGAGAGGGACCTTAGATGAAACTCCTGACAGTAGGAAGAGGGGAGTTATAGAGACCACCTCCAGCAGGAAGACAGGGCCTCAAATAAGGGAGAGGGTTGCCATCTCACAGTCAAAACTCTGCTCCATAATTGTTCCTGTCTGAAAGAACTGCAGGGATGGAAATGGAGAGGAGCCTGAGGAAAAGAAGGTCCAGCGACAGGCCCAAAGTGGGACCTCAAAGGGAGGTCCCAAGGCCTGACACTATTACTGAGGCTCACAAAATGGGACCTATCATGACTGCCCTCTGGAACACCCAACAAGCAGCTGAAAGAGTCAAATGCAGATATTTACACCCAACCATTGGACAGAAGCTGCTGACCCCTGTGGTTGAATTAGGGAAACCCTGAAACTGAGAGAGTGACTGGGAACCCAGCATCTCATAATCGGATCCAGATCTCCAAACATGGAACCAACGGCAGCAACACGTGATTGAGGCCTCCAACACGTGTGCAGCGAGGACGCAGGTCTGTTCAGGATGAGCACCTACTCAAGACGGAGCCCTGATTTAGAGTCAGCGGGGGTGGGACACTCATGGAGACAGGGCGTGGGAGTATGATGGACATTCGCTGATGAGTGGCGGATAAAAATGAAGTGTAAAAAAATTAAAAAATTAAAAATAAACAATAAATTAAAACAAAAAACAACCAATGTCTAGAACCTCATGAACTCTGAGGCGCAGGCATTCTGTAAAGATGGAGGACTCACATAGATCTTATACTTCGGCGGGGGGTGGTGGGACAACCTCTTTAATCCAGACTGGGAGGAGAGGAAGCGGATTTGAGATTCGAGGCTGCTGGTCTACCGAGTGAAGATTCCAGTGACAGCCAAAGCATAACAGAGAAAAACCTGTCTCAAAAAAAAAAAAAAAAAAGAAGAGAATCTTATAACTTCATTTTAGACTTTAGGTCTGATGAAATTTGGCATGTGATTGTTTACAACTTCTTTACCATAAATTTTTAATTAAAAGGAGAGAAATCCTTTAGAGCAATGAGTAAAACCAATTATCCAGAAATAATTTTGCACATTTGGGGTGAATTTGTATTCAACAAAAATGTCACATAAATTCAATGGAAAGAAATATTTTCTTCTTGACAAATGGTGCTGGAGCCACTGAATCACTATAGCAGGAGAAAGGAACAGAATAGATGCTGTGTGCACGGTGAGCTTGATGTGAGCAGACAGACGCTTGCATAAGATATGAGATTACCAATAGAGGCAGATAGGAGTTTATCTTTAGGTATCCTGTCCTGTCTAAGAGTGCATTAATAAACAGCACTCTTGACGTTCAACATCAAGGAGCTGAGGTCACTGAAACAGGAGCCTCAAACACAGAACTGTAAAACACTGCTCTCTTCAGAACTGGTACTGCTTTCTAACGGCTTATTTGCTACCTTTCCTTTCATCTAGTATACCATGTCTGAGTGTGGACACAATCACGAAACAACCAAAAGACAATAGAACAAAAACAAAAGCATTGATTTAAAGAGTGTCAGGATCACAGTCAGATTCTGATGTGGCAGAGATTTTTAAATCTATGATTATTACACGAAAGATTTTAGTAGATGATTTAGTCATAATGCAAGTAAAGGTGTTTAGTATAGTCACAGCAGAAATCTAAGAATGACGGGGACTACTAGGCTGGAATAAACACTGTAAAAGAAATGAAGAACAGTTCTGGTCTTATTGGTATGACTGAGCATGGGAGCACAGATGAGGAAAGGATCTTTAAGCTCTGGGGTTTGTCAATGAAAGTTATGAAATAGAAGAGCATGGGAGAAAAGATTAGAATGTAAGAGAACTGCAGAACAACTGACAAACAAAACAACAAAAACCCAGCAAAAACCATAAGTATAATGGAAATGCCAGGACGAGGAAGATGAGGAGGAGGATAAATGGGGGAGAGGGAGAAAAGAAGAAAAGAAGAAAAGAATGAAAGGACAATGGAAGAAAGGAAGGAAGGAAGGAAGGAGTGAGCAGAAATAATATTTGAAGTATTAATAAAAAATTCCTTCCAAGTTAATGTGAGAGGGAGGGATTCAGGTTACTCAGAAAAGACTAGACAGAATGAATGTCAGTAACATTACAGCTAGGTATATTTTATGCAAAGTATAGAAACTCAAACAAAAAGAAGGAAAGAAGCTTGAAGAAACACTTAAAGTTACACCCAGAATCTTAGAAATTGTAGACAGATGAAGAACACTTAAATAAAATATTTGAAGTTTTGAATTGGGAAGAAACAGCCCGACCAACCAAAAGTTCCATAATATGTCAAACTGATTTATAATAAAAGTTTTAATAAAATAAATATAATAGAAAATAAAAGGAAAATAAGATAAGAAGAAAACATGAAAATAAAAGGCAATATATTAAATAATTAAAATTAAAAATCTCAGATAAAATGGAGGAAATTTGTTGTTGTGGATATATCCTTTGATAAATGTCAGAAAATTTTGTCTTCAAGGAGAAAGTGATGCAGGTCAGAAACTTCATTTATTAATATATAAAGGAAGAAAAGTCCTAAAAATTGAAGTGGAAGAAAAAAATAAAACTTTATATTTTTGTTAATATAGCAGATAAATCTGTTCAAAATAAGTAGCAATATGCTTATGTATACATCTATATATATGCATATATATGTATGTATATAATGAATGATGAAAGAGGTAGAAATGAAGATTTATGCTCACTTTTTTATCATAAAGTACTAAGTCTGCCAAGGACATAATGTAGAATAAATTAAAGGTGTCTTGCCTGTACTGGAAAATGACAGACTCTGCAAAGAATCCTGAGGAAAAAAAAAAGACTGAAGATTTTAAAAGAAATGGGAAAATTGAATCACATAAATATTCAATTGAGAGCAAGCAGCTGGGGTTGGTGAGATGGCTTGGCACTTAACAGCACTTGCTGTTCTTACAGAGGACCTGGGTTCAAATCCCAGCACACACATGGTGTCTCACAGTCATCTGTAACTCCAGTTCTAGTGGATTTGATATCCTGTTCTGGAATCTGTGCATGCAAGGCATGAACACAATACACATACATACATGATGCTAGCAAACACTAATACATAACATAGATGACTCTTTAACAAAAACTAAAAACACAAGACAAATAGAGTGCATGCAAACAGAACCGTTATAATTTCAGCACTTGGGCAGCTGAGACAGGAGGATTGAGAGTTGGAGGATAGCTTGCGTTACATTGAAAGTTTCAGGTCAGCTAGGGCTTTATAGTGAGACCCTGTCTCCAAAGAACCCCTACCCTGAAAATACCCACCAACAATAAAATAACTCATAAAACTAAAATCAAACCAACAAAAAATCCGAGAAATGAAGAAGAGTAGAAGACAATAGGATGAAAAATGAAGACAGTTCATATAAAACAAACCAGAAATGGTGGTACCAAACCAAATGCATGAACCACACTTTAAATCTCAGTGACCTAAATTACACCGAATTAATGACCGAGGGTGTCAAGGTTAGCATAATCTGAGTAAAAAGATACATAATGATTAAAATACATAAATACTGAAGGTCAAACCACAGTGACAGGGATAACAAGAGAAATGGCCCAGCTGTATTCCAGGCTAAGCAAACGACCGCATAGCAGAAGTTATCAGGGATAGAGATTTAGTAATAATAAAAATGTTGACACTTCAAAAAGATAAAATCATCCTTAGTGTTTATGTACCCCACAAACCAGCATTAAAATGTAGAGGTAAAATTGTATCAAGTTACAATGTAGAAAGGAATTCACTCACAGAATATTCAAAATCATCAAATTTCATTTCAGGAACACCAATATCTGGTTTAATTTTGGCTCAATTGTAGTTTATTGCATATAAGAATTGGGTGATTTTTAGAATTACAATGTTCAATGAAATACACAGGCGATGTATGTACAGTTTTGTGAGTTGGACACATCTATGCGTCAAGTCATAAAGAAAGCACTTCCATCACTCAGGAGATTTCCTTGTACCAATACCAATTTGATCCATGACCTTCTACTATTCTGATCTATTGACCATTATATTTACCTGTTCATAAATGTATTACCATTAAATTAATTTCGAATTTAATTATTGGTCTCTGGTTTCCTTTGCTCAACAGTGTTTGTGAATGCTAGGGTCACACACAGTCCTAGAGGTTTAAATGTCCAAGATCATAGTTCTTAAAAAGAGTCAGCATCCCAGTTAGCACACACTGCATACTCAAACATCCTGCTGTTCATGTGTAAATGATGATTGTGAGGGGAATTTCTCTCATAACAAATACCAATCCTATCTAATTAGCACAACACCACATAGAGTTCATTTAAAGTTGATTATTTTCATCTCAGGATGCAATCAGGTTGAGTGAGGCTATAAATAACATATAGGTTTCTGGGGCACAGAACTCAGTTTTTGGCAATGAAGATCATCCCGACTTTTGCATGCGTTAATACTTTATTTCCACTTTTAACTGCTGACTAGTGTTCTATTGTATGGGTATACCACAACTGTTGCTTGACACTTGAATGGTTTTTTACTGGATTATTTTCAGTAACAGTGTAGTTGTGGAAACAAGTTTTATCGCCTTGGAAGCATACAGGGAATTTTAGGTCACGGGGTAAGTACATATTTAAATGTATGAGATACTGTTCAGACGTGTTCCCTAACCTCTTCTCAGCAAAGCTGGAAGGAACTGGTTGCTGTACACTCCACGTTTGCTGTTTGGTCTTTAATGTCAGCTGTTATAGCTCGGGAGAAGTGGCATCTCATGCTTTAGATCATATTTCTCTAGTGGCTAATGACTTTCCTATCTTGCTTACATTTCCTTATATATTACAATTGTCTTTATTTTGTGAATCTTCCCTTCTCTTTCTTCTTTTTCCTTGTTCTTTCTTTTTCCTTCCTTTTCCTTCTTTTCTTTCCTTCTTCTTTCCTTTTCCTTTTCCTTTCCTTTCCTTTCCTTTTCCTTTCCTTTCTTTCTCCTTTCCTTTCCTTTCCTTCCTTTTCCTTTCCTTTCCTTTCCTTTCTTTCTTTCCTTTCCTTTCCTTTTTCCTTTCCTTTTTCCTTTCCTTTTTTCCTTTCCTTTCCTTTTCTTTCCTTTCCTTTTCTTTTCCTTTTTCCTTTCTTTCTTTTCCTTTTTCCTTTTTCCTTTTTTCCTTTCCTTTCCTTTTCTTCTTTCCTTTCCTTTTCCTTTTTTCCTTTCCTTTCCTTTCCTTTCCTTTCCTTTCCTTTCCTTTCCTTTCCTTTTTCCTTTCCTTTCCTTTCCTTTTCCTTTCCTTTCCTTCTTTCCTTTCCTTTCCTTTCCTTTCCTTTCCTTTTTCCTTTCCTTTCCTTTTCTCTTCTCTTCTCTTCTTTCCTTTTCTTCTTTTCTTTTTATGAGGAAAAAAATCAATAATTTTAATGAATCCTAGTTTGTCAATTTTTTTTTCTTCCTAGTAAATTTCGTGATCTCCAGGAAAATTTTACGTAACAAGTTATGAATTCTGCACGTTAGAGTTTTAAAAGTCTGCTTTTGTGAGTCTCAAATTTATCTAAAAGTAATTTGTTAAATTAATGAAAGAGATCTGAATCCATTTATTTTTATCTCTTTACTTTCCCAGTAGAAATATATTAAAGATATTTTTCTCCTCTCTCAAAGCACTAAAAGCTAATAGAGTGCATAAGTGTGGGGGGATCCTTCTAACTCATCCCACTGATCTGTTCCTTATATCATCACTGTGAGTCCTAATTGTTAGAGTATATCTTCACATTAGATACTATAATTATACCCATATTATTCTTTACTTCTTTTTTTCCATTATTTTGACCATTGCTGATCATTATGTCCATACAATTTCTATTTACTTAATTTCCTCCTCTGTTTTATTACCTCTTCATAATTTAGATTTTTCTCTTCCTCTTCCTTCTCTCTTTTTATATGATATATTTATATATTAATAAATATCTATATTTATCTACATAAATATAGATAGAGAGATAGATATATCTCTACATATTTAGATACTTTTCTCTAATACGTACACATACAGTCCAGGCTTGCCAAACCTGCAATCCTCCTTGCTCAGCCTTCTGAGTGTAGAGTTACAAGATCGGATTCTTGCATGATAGAGATACCAAGCTTTTTAAACTTTTTTTCCTACAGTACACTGCTTTGTTTTCTTTTGTTTTCACTCTGTTTTTCAAGGAATTGTTTTCACTGTTTTCTTGCCATTGTGTGGTTCGTCTGTTGCTATTCATCTTGGACTATTTTTTGTCTCCCTTTGATATTTTTCTCCTGTGCAGTGAAGAAGATATTCAACTCAAGAAGGAGAAGAGAAAGGGAGAGGAGGGGACTAAAGAGGAACTAAGCATATTAAGATTCTAGAGGTGGCATGAGAATGATAGTCATCATGTACAAATTGTCTCACCCTGCTTTCTTTCTTTCATAACCAAGAATTTAAATCAGTGCCATTAAATTAAATAATAATTTATCAATATCTATATTATAACATTATTAGGATTTCTGGTGAGAATATTTGTTTTAAGTAGAGATAGCATTTCTGTATGAATATCCACACGTTGTTAAAGGAATTTTGCTTTTTGGACTTTGACTTTTGCTTTTAGCTGCATGTTCTTAGAGCCCTCTTTTTCGTCTCTCACCCCCCTCTCTATCTCAGTTAAAGCTTTTTGTTAGAGAGTAACTCCTCCTGTTTTCAATTTCTCTTATCAAAGCAGAAATGAAGTAGCTCAGAGTTTGTCTTGTCCTTTTACGCTAGACAGATAGAAATATAGTCTCTATCTTCAACTACAAAACATGCTTTAACTCAGCTACCAAGATGCAGGGCCCAGATGATATCAGGGTATTATTAACGCTACTTGAGAAGTTTCAGGTCATAAGTGTCAAAAGTCATAAAGAGAAAATTAAATCCTCTCTCTCTCTCCTCCCTGCCTCCCTCCTTCCTTTCATCTTACACACACACACACACACACACACACACACACACACACACACACACCTCTTCATAGGTGTTAGTGTTGTGTAATCTAAAGAAGGGTACAGAAGAGTAAGCCTTGGAAACAATAGAGTTTTCTTGGCCAAAACTCCCATTCCCATTACAGGATACACAGGCCTCGTCCTCTGCGGTTCCACACCCAGATGTGGACTTCGTATGCTATAGAACGTCAGCAGGATGTCCCTGTTCCCAATCCTACAATCTGCAACAGTGGTGAAGTGCTCCTCAAGGCTGTCTATCACTGCTAACTTCACACACTGTGCCATTCTTGAAAAGTTCACTTTCTAAGCTTAATGTGAATTTTGCTTTAATGTACTAATACCACCTACGTTAATATTTTGAAATACATATTTACTGAATGTAATAATTAAAAGGATCCATTAAACTCTCTTCTGTTGATGCTTGGAAGAGCACGCTTTAAAGAAATTAAAATGTTAAATAAAATCTCAGAAGATTTCATTTTAACACAGTCAAATCCATCCAACCTGACAGAGGCATTCAGCAAAAAGGACATAAGTTAAAAATATGATAGAAATGATTAATGATTTCACTGATTTCCTTTGGAACAATCTTAAATTCTCCACTATACTTCTTGGTGATCTTTTACTTAAAATGTTTATATCAATAAATGGATGTACTTATTTTTGTTAAGGATTCCCAAAAACATACATATAACATAATTGTTAATGGTTTTTAAAGTAATTTTATTTTACAAGAACAACTGTTTGGGGAAATATCTGTCAAGTTTTGTGAACATTCATTTTAGCATTCTGCTTCACTTAAGCATTTATTTGAAAATAACTAAACACGTGGCTAAGTATATTATGATATAGAAATATCTAAACACATTTTTAGCTTAAAATCAGATTTAAGAAAATCAAAAGAATTGTAACACGTCTTTCAAAAGCTATTGATTTTGACATTAAGTTGCAAACAATTGCTAAATTAATTACAATTAATTTGTATCAACCAATAAAAAAACCAATGTTATGTTTCAGTGTGAATTAGTCTTATAGAAAGCAAATTAGTCTTCTATAAAGCAAAAAGTTCAAATTCAAATTACATGGAAATGAGTACAGGCTGAACAAATCATCCTGCAGTCATGAATGTCATGAATGAAGTATTTGGAAAGGAAAAGGTTGTTTCTAAAGCAACAAGACTCTAATAAGACTTAACACTATTATGGAGTGTGGTTGTTTTTCACATCAACCGGTAACACTAAACCAAAATGCTTTCATATTTGCTAGCAGAACTTGAAAGCACTATTAAATTTTGCATATTGTAACAAGTTTAGTCATGATCTGTGCAGAAACATGCAAACAGGAATTACAGCACAGCTCTAGATTTTCTGAGTTTGATCCAGTTCCCCCTTTCTCTTCTTTCCTGCAGTCTGCTTGTGTGAACTTCTGTAATATATAAAATTATTTTTTATTTTTCTCCTATAAATTGTACATTTATAGGGAAAAATAGACAGTCTAGCAATCTCCTCCCCATTTTAACAAGTCACAGAAGTCATTGCCTCTGTTTAAATATCCACAGGTCAAGGGAAAGACAAGGTGCTGTGAGCTGGTCGGCAGCATGCTGTTGGCATGCTTGTCTGTGGTCACACTCGGGGTCTCAGAGCTTGGCTCTCCAAGTATTTTATTGAGCTGTGAAAACTCCGGTTCTTACTGTAGAAAGGTTTTCTCCATAGTTAAAAAAGCACTTATTTTCTTCTGCCTCCAATTGCATAACCCAGCCATGGGTTAGAGAACATAACTGGCTGGGAGAAGAGTTTTGTACATAAATCCATGTCTTTGTCCGCCAGCATGAGGGCGCATGGTGCAACTAGCAATTCACAACTAATTGCCTGAAGCTCAGAGTTTAGCAAAAGATTAAAAATCAAAACCAAAACAGCAAAAATGTGGGGAAAAAAAACTGGCAAGAGACAGCATGGGAAAGATTTGGGTCTTAGAATTGGAGCACAGTCTTTGACCAGGTCACCTGCACCACATCACCGTGGCCCCCACTCACAAAATGCTTGGGGAAAAGCACACAACACATGTATGAAAAACACACTCAACGTTGCCATTGGTAGGTGTCAATCAATTCATAGTTTAGTGCAACTAATCAATATATCTAAGCAAATCTACACACAGATAAGTGGAAACAGCTCTCTGCTGATAAAGAATTTTCATCTGAAGTACAATCAGCACTATAAAGCATTTGTCTATGAGTTAGAAATTGTTTGCAAACTATTAATTTTATTTCCTGGACCAATGTGCTTTACAGTCGGAATTTTTTTTTTACAGTGAAAAGAGAAGCATTTCTGTCACATGCCATACAAGTCATATCAAATAGTATGTACAGTTTTGGTGACATCTTGTATTATACTTATATAAAGAACATTTCCACAAAGAGTATTCATTACTATTAGCAAAATGTTGGTATCTTTGAAAAGAAATAAAAGTAACAAATGAAGAGAACAAAGCATGGGTAGAATGCCAAACACAAAACAAATTAGTGATGTAGATGATTCAGAGACCTCCACTTCTGATCTCTGGCTGTAAACATGATCAGCCAGCCTCCTCATTTACTGCTTATATCCCTTCTATCAGTGTTCCTGTGAGTCCGACCGACTTCCTGTAACAGAGTCCACTATAGTCAGGAAGGCATTCTTATTGAGCAAAATCTGCTTCATGGCTTGGATTCAAATCTAATGAACAAATTACTGGGTGTGAGGCATGAAGAATTCTTGATTAAAGATGGCCCGTGGTGATTCATAAGCAAACCAAACCCTGAGAATCAGCATCTGTAATCTAGATTTGTGTATCTGTGCAAATCTGAAGCCTTACAAACATTCCAATTCACTCTGTAAGTGGTAGCTATAGACTTAGGAGGTAAACGTGCTAACATGGAACGAATGGCTTGAGAGATGGAGCAGTATCGTCTCCCTTCCCACGACACCTACCCTTATCACTAAACTTGAAAAGATCAAATAGCTTTTTAAAATTAAATATAAGATGCAACACTCCTCATACGAGTGTTAGCATTCACACCCAACAGCTGCGCAGTTTGCCGTAGGAATGCTCGTGCTGGGATACAGTTTCTAAGATGGCATTCTAACTAGAAGAGGCCAGCATAGTATCCTTGGACCACACGGTGACTGTGTCTGCGTGGATTTTATACAATCAATGACAACATGGAAGCCAACTGAAGTTACAGCTCAGAGCATGGGTGACAACACAAGTGTGGAACCTTCCTCAGAGCTTCTGTCACAGCGGAGATACCGTGACAAGTGACAGATATCTCATACAACTTCAAGATGTCTTAGGTCTGCAGTTACACTGATTTATTTAACGCTTCTCCATAAGGTCTGGTTAATTGTGGTAGTCAGCTGCAGAATAATTAATGGAATTTGTTAGAATATCTTATATGTGAAGATAAAACTGACATGGATTGAGGGAACTCTTTCCAATATTAACCTTCTGAGTGTTTTAATTACTTTATGTTAAAGTACTTCCCATTTAGATATTTCATCTACAATAGGCACTAATTCAGATTAACTTGCTTTTATACTAAACTTTATGAATTACTATTTTAAGCAGTCTTACAGGTAACATTAACCTGTGGTTGAATGTCTGAAAGTCCTTAGAATTTTTATAAAGAATCACTTTTTTATGAAGAATTTTCAGTTTAATTTCCTATTCTGATGTGCCAAATGATCAATGCTATAAGGAAACAAACAAGCAAACAAAAATAACGAGGCTTATGTTGCTGGTCCCTTCTGGGTTAGACTGGTTCAAAGTCAATAAAGTATAAACAACATTTAGGGCTCCTTTCCTTGGGCCACAATGACAGCCTTCCTTTCTCATCAGATGCAATTTGTAAATCTTACTTTGTAAATATAGGAAGGATTTCTTTTTGGAAAAATTACTCCAACTTAATCAAACACATGACAGTGAATGTTTCTCTTACACAACAGCCCATCATGATGCAGAAGAATTGGCCAAAAGGGCGTCTCACCTTAATGAGTAATAAATCCTAATAAATCCTCTCTGTATTTTGTCAATAATGAATTGATTTATTTGATAAGATATTGGAGACCTAGAAACTGCATTTACCCAGGAATGTCACTGAAATTATACTAAAGTTCTTAATTATTTATCGTAAAATGAGCAAATTATGTTTATAATAATCTTGTTTGTTTGGGTCATGTAGAGTTAACTTTAAATTATGTAATCCTGAGATAGGCCAAGAAGTATAACTAAGTATAATTAATGGCTTTAGCATCTCTAGAATACAAATTTTCGATAGTTCTCTTTTCCTCAATCCTAAGAAGATCTAAAATATTTTATAAGTAATAGATTCAACTAAAGTATGTAATAAATAGTTGTGCCTTTAATTCTAGTTATCTCGAATGGGGTAAATCGGTATAAACTATGTAGAAAGCAATCGACTACATATTACTGTTACATTTCTTTTTAAAAAATTTTATTAAGCATTTCATTCATTTACTAATGTTACATGTCTAACATGATGATGAAAACAGGCAACTTAAGGAAAATGAGAAGATGTCATCAATAACATCCTTAACAGTTGCTCAGATTCTCTGTGAGGATAAAGAAAGAAACCATAGACCATCTGGCAAACTCATGGGTCTCATAACATTTTTAAAAACTGTTAATTTTAGTACATGTTTAAGAAAATGTGCTCATTACATGGTAGTATGACCACCCAAATATTGAGGCTTTCTTACATTCATGGTTGAGAAGTGAATCATTTGAGGTGAGTGGGAAGATGCATTTATTCTATGTTTTGCGTATCTAAAGCCAATTTTGGAGGTACTTATTATTGGTGTCTTTTTTAAATATCCAAGTACAGATAGTTCATTATTGATAGATAATATTAATTTCATAAGTGGTTATTTATGTACTATGAATTTATTAATAGAATTTAGAATAATCATAAAATTAATATAAAATGGATCCTAAAATATATTTCCACATGCCTAATATATTTATAAAATAAATCCACAGACATACAATTAAACAACTGTGAATGTATAATCAGGATATATTAATAACACTGCATTTCAATAAAGACAAGAAGAACTAGGCTTATTTATATCGACTATCTTCACTAAAAAACTTTCTGCTTAAGTCTACCAATTTTATTGATGGGTAATTCATTTTTATGTTAGTATTGACTAAAATCATATACTCTACTTATCAATTCACATTTACAGATGACTTTCTATGCATGACACATTTTCAGTTTATTTTATTATGGCATAGATAATAAAAAATTGAACCCTTCAAAACATATTACAGCAAACTCATTCTACAACAGCACATCATAGATTCCCAAAAGATATTTTAAACAGCAATATCTGTTACATCTTAACAATGATTCTGTGTACTAAATTTTGAATCGCATAAAATTTCAAGTCGTTAACATTTGTGTTTTCTTTGGATCAATGCAATCTCATGTTTCTTTGGAATCATTTCCAAAACCAGGGAAAATGCATGTGGAGTTATTTGAGGCTACTGCTGTGTGCTTGAGCATCACATACCATTACAAGGAATGCTCATCACTAAGAGAGCAGCATCATATTCAGCCACCTGGGCTGAGATATGTGAGGATATGTGAGACGACACAGAGAATGCCAAAGCTTCCACTATCCTTTCCATTAAGCCAGTCAGAATGCAGGCTAAATATCTAGAAGGAGAAGAAGGATTGATGAGAGCCAGTTGCTAAAGGCTTATCGAGAGGTAGAAGCCAAGACCCAAGCCATCTGGACTTCAGCTTAGAAGGCTAGACACTTTTGAACAGAGCAGGTGAAGCCAAGGGACAATCAGCATAAAGTAGACATGTGAATCTCCTAAGAGTCTCTTGATCATCTCTTTCACTTACTCTAACCAGCAGCGAAACAATTGACAGACACAGTTATAAAAGACCCCATATGTATGCGAACAAGGCCCCAGGAGTCTGGGCACATGTCACCTCCCAGGTTTACACCTGCATGTCCTGCAGGGCTAAGCAGAGGAACCAGCTTCTTGAAACAAGTATACAGTGACCTCTGCCCAACTCCTAAGCTAAGAGTCACCACTGTGTTTGACTGTGATAGCATAGGTAAAGAACATGGTGGAAGTGAAGAGTTTACATTTTTAACCTGAATGAAAAGTGCCTGCAACAGAAATCATTTTATTTTATGACCTTAGGTCAAAGTCCTTTGTAGTGAATGAGGGATAAATAAAGGAGCCAGGCATCCAGAAGCCCTGTCACATTAATGATTTGGACTTAGGGGAATAAGACTCAATTGCTTAAAAGAAAACAAGGGCCAATAGTATCTAATGAAAAGTTCCATAATTCAGTCTCTTTGATTCTAGACTCAAGGTAGCTATTAGACCATTAGAAAAGATCTTAAACCCTGGCATCACTGACTGACTAACACCTTTGCAGGTGTATGCATGGAGACTTATCATTTATATAGAAAGTAATTTACTGCCATCAACACTTAATTCCAAGAAACTGTTTTAGAATTTTAAATAAAGTACCTTTGCAGTGCATTAATATTCTATGTGTAATTACATGATTTATTCTTTTTTTCAGCTTAAATATAACAGAATGTTGTTATAAAAGAATACACCAATTGTTTTAATTCTCTGTAATTGAATAGCTTGTACCACTTAATTAGAAACACTGTTTTACATATGGACTGTTTGCAAAGAAAAGTTCATATCCTTCTTTTGCAAAAATGATTTTCAAGTCCGGCATGGTGGTGCACACTTTTAATCCCAATACTTAGGAGGCAGAGGCAGGTGGATCTCTGAGATCAGGTCAGCCTGCTCTACAGAGTGAATTCCAGGACAGCCAGGGTTACACAGAGAAAGCCTGTTCTGAAAGAAAAAAATTTTCCAAAGTGAGGACCAATTAAAAATTTCCATGGAGATAATTTATATGAGAATATTTCTACTGAAACAGGATCATATACTTGAATCACTAAAAATAAAAAAATAAAAAGTATTAAAAGAAAAACCTTATCTACAACATTAATGAAGTTGTGTGAAGGTAATGAGTCTCTAGATGTTGAAATCTCTGCAAGGCTCCGTATCATTCATGAAAGGCTTCCAATATTAATCTACTGCCAACACTTTTCAACTCTATGATATTCTTCTAAAGCAACCTTATAATCACAAAACTTTCTTAGGAGGAGAGTGTATTTTTAAGACAATAGATGAATCAAAAAACAAAACAGACAGGATTGCATTCTATCACAGTTTGCACACAGAATACTCAATGAAGTCAGAGGCTATCATGCTGCATACACAAAGCACATAGTACAGTCTAGGGAATGTCTCACATGCTTCCATGGGCTCAGCTTAGTTCTTACACGCAACTTTATAAAGCTCTAATGGAAAGAAAGTGTATGTTAATGGGATCCCTTTGCCTTAGACAAGACTATTCAAAACTTTTAACCACCCCACCCAATTACTGCACACTTTTACAATGCCAGAAAAGAAGAGAAAGAGAAGTTATTAATTTTTAAAATTACCCAGCAACTCCATTGCATCGTCTTCATTATCAATGTCTTCTTCTATTACAGATGGCGCAGGGCTGTGGATGGACTCGAAGGAATCCTGGGAAAGCATCGCAGCCAGGAGTTTCTTATGCTGCTGCTGCTGCTGCTTTAATCCTTTCGTCTTTGGCTCCATCTTTAGGCTGAAGAAATATTGATAGATTAGTTGCTGTGGTGAGTAATGGAAAATCTACTAAGCCAACACAATTCATTCCACTACGATGTCACACAAACTTACTGCATATTGCTTGTTTTTCCCAAGGATAATGGAAATAGTGTGTTTCTGAAACACCCCTAGATACTCAACTCTTGCCAAGTGTTGGGGTGCAAGCTCCTGCTCTCTGAAGCATGTCTTCTGATTTCTGCCATGTGACCCATGCTTTTAGTACCTTTTCTGATCCAGTAAGAACTAGAAGGTTTAAATATTCCTTGATTTCAAAGCTTATGTCAAGCAAAACACGAGTGTTGACATATTGATGGCACTTTGTTTTAATTCATTAAAATCAAAAGTAATGACAACCCACTGTACATACTCCTATTTTGTGTTTTCTCCTTCCTCCTGACAGATGTTCCAAAACTCCCTCTTATCACCTCCTTTGTATAAAGAATTTCATTCATAAGACTGTTGGGAACTTCTGCTGCAAACTCACTAGGCACACAACTTAACGGTTTAGGTTACGGTCATTGACTTGGGGAGGGGTACTTCCCTTTGCTCCCATAGTTTTAGATGAGACATCTATAGCCCTTCTAATGATTGTTCCCTCACAAGAATTTGATATTTACCCCACCTGTTTTTCAGATTTATTCTTAGAACACAGAAGAGATGGCTCAGCAATTAAGAATCTTGCTGCTCTTGCAAAGGAGCAGGCTTCAGTTCCCACACCTGTATGGCAGCTCACAACCATCTGTAACTCCAGCCCCCTGGGATTTAACACCTTCTTCTGCCTCTATGGCACCAGGATACAAACATTCAATGTGTAAAATAACATTTTTGTTTTTAAAGATTCATTCTTTGATATTGGTTTCTTGAAGTCTAGTGATGTGTATATATGTGTATATGCTTCTGTGTAAAATACCTTGGTTATTCCTCCTGGCATTTCCAAGTTTCTAGCTGCTCAGCAAGTTTTCAACTATCAATTCTAAATTTTTTCCAACCTACCACTTTTCCCTGTCTTCTGTAACTTGGTAACAATTAGACCTTTTCTTATTTATCCATAGGTCACTGAAGCTATATCTTATTTTATCTGCATGTGTGTGTGTGTGTGTAAGGTAGAGGAGGGGGGAGAGGAGAGAGAGAGAGAGAGAGAGAGAGAGAGAGAGAGAGAGAGAGAGAGAGAATGTCTAGCCTACATGCATGCAAATGTCCACAGAAACCAGGAGAGGGCACTGTTTCCCCATGAAACCTGAGGATCAGGTGGATTGTTGATTGTGACCAGCTTGCGTGAGAGGTGTAGGTCCCCTGCAAGAGCAGCAAATGCTATTAATCTCTGGGCAATATCTTGAGACCCTATATCATATTTTTCAGTCTATTTCCTCTCAATTGTTCAGAACAAGGCAATTCAAAATACCTACTACCTATAGCCTGTAATTTTGTCTTCTGTTTTCTCTTCCCTACTATTAAGTTTATGCTATTTTTATTTCTGTAAATTCTTTTGTCAGTGCTATAATTTTCATGTTGTTCCTATATTCAGTTTATTGCTATTATTTTGTATGCTTAAATATTGCCAAGGAATTTGTAATTACTTATGGAAGCATTTTTATGATGACTGCTTTAATCCCTGGCCAGGTAATTCTACTATATGTGTTATCTCAGGCAGACACCAGTTGAGTTTCAGCACTCAGGATAGGGGTATTCTGGTTCTGGGTGTGAATGGTTATAAAACTGTATCCTGTACCATTTGGCTATTAATTTAGGACTCTGCATGCCCCCTATAAATTCTTGTAATTTATAAAGCAGTCAACCTGCTACTGCTCTGAAGTCCAATAACAATGGAATTGTCAGAGCACTTGCTCTGTGTTTTCATTTGCTTGCTTTATCTCATGTTGCAGGAACTCATGCTAGTCCTTCCTGGTGTCTAATAAAAGACATACCCAGGTTGTTAAAATGATGCCTCCAGATAGATGAACAAAGTATCAGATTGTGGGGAAACAAAGTCTTTCCTGTGACCATGCTATATTGTCATAGATTCTTTTGCTGTGATGTCTGAAATAGCACTACAGGCATGGGGATGAGAAAGGGCTACCAGAAGTATTCTGCAACGACGAAACAAAGGTAATCATTGTGTAGGTTAATGAGGCTGAGCTCAGATCAACTGCCAACTGGAAGACTTGTCTCAGATAGCTCACCCCTTGCCACAAAAGAAAGCAGAGGGCTTGGACACAGGAAAACCAGGAGCCAAGAAATGCCATTTTTTTTTTCCCCATGAATTAAGACACAGGTCCATCAGTTTGAATAAAATGGAGAGTAGGATATTTGGGGAAAGAAGAGATGAAATAAGGCTGTAATTAGGGAGAGTCAATATGTGAACAGAGAAGATGTAAGTGGTAGTTTCACTGGCAGGACCAGTGTGTCTGGAATTTGAGCACTCATGGTTTAGGGAAACTGGATAGTGCAGTGCGGCAAGTGTTCTCCAACCTTTGACGATCCATCTCAGAACAGAAAGGAACTGAATTTCCACAAGGTAGAGTTTCATCAAGAAAGGACAAGGGAGCTGAGTCTATACCCAGGGGCTGGTCTCGATGATGGGCTGTGACAGAGGATAGAGAAGCATGAGAAACAGTCAGTGCACTGTGGGTTCCAGTTCTAGTTGGGTACCAGAGAGGATGGAATAGAAAGCCAAGAGCTGCTGAGGAGTGAAATACCTGAAATAATATTACAGATTCCAGACAAGGATGACAAGATTTAAGAAAATGTAGAAGGGATGAGTGGGGAAAGAGCAGAATTCAAAACTAGATACTCAAAAGGAGAGAAAGGAAATGAGAGGTTATGTCTGGAGCAGAATTAATTATGCTCCTGTTTCATCAGAACAGGAAGAGAACTGAGAAATAATGTATCCAGGGGAGACTGATATGAGGCTGTGATGGTTGGCTATTATTTGCTATAAGAAGATGCTGGTTAGATGTAAAGAGTGTAGACGATGTCTTACATCATGTTTGAAAGACAGATGTACCGTGGGGAAAAAAAAGGGAGATTGTTTTAGAGAGATGACAGTGGACAGGGCTTGTAAGCAGAAATCACACTTGCTTTTCTTCAGCACCATAGCCTAAGAATGGAAGACATGGTAAGGAGGCCATGCTGCGGGCAGCCTGGGGATGCAGAGCTGTAGGTGGGATGAGGAGAGGAGATGGGTGGCTCTTCCAGAGAACACTGGATGCTCTGCACACCATCAGTGGGCTGAACTTTCAGATCTGAAGCTAAAACTCTTAGGGTTTGTGGGCTTTCTAGAAGTCCTTTCCAAAAAGAAAAAGATGAAAACCAAAACATTGGAGAGGACAAAATTTGGCTCAAGACAGGCTGGCACAGTCATTTTCCGGCTTTCCAGTCTTGGGACAGGATAAAACCACTATGGGACTTAATTACCTCTTCCTGAAGTAGAGATGAAGATAGTAACAATAAATACAGTTTCATAAGAATAGAGCAGATTAATACTGCAAAAGGCACAGCAATATCTAATATCTTCTATCAAATTCAGGTCTTCAGGCTTAGCAGTAACTGCCTTTACCCACTGTTCCATCCATCATCCCTTTCCAAAGTTTTCATATTATGGCCTTAAATTGTGAATTTTGATGTTATCTCTGCCACGTACTTTATGGATTTTTCTGTCCAGAAGAGCCCAAATTTGACTGTCTTTGTTTTGAAATTCAAATATGAAAGAGTTATCCTGCTTCAATCCATTTTCTGACTGTCTATCCTGACTTACTTCCCATAGCACCACACAGTATGACTTGAATGCATGGCTCTCTCTTGTATATGCAGATGTTGACTGTCTTTCTATGGAAGGAAACAGTTACAGGCTTTTTGCATTAAACATCAAAGTTAGCCTGAACATTAATGAAATGAAAACTTAATAGAAAGAGAATTTAGCTTCAATTTAAAGTTTATTTCTATTAATTGTATTGAATATTTACATTTTAATAACAATTCTCATTTAAGAAAACCAGTTACCGGCTTTACAATATTTATGGATTTTATTCTTGTTTGAATTAGATGATTCAGCTTTAAAAGGACAGATTATGTTTTCAAGGCTTGATGAACCTATTTACTAATTCTACATTAAGATCTATCAAGTAATTTTAAGAAATTTGTTATACAACTATTGCAAAGTTTAATTAGGATGGCTTAGAACAAAATTATATAGGCTTATTAAACTTGATTTTTGTTTACAATTATATGATAAATATGTGATTATAGAAATTGCAAATGTGCAGAGGGTGCATATGCTTTCCCAATAACCAGGCAGGCAAGAGACAGAATTAGAAAGCTATGAACAAACATGAAAAGTCTTCACTCTTTCTCTAACACACTCCCTCCTCTTTCTCTCTCTGCTCTCTCCCTGCCTTTTCCTCTTCCTTTCTCTCCCCTCACCCTCTCCTTATTTATCCCCCTCTTCCTCCATCTCTTTTTCCCTCCCACTCTCCTTCTTCTTTCCCATATCTCTTGCCCCTCCTCCTCCTCTTTCTCCTTCTGTCTTTCCCACCTCTCTCCCTGCCTCTTCCCTCTTTCTGTTCCTGTTCTGATGCTTGTCCTTGAGCTCTCTTAATTCATAATTTGAGAACCAGGAAAGAAGATTCAGGATAATATCATTCATCATATTCATATACCATTTTAAATGTAACATCATAAGGTCCACAGATGTCTTGAGATGCACCCAAGGACCATTAAGATCTATGATTTTATCACTGGAGTCTCAGTGTTATTCTATTACTTTACCTATACTGTCTTTCAACTACCTTAACTCTAACCAGCAGTTAACACTTTAGTTGGCAGTCATACATGACATAAGTTGTTGACTTTTTACAATGTATTTGAGGTACATAAAGAAAAAAGTTAAGGTTCGTATTATTTGTTCTAAAAGCTCCAAGAAAATATTTTGGGTAAGTTTCTATCCATAAGACTTTCAAGGTTTGTTTTACAGTTTAATTCTCTAGTCTATCAGTGAATGTCTAATCTCTTATGGATTTGTTGTTCAGCATTAAAAAAGCTGTCTATGTGTTGAGTATTCAATAACAGCCACTTATATATGATTTATTTTCTTCTTTTCTACAAGGAAAGGCCAAGTTAGAGCAATGGTCCCAAAATAAAAATGGACTCAACATTTTTTTCTTGTTAATGTACTGTATTTAGCATGGCTGTAGTGATAGCCACACCTCCTACACTCATGTAACAGATATTTATAGAAAATAGCTATGTGCTAGACTCGGTGAGAAAAAAAAAGGTTGAAATAAAGCTTGAAAATAAGCTTAGCTTTCAGGAGTTCAGACTATCATTATGATAAGAATCTCAATGTTTACAACTGTTTAAATTATTACACTTGTTATTGCTACTTAATGACATAGGCTAATTCTATAATTATGCACTAGAAACTTTAAAACTTTCTCTCCAGAATTTCTTATGCCTTCAGATGTTGTGTGAGTCACTGAATAAATACGGGAACCCTGTTTTCTAATTTCAGATGGGAGAAAAAGAGTTTGTAACCTAAGGATTTTTTCTATGTGTGATTTCTACATACATGTAATATTTCTGAAGTAACTAGGATTTAGCCAAGACATTGTCACCTTTTCAATCTGCTAAATGACATTTTAGCTCTACTTTAAGTACAAAGTTAGTGAGGCTGAGATGACTTTTCAGGACAGAAGGACAAATATTGGAGAAATGTTTTTATAGACTGAGAAGAGCTACAACTAGGCTTGAATCTCAGGGCAATAAGAGTTCACTGAAGCGAGGAAGAAAATAGAGTCAGTAACATTTGCAATAAACAGCTCTGGATAGTATTATGAATAAATGAAAGCAAGATAGAAGTTGACACTTCTCTATTTTACATTTAAGAATTAAAGATCTACCAATGAAGAACTATAAAAGTCTACTGAGTTTCATGAGTCTAGCATTAGGAAAAAAATTACCCCCATTGACAGGTGAAATTGATCTGGCATTTCCCAGAAGAGAAATGGACTTTTAGACATGGTTTGCTTCGCCTTTCGGGCACTTTAACTATTTAAATAATTTAAAGTTATTTCGTGTGGAAATGGAATCAATTTTCTCCAAACCTGAAGCACATTAGTGAGTATTCTGAACTTTTCCTCAAGCCAAGTGGTAAGAGAGGGCCAAGGAACCTTGAAAGTTATTACATTGTAGAAAACACAATTTTCTCTCCTTGGGAAAAAATGCTTATTTGTTGACAGAAAATTTAACATAGGAAATATGAAGTCCCGTGGCTGTGCTGTACAGGGTAAAATCCTGTGATAGCCTGTGATAGGGACCACTAATAGCAGTCATTGGGGCCTATGGCCCTGTCAACTTTTCATAAATGAATATTTAAATGTATTTCTCATGTTTCATAATTCTTGCATCCCATAATGGTTTTGACCTGGCTTCCTTGACTGACACATTTTCTGTTTTAAGTTGCTTCCCATACTGGTCAGACCTAAATTGATAATAGTAAATATGCTTCATCTAATAAACATGATCTCACATCTCAACGTTGTTCAACCTCAGTAAATGGAGCCTATAACAGATCTCCTGCCACCGTTCTGGGAAATGTATTCTGAATTAAGTAAAAGTTATATGGAGTGGTACTTTGAAAAGGATGCCCCATAAGCTCATATATTTGGATGTTTGGATCCCGGTAGGTGGACTGTATGGGAAGATTAGGAGATGTGGCCTTGTTGGAGGTGTGTTACTGGGGGTGGGCTTTCAGGATTCAAAAACCCATGCCAGGTCCAGTTTGACTCTGTCCCTGCCTTTTGCTTGCAGATCATGATGTAAGCTTCTAGCTACCGTTCCAACACCAAGCCTGCCTGGCTGCCTGCTACCATGATCCTCACCATTATGGCCATGGACCGACCCTTTGAAACTGTAAGTAAGACATTTATTAAATTAGCAGTTCTCAACCTCTGTCATGACCATTGTAAAGCAATATTTCTGATGGTCTTAGGAACCCCCCAATCATAAATTTATTTTGGTTGCTACTCATAACTTTTAATTTTGCTGCTGAGTTCCTCGGACCATGGGAAATTCGTGTTTTCAGATGCCGAGACCCACAGGTTGAGTGCTGCCGAATGAGATGCTTTCTTCTACAGGTTGCCATGGTAATGGTGTCCATTCACAGCAATGGAACAGTAACTAAGGCATTTGTACTTTTAAGTTCCTAAAAATATTATAGCTTATAAATTAAACCACTAAAGCTAAGAAAACACAATGGCTATGTTCAAGAACATTTATCATCTATAAGCTTAAATGATTATAACAAAGACTTCTCTCTGTCGTCCACTTTAACTATGCCTACCCCCTAATTCTTACCCACCGAAGAATCCCCCTCTCCCTGATGATTCCTCTTCCTAGTACCTTCCAGTCTCTCCACCCAGCTCTTAACTCCTTGCCCAGTTTTACAGATGGTTTTTATAACATAGAACCTCGACGTTATTTCTACGTTTGGTGTCAGTAACAAAGAAATGGAACTTATTTAAATAAGAAGGAAAAATCAAAACACAAATCAGAGGAATGCTGGGATGCTCAGAGGAAAGTGCTTGCCTAGTGTATGTATAAACTCCTAGAACTGCCCAAGGGAGGAGAAGAACAAAATCTAAATAACACTATTCTTTAAACATTTTTACTACAATGCTATTTGTTTTTCTGTTTGTTTACTTCATGTATGTGTGTTTCTATGTGGGTACACTTAATTCTGCACGCACATTTCACATGTATGGAGCTCAGAGGACAATCTGAGGGAGTTTTTCCTTCTGTAATGTAGTCTCCAGGAAGATTAAACTAGGCTGGGGACAAATATGCTCACCCTCTAATCAGAGTTTTACCCTGCTTACTCTAGACAGAGTAAACCATTACTTCTTTCTGACGAGTCTAACTATGTACTTTTGGGAGACATTATGGAATGAAAATCTAAGTTATTTTTTTATCATATGAAAGTCTAACAAATTTCCTTATGATCGAACAAAATCATGTATTTATGTTTATTTTCCCTCTCCGTTTAATAAGCACTAATACAGCTTCACAAAGGAGATCCACCTCACCTTCCCGCCGGACTAGAGCTGCTGTCTTCGCTTTCCCATGAGTCATTCTTACTCCGTGGAACCGGAGGCTGCAGCATTTCAGCTGCAAGGGGATCGGCATCATTTTCTGCTCTGCCGATCCACTCCCCAATCACACGAGGTCTCAGAAGAGAAGAATTGAAAGCCACTGTTTCCTGCAGGTACAAAGATATAAAAAACGCTGCTTTAGATTACCTATTCTTGTTAACGGGTAACAGGAAAATAGCCTCCAGTGCTTGGGCTCACTGGAACCAAAATGCCCTTTTGCTTCTTGCCATTCCGGCTCAATGTCTTCTTCTGTGGTTTGGGCTAATTCCTGAAGATCACTGGGATTAAATGTCTGGGAGTGAAATCTTGGATTTGGGTTCTCAGAAGAGTGGGACGGCTTTCTGAGTGGAGGGTGTTGTGCCTCAGCTGGTAAACGTCAAGTAATGGCTCTGAAAGGAACGAGCTGCAGCTAGAAAACACAACTATGAGGATGTAGGGTGGGCTAGATGTGTTTCTTACACTGTGATACATTCTAGATTTTCAGGAATGCATGCCATCGATACACGAAATAGGTCCAAACCAACGACAAATAGATTAGGTTAGCTGAAACCATGTGGTCTCTTTTCATACACTTGAAATAAGGCAATGCATTCAATTCACCTGTTGGCTATGACATACCCAAGAAAATATTGATGAAGAATGTTGAATATATGTAATTTCTAGATATATTTTAAGTTAAAAAAGTCAAGTTAAAAAGAAATACCTACTTGATCTAATTTTTGTCTGAAGCCTCATGCAGACTTATTATCATCATTTGATTCATAATTTACTCATCTATTCATTTAGTAGATTTTTAAAAATGTGCACATAGATTTTATAGCACATTTTCATTATATTAAAATTTACAGTATTTCTGAAATATTAACTTTTCATCATCATTTTCAATTTTATTTATTTATGTATTTATTTTATATCCTGACCACAGTTTTCCTTCTCTCCTCTCTTCCCAGTCCCTTCTCCTGACTTCCTTCCAATTCCCACCTCTACCCTATTCACCCTTCCTCTGTTTCTCTTCAGAAAATGCCAGGCCTCCTATGGATATCAACCAGCCATGCCATATCAAGTTGCAGTAAGACTAGGCACCTTCTCTCCTATTAATGGTAGATGAGGCAACCCAGTAAGAGAAAAGGGTTCCAAATGCATGCAACAGAGTTGGAGACAGCTCCTGTAATGGTAGTCGCACAAAATGATCAACCTACACAACTGTAACATATGCAGAGGGCTTAAGTTAGTCCGATGCAAGCTTCCGAGTTGTTGGTCCAGTCTCTGTGAACCCCTATGAGCCCAGATTAGTTAATTCTGTGGACACATTCTTCTTAAATCTCCTTTACAAAAAACTTTCACTATTAGAAAAATTTTGAACTATTATTCAAAAATTCAGGCCCTGTGTTCTGTGCCTTTATAATTCACAAAATATTATGAAAATGTAATGCAGAACACAATATATACAACATCTAAGTATTCAAATGTAATAAACACACAATATTTAAGACAACATGTAATAGCTTAGATACTAACTTAATGATTAAGACCACATCAAATGTGACATTTCTCTGAGTTACAGAGAAAAGCTGGATATTTAATTAAACGTTATTAATTAATTTTATTTACACAATGAAACATAGTAGACACATATTTTCATTGCTCTCCGCTCACAGGAGCATAGGAACTGGTAAACACTTAAAACTGCAAAAGAAAAGCAAATGGCTGCTGGGACCATGAAGGAAAAGACGACATGGGACACAAGATTTGATGAGATCCAAATGCTGAGACCAGCAGAGATTCAGAAGAACCCTTGGTTGCTTGCTGGGAAGTTAAATGAAGTGGTGGCCGCCACCACTGTTGGGAAGTGGAAAACACGGAGGGTATAAATGGCTTGGTGTTTAGCATGGTTAGGTCCAGCTGGCACAAAAATTAGTGAGAAGTAGATGACCATAGGGCAGTGGGGGGGCATAGACAAACACAGGTTGGAGTAGCTAGTGAGCTACTATTTTACATGATTCAAAAAAGGACTCAACAACTTGTACTTTTCTGAATGCACAAAGCCTTTTTGTGGTGGTATCAAAGAATAGATAGAAGAAACAAATACTTTATCATATTTAAAAAATTTAAAAACTATTTTGTCATTGAAAATTATTGAACTTAGTCTGTTCACATGCAATAGATCGAAGAAACAGACTTTTGTTTGTGTACTTTGTTAAGCCTAATAAACAATTCTGTGTATATATCTTTCTGAAAGTGTTTTAGTAAAGTGAACTATTCTTAATAGTACATAGTTATAGCATAGTAAATAATAATTAAATATATTTAAACACATATATCCACATGTGCACATACATAAAGGTATCTCTCTCTCTCTCTCTCTCTCTCTCTCTCTGTGTGTGTGTGTGTGTGTGTGTGTGTGTGTGTGTGTATGTGTGAGCCTATGTATATTTAAACACATATATCCACATGTGCACATACATAAAGGTATCTCTCTCTCTCTCTCTCTCTCTCTCTGTGTGTGTGTGTGTGTGTGTGTGTGTGTGTGTGTGTGTGTGTGTATGTGTGAGCCTATGTAATCCTGGTTGTCATGGAACTGAAACTCACTATGTAGACCATGTTGGTCTGAACTCACAGAAATCTGCCTGCCTCTGCTTCCCACCTAATGGAATTAACGGCCTGAGCCACCACATCCAATTAAAATGTTTGCTAATAACACAAGATCTTTTGAAAACTTTTTTAGGTTCATAGATAAACATTTTCCTTAAAGATGAAAGGATAAATTTGTAAATGTGAATTGTTTAGAAAACACAAAACCACAGGTCACTCTGCCCTCTTCCCAATTTCCACAGAGTTCTGAGTTCTGATTAGAATAGCAGGAAGTAAGACTAGGAAATAGAACACAGAATCCTGTCCTTAGCTACGTTCAACAGCAAATGCATGCCTAGTTAGAAAGCCCCTACAGCTCACAGACGCACTTGACTTTGCCCATTAGCAAGAAGCATCCATATCCAGGAAGTAGCTGTTTCATCCATACCTACTTTCCAGAAACATGCTGTCCTCAGTGTAACTCACAATCAATTCAACTGATCTTACAAGTTGGGCTCTTGCCAGGCTTGGGATTTTAAAAGCCCCACAAAGTTTGTGTGACGGCTACTGCCTCCAGGCTGTGGGGCTCCCTTTATGAGAAGGGTCTATTGGAGGTGCTTTGGGTTATGGAGTGTGCTCTTGAAGTAGAAGAGAAGCCTTGGCCTTCTCTCTTACTCTGCCATGAGGACACCAATCACTCCACTTTGTGCCCTCCATCATGCCACAAGCCAAAGTAATAAGGCCAAATGACCATCAACTAAAATCTTCTGACCTGTCCAAAATAAATAATGGATGTCCAAATATTTTAAGAAATGTGACATCTCTATAGAGTTCTGAGTTCTGACTAGAACAACAGGAAATGAAAGGTACCCAGTCAGAGTATGAAACAGAAAGCAGAATCCTGTAATTGGTCTGATTGATGAGTGATAATAATCAATGGGAGGATTAGTGTAGTTTCAAGTGGATATAAAAAGGATTAATTCTTTCACTATACTGTTGTAACAATAACAATTAAAAAAAGAAACTTTCACTAGAACTTTTATTGAGATAATGTAGACTGTGCTGTGTGTGTGTGTGTGTGTGTGTGAATTAGAGATTCTTTTGAGAGGAGGTTTTTGACTCACTGTTAATGTGAAGACATGTAGTGAGCACAGTAGAGGACATGAGTCTGCAGAAAAACAATGAGAAGTTTAAACTCCTTTTGTTGTTTTAATTTAGCAAAAATGGCACTGAAGGGAATCATTGGGCTGTGGGAAGTGGGGTTTATTCCATGGTGGAATTTTGGATAACCCAGATCAATGGAGCCATAGGAAAGGGAAGCAATAATTCCACGCATTGTGAGCTTGAGGTTCAGTGCTGTCTCTGCACACACAGTCTCTGACAAGGAGGGCTCATTGCTACGCAGAAGTGTCAAGGGGTGCTAAGACTGGGGAATAATGGCCCTGAAATGAGAGTATGAAATAAATCCTCATAGAAAAATCTATTAAATGTTTGAGTTGATCACAACCTAAAGCACATATGTGTTAATGGGATTTACTAATACACATACATTTTTTTCCTCTAAAACTGTGCCTCATATTCACTGAAGAAAAAGAAGTAGAGCATGCTATGTTTTATCTTCACACTGTTAAGTTGTTATAGGAAAATACAAAGAAAATCACTTTATTATTTGTTTCAGAACATATTTGCTCAAATGCTTATGGCTGTCAAGTTTCATTACTATATTTTGACTCTTCTGTTTGCAGATGCTTTACATAGCATCAATTATAAATGGAATATCAGAACACATGCTGGCTTTTGGTTTATAACACAATGAGATGGTTCACTCTGGGAAGTTTTTTGAAAATGAATATGCCCTCTTTCTGATTTCCATTCATTTACATTTATAGGGTACAGATCTGCTCTGTCTTACTGAATGCAATTTACACAAAGCAACTGGAGAAAGAAGAAGTCTGAAGACACACAACGAAATGAGTGAGGGAGAGGGATCAATTCTCGAAACCCAGATCTGATCCCTTACACAACTTGCTTATAGACATTTTGCAGAGGACTGAGTTGTGTGCTTGTGTGAACTCAACATTTGTGTGTATGTACAATCCCAGCCTTCTCAATGGCAACTTCCCTTGTTTAAGGCACTTTCAGTCCACTACCCTCTGTTTATTTTCTTTGTTTCAATCATTTACTGCCTTCTTATTTTATTTATTTTTATTATCTATCTATCTATCTATCTATCTACATCTATCTATCTATCTATCTATCTATCTATCTATCTACTCTACCTTCTACTACTCTTCTATCTACCTATCTCTGTCTGTCTGTCTGTCTGCCTGCCTGCCTGCCTTCTTGTCTGTCTGTCTGTCTGTCTATCTATTGAGACAATGTCTCACCAAAAACTCTGACTGACCTAGAATTTGCTGTGTATACCAGGTGGCTTCAAACTCATAGATCCCTCTGCTTTCTGCTCTCTGCCTCTGTCTCTGCCTCTGTCTGTTTGCTCAAAAGCCTGAACCACTATGTCCAGCTTATCTGCTTTCTTAAAGTGACCGCATAGTATAAAGTATCATTTCCTTCTCCGAAGAACTCCAGCTTTCTTGTACATGGTTTGTTATCGTTCCGGCTTGACTAACAAATGCCTTTACCCTACAGAGATGAATGACTGTCACAGCTGTTGAACCCATATCTGTATTATATTTATCCATATAGACTGCATTTTCCAAAAACTCTATTTTCCAAATATCCAATAATACTAGAGATTCCACGCTCAGCCATCCATACTCTTCCTGTGCTGATGCAGGGGATTTGTATATCAGTCTTGATACTTGTGTGTGAAGCAGTTTACCATCTCCCAATGCTTCATTCCCTGCCCATTTTAAGAGTTTAGTGTGCACTATATTTAGTTGTATAATATATGTGTCATCGCTAAGTTATTTTCCAAAATTGTGCTAATGTGTGTTTCTCCTGGCAATATACACAAGCCTTACGCACCCCAGTTGTTAAGTCCATGAGTTTTTTTGTCTGTTTGTTTTGTTTTAAATTTTCCCCATTAAAATATGGGCAGCAGAAAGTACAGAAGAAAAACGCATTATACTGAACTGTTGGTAGGAGTATAAATTGACAAAAAATTCTACCACACTAGTGATGATAAATAGGCACTAAAGGCCAGGTCTTGCTGCCCAATCGGCCCCTTTCTAATCTGTCCCAGAGGGAGACCAGTGTTTACGCTGGAAAGGAAAAGCAAACACCTGTGGCTACAGCACCATAGTTTTTGAAAGAGATAATTGAAAAAAAAAAATGCTTGGAGTAAAACACCATTTAAAGAAATTTTAAACCATAGATAAATAGGAAATCTTTTATCAGAAAGGTAGTGTCAGGTCTAAATTGGGATCAGCTCAGAGAGAGGCTCCAAGGCCTGATACTATTACGGATGCTATGGTGTGCTTATGGACAGGAACCTAGCATGGCTGCCCTCAGAAAGGCCCGACAAGGAGCTGAGTCAGATGCAGATATTTACACCCAACCAATGGACAGAAACTGGTGAACCCTGTGGTTTAATTAGGGAAAAGCTGGAAGAAGCTGAGGAGAGCAACCCTATAGGAAGACCAGCAGCTCAACTAATCTGGACCCCGAAGATCTTTCAGACACCAAGGAGCTACCAACCAGGCAGCATACAGCAGCTGGTATGAGGGCCTCAACACATATACAGCAGAGGACTGCCTTGTCTGGACTCACTCAGAGAAGATACACCTAACCCTCGAGTCACTTTGGGCCTCAGGGACTGGGGTGTGGGTGGGGCGGGGTTGGGTGGAGCAATGTCATCCTCTTGGAGACAGGGGTGGGATGCAGTGGGGAGGAGGTGCGGGATGTGGAACATTTGGAGGGTGGACCGAGAGGAGGAAAAGTTTGCACAGTAAAAAATGATTAAACAACAAATAAAAAGAAAAAGAAAAAAAAAAAGGTGTGCACAAGCCTGGCAGGATGGAACTCACCTTTAACCTAGCACTCGGGAGACAGAGGCAGTTGATCTCTGTAGGGCCAGCCTGGTCTACAGAGCAAGTTCCAGGATAGCCAGAGCCACATAGAGGAACCCTGACTCAAAAACAAAGAAACAAGTAGTAAAAGTGTGGCAAACAATGAACACACACACACACACAGAGACAGAGACAGAGAGAGAGAGAGAGACAGAGAGAGACAGAGACACGGAGACAGAGAGAAACAGGAGATAGAGACAGAGAGACAAGAAAGACAGAAAGAGAGAGCAAGACAGAGACAGAGAAAGAGAGAGAGAGACAGAGAGAGACAGAGAAAGAATAAAATTACAATTGAGGATAACATAAGCAGGCCATCCTTAGGGTTTTGGGCTTCGTACTGTATTACAATGGTTTACTCTTTGAGTACATTCTGCACACCTAGTTATTTAATGTAATTACCCTTCTCATGTTGTAATGGCCTGACATATTCAAATTTTTTTTTTTTTTTTATTTTTTTTTTATAAAAAGGCAACATTCCATTTCACTAGGCTGATAGCACATCTGAATGCCATTGAACCGGCATCTGAACGGCAACCCCAGTAGCTGCTAGATATATCCCCTACATTCTTCCACCCCATTTTATATCTTTACAGACAACAGGAAATATTTTTACTCTTTACTCTGGGTATTTTTCACATCTGTGTAAGCCTAGACAAAATAAAAAGCCCGTTGTACTTATATGGCTTCTCATAAAACATCAACTCCCTGTAAATCCCGTCCTCCTCCTCCTCTGCCACCTCTCTTCCACACTCTCCCTTCCTACTTAGGTTGTATGTAAGCCACTTCCTCATACATAAATTAACACTCAGTACTCAAATTAACACAATGGCTATTTTGTAAAAAATAAAATATTATTTAACATAAAAGATTTTTTTAGCAATAATTCTTTTAATACTAATCAATATTTAATTTTAAAGTTTCCCAGATGGCCTAAGGGAAGTTATCTGTTTGTTCAAGGCAGGATCTAGGCAGTTCTCCATATGTTGCAACTGATTGTCTTTTACACTGCTATTAATTAGAATTCTTACTCTGATTCATTTTTCTCATAATTTTGTTATCTCTTAAAAACTCTAAAGTAGTGAGACTTTGTCCTCTGAGTACCACACAGTCTACATCATTCTCTTCATAGCCTTGCTAAGTGGCTTGACATGTGCCTTTTCCCTTCTAATTCGGGCAGATTATCAACTAGATCTACATCAGGGTCTGAGGTAAACAAACTACATTATCTTACTTAACATAAGTTAACATTAATTCCTTAATACCAGTCAATATTTACTTTTAAAATTTCTGGGAAGGTCTTAGGAAAGTTATTCCTCTCTGCTCATCTTGCTCAGAGAGAATGGGTCTGTTGTCATAGCAAGGCACACGACCTCCCAAGGACTGCTCACCAGTGAGGCCAGCAGCACTGAGAACTTCGCTCACATCCATTAACTCATCAACATAAACTACAAAATCATGACTGTCTACGTTTATAATCCCATGTAGATTTACTTACTGGAATACTTCCATGAGGAGAAACTCTGACATAATTCTAGGCTACCCCGAGGGTCAATTTGTAATTTTATTCCTTCTCTTTGCCCCAGCAGGCTTTTAAGAATAATAATTGTGGATCCGTGACCGCCATAGAGATGATTAAGGAAGTCTCTGATGAAAATCTCGGTTTTGTAAAGTCTGGCATTACTCACAGATTCACAGCTATTATTCTTACTCCGGTTCCAGTTTCTCAGCTTTCCCCAGGGAGAGACAATTCTGGTTGGCTCCTGAGACAATCCTGGCAGTGTTTAGTGGTTTGCCCTACGAAGACACAAGTTTCTTCTCTTCTGCCCCAGACCTTGAGCCAGCATTATGCCAGTGTACTTTGCTTACTGGTAATGTGAAATATTCAAAGACTAGAAATTCAGCACTGGAGCTAATCATTATTGGGCTGTAATAGTTAATAAAGCGAATAAATGTGCTTTTCAAATATTTTTCCTTGTTATCCATGGTGGTACATTCATTTAATCCCAGCACCCAAGAAAAAAAAGCAGGCAAATCTCTGTTTGAAGCTATCCTAGTCTACACAGAGTGTTTTGGGCCAGCCTGTGCTACATAGTTACCCCTGCCTCAAAATAAATAAATAAATAAATAAATAAATAAATAAATAAATAAATAAATATAATGAGTCTTCACAGTCACTGGACTCAGACTTCCTGGGAGAAGAAAGCATAATAAAGAATCCCAGAATCCCTTTCTGCCCTTCATCAAGTCTGGCCAAGTGCTACCTATGATACAAAATATATGCATTTTATGTTACAAAATATTCCCAGAATCACTTCTAATATATGCTTTTATTCTCTAATTGCTTTAAAGTATGAACATTTTCTCACATGGCTGCAGTACAACATTCAAAATCAATAATTAACAATTGCTAATTGCCAACTTCAATTCTCCCCACTTGTCTGAATTATCTGAACAGTAATGCTCCTGACAAAATAGAATTCTAAGTCAAATGTGGAATTTGATCACAGCTTTAAATTTCCTTTGGTTAGAACACGTTTTGGTTGATGTCCAGAACATCCACATTTTTGTTTCTTCAGACTTGTAATTTATTATTTTTTAGAAAATATTCCAGGTAGTATATTTCAGATGTTTCTGTGTGTTCAATTTAACTCATTCATTCTTGGAAATAATAATAGGAAAACATGCATTTCACACCAAAAGGCACACCACCTTGGTTTTGCTTTTTCAACACTGATTGTCCGGATGGCCATCATTATTTTGAGACAGTATCTTCTAGTTTCCTCCAAAGTGAACTGAGGCCCTTTCTCTCATCACTAAGCATCCTCTGGCACATACAGCTGGGACCATATTGATTTTCCCCAACTATGAAAGTGTCACTCTTTACTGCGACCATATTTGCCGAGGCGGACCTGAACCAATCAGTAAAAGTCTGCTAATAAAAGACATTGTATATAAATGTATGTGTACATGTGCATTTTCTTTATCCATGGCCCAAATTCAAGTTTTTAAAAAAGTGTGACATAAGGATTTTTTGTCACAGAATACAAAGCACACACAATGAATATTGCCCTGAACAATATGATCACTACAGATCAGATTGCTGTATGTCTGTCCTTAGAACATATCTCTTGTGAGAAAATATGACCACTGGCTCTAAAGACATGCTGTAATAAATTTCTGAGTATTTACACCACAGCCTGAAGTGTATTTATGTTCACTTGCCTTAGAATATGAGGATAGACAATTGAAATATAAAATATTAAATTTGCTTTAAAACTATACAGAATCCTTACTGGTTGTACAGTATGAAAAATCCTGAAAGATCAGCTGCATCCCTGCTCTCTTCACCTCCTCACACCCAGCCTTTCCCTTACTCCACATGTAACACCAAGTAGCTTCAGGTGGGTGTGCATGCCCATGTCTTAGTGTATGACACATCTTGTAGCAGTGTTTTGGTGTGAAGACGAGTGAATATGTGTGTATGTTTTCATTATACCTACTCAACGAAGCATACTTCATCACCTTGACTTTTTCACTTAACCAAACAATCAGGAACCACTTATAATATAAATTCTTTCATTCTTATGGTCATAAAAACCTGTATTAACTCAATGTTCTAAATTATATTCAGTATCATTTTAATGTATTCTTGAGTAAAAACAACTCTCCCGCTACTAAAGTAATATGTCAGTATATAATCCCATGTGTTAGTCTTTTCATATTCTGTCAGTATGTCCTGCCCATAATTAGCCTGCTGATTTGGATGAGCATGGCTCCCGTAGATCCATATGTTTGACTACTTGGTCCCCAGTTGGTAAAACTGTTTGGGAAGGATTAGGAGGCATGTCGCTAGAGGCAGGGTTGGATGCTCAAAGATTTGCACCATTCATGCTATGTTTTCTCTCCGCCCCCCTCTCTCTGCCTCCTGATTTCAATTAAGATGTGAGCTTTGATTTGCCCCTCTATCATGGACTCTAACCCTCTGAAAACATAAGGGAAATTAAATGCTTTCTCTTACAAGTTACTGGGTGTTCTGTCACAACAATAGAAAAATAACCCATCATAGGAAAAAGATAAATTGATCAACAAAAAATTGCACACCAAATGTTTAAGATATTGCAACATTTTCCTTCATAGTGTTTGTATAGTTTCATGCTCTCCCAGGAATGCATTCATGTGCCTGTTTGCCAGAGCCTTATTCACATAGCATTTTGACAAACTTTGTGGTTAAGTCTTATAAAAATGCATCGTAGCAAGACTAACTATTATATTACATCACTAACAAGAACAATTTTTCTGTCAACAATCTCCTCATATGGTTATTTATAATACAAATACAAAGATATATATATATATTCATTCATTTAGTTTACTTATTGAGATTTATCTTTTGTATATGTATATGTGTATGTGTATGTGTATGTGTATGTGTATGTGTATGTGTATGTGTATGTGTATGTGTATGTGTATATGTATATGATGTATATGTATATGTATATGTATATGTATATGTATATGTATATGTATATGTATATGTGTCTGAGTGTTACATATACACTATGCACAGACAGAGGCCTAAGTAGGCTGTAAGGTCCCTTGGGGCTGGAGCTGGAGTTACAGGCATTTGTGAGATGTATGGTTTGTCACTTGGGTGCTAGGTTCTGAACTATTGTCCTCACGCTCATGGACTGAGTGCTCTCAACCACTAAGCTATCTCTTGAGTCACTGGGCTCTGTTTTAGGAGCCCCCCCCATAGTTACAGGTATTAAGCTTTGTTTGTGATTTAAAAATAGAATATTTTCCTTCACAATTGTTTCTTCATCTCATCTTAGAGATACAGGTTTTTAAAGATAAAAATGAACAGGAATAATAATTTCAAACATATAGTTAACTATACATGATTATTCCCCTACTATTAGAACAAGTTATCTGTTAAAATTCAAACATATATCACCATAAAATAGTTCTAAGGATTTTTGTCCTCTACTGTCTCAAATATTACATAATGCTTAACTGTGTAAACATGAGTTGACAAGAGATTCTGGAAGACGGAAGGGAATTAAGACATAGGATCAATAGCAATCTATTTATTACAGACTTGATTATGTATATGTGTGTATGTGAGTGCTTGCGTGTATATATGTGTACCATGCATGTGCCTGAAGGCTGCAGAGGCCAGAAGATGGCATCAGATTCCCAGAAACTGGAGTTTCAGGCAGTTATGAGCCATCATGTACTAATGCAGGCTCTTGTGTAAGAGCAGCCTATGCCTTTAACTGCTGAGCCATCTCTCCAGCTCTTGATCATAACAACCAAAACACACCCTGCTGATGCATAAAATAGAGAAAACTCTTTCCAAAGAGTGACAAAAATAAGCCATAATAATCTAAATTTGCCTTCCTGGGGAAAAATTAACAGGAAGTCATCTAGTGAAAATGTCCTTATTTCTAAGGTGATGGTTTCGGTTTTAAAGTGCACATTTTGTGAAGCAGCATCCAGTGGCCCAAGATGCATTCTGTCAGTGACAGTGTTAGATTTCTGTTACCTGTTTCGTCAGTTTGAAATAATTTTAAAAGATTCTCTTAGAAATTACTTGCTTTTTAAGATGGCAAGACAATATAGTAAAAATATTTGGAGTTGAATGTTATTCAAATCTGAATTTTCAAATATATGTTTCATATTTGTAAATCTTTTCAAGCTGACAAATTCTTAACCATGTGTAGGATGGATATCACCAGAGCCAACATGGGGCGGTTGTTAGTGTGAGAAGTTGTACTTTTCAGTGATTATCTCACTATATACATTTTAATGATTTATTTGGTGCTTTTATTTATGAGCATGTGTACTGGGGGTGTGTACGTGTGAGTAGCGGCCTTTGAGACCAGATGCTTTGGATGCTAGCATGAACCATGGCAACCAAACTCTGCTCATGTAGAAAAGCCATACATGCTTCTTTCCACTGAGTCATCTCTCTAGCCTATCACCTCCAGAATATACACATATCTTATTTCCCCTATTGAAACATTGTTTGTGGGACACCATCTGTGCTGGTTAATTAGTTTGTTTTTGTTAACTTGATATAAGAAAGGGCCATCTGGGAAGAAGGGACCTCAGTTGACAAAATGCCCCATAAGACTGTCCTGTGGGTAAGTCTCTGGGACATTCGCTTTTTTGATTGACGATGAACGTGAGAGGGCCCAGCTCGCCATGAGCAGCATCATCCCAGTGTAGGCAGTTTTGAGGAGTTGCATAGGAAGTAGTCTGGTTGAGTGCGGCATCCCGTTAGGCAGTGTTTTCTGTGGCTTCTGCGTCAGTTCCTCCTTAAGGCTGATGGGCTATTACCTCAAAATATGAATTCCTTTTGTTCATGATTCCACAGCAATAGAAACCTAATCAGGACGGCATCTTAACTCTCTCTCTGTTCCTACACCGTAAGAACCAATGAGAATCATTGCTATCGTAAAGGAACTGAAATAAAATGTCTTGATAGTGAAAAGAGTTAAAATGTCATAAAAATGTAGACATTAAATATGATAAATAACTGTTTAATAAGCCATGGATAGTTACTCCTCCAGCGATTATTTACCGAAAGCTTAGTCAATATAAGTCTGCAAAGGTTAGCGGTAGGAGTACGGCTTTCTGAGTGCTTCCTTTGCCCCTACAGTGCTGAGCCCACTACTGAGGCTGCCAGCATGGACTCTGGAAGAGAAATCGCCTGAAGGCTGTGTGCCCACCCCTACTGTGTGCCCCACCTCTACGTGTGCCCACCCCTGCCGTGTGTCCTACCCTGCTCAGTGCCCCACCCCTGCTATGTGCCCCACCCCTGCCGTGTGCCCCACCCCTGCCGTGTGTCCCACCTGTGCTCTGTGCCCCACCCCTGCCGTGTGCCCCACCCCTGCCGTGTGTCCCACCCTGCCGTGTGCCCCACCCCTGCTCAGTGTCCCACCCCTGCTCTGTGCCCCACCCCTGCTCAGTGCCCCACCCCTGCTGTGTGCCCCACCCCTGCTGTGTGCCCCACCCCTGCTGTGTGCCCCACCCCTGCCGTGTGCCCCACCCCTGCTGTGTGTCCCACCCTGCTCAGTGCCCACCTGCTGTGTGCCCACCCCTGCCGTGTGCCCACCCTGCTCTGTGATCCACCCTGCCGTGTGCCCCACCCCTGCCGTGTGCCCACCCCTGCTCTGTTCCCCACCCTTGCTGTGTGCCCCACCCCTGCGTGTGTCCCACACCTGCCATGTGTCCCACTCCTGCTGTGTGTCCCACCCCTGCTCTGTGCCCCACCCCTGCTGTGTGCCCCACCCCTGCCATGTGTCCCACCCCTGCTCTGTGCCCCACCCCTACTCTGTGCCCCACCCCTGTTCTCTACCCATCCCTGCTCTCTACCCCACCCTTTTTCTGTGCCCCAGCCCTCCTCTCTGCCCCACCCCTGCTCTGTGCCTCAGCCCTCCTACCCTACCCATTAGCTATGCAACCTTTAATAAGTTCATTAATCTCTCTGCATGTAAGTGTCTCACCTACTAAACATAGACAGCACATCATTTCACAGTTAATTAGAGAATGTTGAATGGGATGATGCAGGTAGATAATTTAGAGCATCCTCTGATACATACTAAATGAACCAAGCAAAATGTCATAACCTCTGCGAAGTGCTTAACCAATATCTAACATATAGCAGGCACTAACTAGGACATTACCATTTATTATGTTCATCATCATGATTGTGCATCTAAATATTCATGGTGAGGGATTCCAGGCCAGCATGGAGAAGACAGCCATAGTTCTGATGACTTTTCTGAAAGCTGTGCAGTCACTGTAAAGTCCATTTTTCTTGAGAACATCAGAAGGCTCATTTTATGCTGTACTGTTATCTCCAGTGAAATTTTTCTGACTGAAGGTTGCTCGTGTTTCATGGCACATCTGGGTCTGTGCACAGTTTTCTAAGAACTGCTATGAAAATAATGATCTTACACATGGAATGACCAGGTTTTAAACCTGTAATAAGAAAGTGTAACCTAAAGCTAACACCTTGGCCACATTTGCAGCACCATTCAGTTGTGTTGACTACATTCATTATTATGTTGCCAATTGCCATGCAAAGTTTGTGCCCTACTAAGTTTGTGAGAGATATTTTCACAGTAAGGCAATGCCTATACTCATTCAATGGCTCCCCTTCTTCCCAGAATCTTGGTTGTGACAACTGCCCTTGTACTTCTATGTCTATAAATGTGACTTGCTAAATACTTCACAGGGGAATCTATGTAATATTGCCTTCTGTGACTGGTTTACTTTACTTAGCACAAGTACCTACAAGTTCATTCATGCTGTGCATGTCACAATATATCATCCTTTTGATGGCCAAATAATATTCCACACTATGTACCTATTTCCTCATTGATGACACTTGAGTTGCTTTCGTGCCCTGGTAAAACAATGTCACTGTGAACACAGATATGGGAGCACATTTCACTGATCTTTTTTTTGCTTCTTTTAGATATGTATTTATAGGTGTGTTTTTCTAAAAATCACATGCCATCTTGATTCTTATCTAACAGTATAGCAAAATATCTTAAACTAGGTAATTTGCAAATAATAGAAATTTATTTCCCATGGCTCTAGAGGCTAGAATTCTTAGATCAAGGTGCCTAGAGTCTCTGATAAAGGTGTACTACTCTATTACATGATGATGAGTTTTTGGTGCAGTGTCACAGGATAAAATGATGAGTGCCATGGGAGAGGACAGAAGAAGGGCCAAGCATGTCTCCAAAGCCCTTCACCAGGCAGCTAATGCCAATGAGTGGTGCCTCATGACACAGTCACTGAAACAGCATTGCCATGTGATATTATGAAGTTTAATACTTGACGCATTAACTTTCAATGCTAATTCTGAAAGGACACAAACATTAAAAGTGCAACATATGGTGAGCTTGTTTTTAATTACTTGATGAACTGCCAAGTTGTTTTCCATAGTGGTTGTTTTGTTTTATATTCCCACCCAAACTCTGGCATATGGTAATTATACTTTTAATTACTTAAAGAGCTGCTTACTGTCCTCCATAGTTCCTGTTCTATTTCATATTCCCACCATCAACGATGTACAGAGTCCCAAATTCTCCACAATCTCTACAACACTCAATACTTGCCACTTCTGTCTGTTGTAACTGGATGATGCTTTGGATGATAGTGGCACAGTGCGGCTTTGCTTTGAGTTCTTCCAATGGAGAGTGACATTCTGCATCTGTTCTATCACTTGCCTGATTTTAACCCAGTTGACTGCTTGTGCTATTGGGCTTGGGGACTCTTCACATATTTTGGAGATCACTCTGGATCAGCTGTGATTTTTTAAAAATTTTCTCCTCCCCACAAGCAGCCCTCTCACCCCATAACTACATTCTTTGTTATATGGAATGTAAGGTTATTTTTCAAGATATTATTGGATGCATGATACGCAAAGGATAAATGAGAAATGATCCTCTTAGGTCTGGGTGGGAGGCATGATGAATCCCCAACCTGATGTCTTGCTTTGACCTTGTGGGTGGTGGTAACAGTGAGACCCACAGTTTCCTTGTGTGGAGGGAAAGCACAGAAACTCAGAGCCACACTGTGTGGGAGGGCTGTTACTTGGTGCCACATTGTGTGGGAGGTTTGTGCTATCCTCATGGTCTGCTCTCTTTGAAATTATTTTTCATCTATGTTTTAAATATTTCACATTTTTGATATTTTAGCTGTGCATATAAAATTGTTTTCAAGGGGGAAATTCATGTCATTTTAAAAATAGTTGTCATTCAAATTAGGGATGAGGAACCAGCATCTATAAATAATTCCTGGCAGGGGGCAGGACGTGGTACATATTTTTGAAATCAAAGACTTCAACAGTCAATCCAACGCTGATTGATATGCATGGTTTCCTCTTTTCCGACGAGAAAACACAGACATCCATAGTGTCAGATCAGAAGGCCCATTTTCATGAAGTTACTGTGTGCTCTAAAACATTGTATGAGGTCAGATCACATCTTCAAGGGTGACTTAGGAAGGCTAGATGGACAGCCAGGAACTTGGAAATAAATAGAATTTACCACCTAGAAGCATTGTTGTACTGGCTGAGTACAGTATAGCATCTAAATAGCAAAGAAGAAAATTAAGTCTGAAGTACAGATGTGAGGCATAGGATGGAGAGTTAATCTAGCCTTGGAAGTATGCACATAGTTTGAATGGCTGCAGAAGTTCCAAGAAAAACTTCCAGCCAGATTCTGCCTAAGTGAGTTTCCTCTGATGGCTCATCTTAGGTAGAGCATCCTAGCATCAGAGACTGAGAAAGAAATCGATCTAGGAGCTTTTACCAAGTGAAAACTATAAAATGTGAGGGAGGCAAGAAAAGAAGAGAAGCTAGAGGGGCTGTAGCTTAGTTGCTAGAGTGCTTATACCTATATTTCTAGGGCTAGGACTGTGGAGGTGAGGGATCACAAGGCCGAGGTTATACCCAGCTTAACAGAGTGAGCTCAAAGCCATCCTGGGATATGTGAGACCAAGTATCAGGATAGATAGATGATAGATAGATAGATAGATAGATAGATAGATAGATAGAGAGACAGGTAGGTACATAGATAGATAGTAAGATATGTTTTCCAATCCCGGAAGGCATACATGAACAGGAACGCTTTCTCAGAATTTTATAGTAGTCCTTTTTTAGGGGAAAAGATTTCTAACATATGTATGTATATGTACATACACGGATGTGATAACAATTTATGGGGGGGAAGAAGCCCTGAATTTGAAGGAGAATAGAGAAGGCTATATGGGAGGGAGTCAAGGAAGCAAAGGAAAGGCAGAAAGATTATGATTATATTAGAAATCCTCTCCCCTAAAAAAGAACTACTACAAATAAAAAAAGTACAAATAAAAAGTCTTGTATTTACAGGTATCTGAACTTGGATCTTTTGGGGGTCATGAAAATTCAGAACTGTGAGTTTTATGGCCACACGGGGGTGCTGTGGGACAGGGTCTCTACTCAGTGATGCTTCCGTGGCTGGTGGAGGACCTCGGTCTTGTTTAAGCCTGGAATCCTCTGTCACCCATGAATATCAGATATGAATGGCATCAAGACTTTGTTCACGACATAAATATCTTTTCAAAAATAGAAGTCACTTATGACAATTGTTGGTGTTTTCCTCAATTGAAATAAACACAGTAAATTTCCATAAAGCTTTCAGAAACAAGTATTAGGTAAACTGACTAAAATAGTGTCATGTAGATTTCTGGATTGGACTAGCCTTCCCTGCCTCCTCGCCCGGTTCAGTATTGGGAAGAAGGTGTGTGGGAAAGGATGTATGGTGGAAGGCAGCTGACCACGTGACTAAGTCACCCCTGAGATCCAAAGCAATTTCAGTAAAAATAAATAAATAAATAAACAAACAAACAAATAAATAAATAAAAACAAGGCTGAACCTGAATCGGTTGCCTGCCTGTGGATACAGTTCACCTAGCTGGCTGCCTTGTCTGGCTTCAGTGGAGAGGATGTGGGGGGTGGGAGGAGGGAGGTAGGGATGGGAAGGACTGTTATACCCAGTAGTGGGCTCTCTCTTCTCAGAGGAGAAGGGAATGGAAGGATCTGTTTGAGAGGAGGGGGCTGATATTGATATGTAAAGTGAATTGATAAATTAATTTCAAAAAAATTAAACAAAAACAATCACGAAAAAGGTCCTTGAGCTCAGCAGTAAGGTACACAATGGCACTCCACTCAGCCACAGAAGAGGGGAAGGCAGGAACTTGGAGACAGATCTTCATATTTAAAGAGAAGGTAGATAAAAGCGTGTAAGAGATGAGACTATTAAGTTTAAGTTTTTGCAAATTGTGAGGAATTTTCATGGCCCAGAGGCATGCGGAAGAGGGGGAGGGAAGGGAGAGAGAGAGATAGAGACAGAGACAGAAGGACAGAGAGACAGAGACAGAAAACAAACAGGAAGAGAGGAGAGAGGGAGAGAGGGGAGAGGAGAGAGGGGAGAGGGGGGGGAGAGGGGAGAGGGAGAGAGAGAGAGGAGAGAGGAGAGGGAGGATGGGCAAAGCTGCAGAGCGCACCTGTTCTCACTCCACTTGCTATTCTACACAATCAAGGCAGTCTTGCAGAGCTACTACACATAGCTACTCACCACAGTGATGGTTACTGAAGGAAACCATGTCAAAGAATACATCCAGGCTTTGGGGAATTTTTTAGAGACTCAGGCAGACATTTTTAAAACATCAGTCATGTTACTATTTGAGATGCTTCGCTTGGTACAGCATCATTTGTACAGTTATTCTTTGCCATTTTTAAATGTCGTGAGGTATGCAGTCTCAATCTGTGCAGTATTTTATCAATGATGGTTCTCTCAGTCATCCCTGTTAAACTACATTTCTGATGCCAGGTTTCATCCATCCATAGATGAAAACTGCAGTATATTAAATGAAGACACAGAAAGGAGAATACAGCAGCTTCTAGCTGTTCTCAGTAAAAAAGGAGGTTTATAAGATGTGAAGACTTCTTCCTCAGTAATATTTTATTTTGGAAAATAAAGTATTTTCCATGTTATTTTTCACAATGTAAACTTTATTTAGTACCATTTAAAAATAATAAACACATAAAATTTTATCTTTTTTAACTTCTCACATGGCAAATATTGCTAGACACAAAGTGCATGAAGTAAAGGTCTTTAGTGGCCTCTGTAGTACTGATAAAGGGTCGTGAGACGGGAAAGATGTTGAAAACTTAGGTGACTCACTAGCATGTTGATTGAATAGACCCGCTCTGTGAGCACCAATTGTACAAACATGTCAATAGACAGTTCACGATGAATGTGCTCAAGAAGAACGCACACAAAGAGAACTCTTGATAACAGCTCCACCTGAACATTTGCCTTTCCTCAGCTTTCTCAGTCACTGCAGTTAGAGCAGGAGCCACATTTCACAACTCAGCAGTCACTGCCTGACTTCTGTGACTGCACAGCCTCCAGGAGCAGTGAGTGCCACAGGCGTTACTGTGGAAATATATACCCAGTCTGTGGACCCCTATTCAAACTGCTCTCATGACCCTGGAACTGTCACCGTGCTTCAGACCATCATCATGTTCTCTTGGCATCTTGGAAAGCTAAATCAAGCAAACAACAATCAATAATGAGGAAGGGCAGGGGTAGAAAGTGTCAAATTCCTTCCATATCATTACCATCATCGTTAACACTATCACTATCATCACTATGGTACCATCTCACCTCATCACTATGTTACCATCATCACCATGGTTACCACTGTCACCATGATCACCATCACAGCACACCATCATCACTATGGTTACTACCATTACCACCACCAACATCATCATCACAATAGTCATCATCATCATCACTAGATATGGCCAAATCCAAATAATATACATGGTATCACTGGCTTTTTCATTTTCACGTAATTATTTGGTGATTATATTTAGTCTAAGCAAATTTTATAGGCCTTAACTCAAAGAATAGATGATATATAATTTTTATTAAAGATTATCAAAGTGTTAAAATATTAACACCAAATAAACTATTTTGGAAGATTTTGCATATTTCAGAAAAAAATAATTGAGAGGTGGATTCAAACTTAAGTCCTGCATTTGTTCATTAGATACAGAGCTCGGCTTACCTTATCAAGTTCATCTGAAATTGCAATACCTGGGATTCAAAAGAGATTTACAAGATAGTTTTAGAAGCAATCCTTGATAACTTCATGCTACAAACAACAAAAATTGTAGTCATAAATCTAATGTGTTACCTATTCAATTTTGTGAACTTTCATTGGTTCTTAAAAAAAGTAAGATACGTCCATTCTACTTATGAAAGTACAATAGGAAATCAAGTCAAAGGTGACTATCAGCACCTGCTGGTGCAGCACATTAAAGAAGGGAAAGAAACAAACAGGTGTTTCCTGAGGTCCTCAGAGTCAAAGCCAACTTGTAGGACAATCATGGAGATGCTTGTTAATCCATCCACCTCCTGCACACCTTCACTGCTTTTGTTTTCTTCTTTCTTTCTTTTTTCTTCCTTTAGTCTTAAAATGTTGTGGGTTTTCTATTTTTTTGTGTCCTTCCCAGGAAATCTCTTGGGAAGGATCCTTTCTTAAATACCAGGGTTCCTTGCTGAAACATGTTTACTTCACACAGAGTATAAACCCTTTCTACTAATGCACATCGACATGTTTTGGTTCTCTACAGGATCATTTCCTGTTGGCACTTCAATCTCATCCTTCCTGATCCATTTTTTATAGGCTATGATAGTATGCCATGTTAGGGCTAGGAAGAGTCTCCATGACTGGGCACTGGACTTACATTTGGAGCTGATAGAAAAAATGAGCTAATGTCGAGTCAGATGAAGAAGAATCAGGAGACAAGAAAAGTTTGAAGGTATAAAGTGCAAGGGAACACAAGAATGTCAGAATGGGATTTGAAGCATAAGTTCAGTAGAGCCTGAGGACAAACAGAAAGCAGCTGAACCAGACAGCAGAACTAGAGAGATCAAAGAAGCCTGACCAAAATTCTTAGACTGTTCAGCTTCTCCTCCTATAGACACAGCAGTACCTGTAGAAAGAATACAGGCTGCTCCACCAGTTCCCACACAACCTACACCAGCCTAGAAAATCAATCACACACAAAGGGAGAACACCATCCACTTCTTCACTTCAGTAACTGGCTCAATTCTTCTTGTTGTAGATGAAACTTAACATGCAGCATATGTGAAAATGCATTCCTCATAGCAATAGTCCATGGCATTCTCTTTATAAGAGTCATTGGTAAAGATAGGGAGATAGCTTCATTGATAAAATGCTTGCTGCAAAAGTATGAAGACCCTGGCACCTATTTTAAAATCCAGGCATAGCATTACACCCAGAATAGCAGTACGTGAGAGCTGAGTCGGAGGATCCCTGAGCCTTGCTGGTCAGCCAATCTAGCAAAGTTAATTAGATACAAATTCAATGAAACACTTTATCTTAAAAAAAAAAAAAAAAAAAAAAACAAGCAGAAAGCCATTAAGAAATGCATCTCATGTTGACCTCCAGCCTCCAAACACATATGAATACATGCACACAAACACACACACACACA